>JBAMAW010000946.1:1200000-1875000 GCA_037043295.1 Amiota minor
TACAAAGCGTCGTATGCAACCCACAAAACCACTGCTGACAGGTAAACGTTTCGCCAAACCAGTTATATTACCAGTGCCACCCAAGAAAACTGGTTCACGGAATGTTATACGCGAAAAGAGACCCTAAGAAATATGAATGCGTTGTGATTATGAGCAACTCAAATGTAATAAATTTTATGCATACTTACATTTGAACGTCCTTGCACTTTGGTGCCATGATTCAATACCAACCAAGCATCCCAACGATGACGATAAATAATCACTGAATTCCATTCGTTCAATGTTATGGTTTCACGTGAACGTACACTGCCAACACCAGAGCCACAATCGAACCTGTTTACAGTCGGAAAATGTACAAAATGTAATTATGGATAGACCCAATGGGATTGTTTTACTTATAAATATGTATATCTTACCAAAATTCCACAAAGCCTTTGTTAAGTAGCAAAGCCATGAAATCACCAGTAAGATCATCACGTTCACCACTCAATAGTATCACGCCATCAAAAGATTTTGGTTGGAATTCAATGCGTAACTATAGAAACGACCAAGAAAAAAAAATATGAGAACTGCAACAAATAAACTTTTGTTGGATGTGTCATCATCTTCTCCTCTTGTCTTCACTTTGGCCTTGAGCTGGTCAAGACAAAATCTATTGAAATAAATAGACTAGACGAATCGTTTAACAACATCGAAGCCTCTTAATTTGATTCTATTGTGTATTTATTTTTAAGGGGAGGAACAATAGATATTTGCCGAATACATTAACTGATTATGAACATGTTTATACGAAAGTCACGGAGAATTCAATGAGAGTAATACACATCTTGAAAAGAATAATGAAGATAATTTAAAAATGTTGTGATCAAAATTTATGAGAAAGAAATTTGAAATTTTTACATTGCCTTTCCCATTTTCAGGGTTCCGGAACCCTATTGCAGAGACTTCGTTGTCCGTCCGACCGTCCGTCCTCGGGTCATATCTCATAAAACGCATTAGCTAGAGAGTTGAAATTTTCACAGACTATACAATTCTATCCGGGCATCAGCAACAAATAGTAAAACTAAAATATTTTCAAAAACTTAAGGGGGTCTCCATACAAGAAACATTTTGGTTCGTATGGCAGCTATACGGGTCATCCCACGATCTTGAAATTTGGATGTTTGATGTCATTACATCAGAAACTTATATTGACGAAATTTCATTTTGATCGGATTACTGAGGAGGGTACTTCCCATACAAACCCCCATTAAAATTCAGGTTGTTATTTGAAAAACTTTTCTTTTTTTTTGTTCTATCGAACTGAATTTAAGACACTATAAGTTTCTGATATAGGCGCGGTACATCTGTTGGAATCAGTACCATACAAGCCCCAATCTCGTACGAAACCCTCCGTGTACGAGTCTGACTAGCACTTGGCACATTTTTTATTGAAATTGTTAGGTATAAATCTTAAAATAGAACTCAAACTAACAACTACAAAGGGAACCAAACATTGTATATCCAAGTATAACTGGATCTTAATAAACAATCTCTCTTTCTGTTATTGTTGATTGCATGAGAGATATGTACAATATATTGGATTGAATTGTATTGCAGCTTTTCTGAGTAAACCTTTAAATAGTCGTATACTCGTAGATTCACTTACCTGCACATGCTTATAAGCACCGTGTAGTGCTGGGAAAGCCAACCAAGATTTTTTGGAAAATTTCGGTACGCGAGCTTTGATTTCTAAATGCAAAAGCAAGGAAATCTTAATCATTATAATATACTACTAAGTCAGAATGCCTTTTGCTATTTACCCTCTGAGCAGCCATTGCCAGTCCTGCCAAAAGTACACATGCAACGCTTATTCCCATCGCTATTATCACAAATTCCCTCTGGCCCACAATCGAGATTGCAACTTGGAGTACTATTATAAAAATACAAGAAAGGGAAAAATCTATTTAATTTGGCCTACTATTATTTTACAATATGATGATATGCACCTGTTTATTCCTTTTGCAACTCCATCATTGTTCATTTGTTCATTTGATATGTTGATATTCTCTAAGTTTGCAATTGTTGTTGCACTGTGTGTTGTCGTTGGTAATGTTATGGTTTTCGTTGTTGTCGATGATGATGATGATGATGATGGTGTTGTTGCTGCAACATTGTTAGTAACCATAATAGGATCAATATTCAAGGATTTCCTTCTATTGACCACCATAAAAGGAGTTTTATTATTGCTATTTTTCATTGCTAATGATACTTTTTTATTCATTTGGACTTTTTGAGTCTGATATGTTTTTTTAAAATTGATGTTGTCAGAATTTCTTAAATTTAATTGATTACTATTGATATCATCATAAATGGACATATCCGATTTATAATTGTAATTGTAGTCTTCACTATTATTTTCATCATTATCGTCGTCTTTGTTGTTACTATTATTAATATTAGTATTATCATTATCATTATTGTTATCGACATTGTCATTATTAATTGCTTTAACATTATTTCTTTGTGCTGTTACTGCTCCTGTAGATGATGCTGGTGCTTTTACTTCTGCTGATAGTTTCCCTGTTGCAGTTTCTTCTAAATCTGATACACCTTCAAATAAGTCGCGATCTTGATTTTGGTCTTGATTGAAATTAATGCTTTCAGCTGATATGTAATAATCGTTGGAATTGACATTTTGTTGCTGTTGTTGTGTTTGTGATTGTTGCTGTTGCTGTTGTTCGTGTTCTTGTTGTTGTTCGTGTTCTTGTTGTTGTTCGTGTTCTTGTTGTTGTTGTTGTTGTGAAAAATTATCATCATCATTATAATCGTAATTGTAAGCAGCATCATTATTATTATTATTACTACCGTCATCGGTGACCTCATCCGATGCACTGCCGCTCGAGGATGATGCCATTCCTGATAATGATGAGGACAATGCAGATGACATTGATGATGATGACGACGATGATGATAAAGAGGATGACGATGCTTCTGCTGCAGCATAAATTGCTGTCAATTTATTATCACGCTCATTGTCAATTGCCAATTTTGCACTGAACGAGGCACCCTTTTGATAGAGCACATCCTCATCGGGTTTTGAGTGGTCATCATTGACACCGTTACCAATGCTAGTCGAGTTTATAACTGTATAATTGAGGCAAAATACAAAACGAAAACAAAAAACCAAACATTAAATTTCCACTCTGCTAATGAAAGAATCCAAATACAATACTATGGTAAATAAAATACATGAACTATTGTATATATTGATGATGGTGATGATGATGATGATGATGCATACATACATACATACATACAATGGATATAATTATACACTATTCAATTGCAAAATGTGATGTTATATTGTACTATAGTACATTATACTCTACTATTGTATGACTATATGTCGATACATTTGTATATGGTTGTTTGATGCGTGTATGGGGGAAAAACTGAAAATGAAAATGTTTAAGCAAACATACCTTGACAACTGTATCCGTTCTTATTGAGTTCATATCCTTCGATGCAATCGCACTCATACATGCCATCGTGTATCTCATAGCACAGTTGCTCACAGGGACTTGTATGTCCGCAATGTCCTAAATGGAAAGAAAACAAAAACAAAACAAACAAAAAAAAAAAAAATAGAAAGTTTAGACTTTTAATTAAATTTCTTTGCTTAATTGCACTAGGTGGAGAAGGATGGAGGTACATAGATACTTATCATCTTCTTGCAAAGGAGGGACACTTTAAAAACAGAAAAAACTGGAAAAACAAATGTAAAGAATTTTCTAATTAAATAAATTTCCATGGCCTAAGAAGGAGTTATTGTCCTAGTACTTAATACAGAAGCCTCTTAATTAACATATAATCCACATGAATACATACGTTTATACATACAATATGTGTAAAAAATGTAAGTTGCGTATACGTAATATTGATTTAATGTGTTCTTAAATCTGATTAAATAATGTTAAACGTGTTAAATTTGAATATATTTTTCAAATTAAATATTGTTAGCTTATCACAGCTTAATTTCCTTAATTTCTATTGCTATGCTCGAAGCGAAACTGATATCATAAGTATAAACACATCACATACCTCCCAAATTCATAGACCCACCACATAGACCCACCACATGCATGTGCATATATGTATATGTATGTTCATAGATTCATAATAGATCTACTTAAGTTCTTAACAAAGAAACTGTACTAATTCTTTGTCTACATTTTTATTTTTTTTTTTTACAGTATGTCTAAGTCTGTGAGCGTGAAGTGTTTGCATACATGCTAAATATTAAGTATACGTCAAGTGTGCTACTTAACTGCGCCTACTTGTGTCAGTTTTGCAAGAAAAACACCCACAAACCATACGCATATAAGCACAAATATACTCACAGATATGTATACATACATACATACTCATATACCCGTATATCTGAGTATCTTTACAGAGATGTAGTAAGTGTTTACTATTGTATTTTGTTTGTATACAATACATTATGTTAGGGGGAAGAATACATTTTTGGTCTGTTTAGTTTTACTTATTGTTTCATTAGAATTCAGAAATCAAAAGAATTCTTTCATCATTCTTACCATTTTTGATTTAAAAATGTTTTTAGAAAACAAATATACAATAGAAAGAAAAAAATATTCTCAATTTCACCACAACAATCAGATCAACATGAATTGTTTCTTTTGTTTTGCTTTTACTGTGTTGATGATTCTGGTGCTTGTGATTTTATGTCAACATTTAGTGTTCACTAGTAGTTAATGGAAGAAATCAAAGCCCCAAACAGACCAGCCCAACCCATCTTAGACAATACCATACCGCATCATACCATACCAGACTTCATTGCAATGCATCATTCAACAAATCAAAGGAAAATAAAATAAAATAAAATAAAATAAACCCAAGCTAAGCTGGCTAAAGATCTTTACTTTACTTAGCTCTGCTATTAAACTTATGTCGGTAACATGACTTGACACCTTTTCTGCAAGTGGATTTTAAGACTAAGAGAGAAAGAGCACTGAAGCGAATCTAGTAGGTTATACAATAATATATGGAAATTCACTGAGTCAGCACATTCAAATGGTACTCCCACATAACCACACATCCACCCACATCCACCCACATCTTATATGTGCATACATATATAGACGGTGTATATGTCGTAACGCATAACAAACGCCATTACATTAAGCGCTTGCGAAATACGAAATCCGTATTGAAAAATCGCATATTATATGCAATTGAAATCGATGTGTCACCAACATACATGTCAAGTAGAACCTTAAGGATGCCATTTGCAACGAATAATATAGCCACACACACACACAGGCACACACCGTCATACATATGTATTGAGATAAATGTATGTATCCGTGAGTCTACGTATTTGTATGCAAATGACGCAAATACACAGTTATATGTATGTACATATATGTATGTTATACTGATAGATCATGATGCACTGAAAAAACGCTTTAAGGAAATGTATTCAGAAAATTCCAATAATAAAATTTATAGTTTACTCAATGAGGTACAGCGTAGAGTAATTACAATTAAAAAATTATAAAAAAGAAAAAAAAAAAACAAAAATACACAAGAGAAGATAATGAATATTAAATTGAGTTTCCTCATTTATTTATGTATTGTATTTCATTAATTCAACCCAAACACCATAAAAGTTGAAAGCATTGAAAGATATCAAGATAAATTAAAACATACAAATACTTTTCTTTCCATTTTCATTTAAAGTAAAGATATTAAATATAATATTTGTGTACCACAATTTATTGTTCAATCACACAAACAAATCCACATTTGAAATAATATTTTAGTACTATTGTATTTTATTAAAAATCAATAATTCCATGTATTTATAATTATCCTTATAGGTACCTATTTCAATATACTCGTAGTACATTCTGTAATATTTACAGATATGGACTTATAGAACACAGCTCTGCGGCATTGCCTCCAATTCAAATTGGATTGAGATTTTTCAAAGGTATCAAGAAAAACTACTGCGTAGACTGGTTGGAGCACCTTGGTGAGAGAGAAACTCAGTTTTACATAGACATCTACTCACGAAATATGAATAGAACGCAACAGTTAACTTTAAAAACATCCACACTGGAAAGTCATAAAAATCACCTTGCAGTCATCTATCTTTCTTGACAACAACAAGATTTGCCGTTCAGAGTTCCCAATTAAACTAATGCAAATGTCATAAGAATAAGATTGTATTGTACAAACAAATTCACTTATTATTGTTAAAGATAGATTGCAAATAAAACTGAAAATCTATATAATTAAAGGGCAAAATTTGAATTTGTTAATCCTTTTCTACTTACACCACTGAACCGATTTTGACAAAACAAATACCAATTGAAAGGTATTCTTCGCAAGATATGTACAATTTCAATTTTATCAAAATTGGTTTAGTTGCTAAGGTAAGAAAAGGTGTTAAAAGTAACGTCTTTTCAACAAAAACAGCAACATATAGCCCTTTATGTTATGAATGCATTAGAATGGAAGAATAGAGTGGTTATTGTTATTATTCTATTATCGTAGTACTAGATTAAATTCTGTGCCCTGGGTCATAATATTATGGTAAGTTAAGTGATATTTTAAATGATGCTTTGTAAATATCATAAATTAATAATAAAATAAAAACAAACAAAAAATGTTACGATATTAAAAAATATGTACTAAGTTTTGCCCGTGGCACTCAGATGGTAAATACATTTGTTCATTTTTGCTATTCCATGCGCACAGTATAATTTTGATGTTTCATAATTAATTTTCAAATTTTGCTAGACAAATTTATGAAATACAGACATACTCATATGTATGTATGAATTCGATTTTTTATTACATCAATAAATTATTGTATTTGAAGAATGTTGTGTTGTTTGCATTCAACCTTATATATTAATATTTCAATTTATTGAAAATAACAATTAAAATACAAAATATTTTGCGCGATATTTGCTAATTGATATAAAAAATATTTGTATTTTTAACCACAACTATTGGGAGTACAAATTAACTCGGTCCGGAAATTACTTGCTGAGTCTTTACCAACGATTCTGCGAGTTCAGTTTGCGTTTGGCATGGATCTTGATCCAGTAAAGCCTCCAATTCTTCATCATCAAACTTTTTGAGTTGACCAGGACGCTCTTTATCTTCGACACTTTTGAAGCATCGAAACCACTCTCTGCATGACTTATCGGTCGGAGCAAGCATTCGTTGGGCTTCAGCTGCAATTTTCTTCCATTAAAAAAGAAAATTAAAACTTCCCGCAAATGCTCTTTATTTAGCACAAATCCGGACATTTTCGAAGAGGCAAAAAACAGTGTTGTTGTCAAAAAGAGATGCTGATGCACACTAATTATTGTTGACAGATGTCAAACCTTTCCAATGGAATAGGTAATCGCTTTCAAAATCGGTCACAACTTGCAGGTGGAGCCATCTTTTGAAAACGGACCGAACTAATTTGTACTCGCTAATTTTAATAATTGGCATTAAAACAAAAACGTACACAGAAAATGAAAAACAAAATCATCTTTAAATATTAAAAATCCGTGCTCTGTATGCTTCCTTTATCATTGATCACATACAAAATTAGATCACTGATTACATATAAATTCTGATGAGTTCATTCCTGTTTCCCTGCTTTCTTTCATCTTAATTTTGTTGAAGTTTTCTAAGTGATAACTTTAATTAAATTCTATGGCTTCATATCAAATGACTATGTATTTATATATATATATATATGTGTGTGTGTGTATGTAAATGTTGTACTGATACAATCTTAATCTTCACTACAAATGGAAATGCCCAATAGCCTAGAAACCCGAAATCTAATTTGTATAATTTGACAATATAAAGTTACCTTATACTTAGTATATATTTAATATATATGTATGTAGTTTTTATTATCTCTTAGGTTCGTTATTTCTTTTAGATAAACATTTTATTTGTAAGAGATTATCAAATAAAATCAACTTAAAATCGTCATCCACTGTGCAAAATATCAGCACTTTATTTATTTATATCGAATGAAAATATAGCAGTTTACTTTAATATTATATGAAAACAATTTAAACTAATATTTTCTACAGTGTATCTATCTCATTCATAGGTATATGATTAATATTTTGTCAACAATAGAAAATTTCTCTGAATATGTGGTTTGGTTTGGAATGGATTAGCACACAACTCACATAAAGTCTTACAGTCTTCAAATGTATGACTTCAACGCTTGTTCGATTATACAATTGTATTGTCTTGTTCAGAAGACAAAATGAAAGGATTCATTAACGTCATAACCTAAAATGCCGTATCGAAACAACAATACAACAATACAATATGTACCGCAACACATACATAGACAGACATAGATAGAAATGGAGAGATGGAATTATACGTGTATGTCATGGATGGAGTTCAAATCAATTAGCATGATTTTCATGTCAATTTCCATCAATTACAGAAACTAAATGTTACCTAAACGGACAGCATAACACAAAAATACACACACACACACACTCTCATTCAGGTGGTCGTATAAATGTATAGAAGTGTAGATGTGTAGATATTTTAGCATATGTCTATCATATTAACAAATGCATAATTCCAAAAGATATATATATGTATTTGTATCTACTGATAGGTGCGAGTATATTTTAGATATATGCTTATGTTATGGACTACTGGACTCACCTTGAAATGCTGCTTCCATGGTAACTTCCGCTTCGGTGCTCTTTGCTGTGGTTAGGACTGTTGCCAATATAAAAGCGTGCATCAGCAAATTAATACCTTTTCTATTCTTCTTCATTTTGCTTGTGTGGTCAAACAAGTTTTGCATTCAATTATATGTAATAATGATGATGTTCTGGATGCTAATGATGACGTTCTGGATATTGATGATGATAATGGTATTATTCTTGTTCTTGTGTTGTTGATGGCAACGTCGTTAATTAATGGATTCCTCCTCAGTGTTGAAATATGTGACGTATACGTGATATTTAAAGTTTGTTTCGTTTATTTTCCTGTCACACACAACAAAAACAAACTGAAGAATTGTTGATGATATTATTTCGTGTAATAATTTGTTCTTTTATCGATTTTGTGTAATTAGTTGCTGCGGTTTAATAATGTAACTTGTAATTGATGTTGATGGTGATGGTGATACTCGTCGTATTGTTTGTTTATTTAATCCTTAGTATTGTTGCTGCTGTTGTTACTTATTTGATGATATGACATTAACATGCATTTAACATAGTTGTTAACATTTCTTAGTCCTAGTTGTTGCCAGTGTCGATGATGATTGTGATATTGATGATAATGTTTTTGTAGTTTGCAACTGTAAATGAAATAAAATTAAATTAGTTTATAAATTTTTTCATTATCATCCATAATAATTTTAGTTATAAGTAAGTACTGTGCCTAGAACAACATATCACATTTTGGTATAGGTTTACGATCACAAATCAAATCATATACATATGTTACAATAAATACTCGCACACATTTGAGTTAAATTAAACTAACAAGAAAAAATAATGGGAAAAGGAGGAAAAAAGTCAATAAAATACCATGACAACCATTGTCGTAAATATAAAACGCAAACACAGAAAATATAATGCAGGTGGTAGATACATACATACATACATATATACAACATTAAAGGTATAGGTATACAAAATATACTCGTCGTATTTGGGCGCACCCAGTAGTCTTAACCAAGGTAGGTAGGTAGGCTTTCATTTATACTTATTGTTGATGATGGCGGCACCCATTGAAGTAAGTCCTTTCGTTCTTCTGTCTCTGTCTCTCTCTATTAGTTCTATTCTGTTTGTCTGTGTACAGATATTGTGTAGTCTTGTATTGTGTCTGGGTGGCAACTTTAATGGTAATGATGTCGGCCTTTTAGTAATGAAATTTTTACTTATACCAAAGGCATGGATTTGGTTTGGCTTGGCAGCAAGCATGTTGATGACTGCCAGTTAGCTGGCGTCATGCCATTAAATCATCATTAAAGTCAAGCATTCACTTGTGAGTGAAATACACAAAAAAGAAAAAAAAAAAACAAAAACGAAAATAAAGGAATAAACAAGAACACAAACAGTGAAAGAAAATTCTGTCAGAATACAAAGGCACGCAATATGGAAATCCAGCAAAAAAGCCACGGGCTCGGTATTGAATACATTTTGGTTTACACAATATTTTGATTTCGTATTTTGTGTAGCATTCATCAATCGATAAGAATTAAAAACGCAAATTTTACTCATACATTCTACTATGAATATTGAAAATTTATTCTTTTTTTTAGGGTTCCGGACGCAAAGGGTACCAAAGGGAACCAGAAACAGAGACTTTGTTGTCCGCCCGTCCGCCGGTCCGCCCTCGGGTCATATCTCATGAACCGTAATAGCTAGAGAGTTGAAATTTTCACAAAATATGTAATTCTATCCGAGCATCAGCAACAAATACTAAAACTAAAATATTTTCAAAAACTTAAACGGGTCCCCATAGAAGAAACATTTTGGTTTGTATGGCAGCTATACGGTCCAGTAATCTCACGGTTTTGAAATTTGGATGGATGGTGGCTATACATCAGAAACTTATAAAGTCAAAATTTCAGTGTGATCGGATTACTAGGGAGGGTACCTCCCATACAAACTCCCACTAAAATTCTGGTTCTTATTAAAAAAACTTTTTTGTTCTTTGAACTATTGAACTGAAATTTAGACACTATGAGTTTCTGATATATGCGCTTTACATCTTTTGGAATCAACCAAATCGGTACACTAGGAGGGGTACCTCCCATACAAACCCACCATTAAAGCTCAGGTTCTTATTCGAAAAACTTTTTTGTTTTTTGTTCTATCGACCCAAAATTTAGATACTATAATTTTCTGATATAGGCGCGGTACGTTTGTTGGAATCAGTCAAATCGGACCACTAAGAGGACTACCTTCCATACAAACCTCAATCTGGTACGGAACCTCCGTGTACGAGTCTGACTCGCAGTTGGCCCATTTTTTTTTTTGTCTTGTTTTGTTCTTTTTTTGTCTTAAATTTATTCATTTATCAGAGCTGATCCTTGCATAAATTTGCTAAAAAAAAGTTACCATATTTGTTGAAACACCAAGCATTTGAAATTTGTATATTAGTAGTTGTCTTGAAACCAAATTTTATTATTCTATCAATTCTACGCATATCTATAAAATGTCTAGCGGTACTATAACTTTCTGTTCTCAGAATCTACAATTTACAATTTTTGCAGTTACTCTATTAGGTTCCAAATTAATATAATCGAGAGCTGGAAGTCATTCTCCACCATTAGCAGGCAAAAAGTTTCTTAAATCTCTGATTAAATAATTGGGAAGAATCTACCTTTGATTAAGTATCGTAGAATATAATAATAAGATACATTAATTAAGAGATACAGATTATATGATAGCAAAACCTAATTTATAAAGTTAAATAGATTAATACCAAATTCCTAGATTCGCATTACCCCTTTTTCCTTTTTTATTTTTTGTTTTCTTTTTTTTTCTTCAAACCACATCCAATGTTGGCCAGTTGAAGTAGAAAATGTGGTCTTTGTACACTTAAAAACTAAATGGGCACACTTACAATGTTCCTTCTGCTTTTGCTCTTAAGTTTTGCGAGAAACACTCAACCCCCTTCAATCCCCCTCCAACTTCCCCACATTATGGTTATTCAAAATAAGCTAAGTGGCACGCACCAAGTTTTTGAGATCGCGTTTTAACTGTGCAGTGTTTTTATGATGAATGACAACGAACAACAGCGTCATACTTCAAATCGTGCCACAACCGACGAAAGTAAAGTAAAATAAACTAAAATAAAAGCACCAATGAATAAATGAATGAAGGAACGAATGAATGAATGAATGAATGAAGGAAGGAAGGAAGGAACACCAGCAGTGTAGAGTAGAGTATTTGAAAACCAAAAACCAAAGCGTGTTAACCACAGCAAAAGGCAACAGTAGCAGAAAGGAGTAGCAGTGAGTAAGCAGCATTGTGCAACAGCAAACCATGCTAAAAGTAAAACAGTCAACACTTTCCTTGGTATTGTGAAAATGTGAGAATGAACGAGTAAGTGTGTGAGTGAAAAGAAGAGAGAATGAACAGAGATAGAGATAGTTGTATATATAGATGTGTGTGTGTGTGTGCGTATTTGTCAAGCATCGTTTCAACTAAAACTAGAAATGGTAAAAGAGGAAATACACAAACAAAAAAAAAAAAAAAACCAAAACAAAACAAAAAAGAAACATACAAAGCTCAACAAATCCACACTTGTTCATCTACATACAATACATCTATCTACTTGTATCAATCTATACTTGTGTGTGTGTGTGTGTGTGTGTGTGTGTGTGTGTGTTTGTATGTCTATTTAAGATATGAACACGTTGTAGTTACAATTCCTTTAAATAAATAGCCTGATTCTAATTTTATTTTATACACATCTTTTTGTAGATACAATCATTCTTACAATTTTATGCATGTATGTATAAACTATTTATGTGAGTGTGTGTGTGTGTATGGAAGTTTATTCATGTGTGCCATGTTTTTTATATATGTACATATTTTTATTTCTTTGTTTTATGTTGATTCTTTGCTCTTGTCTCTTCATTTCTCTCACTTAACAACATCAACGTACTTACATAATCGTATAACAAACACACTGCTGGCAAAAATAATTGTAATTGTTCATTATTTAATTTAATTATGAATGAAAATATTATTCATCACTCACCCAACTCACTACTCACTCGCTCTCATTTAAAATATTATTACATATCACATTGCCATCATGGGTTTGGTTTGTCTGATATCATAAAGTAAAGTAAGTATTTCATCGGCTTCTATGCTAACTAAGCCCTCTTCTAAAATATACTTTTAGGATATCAATGTATTGTATAATTCAAATAATCATTATGATTATAAGTCAAAATTGTTTAACTAAGTATTAAGTAGATTTTATGATTATGAGTGTTTCTTTATTTAGTTTCTTGAAAAACATAGAAAAAGGATTTTTCACCCTACCTCTCTCTCTAGTAGTAGACAAGTAATAGAACATAGAATACTAATTCCATTAATCAAATTACTATTTTATATAAATAATTCTTGGTAAGAAGATTTGTTTAAATAATTAAATAGTTATTTTTATCATCAAAGGAAAAACATTTTCTCTCGCTTAGGATTATGTAGATAAATCTTTACTTTTGAGGTAAATGAAGAAAAACAAAAACATTTAATTCTTGCTGAAAGTTAATATGATGAGATTCAGAATCTGGGTCATTAAAGATAATAACTCTTCATGTTGCAAAAAAGTTAATTACATAATATTATAAAAACATACATTTGGAATAAGCAAAATCCTCGCCATCTAAAGTAATTAGAAATGTGATCAAATTAGTTAATTAAGTTCCTAATGTTTCAACTTTTATATGTTATGTTACATATGAGAAGAATCTTTGTACATACGTATTTCACAACTATGATACAAGATTCCGCTCAATTAGTAAGAAATGGAATGGAATGCTGTTTTATTTTGGACTTTAATCTGAAGTAGAAAGTAAAGACCAAGACCATGTTAACAAATTTAAATAATTTCCTTTCATTTTATATCAAAATATAATTTCTCATTAATGATTTACTTTCACCGTACAATAAGGAGAGCGGTACCTTTATATATTGTACATATAATCAAATTATAAGATTTTGCATATCGCAATTAATTTATTTTAAAATATTTAGATAGAAAGCTAAACAAGAAGGCTCATTTTAAGCATAAGAGAAAACAATTTAACATCAAGAACAGGAGAATGTTTTAGCAGTTTTAGCATTGTGGATACAATATAAATCAAAGCTTAGTCCACTTAACAAGATAATATCTACTCAAACCTACAAGCGCATATGGAATATATATACATATAGTAGGGTATCCTGCCCGACGTCGTACGGCCAATCGGATTCCTTAAACTTCACTTTCAGTAGAACGCAAGTGGATTGGGCCATACCTACAGTTGCGGTTTCGCACCATCGCTATTAATAAGTTGAATTGCAATTCTGGTATTTCATTTTTGCTTCCCGCTGCACTTTAATTTGGCTAAATGGATAGTCAGTCACATTAATAATTCCAGTGACTTACCAAATCCACAACAATGCACAGCTCCCTGGTCTTGCCTTAAGTGTTATTGTATTATTGAGTCCTTTAATTTATTCAAAACTAACTGTACATTGCGCAGAATCAGACAAATCAAATGCAGTATTTGCAATCCACCAATTTCTCGACAACAGCGTCACATATCGAATCCAAAAGTACTCTGTTATGTTCAAGGCTAAAACCAACCATGCACGCATTCACAAAATGTCATTGCAATCAGATGAACGAAAGGTATAGCCGCGCATAAGACTCAATATGAACACACATAAGAGAAGTTCAGTGACATACACACTCACAGAAGAATTATATATATAAAGATTGTGAATCTAAATCATTCTCAGATCCCCTTGAACACACACAAAAAATTTCATCAAAATCGGTCCAGTCGTTTAAGAGAAGTTCAGTGACATACACACTCACAGAAGAATTATATATATAAAGATGCAGAATTCTAATCTATTTCATATTCCAATGGTTAAAAGAAGATAATCAGAAGATTCGTTAGTCTCGCTTTTCTTTCGGTGTAGAGTTGCTACACAGAAATTTTTGATTTTTTTCTTATTGTAGGAAAAGTTTTGAAGATAAGATTACTTTACTTGCAAACAAATATCTTTAATATTTAAGAACAATATTTTTTTTTTAACATTTAATTTGCAAAAATAGAATATTTTAAATCATAAGCAATTATTTCTTGTAAATTGATCTCTTATTACTTGGATGTATCTTGTTTTGCCTATTAAAGAAAATACAATATTTTATAAATGCGAAGATGGGCGCAATAATCAAAATAATTAAACGTAAATACTATAAATAAAATTGTTCGTATTGATTACATAATATGAAATGTAATTATACTTTCATTCACATCAAATTATTAAATTAATTTTGCTAATATTAGATGAATATTAGATAATAACATTTAATTAAGCTTAAAATGATAATTTTGATTGCTGTGGTGATAGCTAAAATTTAGTTTGAATTCTCATATTTCATTTTGCTAAAACAAACTCATTAATTTCATTCAGTCCAACCTCGTTTCCTCCCTTTTATACAATATAATTTCATACCAAATCAAATTATATTAATATTGGGAAATGTTAATTTTTAAAGAAATAATCCCAATTTAATTAAATTACTCGTATAATGAAATGAAAACTGCCTAATACCATAATTTAATATTCCCCATCCAGACATCCCTCCATCCGTTACTTCATCTCTATTTTTGAAAAGTAGTCTCTCACCTTTTAAATTGTATTTTTTTAGAAGGTCTGAACGGTTTTCACTTTGCAAATTTAAACTATTGATTGAGACCATGAACACTTAAGAATATTTCTACCACTGACTACTCTACATAGCAACATAGCAACAATATAAGCCGATTACTCCGATTCACTTTTCATTCAAGTGTTTCAAGTGGAAAACTAGAAAGTTCACAAGGATTTGTAACATTGTCATTGTGAAATGAATTTACCTTGATATTTTTAAAAGTATATTTTATATGGAAGTGGTCAAAGTCAAGAAGTTTTGTGAAAAAATCGATAAAGATATGTTTGTTCTCATATTGCAAAGCATGGTATATTGAATGTTGGCATCGATACAAACACACCTTCTATGTCAAAACCAGAGTTTGCCAATTATTGGAAATTAACTGCAAAATCATAAATTTTAGGGTTCCGGACCCAAAGGGTACCAAAGGGACTTCATTGTCCATCCGTCCGTCCTTGGCTCATATCTCATGAACCGTAATAGCTAGAGAGTTGAAATTTTCACAGAAAATGTAGTTCTATCTGGGCCTCAGCAAAAAATACTAAAACTTAAATATTTTCAAAAATTTAAAGGGGTCCCTATACAAGAAACATGTTGGCTTGTATGGCAGCTATATGATCCAGTAATCACACAATCTTGAAATTTAGGTAGTTGGTGGCTATACATTAGAAACTTATACTGTCGAATTTTCAGTTTGATCGGATCCCATACAAACCTCTATTAAAATTCAGGTTCTTATTAGAAAAACTTTTTTGCTTTTTGTTCTATCAAACCGAAATTTAAACACTATAAGTTTGTGATATAGGCGCGGTATATTTGTTGGAATCAGTAAAATCGGACCACTAAGTGGAGTACTTCCCATACAAATCTCAATCTGGTACGGTACCCTCCATGCACTGGATCGATTTTTATTATTTTATTATTAGACTACAAGTAATTTTCATATTTGTTTTTAAAATCAGATAAAAAATATAGTTTAAAAAACTTAAAACGTGGCTTTAATAGCAATCCGAACTAACCCTGATCTGAATCACAATCGAATCAATTCTTGCTGTAACTGCTGCACCCTCTAGCGTTGCTGTAAGTACAGCGACACCTACGGTCTACACTATCACTGCCTTCCTACACTAGTTAAAAGACATTGGCGCTGGTAAAATTTATCATTTTTATTCAACCCTGATGATCTTGGTGAGGGCACAGTTATCAAATTCTTGTGTTGACATCGGTCCTTGATACATGTGCACAATTTCAGTTTAATCTGACGTTTCGAAATCGGTGAAAATCGCGTTGGAAAAGTCTATTACAAACATGCAGGTTAAGTTAATAAAATGTACTATGAAATTGGAAATGAAAACAATCAAAAATTATTTGGTGATGAGAAAGAATGAATGTTTCAATGATCCAAATTTAATGTTGTATTGTTCTTATTCATTTTGTCTTTTATACGAGGATATGCTTATTTTCTGCCATAATAAAGTTATGTAGTTAAAGTTATAGTTATGAAATTTCATTAAAACAACGCATTTCTAAGGACACAGTTTTAGACTATACTGTTTAAAGTTTCCTGAAATACGCTCAAAGCTCTGAAAACAAAACAAAATCAAGGCACACACATATACATGCTTGTACTTGTACCACACCTCACCAACTTACCCCTAACCCTGCACCGTCGTCTAAACTTACTTAGTACACTCTACAACTGTGTACAATAAACTAAAAACAAACATCATTCGTACAATACAATTGTAAGTAAATACGAGTAACAACAGCACTTTACTTCATGGTATGGTATGGTATGGTGTGGCATTGTAAGGAAACGTATGGTGGGTAGGGTATGACATCATCTACTACTCACCACACTCTTGTTTGTGAACATTACTTATAAAAATGGTAAAAGATAAAATGATTTGATTTTAGCTTTTACTGATTTGTGTTTTTTATTTTCGTTTTCATTTTTTATATTATTGTATATTTCGTTTTCTATTTTTATGGTTATTGTTATGGTTTTTCTTTGGCATGCGTTACTGTAACAACGCTTAAGTATTGTTACAAAGAAATAGTAAGTAAGTGCGTAGATACATATGTACATATGTATATGGAAATATTGTCCCGAAATTGGAATGTCAAACCATCTTAACCTCACTTTAATTCTACAAACACATATTGGTACACTCACACACTTGGGCCTACATACATTCATTCATTCATACCATACATAAGTACAAAGATACGCAGCAATGACTAAATGTTACGTATACGTTTTTTCAAGAGTATTCATATGTATGTTTGTTTATACCTAAGTTCATATTAGAGTGGTGTTGGTGCTTTTGAGTGTGTGGGGATTTTGTTGTTTAAGATTAACCCGTCGCCAATGCCTCGGCATGCCAGACTTTGGTCATAGTGTATACAACTACAAATAAAGGGAAAGATACTCTAACGGCAACGATTTGTTGTTCCATGAAATTCTCTGCTTTACTGCTCATAGTTCACTACGATTTTATTTTTCATTTTTTCAGTCTCAGTTTTTGTTTTCCCATTCCTAAAGAATCCATTCGCAAGGGTCTCATCTACCAAGTGTGTGTCAATGTGTTCATGTTTGTATCTACTATGTGTGCGCGTGTGTGTCCATGTGTAATGTGTGTACTTGTGTGGGGTTTGTCTCGACAAAATGTTACCTTATTCATTTATATCGATTTTTTTTTTTTTTTTGTGTTTTTTGCACCTTTACTACGTTTTTGAGGGATTTTCCACAATTTTTACCCGTTTTTTCGTTGTTGTTTTTCCTTTTATTATATTTGCAATGACTTTAGTCTGTAATAACGCAAGTTGTCGCCTGCTTACTTAGTTCTTCTTCGCTTTTGCTCTTACATTTATTCTTGCGCATTTTCAACAATTTTTTTTTTTTTTTTTCTATTTTGACTTTTTTCTTATTTATTTTTTTTTATTACGATTTTAATGGCGCTTTCTTTCCGGTACGACGCCTCTGAATGAGAATCGAGCCAAGTCGAGTTGTGCAGAGCTGAGCTGAGTTGAGTTGACGACAACCTTAGTGAGGCAGCACATTGACGTTTTACATTGACGTTGGTAGTAGAATTTTTGAACTAGTTTTAAGCGCGACATCAACACACAAAGCTTTCATGAAAAGCTGATTTCCTTTTTTGTCATTTTCCATTTCCATTTACCATAGTTGTTTTCTTGTTTCATTTTGCTTACAGCATAGAGTGTTTTCTTAGCTAACAAAGGTACATATGTATGGTGGGTGGATAGATACATAGATCACTTAATGCAAGGGAACAGTTTTCTTTTCTATAAAATTGGACAATCTCCTTTGGGATGGTAACATTATTTGTCATTACATAAGTATAGTACAATATTTTTGCTCATAAATCTCTTTTGGTACTTGGTAAAAATATTAAAAACTTTGATCGTTGGAAAAGTTTAGCAATTAATTGGGAAACTTGCAACTCAATGAAGAAAGTATCGAAAATCAAAATTAATAGCTTTCGTAACTGCAGTTAGTTGATCAAGTAAACTAATTACTTAGCTAATGGCGAAAATTAACACACATTGCCAATGATGATGTAATTTGACAATTGAGTTAAGTTGAATTGCCTGCATCTGTGTATATTAATACATGTATCTGTTATAGATATATGATAGTATCTGCTTAATGCAGAAGTTATGCAAAATAATTGTGTAGAAATGTAACATTGAAATGGAAATAATTAATTAACCCAAGTTGTCATGTCAACAAGTTATCCTGGGTCCATTTAAGGAGAATAACAAGCTGCACCACAAAGTATGCTATGGTTTTTTTCATTCCATTTCTACTTTACTATTGCACAATATGAACAACTAACTGACTGAGAATCAAATGACAGTAAATTGTTCTGCGAATAAATCATAATTAAACTTATCATAGCAACGCATTCTAAAGTTTCAACTCGATTTGTGCTTGTTTTCTAGTTGAATAAACTCTCTGGAAAAGTTAGAATGATGCCCACCACTCGACTATAGAAAAATGCAATCCCTTTCAAAGTAATGATAATTGCATTTGATGTTAATAACAAAAGTTTCTTTTATTGCGCTTTTCACTGTTTACCACAATATTAATTATGAGAATCTAAATTTTTAACATTTGGTATTTGTAGAAAAATTACTAAGAGAGTGAGTTTTAAATTATGTTTGTTTTAATTTAATTTACTCTAATCAAAAAAAAAAAAAAATCATAATATTGCGACCAAACACTAGGTAAATATTTATATATTATATTTACTATTTATATTAATTGTCATAAGACTATGCAGTCTTTTTTAGATTAGATTTTAGATTAGACATGTAATTGAATTAAAATTCAATATAATCAGCAACTAACATTCACTTGCAATTATAGTAAGTGATTAGACATAATTAACATATAATTGATATTATTCTAATGCATATTCTAATGCATATTTTGACAACACATAACTTTTCACATTCCATAATTTACATTTAATAGTGTTAGAATCAAATAACAAGCAACCAAGTTTGAAAACAGCTGAAGTTGAGTTGTTAAGGAAAGAACATATTGATAATAAATACCACACAAAATAACAATTTTGAATAGCAGCCTTTAAATATTGTATTTTAAAACAATTAAAATTTAGCAGATGGCCTTCATAAAAACCAAAGCATCTTAAACTTAACAATGTTTGTAGTAGTGAAATGCGATGCAGCACAGATACAAAAACAAATACAATCTGTACGTTGACTGCTATTAAACAAATTGAAAGCCTGTAGAGATGTAGATGTCGAAAGGTTTGAAAAGCAATATATAGATTTCATAAACTTTTATTCTTACATTTATCCGAACTGGCAATTTTTTATTGTACTTGTGGTTAGATCTCCCCTAATTCTATTTTGCCCAGGACATCCACTAATCAATAGCACACATACTAATATTGTATGTGTGTACAAAAATAATAACTTAATTTTAATTCAAAAAAGTAAAAAAGATTATTTATTGAAATTAGAGTCATAGGCCCTGGTAGCTGGTACTCTTTTGTTTTAATGTTAGGTATTAAAGTATTAAATATTACATCAAAATATTATAAATAAAGTATATATTTATTGAAACTAAAACGATTAGATTTGTATAACTTTTAACTATCTAACTTAACGATTTACTCAAATTTTAATATGTAATAATGTAAAAAAGGTTTATTTGTATTTTTTGAAATATTAATATTTCTTTCTTAGCTTTTAATTTTTACATTTTTTCATTCATTTATTTTCTCAATTAACTTCTTCTTTCTTAAAACAAGACAATTTCAATGTCATAGTCTATTACTCGTATTGATTGAAATTCATTTATATTATATTAATTAATTTCATTTCAAAATTGGGTCAAAGTGTGTACGTGGATTGTATGGGTAAAATGGATGAATAGATAGAATGGATAGGTAGATAAATAAGGAGTGTATGCACTTTGTACATACACAAAATTAAACTGTCAACCTGTCAACTCTCTGTGAATAGTAGCAGTGTAGAACTTCAAGAATAAATTTATTTATTATTCATTTATGGATTTGCAATGCAATTCAGTAATTAAGGAACATTGCACATTTTAAGTGCAAATGTTCTTAGTCGAATACACGAATGCATATAAAATTTATTCAAAAATAAACAGAATATATGTATGCATTTGACTTCGACCTGAATGAAATTCAATAACATGATTGATTCTCAGAATATTGTACATACAGGACTTAAACTTATTGATAACCTTATAATGATATTTACTGGTGATGAAATCGAATGTTATAGTCATCATTTTGTGGAATTTCATTAAGATAAGTGCCATAAATTGTCAATTGCCTGATGCTTGTTTATCACCAAAGAAATAGTTAAGTTTTCTTAAACAACATATGCGACTTACAAAAATATTGTATTGTATTTAAACTGGTGCATATGTTATTGTTGAATGAAATTTGCTTTAACTTCTTCATTTTAAGTACAACAATTCGTATGTATGTCCATACTTTGACTAAAATGCCAAGAGATTAACTTTGACAGAAAACAAGGCAACACTTTTAAATTTCGTAAAACTGAAAATAACTTAACTTTTAACGAATGACGACATGTTTTATCATCCAACTTTAAATTTAACAAATTTTGTGCTATTCTTATAAATATTTAATACAACAAGACTTGGATCAAAATTTTAATTCTGTAATTTATAAGTTGAAAAACTAGTCTAAGTAATAGACACAGGCATACAAGTATAAATATAGTGAATTGCCTTTCTTTACAGTTTAATGAGGCTACCATATTTCTTTCATTTTTTCCGATCATTTTAGATGTCACACTAATCGATTTTTACAGGAATCAATAAAAACTGTGTGTCATCATGCTTTTTTTATAAGAATTTCTAGGCTGATTGTATGTTACTTTTTGGAAAAACCAGAAAATCTATTCTAGTCTAGAATTTTATTTTTTGCAATAAAAATAAATATAAATTTAAACAAAATTGTTGCTTTTGTCATATTTTTAATCTAAATTAATTGAAATAGTACTTAAGCAAAAGATATATATATATATATATATATATATATATATTTATGAAAAACTTGACTTGTCTGGTTTATGAAATGACCGTTTTAGTTCATCATAAATTACACTCAGTCATGACTGCTATCGCCATCTAATATTGCATGCAAGTACCACTTAAGTTACTAACTTTCGACAATTACGCAATTTCGTTTGAAGAGGAATCTACTAACCTACGAAATATTATTCTGTCTATCTTTAAATATAGTTTGTAACAATACAGTTAGTTATGGTTGGAATAAACTTAACTTATATATGGTTCTTGAAATGAAAATAGGTTAGTTATACAGACAGTTTTGATTGCTAATGCCATTTTGTATTGGAAGAGAAAACAACCTGAGACGTCACTGACTTGTAAAGTTTCAAGATGAAAGCATTTCTGACCTGCTTAGTTTTTACACACATTATAGTTCTGTCTTTTGAATGTTTTGATATGACTTAACATAGATTACTAGATTACTACCTCTTGATTTCTAGGTATGTTTTTTTTTTTTATGCTAAACCTTATGGTAAGAAATAAATAAATTTATGAATCCATTTTTCTGTTAGGTGAATTTTATTTTTATTTATTTCAATACTTAGGTTTATTTTATATTTTTTATTTATATTATTTATTTTTTTTTCGTTGTAGGATGATTATAACTAAGTATTATATTATAACAAAAGGATACAGATAATGGTTTGGCAATTGGCAATAATTGAATTGGACTTATTATCTCTCAGGCTGCAAGGCCCTTGGGGTCGCCTTCAATCTACTGGCACAATGCTTTAGTAATATTTTCGAAATTATTCCAATGCAGTCACTCTGAATTCTTCGGAATAGAATTATATATTTCTGCTTCTATACCATAAATCTTAATCAATATAAGTATGAATAAATAAATACAAAATATATGCTGATGATTGAACCAAAAAAAGAAAAGAAAAAAACAAACAATGGAAAAAAAAGAGTAGAGAAGAGAAAAGAAGCAAACACATAAATCAATAACAATAACAACAACAACAACAACATCAACAACAGAAAATAAAAACAAATATATACAAGTTATAAATGGGATCGTTCATAGTGGTATTACATACTTAATTTCAACCATTTCATTGAAGAGTTTTTCATTTTATTTTCTTTCTACTATTGTCACGCAACACTAAACTGAAAGAAACAAAAAACCACAACGATAGCAAAAATCGTAAGCCAATACAAGAAAATACATAAAGGAAGAGACCCAACCACATAATAGAACATCAATAAATAAATAAATAAATAAAAGTAAAAACAACGAAATGATGATGGTATGAAAAGAAGGGCGTAGAGAAGGTAAGGGACTGAAAGAAGAATTATAAAAAATTGTTACAGTAACGAAAAGAGAATAGAAGAATGTAGAAATCGTTAAAGCGGCAATAAATTGTATTTTTGTAAGGTAAATAGAGCAAAGCTATTGAAAGGGGGAGCGCTTCCATATTCTCTAACCCACAACTTCTTATAAAATGCCACAAATTATAATACACATACAGAAAACATTCATACATATATACACACATATAAAAATACATTCATCTCCACCATAGCTACTCTAGTATAAATATGTTCAGTAAGTTAATAGGGGGAAGAACCTTAGATGGACTTTACAAATAGAGAAGCTAGTTTAACTTTAAGTGCAAATATTCGTTTGTAAATACATAATTGTGTGTGTATGTGTGCATGTGTGTGTGTGTTTATTTTGATTCTTTATATTTGTGAAAGTTGGTGTTTAGTTTTTGTGATTGTATGTGTGTGTCTGCGTTTTAATGGTTACGCGTGATTATATATTTTTTTTTTCTGCACATTTACCTATACCATAAAGTAAGAATGGCGCAATATTTTGCCGCACATACATATATGAATAAAATGAGTACTAGTATATGTGTGTGGGTATGGGTGCGTTTGTATTACTTTTTGTCATTACTTTTTTTTTATTTTACAATTCTCTTTTTTCCCCTCTTAATTTATTACGAATGCACAGGTGCGTACGACACAAGTAACCAGAAAGCAAAGCAAACACAAAAGGCAAACACAAGTGCACAGTAGTAGATGAGTGAACAAAACGAAAAACAGGTGAACACAAATTCTAATGGTTAAGTAAAAGTATAAGTACATGTACATATGTACATAAGTATACTGTATAAAGAGCATGGCGAATGGCAAAGTTAAGTGCGCTGACAAAGGAAAAATGGTAAAAGCCAAGAGCAAATACAATAAAGCTAAGCTAAGACGTTATGAGTCAAAGGAAATAAAATCCAAAAGAACATAAAACAAAAGCGCCAGGACAAACAATACAAGAACCAAACACAAATAAAAGTTGCCAGCCAAAAATCTTAAAAATCTTCTCTGTGTACACTGCTGCTGATGATGATGTTGCTGTTGCTGTTGCTGTTGCTTTTGATTCTCTCTCTCTAGAAAGAGAGGGAGAAGGAGAGAGAGAGAGACAGCAAAAGTGGGAAGAAGTGGCAGATCAAACTCTAAATATTCACTTATTTTGAGTGTTTGTTGTTGGTCACAAAAAAATAAAAAAAAAGAAAAGAAACAACTAACAATGAAACTATTGATGTGTCCGTCAGTCACTGTCCTCATAAGCATGAATCAAATATACAAACTCTCACCTCACACCCTGTATATGCAATTCAATTGGAAATAATATTGAGAGGCATTTCTTGTTTTAAATTAAATATACATAAAATTAATAAAAATTATTTACAATCTCAATCTCTTATACACTTTGTACGATTATGCATATTTAATTCTATAAAACATCATAAAAAGACATTTCTTCTTTCTAAATTTCGCATCAATAAACATTAATTTAATCATAAAACAAAAAATTAATAAATTTTATTTACATTTCATTTAATCACTTACATTTTTTTTTTGTAATAATTTTTAATAAATTAATTGTAAATTTTTGCTGTTGTTTTCCCTTTATTTTCCGTCTTCTTCCCCTTTGGACGAGGCTAATAATTTCACATAATTTCCCACACACCACAATAAATTTTTCTTAAATTAGTATTTCATTTGATTTTTCTTTTTTTTTTTTATTTGACATTCTCTTCTGCACTTTTTGAAAAAATCAACTCTCTTTCTTTTTGGTATATTTTCAACTCGCTTTTATTACAAACTTTTTTTTCACTTGCATTTAGTTGATTTTCATGAAATTATTAATTGTTAATTTATAGTATTTTTTCGGTTTGCATTTCATGCAAAAAATACTTCAGTTCAGTTCATGTTTATTTGAGTGTCTGCGTGTTTTTGTGTATTTGTGTGTGTTTTTATGTGTATGGAAGTGTTTGTGGTGTATGTACGTATGTATGTATGTTGTATGATAGTGTGTATTATTTTGGTTGTATCCGATGAAAGGATGGATTTTCTTCTTTTTTTTACGGCGCGTCGCTTTTTCCATGGACCGTAGCCGTTAACGTGCCACTCTAATTGACGGGAGACGACTGCTACTGTTATTGTACACGGTACCGAAACTTATTGAATTTGAACAGACGATAAACAACAGAACAGTATAGCCGCCGCCAACAACCGGAGAGTAAAGTTTCCTCCTGAAAGAGAGAAAGTAAAATAACAGTACAATTCTCCCAGTGAGTGTGTGCGTGTAGGGTTATTCTGATGAATTGAGTGGTTGATTTTCGGTAAAAATGGAAAAGAGCAATGAGACTCATATAAAAAGCAGAGTGTTTGTTATATCCTTATCCGTGGATTAACAGAGTTAGAAACATATGATTTGTTAGCGGTATATTTGCAAAAAAAAAAAAAGCAGTGCTGCCAAGTTGCAATTGAATGAAATAATTCTACGGTAGGCAAAAATTGTGTTTTGATGTTTTGGACCAGTGGGATACCCCACTGAATAATGAATAAGGAACGAATCATGAATTAATCAGTTTATGTGATAATGTAGTAGTAAACTTGCTAATGATTAACCCATTTATCATTTATGATTTTTGTTAGATTTCGTTAGCAACTCGTCGATCTAATCATTTGACCATGTTGCATAGGAATAGGCATGTGTGCCTTTGTATTTTCAATTTGGCTTTGATATATTAATTTTGTTGATTTCAAAAACATTTCTATTCAGATAACATTTAAGTAAATTAGAGTCTATTTTGTAGGGTACATAATGATTTACTTTGGAAAATTGTCCATACTTTTAAAGAAATGCTAATTAAGATCAAGGAAACTTTTGGCATTAAATTGGCTTTCAATGCTGATATTATTAAAATATGCTTATTAAAATATGATTATGTCAATTGTAATGGAAATTTTTAGAAAATATAATAATTCAAGATAAATTGTAATGTAAATTAACAGAGTTAGATATTTCGCATGCGCCAAATGAAGGCAATACAAGAGCGAGCATAACATTCTATGAGATATGGGAGAGCGCTCACTTCCAGAGCGTGTTAAAGGCAAAAATAAACAGTCAGAAATGAACAAATGCGCTTGGCCGAATGAATGGACAAAATGACAGACATACAGAGAAACAACGAATGGATGGAGGACAGACAGACGGACGACATTAAACAAATCCTAATACTACGTTGTACAACTGCTGACTAACGAAGTTTACTACTTTTTGGTCAACAACACCACATGCTACAAAGAAAGGCACACACCACAAAAACAACAGCAACAACAATCATAATAAAGGTCGCCACCACTGCCGCAAGAACGAAATGAAATCAGGGGTAAAGTAACAAAAACAAAAAGAAAACAAAATAAAAGAAAGGCAAGGAAAGGAAAAAAAATAAAAAAAGTTAAACTGAACTGAAAACAGGATAAATTCAAAATGCCGACTGACGGTGAACTCATAAAGAAAAAAACAAATACAATTACAATAAGCAAAAGCCATTGCCAAAGAAACCACGATGATCAAATTGCAAATCCAACAAGAATAAAGAAAAACAGCTTCATAAAACGAATGAAAATGGGGGATTGAAAGTTCAGGAGGTTCAGTGTATCAGTGTATGCTCAGAGTGTTTTAGGTTGAATAGGTGGGCTTCTATGATTTAACGTTAAAGGTCAAAAAAAGTAAAATAAAATAAAATAAAACAACACACCGTTACACACGAATACCTATACAAGCAACGAGACTGCGACAAGACATAGACATCATTATCTGAAGACGACCCCAATATTTAGCAATGACTAAAAACCAAGACAAGTAAAAACTAGACTATGCCGAAAATGAAATACTCTTCACGGGACGCAGTGAATGTTTCATTGTAGTCTTGAAATGGGTGGTTTGTATGGTTATGGCTCCGGTTCCGACAAATGTACTGCGTATGGTAAAAAAAAAGGTTCGTGCAAAATTTCAGCTCTCTAGCTTAAAAACTGAGGAACTAGTTTGCATATATACAGACGTCTTTATAAAATCATTGTACTAATTTGAAAACTATTTTACTAGGATTGGCTATGTGATACATTTTTCAGCTGAAACTGCTAATGAAAGACATCTTCACTTAATATACTAAGTAATATGTATACAGAGCTCAAGCTAAAGGTTTGTCCAAAAATCGTGTTGGGAGTCATACGATATTAGTAAAAGATTCAAATTTAAACTATGTATTCATTGAAAGTTTACTTCTCTGGGTCTTATATTGTTTCATTGAGATTTATTTGAATGAGTAGGCTTCAAATATTCAGGTCTGATGGCTCTGATAACTTTACCCCCTTATAGATTCTGAGCAGTAATGTAATGTTCTTATTAGGGTACTACGGCAAACTTCTTAATCAAACATAAACACCTAAAGATTCTGAGAAACAAACGCACTGACAAATAAACGTATCTCTTGATCATTTCGATTTGTCATATTAATAAAGATAATATATAATTTCTAGAACCCTCTTCTAGTTGATACATACTATTTTTCAAACTTCATATACCAATTTTCCACAAATACCTGTGTATAGGGAATTATAAAAATTATTAAAAGACATGAAAAATGAAATAATATGAAAATCTAAATAAAACAAGAAAACAACGGATAGAATTGTACTAGAAAATTGTCTATTCTAGTCGGTTGTCTACGCACAAAATAAATTGATAAATGTTTATTGTAGTAACATTTTGGTTGGTACTGTAAACTGACAAGTTGCCTTTCTTTCTTTCTTTAATATGGCAAAATACGCCAAAGTCAAGCCAAAGCCAAAATAACTTGCCTAATGACCGAAGCCATGTTCTCATTCTCATGCTTTTGCCAATTTCTCGCTCTGGCTGTCTGTCTAGCAATGTGTCTTTTTGGTCTGTCTGTCTATCTGTCTATATGTCTTTCTGTCCGAATGTCTGTTCATTTGTTCATTTGTTTGTTTGCCTGTCAGTCTTTAGACGAGAAAGTGCAAAGTATGTAGTACTAAGAACGAGTAAGTAAGTACAATAAGTAAGTGAACCCTAAGAAAAAGAGCATGGGAATAATACCAATTTTAAGGAAAATGTCAATGTGAATGATGAGAAAGGAATAGGAATACGGAATGCGTTGTCAACGAATACGGGCGCGTCGAAGTAATGCAACATTCTAGTACAAATAAACATAGTAGAATGTACAATTTTTTTTTTTTTTTTTTTTTGATCTTTCAGTAAAAGAGGCTTGTGGAAGGGTTGCAAGGATTGTTTGGGGTATAGAGTATGCAATGTAGAGTATGAAATGCAAGTCCCTAACAAACAAACACAAATGAGGCATTAATATCCTGCTTGTGTGTCAGACAAATATTAGTATTCCACTTGAATGTTAGCATTTTGTAATGGAAAGTGTTTTGCTGTCAATTCTGTCCCCTCTTGTTATTGTAACCAAGCCAAGTTGAGCATAGTCAAAACCTATTAGGTACTCCTATACTAGTCTGTACTAGTAGTCACTTGTAACTCCAAATGCAATAATGTTTTATGTTACCAACACCGAGCACACACATACATACATACAACATACCTAGTGCAACAACAACGAGAATACAATCATCTGACATACCTAGAAGGGAGAATCCTTACTGGTTACTTATCTTTTATTGACTGTTCAAACAACACAAACAAAAATTATTAATAATAAAACCTCTGTAAAATTAACTGCATAGAATAATCAAAGAAAAGGAAGCCTTTTATTTTCATTTTATATACTTAGTATTGATGTACTTATGTTAGAAGAAAAAACAAACAAACAAACAATTGTAAGCAGCTTTTCTACTTTTCTACATTTCCTTTCTTCATATTGTACAATACTTCAAATATTCAGTCCAGTTCAATTCAATTCAATTCAAAAGTAAAAATGCATTTATATAGAAAACCAAAGCTAAATTATTTATATGATTCATACAATTACAATCGGGTTTCTTCTCCTTTTCCTGTTCCTGTTCCTTTTCCTTTTCCTTGTGTTGTTGGTGATCTTTTTGTTCAAGACAAAAGCAACCATTTGCAATTGGCCAACTTTGTAGCTCCATAACATTGCGCCAGTTCATGAACTCATTATAGCCAAAGAGACCACAGATTACCGCTATTCATTAAAAGGGTAAAGTCAAAATAATTTCATTTATTTCACATTACATGCCTCATTGGCCAAAAAACCATTGGCTCATGGACAAACTAAGTATAGTAATGTCCTATGTCCTATTTATTAACAACTTACTTTGTTCCAAATATAAATCATGATATTTTGCTGGTGTACCCCAACTTCTTATGACGTTCTGCTCACGATAGGCCTGGGTGCAATGTTCATGAGCGAGAATTTCGTAGGTCAGTGTTAAATCATGCGATCGAGTGCATTTCTGATGATGCATTAACACATAAAGTAGAAGGATTCTATAGTAAATTTGATGGAAATGCCAAAGTCATTATTAGTTTTTCAATATAAAATATGATGATGATGGGTATGAAGACTTACTGATGCATGCGTTGATAGCCATAAGTTGGTCCATCTGTTACAATTATATGCAAACAATTTGCACTCAATTTACAACCATTCAACGTAGCTAAGGCAGCCAAGCAAAGATCTATAATAATAATAATAATTTCACTTCATATGATCCATTGATTGATTCAATCATTTCAAATGGAATTCATTAATTAGATTCTAACCTGATGTTGTGCTATTGGGAAAACCAGTGCCAACAAGTTGTGCATAATCATTAGAAAGACTTTCATATTCTAAATTAGCATCAATTTGTCCATATTTCAAAATTGGTGGCATCAAGATGACATGTCTTTGAAATATATTATCCAAAACTATAGAGAGAAATTGTAGTCACAATATTGTGTTTACCACTTTATTAAATTCTTACTTACTTTCTTTGTGCAAATCATTGTCACACACATCATCTGGTTTACGTATAATTGTATCTAATTTATGTAACATATAGTAAAAGATCTGTTCCTCATAACGTGTTGGTTGAAAAAAACGAACTTTTTCTAAATCAAATCAGATTACGAAAATTCAAAATTTATCATTAATTTGCTATTTGGTATTGTTATTTCCTATTGTAATGCAGCTAGGAAACCCCTTAGAAAACTTACGTTTTATCAAATATTCACCCAATAAAGCAGCAAACTTTGTACTTCCATTCAACTCATGGCCTTCATTTTCCAATTTACCGAGTAATTCGAAAATTCGCTTTACCACATTTGCCTTTGATTGTGTTAATTGCTCTTCAGCGTGGCTTGCATCATTGTCAATGGACAGTGTAATAACCAGAATGTTCAACCAGAAATATTTTCCGCCAAGTAACAACATGCCTTTCGTTCTGAGCAAGTGCTATAAGTACTCTGTGTTGGCCATAACAAAAGGCCGCTACGATAACACATCGGTTTGCAAATCAATTTGATTTCTGCCTTATCAAGATTAATTGAGCATCATCATTTATCGTGTGGCGCAAAATGATTTGTGTAGGAGGTTAGTGGAGATGCGGACGATGTTAACTGACTGCAAGATGATTTTGTTGTTTGTGTGTGGGTTTCCCTTCAAAACGATTTGATTTAATCTGACAAACACTTTGTAGCTTTGTGTTTTCCTCTTAAAGTGTCCAACACATTAATCATAATGAAAATAACAGATTGTGAGTTTATTTGTTTAAATTGATAGCACGTGCTCTCATTTAAGAATTTATTGTATAAAAACAAAGTACAAATTCCAACTTATATTAAAAAACAAAATTGCATTTATGCATTATGAAAAATCATGGAATGAAAGGCGCCGTTTCCATTATTCAAATATCGATACTACTCCCCATCACTATTTTTAATTATGTACAATATTTATATTAGTCAACAGGAAAAATTTTAAAGTGGTCTTGATACTTGTTGCATGGCGATTGCTGCGTTATAAAAAAATGTAGTCAAACACTTAATTATATGCAATTTTTGCATAATAAGATTACCGTTTAATAGTGTATTTATTTAATAATAATACAATAATAATAATAAAAACGGAAATGCACCTTATGTTTTGCATTTATGCGGAAAAATGTAATTAAACGGTCTCTCACTTATTCGGTTCTACTGCCCTGGTACGAGCTGGCAACTACTACTAGGTATGTATTTGAAATAGATGTAATTCTATCTCATCTTTAGAAATTGTTGCTTTATTGCCTTTAATTGTTGTCATTTGTCATAAGCCAAAGTTATGAGAAACTGTATTTTTTGACTGTATGACTTCTTCTGAGACTATTGGGACGTTTCGTATCTGATGAAAAAGAAAATCAAAAGTTTGTTCACACATTTTTATTCCAGCTCATAGTAAAAAGGTGCACTATCTCGATGAAGGCTGAGGTAAGCGTCAACTATGAGTTTGCAAATTGCAAATTATTAGGCGAAGGTGTTTATAGACTATAGAATCTAAACAAGAACTTCTTATACGAAATTTGGAAAACTTGATGAAAGCATATAAAGACCTAAAAAGATGCAATTTGCATTTTGAATTCAATGTAGGCAACATAAATTTATTTATCAGGTTTTTCTTCAATTTTCCTTTAAATAAACATCTTTTGTTTCGCAAAATTAACTTACTTTTTCAATTGCAAAGGAGACATGCCCCTTAGAAATACCACCATCCATTTCAACAACTTGCTGTCCTAAGAAATCCAGAAGTGCAAAGTACCATATTGATGGACATATACATAGGTATGTCATCAGCTTCTTCAATAGATACAGATCTTCGAACTTTTTGAAGCTAACGCAATGAATTTATTTTCTTTTTTACTCTAAATAATCCACGGCTCATTTCATTCCTCTTTATTTTTATTTATGGTTATAAAGTTCAAAAACTCTGTACAAAACTGTTTACTTATTTTTGGTATTATCCGCGAATGGACTCTCGAATGAAAATTTGTAACTACTATTGCCCACGGACAAAATGAAAATTCTCGTTTACCTTTGAAAAGTAGGAATAGTATCAATCATGTTCGCTATCATTGTCCACAGTAAATGATATAAAAAATACATGATCGAAGAACATAGACCTATGGTCAATGTTTTTCTCATAATAAAATAATAATATACAAAAAAAAATTGTAAGGAAATTCATGAAAATGACAAAAAATTTAGTGAATAACTAAATTTTCTTGGAAATGAGTACATAAATTGCAATAAATAACTTATTATTCGTACTTCTACTTGCTGTAAATCAATTATTGTTTAAATTAAATTGGTAAAACATTTCACTTGTACCAAACGATTGGGCAATAAATTCAGTTTAAGTATTAGTATTCATTAACCAGCACTGCCTGTAAGTGTTGCCAGCATTTTGAAATATTGAAGGCCGCTTTCTATCAATTGGCAATATTGCAATGTTAAATTAATGTGGTAAATTCTATTGTATCATTTTTTTATTGTTCTCTATTTGTTGGAACAAACAAACAAGCAATATTATTATTGCATGGGCTCTGAGAGCCCAAAAATTCAAGTAAGTTCAATTATTATGTTTTCTGAAATATTATATAAAGTTTTAATTTTTTTCTGTCTTAATATAGTAATTGTGATTGTTCGATATTCCCAGGGGCAAAATTTCCTGTGCCTCTTAAGAATTTTGTCAAGAATCACAAATTTGGTTCGACTTGCCACACAAACCAAACAAATTTCTGAGACACTATATCATATTTGAGTGTCCATCATTAAGCCATGAGCTCCATAAACGCGGACGATGCTATTGCGCTTTTAGTTGTGCATTTGTGTACAAAAAGAAAAAGGGAAAAAGAAAAGGAAAAGGAGAAAGAAATGGAAAAAAGAAAAACCAAAAAGCGCATATGGGTGAAGGATAAGGAAGAGGTTATAGAAAATCAACGCTCACTAACTCCTTTGCCAAAAATGACTTTAACTGCTCCAGACGACTGCAAGAATTTTCTACGAATGGACACGAAAACGTACTTAGATCTCCTGGATGTGGTAACTCCTTTAATAAAGAAGCAAGATTCCCATATGCGTGATGCAATCACCCCAAACGAGCGACTTTCCGCGACATTAAAATTCCTTACGTCTGGTCAATGCTATGAGGATCTGAAGTTGGTAACTAATATATCAGCGCAAAGCCTTGGAAATATCATAATAGAGACATGTGAAGCACTTGTTTCAATATTGAAATCATATATTCAAGTAAGTATTGTACTAAATAAAATAATGTAATCTTAATCCTTTCCGTCAAAAAAGTTCAAACTGCTCGAATATGAGAGCTGTCCAAACTGTCCGTGCATAAGTGTTTCATCGATTATACGTTTTGCATAAATCTTTTGTTCGCCATCCAACTTCCTAAACATCATGGCCCATCCTTCACTGAAAATATCGGCTTCATCCCTCACCGATCGCTTCTTTGCATTCATTAAGTGTTCAGCAGCAATTTTCAGAAGATCTTCTTCAGACATTTTTTCCTTTGTGATGACAGGTGTTGGAGACTGAAAAAAGAAAATCAAAATATAAATACATTGCCGTTTCATATTATATGTAGAATTCAGCATATTTTATCAATATTAGGAGGTCCATTAAATAGCCAAAATATGTAAGTACATAAAAAATAGTTCATATCTTCATTTTTATTTCAGATACCGCAAAATACGGAAGAATGGAAAGCACTGTCGGATGAATTTGAGAAAGAGTGGAATTTCAGTAACACCATTGGTGCCATCGGTGGAAAACACATACATATTATTAAGCCAAAGGAATCTCCATCGAATTATTACGATTATAAAAAGAAATTCAGTATCGTGATGATGGCCGCGGTGAATGCCAATTATGAGTTTACAACTGTTGAAGTGGGCACAAGTGGCAAATTACCTGAGGAAGGAGTTTTTGACCAATCAGAATTAAAGCATCAACTTGATGAGGACATTTTAAATGTACCAGAAGCAGAAGAGTTGCCACTTAGCGGAGAAGTTGTTCCATATGTGTTGCTTGGAGACGAAGCATTTCCCCTTTTAGAAAACTTAATGAAACCATACAGCCGCCATCACTTGACCACTGAAGAGAGAACTTTTAATTATCGCTTCGCAAGAGCTCAACACATCATTGAAAATGCCTTTGACATTTTGGCAAATCGGTTTAGAATTCTTCACTCTAATATGCACCTGTGCCCAGAAAAGGCTTCAATCATAACTCTTACTTGCTGTTATTTGCACAATTATTTGATGAAACACAATCCATCTGTATATTTAAGAAATGTAAATGATGTTAATGAAAACATTTATTTGACAGATTTGGAGCCCTTGAGATGTGACAATGCACCACTTAACGCGGAGAGAATTAGAACAAAGTTCTGCAATTACTTCAATTCGGAGGGTGCAGTATTATGGCAAAATAAATTTGAATAACTATACATTTTTTGTTTCCTAAAAATTAACTTACCTTTTCTGTGCTCTGTAAACCTTCATCAATGACTATTTGTCTTTTAATGAGGGGTGCCGGCTGAAAAAAAAAATACATAAATACATTCAATTCAAAATTTATTCATTTTATTTTAGGCATAATGCAGAAAGATATAAAAAAAACTGGCAGTCGAATTTTAGAAATAAATTTATTTCAATAACAGAATTGATACCGTCGATTACACTTATTGTTGAATCAAAGATTTCCGGCTCGCATTACAAGGTTCGGTGGAGTAGTATAAGTAACTGGCTTCACATATGAATTCACACCCTAACCTTTTTTCACAGACATCTGACGTTACGAGGACATAGCCTATTTAAATGGCGTCATTTAATAGTAATACTCATAATAAATCAGATCGTAAAGAGTAACATCTGAAGGCAGTTGAGCTTGCATTAGTTACCCACTAGAATAGTGTTCTTTTAAGGAGGCCGTCTTCCAACTGTCGATGATAGCAAAATTATACTTTTTCTTGGGCTTTGATTTTCCAGGAACCATATCTTTAATGTTACATAACGTAAATCTAATTTACTTAATTCTTTTACTTTTCTTTGGTATTTTATTTTCGCCCCTTACTGTACGCGCAATCCATTGTACCATTTCTAAATAAATGTATTTGTGCCAAAGAAATCACCATCAACTTTCGCAATCACTTAACCAGAAAGGGGATAACATTTTTACATATTCTAATTTTTCATATAATAAACTTTTTTTTCAAAAAATTTAACTTACTTTTTCTATTGGTACAGGGACATCATCATCAATGAGTTTTGGTTTTTTAACGGGTGGCATCTGGTAAAGAATATTCAAAATTGAATCACACACACAAAATTTACAAAATCGACTTACTTCTTCTACAACTTCTACTTTGTTTTCAAATTCCAAAGGATCGTTCACCGATGAAATAGTAATATTACCATCCTCCGTTTGAATGTCTTGATCCCTTAAAAAATCCAAATTATCAAAGTACCATAGCGATGAAACATAAAGGCCATAATCTGCATCATATTTCTCAGATCTTCGAATTTTTTGAAGCTCGCGTCTATAGCTCGTACGCAACGAGTTTATTTTCCTTTTTACTGTGTCTATAGTGGCATCTTTTTCATATTCCCTTGTTTTCCGCAACAAAACCTCCAATGATCTTCTCCTTGCATTTTTATTTCTGTATTTCTCATTTTTAACTTGCCACAAAGCCACTTCATTTTTATACACTTCAATGAACTCCTCCAGAAACTGTTTACCTATACTCATTGTTTTCTGCCGTAACTATTAATGTTTTAAAACCAATTTAACCAAATCTTTTTAACAACACCACAAACAATCAAATGTTTGACAAAATGAAAATGTGAATGAAAGAAAAATCAGCTGATGTCAACAACCCTGGCGGGTGACGCCATATTTGTCAATCATGTTCGCCGTTTATGTGTGCCCTAAATGATATAGTTAATACCAGCTGATCGAAAATTTTAAGACTTACACGGATTTTTTTCGCTGTATTATATTAATATTCCTAGATTCCAGTTAAAGATTTCGTCTACGATGTAAATGACAAGAATGATTGCAAAAGTATTTTTTTTTTTAAACAATATTGTGTTAAGCAGCACTGTTCACTCAAGAGTGACCAGCTTAATAGTTTCCTCCATATAATGTGTTTCCAGAGTGAGTAAAAAGTTGCGGGGTTTTTCTTTATCTGGTTATATACGTAAAATTTATAGGAAATACAGAATTTCCAACAATTTGCATTGTCTGCAAGTATGCAATTAGTTCTTCTTTCTCTTTAACAATATTATTCATTATTATTCATTAATAATTGGTCATGGTTTGTGTTCATCAGGATTATTTTGTTTAGCTAATATTTCTTATGAACGTTTAGGTAGACGAAGTTTATTAATTAATAAGGGATTATTAAATTAACTAAAATCATAACCAGCTGTTTTATGTGGGCGGACAACAAAAAGAAAGAGGAAGACAATCAAAAATCATTTAAAAATCACACATAATGGGAAAATTTTAACCAGCATAAAATTTGGAAATTTCCAAGAGTCACTTGCGCTGAACTCCAAGTCTGTTCGAACTCGCACCCACTTTAAGAAGGCTATTAACTCTATTGGGGTTCTCAAGATATTGCATAAACTGACACTTATTCTGTATAAAAAATATGTTAACATTTGCGACGATTGGTCTGGCAACGCTAACGAAATGATATTAATGGAAGTACACATATATTTTAAATAACTTCTTATCACCATAAATATTAAGTCATTTATTGCCATTTCTGTAAAAAATTTAACTAATTTGACTTTGTTGCTTGTTTTGTTTGCGAAAACAGCTGATTGCATCAATTTATACACTGCCACCCGTTTCGGTAACTCACGGAAGTGAATAGTATTATAAGTTTATCATGAAGTTTGTAACAGGCAGAAGGAGACAAAAAACCACATAAAGTATATATATTCTTGATCAGCTCGATTAGACAAATTGATTAAGCCATGTCCGTCTGTCCGACTGTGTGAATGTAAACTAGCTCCACAGTTTTTGAGCCAGAGAACTAAAATTTTGCATGAATCTTTCTTTTTACTATACGTAGTACATTTGTCGGAATCTGTCATCTAAATCCAAATCATCCCATACAGAGCAACCATTTGAATACTACAATGAAACATTTACTGCGTGAAGAGTATTTCATCTTTGGCATGTCCCTCAAACTGTTTATAAATAATTAAATAAATAATCTTTGACATACTCGTTCTTTCTAGTAGTTTATTAAAAATTTATTTTGACTGTTATCTTTCTATCGATATCCAACAACATGACAACATCAATTATTACACATGTTTATGATTTAACATTAATTTAATATTTAAGACTTCGAGCTGCGTTTCCTGTGCTACTTAAATGTGTAAAAGGATATAAAACTCTAGAATTGGAAGAAGTAAAATTATTAAAAATTTTATTTTCACTTATATCTTTTTTTTTTTTTTGTTTACATTAGATTATTTTAGAGTGACCAAACTAACAACAATCTATCAATGTTTCTTCAAAGAAATAATCAAAATTTTGCATATTTTGTATGAAAATTGGTTATAAGAACTTTTATTTGTTATGAAAATTAGTTAACGACTTCATTAGCAATTTTATATAATAATGTTTTTGGACAATTTTTATTTATTCTATGCATGACAAAATTATGTTTAATTGACAAAATATTTTTGGTATTTATGTTTTTCAACAACATTTTATTTTTTTTTTTGGCATTTTATATGTCATATTACTTTTATATGAATAATCTGAGTTTTGGTTATTTTGTGTAATTTGATTTGATAAAAATATTATTATATAAATATTATTTATTATATGTTCACTCTGTCTATGATTGTCAGTCACATGTGCATGTCTTTTGTGAACGACACACTATCACTATCAAACCAGTGGTTGAACGAAGAAGGTGCTGCGGTTCATAAAGCCAAGTCGTATATATTTATAGGCAAGACAGAGTGGAAGAAGCAGTGGTGGGGAAAGTGAAGGAGAAGACGACGACGAAGTGTCCATACGCATTTATATTAATTAAATCATAATCGAAAAAGGCAGTGATTTGTTTAGTTTGAAATCAAATTTGTACAAATGTCCGAAAACAAAGAGGAGATTTTGGAGAATTTTCAGGTAAGCTTTCTTTGCTGACAAGCATTTTTTCTTCACTTTTGCTTTGCTTTGTTACACTACTGCTGAGCAATAACAACAACAACAACAACAACACACGAGCAACAACAATATTGCTTTGTTCTGCTTTTTGCTGCTCTTGGCTACCTGACTCGACTCGATTCTGCTTAACGCATAACGCATATGTACTCATGTATCTGAACCGTCTGTTTTAGATAGAAAAAAGAATAATTGGTTGTTATTTCCCTACTAATTTCCAATTAAATACTTTTTCTTGATTAGTTTATGAATTTTCCTTTCTTTATCAGAGCATTACTGGCATTGATGATGTTGGTGAGGCATTTGCTCATTTGGAAGACTCAAACTGGGATCTGATGGTTAGTTTAAAATTATTTTCACTTTTGAGTTAGAAACAGAAGTAAAATCCATTTATTCTTTTTATTTATTGCATAAATGCAGGTGGCCATAGGTAGGGTCATACCACAAGAGGACGAAGCACTTGGAAATCTGGCCGATCTTGCACCACAACTGATACGTAATAACAGTAATAGCAACAGTAATAGTGCGACGACGTCCACACATCATTTCAATAATTTCAATTCAAACTCCAATCATGCCGTCGCCGGTTCGTCTGCTAGTTTTAGAAGTGCCTTCAGTGGCCAAAATGCAACCTCGGAAAGTGCATTTGCACCAGGTAAGATGGCATATTAATTTTGTTGAAAATCTTATGAAAATCCAATGTTTTTCAGTTGCCTCAACATCAGCTGATGCTGAAATTGTTGATCTCACATCTGACATGGATTTGGATCCACCAAAGCATAGTAATAGCAGCAACAGAATAATTGTATTCAATATACATTTCAATCAACAGATCTACACAATACGTTTGCCCTCATCTGCAACTGTTGGTAAGTAGTAACCAGAAGCATTATAAATTTATAATATATCTACTATGTATAAGGTTATTTGGGAATGACTTGCCGCTTTTCCGCTAGAGGAAATTTGAATTTTGAGGTTAGACAAAATCTGTGAATATCAGTAAACAAGACACATATGACATTAACTACAAAACGATATTGGTGTCAATGGTTTAGTTTTGACACAAGTATTTTGCATTGTTGAAACTTAGACTAAGACGACTATACATATATGTTGAAATGCATTTAAAAAAGGAGGCGAATAGGATAGTGACTGTGCAATGAAAAATGCGTCACCTGTGATGATACTGTTTGAAATCGAACATGGACGAGGAAAGACGGAGCAACACAAAATATGAAAATTATGTGTTTTTCGTAAAATTAAAGGGGAATCATGAACTGCTTCCATCGGGCGAAACACTTAACTCTAAACGGTATATCAAGCATATCTCTGATCTCATACCATATTTCTTATCACTGCAATACGCTGTTAATGACATATAAATCAACACAATAGAATACTGTGAAAATCACTTCTTCCAGTTTTTTGACAATGCTGAGAAAGGATTCGAATAGAGCGGGGGGTACATATTTGACCTAATGGCCTCAAACTTCATATGTGTCTTCAATCAAATTTTAAAAACATGTAAAAGCGGCACTTAATGAGCAAGTAACCTTTCACATTTCATATTAAAAAATTTTCCATTAACAAAGTAAGGCAAAGCAAATAAATTACATGTAATTTTTAATTGTTTTTTTTTTTTCGAATTTTTTTTTTTTTTTGTTTCTAGAACAATTAAAACGTAAAATTTTCGATGTAACCAAAGTTCCACCTTGTCGTCAAGCAATTCGAGGTTGGCCACCAGCAAAACTAACCGAAGCGCAAAATCCCAAATTTCCATTAAACAATTTGGATTTATCACATGAAAATGAACTCATTCTCATCGATCTAACCGAAGAAGGTTTTATGGATACAGAAAAGTAATATATAACATTCAATTGAGGAATAGTAAATATTAATATTTGATTATATTTAGTAACGATGAATTGACACAACGCTTGGATAGAACATTTAAACTTACAATTGTGGAACAACCAAATGGCAAAACATTAAATTTGAATGTCGGTGGTCGCACCACAATACTAGCGTTGAAATCAGATGTTTATTGCATTACTGAAATACCCGTAAGACATCAGGAGTGGACTGGTTGGCCCAGTGGTTGTGATAACGACACAAGTATAGCGGTTGGTTTTGAATGAATTATTAACAACATAAATACGTTGACAGAAATATATTGATTTTTCTCTTTTTTTTTTTCTTTTGTAAAGCAATCCGGCATTGAACTTTCGCATAACTTTATATTAAGAAATACTGCCGGAATGTCGCAAAATAATTCCAACCTACGTTCCAATAAGTATGTAAAGCTTTTTGTGATTTTATAAAATTCATTATATAAAATTTAATATTTTCATAATTTATAGCAACATATTAAACATCGAAACTGACAGTTCTACAGATGAGTTTGAGGACGCTAACGATTTCAATAATTGTGATGAGTTCTATACTGAATCACCGCCTGCCCAACCGCCTTCTCGGCATTTAAGTAAGCATCTATCAAATACAGTCGAACTTTCTGTAGAACGAACTTCTATGCAATGAAGATCGAACTCCCTACTACATTTCAAATACAGTCGAACTATTCTCTTCTCCATAAATATTATGCTTAATAAGTAGTAAAATCTCATGCAATGTGATTATTTTTCAAACAATATTTTTTCACCTACACACCAAGAAAAGAGCAAAAAATATTTTTATGGGTTTCCCAGTGGGGCAATGTGACGAGTTTCTTCATCCATAGAAGTAATTCGTTACTTTTTGGAGATGAGGAAAATGAGCGACGTCTCAACGTGTTTGGAGTTCTTTTTATATTGAAATATTAGGTTAATGTAGAAAAATTTAGGACCCAAGTAAAAACGTTACCAGAATTTACCAAATTAATGTTGGGCTACCGTGCGAATTCGTTATAGGAAAATTCGTCTGTACTATAAAGAAAAACATCATATAACTGTTTTTATTTTCTGTTTAGTACCAAACAATACCGATAACGAAATAACAGGCTCAACAAAATTTGTTGAAACTTACGTTCAACGTTTCGGTGGACCACATCCAGTTTTCTTTGTCGGCAGTTTGGAAGATGCCTTAAAGGAAGCCTGTCACAAACCAGCCAGAGAGGTATGAATTATGCTCTTTATGTTAGTAAAAGAAATTTAAAAAAGAAAATTATACTTACAGCGCAAATTGTTGGCAATTTATTTGCATCATGGCGAAAGTATACTCACAAATGTGTTTTGCGATCATTTGTTGAGTCATGAAAGTATAATACAAACTTTTGCTGAAAATTGCGTTCTCTATGGTTGGGATTTAACATTCGAGAGTAATAAACATATGTGAGTTTTTTATTATTTTTAGTTTATTTATTTTCTTGGAATTATTGTTTATTGTTATTCTTTGTGGTATTAGGTTTCTATCATCGGTGACTGCTTGCATCAGTAACACAGCCTCGTTGACTGTACGCAATATACCATTGGATAAGTTGCCCGCCGTCTTATTAATTGGCAAAAGTCGTTTGTCTGGACGCACTTCATGTGAAGTCTTATCTGTGATTCATGGTAATGTTGGATTAGACGATTTACTAACACGTCTTATCGAAGTCGTCGAAATGTATACTGAACAATTGCAAGTTGAGATACGTGAAGAGGATGAACGTGCTGCTAGAGATCAGGTTAAAGCTGAGCAGGACTTGGCCTATGAAGTGGCGCTACAAGCGGATATGGCAAAGGAGGCAGCTAAACGTCAAAAAGAAGCTGCCATGGCTGCTGAACGCCAACGGTTGGAATCAGAAAGAGCTGAAGAAGATGCACGTCGTGAATCCGTACGTTTTGTTGTAAGTTTCTTTTCTTTTATATATATATAGCTTGTTGTATCTATAATAACATGTAATGTTTTGTAGGCTGAACAATCTTTACCAGAAGAACCAGCTGAAACCGATGCCAATATTACAAAAATAAGAGTACGCAAACCTACAGGCGACTTCTTAGAGCGTCGGTTCTATAAGGATAGTCCCTTGCAGGTAATTATTATAATTTAGAAATCATATTTAATTGAGATTAATTAATGTATATAATATTTCTTAGGACTTGCTTAATTTTGTTGCGTCTAAGGGTTTCCTAATCGAAGAGTACAAGGTAATTTCAAGTTGGCCACGTCGTGACTTAACCGCTGTCAGTTCTGGCCAAACATTAGAGAGCCTAAAACTGTATCCACAAGAAACAGTCATACTCGAAGAGCGATGATAGACGCAAATCTATTACAAAATTATTATTACATATACATATATCTATTATCTATTGTATTAATGGAAGGAAAAAGTGAAAAACAAAACAAAAATATTCTTTATATTTTATAATAAAATAAGCATCAATAGACATGAAGCAGACAACAAACCCAATTATGTAAAACACAGAGAACAGGAAACAAAAACAACCAAACAAAGAAAAGAAAACAAAAAATTAATAAAAGAAAAAGGTTTTAATTGTTGTCTAACTTAATCATTAATTAAGCAATGGATATAAATTATGATAGAAAAAGGAAAAAGCTCTTAAAAATACAATAAAACTAAACAAAAACAAAAAAATATTTACTGCATCAATTAATCAATCTTTAATGCTTACAAAATAACAAAAAATGTATATATATAAGTATAGTAGAAGCTCACAAATTTGGAACTCATCAAAAATTATAAACTTCTAGGTATTAGAACCAAGAGTTTTGAAGCATTAAACCGTTTAAAGTTAGAAATTTAGGTTCCATGGGATGAAAAGGGCGTAATTGCCAAACAAAAAATTGTTTAAAACAAGAAAAAAAAGCTATTTCATAATTGTTATACTTTTCACGCAACGTTTTTTTTTTTTTGTGTACCTACGCTCTTGTGATTAAGCAAGCATTCATTGATTTGACTGGAGGGGGTAGGATCGGTATGCATACAGGTGAATGCCGTATTAGATCGAAATATTTGTATGGTAGCTATGCGTTCCAGTAATCTTATGGTCTGGTAATTTACGTGGTTGTCAGGCACTTATAATGTCCAATATTTAGTTAAATAATACAAAAAACAAAAGTTTTTCTTCCAAGAACGTGAATTTGAATTGTGTGGGAGGCACCCCTCCTAGTGGCCTCATGAGGATAATTTCGACAAATGTCCAAATAGTTTTGTGTTTGTAGCAGAAATCGAATCGAAGTATGAAGTATAAAATGAAGACTTCAACGAAGCAGAATCGGGTGAAAAGTGACTTTCATCATCTAATGATGATGCCATCGACGATTAGGAATTTGTCGATACCGGTTTAGATATCTCTCATTTTTTTGGTATTGAGTCAAGTGCGTCAACCAAGCATATAGCCAACGCAATAACTTGGCGAATCGGAATGATAAATAACGTAACATAATCTTTGAAACAAGAAAAAAATTAAAACTTCTTTAAAAAAAAAAATATTAAATTAAATTCTATAGATTCTATTTATTTACCTCTCTCTTGTTTTAACTACAATTTTAAAAAATAGTCCAAAACCTCAATACCATAAAATGGTTCTAATTTGTGAGCTTCTATTGTATTTACAATAGTCTAATGCTACGAACAGTAAAAGGGATCAACTTGAATTTGAATGTATGTATTTCAAAGAAAGTAGAACCCAATAACCAATTTGAAAAGAAAAACAAAATTTCATTAATAAATTAACATTTATTAGACACCTAATGCTATCATTACACTTTTGTTTTTGTTTTTTGATATTTCTTATTTACAATTAACAACATTAAATTACACAGGTTTATAAAAAAATCACTTTACACTTTCAAACAAATAAGATTTTTAACATTTTTTTTTTTTTGCTTTTGTACAATTTGAACAGACATAGGTAAGATGATATGAGCAAATGTAACTTTCTTTAAAAAAAAAAAGAAGATACTGATACTTAGTATAAAAATACAATACAAAACAAGGTAGATAAAGTCATGAATTCATTAGTTGCCAACTGCTGAGGAGTATTGAAACTGCTTTTCGTAGTGTGTGTGTGTGTGTGTGTGTGTAGATGTGAGTTTGTAATACTTTAAGAGAGCCTAGTTTGGACACTTTTGAATGTTTGTTCGATGGGTGCCAATACGACAAGCAAAATCAGAGCGATGACAAATATAATATTAACAACTGTATAGACTGCCAGCAGACCTTTACGGAAACCAGAGTACTGGAAAAGAGTAGAATATAAAAGCAAATGTTATAGTACAAATATATATATATATTTTTTAAATGATACAATTTTTATTTTTGATGATATCTACCTTTCACACATACTTAGCTTGGATGATGTAATTTATTTTCTTTAAGAACAAGACATATGTATACATATCTATTTATGTTACTAAATTTCAAGCTCTACAAATTTGTATCTATCAACTTCGCATCTTAGATAATTGTATCAAAAGAAAAGTCTTCTCTTGACAACAAGTAAGTATCTTACTATATATTTCGATTAATAGAATATTTTATTTTCAATCTCTATTACAGCTGATTTAATGCAATGACCAAACCATTAAGGATGCCTGAAATTGATGAAGCCTTTGGCATTCTTTTACGTCTATATATTAACCCACAGTCCCTCAATTTTGGATATGCCAAAAGTTGCCTATGTATTCTAATTTGGACTAGACTCCGATATCTAGGCAACCATTATATAGAACTAACAGAAATTATAGACATACCTTAAGATAATTAAGTACCTGGAAGTTAAATTGCCTGTTAAGTATTTTTTAGGTTTTTTTCTATATGTTAGTAGGACTGTCCTTAATTACTATGTCAAAAATGAGCGCGATCTGTCAACAAGTTTGTTTACAGCAGCTGGTTTAACCAGTCCACCTCAGTAGTTCTCGGCAAATTTTACAATGGAAAAAAATATTGAACAAAGATTTTGTCTCAAATAAATATGTATTTTGAACGACATTTCGTGTGCCGAATCGATTCGAATGATGGAGAAGGCTTACGGTGAGGCTGTTTTATCGAAAACTCAGGCTTACAAGTGGTACACAATGTTAAAAGACGGTCGGGAGATCGTCGAAGACTTGCCTCGTTCCGGACGGCCATCGACCTCTGGCACCGACGATAACGTTAAAAAAGTGAAAGAAATCGTGCTCGAAAATCGTCATGTTAGTGTTAGAGAAATAGCACGTGAACTCAACATCAATCGTGAAACAGCTCGTTTAATTTTTGCAACCATTTGGGCATGCAGTGCGTCGCCGCTCGGCTCATCCGATTGAGCTGAATTTTCTCCAAAAATTTCTCATCGGGCCACGATTAGCAACGATTATAAGGCCAAAAACGTGATAATACCATCGACCAGCCGCCCTATTCAGCTAACTTAGCTCAGTGTGACTTTTTCCTTTTCCCCAAACTCAAATTGCCGTGACTCCATAGACTCCTTTAAACAAAATTCGCCGAGAACTATTGAGGTGTACTGATTAAAAAAAACGTACAATAAAAAAATACTTAACGCGGGCAATGACAAAATCTGGGTACTTTATTGTCAGAAGGTATATCATATTTGGTGAACGGTATGATTGAATCGAACTAATTACAACAATATAGTTTTATTCATATTTGGGTATAATTTACTTACCGGTGCATCCATTTTTCGTTCCATACTCATGCCATTTCGCATGCCATGATGGTGATGATGGTGCGGTGACATATCACCCATTTGGAAGGTGTTAATGCGCTGCGTTTGTTGTCGATCTGATGCGCAACCAGCAACCTGCATACATAAGAATACCTAAGCATTAATTGACGTAGTATATATGGAGTTCTTAACGAAATGATAATATGAATTAGTAGACAATGTATGAAATTTTATTGACAACATTTTTATACAGCACGCGATGCTTATTGGAGGCACTAATATATACATCGGGTTCATGTGTGGTAAGGGCTACCAAACCATCGAAATTCTTAAAATTTTTTACTTACGGAGAATATCAAATGTACGAGTATGTGAAAGACAACAAAGCCCACTAGAATCCAATCCATCCAGTCGGGTAATTCGGCTTTGGTCAACTTAACCGAAAAGAAGATTGTAACAACTGGTGGAGAACAAAATAAAATTAACTTAAAGTGTTTTTTTTCACGAAGAATGCAACTCACTTGCAAGAATGTGGGCAACATTGCCACCCAGCCAATGTGCCCAATTGAAAATGGGACGACTCTTGTCATTTGGTCCAGGCCGGAAGAGTGCACCAATTGGTTGTATAAAGCATAGTATAGTTGTGACCAGACCAAGTATAGCATGTGGATTTCGCTCAGCAGACCAAGCGCCCAACTCAACAAATATCAAAATAAAAGCAACCATTGTTAGTGACCATGTGGTGACCATACACAAACGATGCCACTGAAAATCAAAAAGGATCATATTTCATCGACTCTTACAAAACAATTATATTATATCCATGAAAACGTACCACAAACCATTGATCCTTTCCACAAGTCTGACTGCCCACCCATGTTTGTTTGAAGTAGCGGGCAAAGATTATACCCAAAGAAGTTGTACCAATCCAAGCGGCAATCATGAAAGCACCATGTAAACGCACTAATAAAAATTTAGAGCCAGCCAAATCTTGCACCTCAGCCAAATTTATAGGACTTCCAGATGGCAAACGACCAATGTCATGATATCCGGCACCATTCTCTTTAACACTCGAACCGGAGGCCAATAGCAAATGGTATTTGTTGTTAGCCAAATCGAAGGTCTTACCCTGAACAACAGTGACAGGGTCACGTTGTACTTTACAATAAATGACGCCATCGATCACAGAAGACTCAATCAATCGCGCAGTGTTTTGTGGCTAAGAGAAAACAAACGAGGAATTCATGTCACCGACATACAAATTATAAACAATGAGGATTAACCATTAACTTACAACGCCTATCCTAGTCACACCATATGGTGAGCCCGATGTATATGAGGAATACATATTCACACGTCCATTTTCAGGTATACATTCAATGACTAAATCATCACCCATCTTGGCATCTTCCGACAAACCCATGGCCACATAAGCGGCATTCGATCCTCTGCCGGACTGCATTTCAAATTCGAACCGTTCACCACGTACTGTTACCGCCGAAATGGATGTACATGATTTCGTGGACAAACAACCATCGGGAAAACCAAAACAAGTTTTACTGCTGCCACAATTATTGTTAATAGGATCTTCAACAGTGGCTATCGGTCGTGGTGGTACACTACTAGGTACGTAAGGGTTACGCGTAGTGCCAAAATCTCGCGGCGTTGTTGGAGTGTTCGAGTTTGGCGTTGACAGAGCTACATCACGTTTTACAACACGTACAGGTTCAGAAAGTAAGCCAACCCAAAATTCTCCATATGTTTGGGCAACGGTAGAACTATGTAGATGTCATCAATCAGAGATATAGAATTAAGATTAATGAAATTTCAACACGAAAGACTCACTTAAATACAATTTCGCCTTCGAAATCCACAGGCGTTTGCCATTCGAGGCTAACTTCTGGTTTAGGACCAGATCCGCTATGTGTTGCTGAATTATTAACTGAGTTTTGACAGTTCATAAGTTTAGCGCGGCCATCACGTGAGGGGTTAAACTGACCCACCTGCAAAATAAAGTAAAGTGTTATGAAAAAGTGCGGATAATGGATTAGTTCATTAGACCAGCGTGCTGTACTTACTATTTGGTATGGTGGATTACGATTGCGTGCTTGTATCATGAAACCACCAAATTGCAAACCCGCTGGTACCCCAACAATATCCACCCGCAATGTCTGACCCTGACCGATGACGTCCGTTGACGGTTCTATACGAAATGGCGACAGTTCAAGCGATGGTGGTATTCCACCACCATGAAATGGCAACATTGTATCGCACACGGTTTCCGGTGCACCCTGGGGCAGTGTATGTACTGACGTCCATGTTATGATCGCCTGCAGCACGATTAATGTGCAAAACATTCGTTTTTGACCATAAAGCGTCATTACCTTGTAGTTAGTATGTGCTTAGGTGGGTGGGTTGGTGATTGTGTAGTATATGGTATATATATGATACAAGTTCAGGTACTTTGTAAATCTGGAATTTAAAAAAAAAACGTGGGTCTTCAATTTTACATTGTATTGTACAAGTATGTAGTAGGTATGTCACATTGGTTGGATGGTTTGTTGCTTGGTTGGTTTGTCTTCAGGCTGATTGAAGTCAGTCGCGCACAAAGTCATTATTAGCGAACCGTATCTTGTTTGTTTTAGTTTCGCATGACACATGCATACCATGGAGCAACTGACTCCAAGTGAGTGAGTGAGTAAAAAACTTTAATTATTTTGGCATAAATAATTGCATTTTAGTGTCGCGCACTTTGACGACAGTTGATATAAATAGAATCTATGGTACTCATCAATTTTGCTGAACTCTTCAGATACTCAGCAAAGATAAAGGTTACACACAAACACACACAACTGTGAACATAAAGCGTAACTGGTGGCAAATGCAATAAAACATATTGTAATACTTAAATAGATTGATAATCGAAGCATGTCGGTTGTTTGTTATTTACCAGTTTGCATATGACATAGTAAATTTAAGGAAGTAAGACAAAGTATAATTACTTTTCATTAACCCAAACTAAGTTTAGTAAAAGGTGTTCTGTGAAGTCATAATAATCTTATCATATTCTTAATTAATATAAGTTGCCTATATACAATATCATACAAGTAATTCATCGAAATGTGCTTCGGAGATCCCATATTACAATAACATGATCAGCTTTGTTAAGTGATTCGAATACATTAGTCCGCAGAGCTATCCCATCCATTGTACTCATACTTTTAAGTGAAAGACGATCTAGTCACACAAATTTTGAGAATTAAATATGAATATTTATTAAATTAGATAACGTGTAAAGGTTATCATAAGACATTATACTGGTTCCACAATTTAAAACTAGAGCTGCGATTTCTAAAAGTCGTAGTCACCAAATCATTGCATTACAATATTGCCTCAGTTTTTGGGATACTAGTCTACAGTGAGGGATTAAGCCAAATAGATGCTTCTAGATAATATATGTAAGTCTCTGATCCCGTTTCAACAAGGAAATATAAAAAAATATGTTTCGAGATACCCTTTTTTATGATTTTATATTTATTTGCAGTAAGACCTTTTAGCTTTATTAAAAAATTTGATATGCAAGTCTATACTCTCTAACTCTATTATGTAATAAATGTTTTCATCTGTAATCAGATAAGAGAAAAACTTATGTAAAGTGTAACATTACGTGAAACCAAAGTTTGTATGTTTTTATGATTTATATCTGGAGCCCACTTGCTGTTACAATAAAAAAAAATTCATATGAATTATGTACATACATTTGTACATATTACTGGGATTGTGATTGGTGCAACTTAGTAACTATACCTATTAACCTATTTGTTTTTGAGTTCAACTCAACATATAAATCAACTCAATCAAGAGTTGAGTTGGTTGGTTAATGTTTTACTAATGAAGTCATGCTAAGATAAATTATACGACACAGCTGTCATTAAGTGTCACTGAAATATGTTTGTCTATTTATTGTTATAAGCCAATAAAATTGCTTTTTAAATATACATACACCTAGATAAAAATAAGTATTTAGCCAAGTCAATTAAGTATAACAAATTTATGGCATGTGAAGTAAGAGAAAATCCTTTCAAATTGTTTTGAAAAATTTTTGTATGTGACGATGCGGCATTGTGTTTTTGTATCTGTCAATAATTAATGAATTCTGAATTTTTTTTTTACTGGAGGTCACAGCATTCTAAATCAAACCTATGTACATAGTATTAATCAAAATTTTTATAGCTCTATTAATGACTCAGCGTCTGTTTCAATAAATGTATGAACTTGTGTACACAACTGAATACACTGAACTACCTTAGTCAAGATGATGATTGGCATACAATAGATACTATTTCTCAAGGTAAGATGCAGGTCAACGTTGAGAATACGAATAATTGAAAGTTTTTAAAATATTGTACATTTTTTTTTTACTTAAACTTGGAATAGATACCATAAACGAGGGCCAATACAAGGAAGTTAAATAAAATTGATACAAGAAGTTTATAGAAATTTGAAATTTGCTAAAAAAAAATTTGCTTATGGTTTTTACCAAATTTTCGAAAAAACGATTAAAATTTTTTAAATAATACATTTTTTTTCTTCATTTTACAACTAACTGAATCATGTTCTATATTATCCTATCTTGCCTCAAAGTAAGTTGAATTATTAATCCAATAAATAATGGCTTACAACTTTAGACTGTAGACTTTGACCGATGCTATATTTTTTCATACATCACATATTGTTTATTTTAAGGACTAAAGACTTCTGGACTTCTTCCATTATAGCAAATATTCACCATATTTTGTAAACTTATTTACTTATTTGTTTGTTAAATACAGACAATGTGATGGAGGACTTTATAATGAGCAATTAATTTATTAACTAATTAAACTACCCCCGCAAACTTCCAATTTTAGACAGATTTTAAAAACAACTGACGGTGATCTAAGAAAATATACCATAATAATAAGTGATTTATATGCAAAATGCATTGTACAGATCTCGTTCAGAACAACTTATGAATTCACAATGCTCGTAAGTGAAACACACCTAGAAAACTTTATAAATAAATTGAAATTAATATGAGATCCAAGTAAAATGAAATGATTAAACTTGTTCTACCAGAATAAATTAATTACAATACTATACCCACATAGAATTTTCTATATTACAATATACATACATGTATTTTCTATACCTTACATTCATCATCATCATCATCATTGAATTTGAAGCACTTTCACACATTAAGTATGTGAGAGTTCATACAAATATGTCCTAGAGTCTAGACTTTAGATTGTTTAGATCTCATGTAAACAAACAATAGATCGTGTATAATAAATAAAAAGAAAAATATTTAAATATATAAAAATTTATCTGATAGAAGGTATGAAATCATCGGTGAAACTGAAGTTAGCATTTTTTTTTAATTTTGTATTTTATAATACACCACTATGCGTATGCGTCATCGGTCTGACAAACAACGACCATCAACCAGCAACCATATGATCATCATGTTAATGGTGACGTATCTCAAACCAGAAAGATTTATATTTTTTCTTCTATTTGAAAAATTCGAATGGAGTAGTGAGTGTGTATTGAAAGTACAATTCACGTACTACAACACAATACAGTGTATACATAAGTACAATATAAAGATCTGGAGTTTGATGAAAACATTCATATTGAACTTGAATTTTTAAAAAAAAATTAACCTTGATTTTGGTTTGTTGATTTAATTTTATTGTATATATTTTATTCTATTGCCTACTGCTATTGTTGTTTTTGTTGTTATTATTTTTATATTTTTTTATCGAATTAAATGCTAATAAACTTGTACCGCATTATAATTAAGATAAATTAAGACAATAGTTGAAATATTTTTACTGTAGTTTTTCAAAATCTTTAATGGTAAATAATAATTTTTTTTTTTCTTTTTTATTGTATGGAAATGATTGTTTGGGCGTTTTGTTAGAATTGTAATTGGGCCGAAGAAACCTTGAGGTTTCCTCATTTTAGACAATAAATATTATAGATGCCCATTCACTGAGAGTAAAATTGACAGATTTGAAATGTGTTTTTTTTTTTGGAAACAATTAAATTGCTATAGTCCTAGACCCAAAACATAACTCATAAATTGACAGTAAGCCATTATAAATTCAATTACTATTATTAATTTATTTTAACTTTTCCATTTTTGAAAACAAAAATTAAAATGCCAATAAAATTTTTAAAAATGAAAATTATTTCGTTTATTTTCATTTTCGAAAAAAGTGAAAATCCAATTTCTCCAATAAAATTTATGTTGGCATTAGCTTTATTTGGCTCTACTAACTGACCATTATCAGAGTAAGACCTGCCTGCCACCACTTGTCCACTAACATCAAAAGCATTTATTGTAATTTCTTTCTATTTACTTCATTCTTTTTAATTGAACATATTTAAAATTTTTTAAACGTTTCTTTATTTATTTGTTGCTGTTGTTGTTGTTTTAATTGTTCTACGTTAAACATGTTGGAATTCCAAAAAAAAGTTGTGAGTAACCAAATAATCGGCCAACCCATGAATGAATGAGTGAATTCAAAACCAAAGATTTTGAAAGTATTTCACACAATTTAACCGCAAACAAATAGTAAATGAATTCAAGCATAATTAATTATGATGAGTTATTTTTTTAGTTTACAATTTTATCAATAAATTCAATTTACAATCATTTTTTTTATTCCTTTCATATATACAATACTTAGACACATGGACATCGGTGTTCCAATAAAGTTTTGAAATTAACAGCGTGATGAGGAAATTTGGGGAAGATTGGGATAGGATATTGTCCATTTGTCTGTTTGTAAGCCAACTAGTTTTTAGTTATCGATCTATCTGACTGGGAATTGGTACAGAAAAGACTTATAGTCGCACACGCATAACATGTAAGAACCTTCTTCAAGCAAAAGAACGGATAGTTCCTATACGAAAATTTGGGATGTTAGCACCTTAATTTCTCTTTAAAAGAACAATTTAAACTCGATCGAACATATAATTAAAATAAAAATTGCAATGGAAACATTTACATTTCTTAATAACCTTTAAAGAAATTCAGAAAAATATAAAACTTGGAGTGATCTCACATATAATACATACATAATGTATCGAATGAGTTTTGAAAGGTATGTAAGTTTCGGTGAAGTGAAATTTATCTTCTGTTTTGTCTATTTATTTAGTTATTTTTTTTTTTTTTTTTTGTAAGCATAAAAAATCTTTTAGACATTTCAGAAAAGTGTTTGCAAAAAGTATTCACATTTGAATGTCAAATTCTCAGGTGAACGTTAATTTTGTTTTTTTTTTTTGTTTCTGTTTTCAGTTCACATTCATTTGAATAAAGTCGCCTTGATGCGAAATGAATTTTATTAATTGCAAAAAAAAAAAAAAATAAATATATTGTAATACTGATAAAATCTTGAAGTAAACAATTTCCTAACATGTGCGCATGAGTAACAGGAATCGATTAAACTTGAGTTCGAGTTTATTTTTAAAAGCAGTGTGCTTCCTAATTTTGTGCTTAAAATCATTTGACGAGAGTCATAAAACTGATGATGATTATGACTTCATAAAATTCTTTTTTAAAACGTTCAATTTGGGAAAAAATAATCAATATTGCAAACAAATACATACAGACAAATACAGTATATAAAAGAAAGGTGACTTGTGTTTTATGGCTTATCAAATCGTTTTACCGATGCCTGAAGTAAAAACATAAAGTACACACTTAAGATATGAAAATAATCAATATGAAATAAATATGGCAGTATTGTTATTAAACACAGACAGATAAATGATATTCATGCATAATAACCATGAATAAAATCCAAAATCCATTATGAATGGAAATCGAAGATTATCAATTTTGAAAAATTTAATTCTTAAGAAACATGCTGATTGTATTGTAGTTTTATTAGAAATTACTATAATGATTCCCCCCTTCTTGGATTGCCACTTTGTCATAGCTGTAAGCTGTAAATACCTCTAAAGCGATAAAGGCTGTAAGGTCCATTAAACTAAGAGCAGTCCTAATCAGGCACCATAATAGGCCTTAAGGCTATCGAATGAAGTCGCACTATCCTATATCATACATTTAAGTAATATAACAAAGTAAAAGATATATTATAAAATGATCTAAGTATCCTGATATTTGCAATTTTCATAAAAACAAATATTGTATTGTATAAAAATGTGTCCAATAATTTTTGCTAAAATAAATAGTTTTCAGTTAATGAAATATAGAAATTGTTCATATAAAATTTTTTTTTATTAAGAATCGTTAACCTAAAATCTATATATTAATAAAATTTCTCTAGCAGGAAGATACATATATGTTAGGTAAGTATAATATGAAGTAATCGATCATTATATAGATAGAACATACTACTTATTGTATATTCGTCTCTGGAAATGAAAAGGAAGGGTCTAAGTTATGAACTTTGTAATGAACAGAGAGCTCATACTAATACTTTTTTCTTATTATTTAGTATGAAGAAATCTTTAAATCTTATAATAAATACTAACAAAATAAAAAATAATAATATAATAAAACAATAACTTTCGATGTGAAAGTATTCAATCCAAACTATTCGAATATTTAATGATGTAACAAATTTTAATTGAAGGTATAATTTAAATTCTAAATCTATGAATTCCATGAAGTATTGTATATAATTGAGTTCCATTTAAAGTAATGGGGGAACTATAGCATGTAACAAAACTTAAAAAGTCGATACTGTTACATAATATGTAGTATATTCTATAAAAGGACTACGACCCTAATGACCCCAATTGAACCATACAAGAAATAACTACAAAATAAAGGGTGGCAAGTTAGATGGTGTCTTCAGAAATGTGTTCAATTTTATTATATCACGGACATTGCGTGGTAATTTTCTTGAATTGAACCACACAATATGAATAAATTACAAGCTCTAGTTACATATTTAATAGTTTATTAAAGACAAGAAAGTTTAGTTCTAATTGAAGCCATTTTCTATGTATTAAACTTTTTTGTTTTGAATGATATTTGTATACTCAAGTATTATCAGTCATAAAAAACCCAATAGTCTAAGAAAATTCTTGATTAAAAGCGAAAATGATTGTAGCTGGTCATTAAAACAATGATGATGATGATGATGATGAATTTAAAACTGACTAAGCACATTTAATTGGGATTTTCCCAGAAGCTTGCATGATGACTAAGTAAGTATAAGAATGGGATGCCTACATACATAGATTTTATGCTGACGCATAAGACTTGTTTTTATGCAAAAATGCTGTACACAGAAACCACTTAAGAAGATCTAATATATTATACAACATAATAAGAGTGAGTATGTGCAACATAAACCGGTTGCTCGATGGTATTTTTATTTGTTGCAATATCATCCATCACCAGACGCAAGAGCCGGAGCAGCAGGTGTAAGTGGATTTCTGTGTGCCACCGCTTGAGTTTTGATCAAGTTAAACTGGGTCAAGCACATGTGACAATTTTATTTGTGAGGTATATCAGTGGGTTCTACAAAATCCAAATTCAATTGTTTGTTTCACTACTATGCGTTAAACACAATAATTAAGTGTAACAACATTTGATAAGCTCAAAAAGGCACTGAAATTTATGCATAAGTCAGTCAGTCAGTCATTTGTTCATACATAATATGTTTTAAATATTCATTCATTCATTCATTCATAGAGGGTTGGGGGCGGTGGCGAATTATTTCTAAGAAGTTAACGAAGCTTTATTGCATGTAAATAGTGAATTTGATTTTTTTATTCAACAATATTAATGACTTCGTACTTATTACATGTTTTTATTGTAATTTTATTATTTTTTGCTTTAGATTTCTAAGTCTTATAATTGATTTTGCCTCTTTCGGTTTTTTTTTTGTCATTATAACAAATGGTGTCATTTTTGTTATTATAAAATACACTGCAAAAAAATATAAATTAATTTCATTAGGATTGTTTTCTTATATTGCAACGCTTTAATTAGAAAAGAAAATCAATTTCACGCTTTGGAAATGAATTTTTTTATAGCAAATACATTTTATATTTTATAATACAATACTATATTTTATATTTAAAATGCACATTTCTAATAGGAAATTTAAGTGAAGCAATTAACTTTAATTTCTGGTGTTCAGAAAATTTAATTGAAAATTAAAAAATTATTGTAATTCGATTGAATCGCCTTGAATTGAATTTTATGATGAACTAGTCAACTATGAAAGAATTTGTTCATTTCCTAAAAAGTATGTTAGTATGTACTTATTTTAGCTTTTGTTAGCCATTGTTTTCGGATATTGTTTCGGAAGTTGAGACACTAATAAACCTTAACTCGGAAATGTTGAGATAAAAACGGTAAAAAAAAAAAAAACAAGAGATAAATCTTATTCGGTTTTGAAACGCAAGATTGGCTATTAGGTACAGTATCTTGTAAGCAAGCATAGCGAAAAGTTAGTAGATACAATACTTTTAATTTGTTATGGTGTTCGTAAAAAATTAAAAAATGAAAATAATTGTGAGAAACTTATAATATGTTGCTATTTCTTCTGTCCCTTGCAAAAAAAAAATAGTTTGAATACTATTGTAAAATGATAGCTTCCACAAAACTTTGTTAAATATACGATAAATTATTTATATCATTTAATGGCAACAACTGTTTCTTCCTTTCAAATCAATCTAAGAGTATTCCATTTTATGTAAGCTCATATTTCATATGTTTCTGTTTGACACTTTCGACCCTTTCCATTCAATCTACTAACCTATCAATTTTTAAGCTTTTCACTATACTCGTACTCGTACTATAGAAATAGGACTGGAAATTTTTGCATTTCTTACATTAAGTTAAGGAAGTTTGCTATAACTTAATCTCATTTAAAACAACCTATTCATCCAATTTTTAATCTTATAAGTCTTAAAGTGCTTTTCCCGATTACCGGAAGTGGTAGGCTGCCATAAAAGTTTATATCTCAAAATTGATTTATTACGATAATCAAAAACCAACATTGAAAAAAAAACTAGAATACCATCGTCATCGTAACTGCCGATGCCCTCAGTACTTTTTTCCAAGAATGCCAAAACTTTAGTGAAACTTATAGAAAAAGAGTGATAAAATATTTATTAAGATTGAAATAATCGGATTAATTTGTTTTTTAGGGTTCCGTACCAAACGGAATCATATTGCAGAGACTTCGTTATCCGTTAGTCCGCCCTCGGATCATATCTCATGAACCGTAATAGCTAGAGAGTTGAAATTTTCACACAATGTGTAGTTCTATCCAAGTATTAGCAACAATTACTAAAACTAAAATATTTCCAAAAACTGAAAGAGGCCCCCATACAAGAAACATTTTGGTTTGTATGGCAGCTATACGATCCAGTAATCTAACGATCTAGAAATTTGTGTGGTTGGTGGCTATACATCAGAAACTTACATTGCCGAAATTTCAGTTTGATCGGACTACTAGGAGGGTACCTCCCATACATACCCCTATTAAAATTCAGGCTCTTATTCGAAAAACTTTTTTGTTTTTTTGGCCTATTGAACTGAAATTTAGACACAATAAGCTTTTTATTGGAATTGGACCACTAGGGGGAGTACCTCCCATACAAACTCCAATCTGATACGGAACCCTCCGTGTACGAGTCTAACTAGCACTTGGCCCATTTTTAATATTTATTTATAATCTTTATTGTTAATTCCGTTATGATTGCTGTAAATTTCTTTAACTTTTTACTGTTAAATTAATGAATTATTGTTGATTCTTTCATTCATGATTCATTCGTGTCAATCAGAAACTTATGGAGACTTGAAATAACTTCGCATTACGTACTACATCATAATAATTTGTTATAAAACTCGTTGTCAATTAACTAAAATAAATAAAGTTTTAATTAAATTAAAAATAAAATAATGTTGCTCTCTTTTTTTTTTTTGTATTTATTCAAGGTTTTGTTGCAAGCCTAACAATGTCACTTGTAGACACGTTCAAAATTCATTCGACGACATAACAACAATTTTGTTGTTTGCTTTGTTTGCTGTTACTGTCACACGAAACAATAAAAAACAATAAACAATTGTTCACAGTTGTTTATATTAAAATTTATAAATTGCAAAAAACTGTTAAGCATGCGCAAATTTGAGAATATACTTAAAATAATTTTCTGATTTTTTATTTATTTATTTTTATGAATTTTGATTTTGTTTGTTTTTGTTTAGCAATACCTACCTACATATGTAGTATTGTATAAATAATATAAACAACAACAATAATAATAATAATAATATTGTCAATTAGCATAAAATTTCATTTCGAAAGAAAGGAATGGTAAAGAGTTGAACGAGGGGACGCAATGCGGTAAGGTTGTATGTAAGATAACTTCTCACTTCCATTGACATCCAAAGTGTTTCTTTTTTTCATTATTACTTAGTTTGTTTTTTTTTTTGTTTTTTTTAAATTTTCATTTTATTTTTGTTCACTAACATCGATGATGGAGACTTGAAACCTGTTTTCCCAGCAGCAGCCGCACACTCTCATTGTGACTTTGGAATTTTTCATTTTATTTTTTATATTTTTCTTTATTTTTATTTTTATATTTTTTTTATATGGAGATTGTCTATTTAACCTGTTACAACAACATCAATAACATCAGTCAATAATATTAACCAGTTTTTGTTAGACTTTTTGCATTATTATTAGTTGATTTGGTTATGCGCTAAATACCTTTACTTTTATTTAGAAAATATTGAAATATTGAACAACAAATAAATGACAAAAACAAAAAGTTTATTTCTTAAATTGGGTGTGGTTGGTTTTATGTTTATACATACAATATACAATATATTTTTTGAAAACATTTTGTGGAATGTTTAGAATTATTAAATATATTTATCGAATGAATAACATGAATTTTATGGATTTGTCATGTTTATGTTATCAACATTTAATTTATTTTTTTTATTTTTTTGTAGAGAAAACAATATTTGAATAAAGTTGAACACGTTCGCTTATTGTACATATGTAATTTCTAAAGCAATAAATAATAAACATCACAAAACATTCACTAACCTAAAATCCCGCTTAAAACGTGCAAAAAAATGTAACTTCAATCAACACTTCTTTCTTTCTTTTCTTTTCTTTGCTTTGCTTCTCTTCACTTTTGCAAAACTACAACGCGCTCGTTGCGAGCTTTTGCCGGAGCAGCTTGTTTACTTTCCAACGTGAAACCGTTAACTAACGTCGATGAAGTTTTCAGTGAAGCCCAAAAGCCCAATTGCTTGCTATATGTAGTTAGTTACTTATAGCCGATTTACAGTGAGCGTTCAACGGTGCTTTTGTGGTTGACGACGTTCACAGTGCCGGCGTTGTGTTGTCTTTCGTTTTGGTTATATTGCAAATACATACATACACATGGAATGAGCGCGCACGTTGCGTTAAGTTCAAACGTAATATTAATAAAATATACATGATTTGTAATGTATGCAAATAGAAGTAGTTCTTGCAAAGCTTACTTTTGCATTCCTGCTAAGTCTTTTATTAAAAATTTAACAAAAATTTTACAATTTGAAATCATATACTGTTTTGAATTGGGGCGTAACAAAACTCAAATAAAAACTGCTACACAGTCCAAAAAGGTGGCAGCACTTGCCAACACTTCTTAAAGAGTTGGAAATACATTGGTCGCTGAACACTGCGTAGACGCAGGTATTTTCTCACAACCACGATAAGATATTGATGATTTTCTTGTTTCTACCGTTGTACAAATATACCAAAGTCCAACGCAAACACTGCGCTCGCTCTCTGTAAATCGCCTATAATGCCCTTTTCACAGTAAAGCATAAGCAGCTTCCATTTGCAAATAGCTCAAAAGTGAACCCAAACAAGAGGGAAAATAACGAAATATATCTACTGGTTCTAATTCAAACAAAAAAGGATTTGTATTTTCACAATGGGAATCGTATTCGACGATTCCGTAGTAGATTTTTCTTCTTTATAGGGTGCGAAAGTCGAATCTTTTAAAAAGTCCATCACATCTATCCCAATTTCTTGTGTTTTTGATTTAACCTGTTTTTTAAAAACAGACTTGCAAATAGTGGATGCGATGTCCAATTCTCGTTGAAACATATCCGTTATATTTTTGATTCAAAATCGAATTTCCTTTTTAAACACGACCCAGTAGAAACTCATATGTTTCCCTTAAAAAATCATTTATATATGTATGTTAAAAACAAAACCGAATTTTTGCCAGAAAGAACGGCATTTTCGATCACGGTGCATTGTATGATTCAAATTGAGTCAAACCGAATCAAACTTCCATTGAAATTAAGTTGTTTGATTCGTTTTATGAAATTTTGTCATCGTTTGAAATATTTATTGTAGTGTTAGTAAAATAAGTGAGAGTGCGTGTTCATGTACGATGTTTGAAGGAATGATCAAATCGTTTTGATATTTTTACTCTCTGAGAGGTTTGTTAATGTTCTTCGTGAGAGAGTAAGTACTTATGAAAGAAACAAATATAGGCAAATGCTCATTTATTGAAAAAAGCAAACGTTAGTGCAAGTGTACAAACAATATTTGTTATGCGCCGACGGCTCATGAAATATTTGTATTGAACAGACGTGAGCGGACGAAATTAATATTTAGTAAAGGCTTTTTGAAATCCAAAATATATTCCTAATTAGAATGACTATAAGATCTAAACTTTGTAATTTTATTGTCAAATTATAACGAATCTTTGATATCTACTGATGCATGATTTGTTGTAATAAACTTATCCTATATATTTGATTTCGTTGTTTTTTCCATATTTACTTCGTTTCCTTCCACTAAATATGATTAAAGTTCAATATTTTTGGAATTGATAATACATGATTTGTTTTGGACTTTAAATATGTAGAATATTAAACGGTGTGATGCTATCTGAAGCATCCTCATTATCTTTCTGAGTTAGTGAATTATACCAAAGATTATATACGAATAAAATCAAATGCATACTCCGTTGCTTCACAAATAATTGAAGTAAAATACGGTTAATAGAGGTACAAAACCAGATAGGCAGAATCCTGATTATATATTCATAATAATAATAATAATTATGAGCATCCTAAGCAAACTACTCACGTTAAAAAATTTCTTTTTCTATTTGTTAATAAAAAAAGAGAACAAAATTTTATATTTATTCATCACATTCAAATTGAGTCCGCTTACTCTTTTTGCAAAACGGTCAACTTAGCAAGTAAGACTTTTCCGTGTGAGGGCCACCTTAAGGAAATTCCCACAAAAGTTAATTATTATTGTGAATGGCAAATTATAGAAGAAGTAGATTTGTAATTGGATTTTATTTTCATAAATAAACAAAAAAACAAGAGGAAAAGATTAAAAACTCTGTATAAAATGGAAGCAAAACGTGAAAGAAAATCTTCACTGGTATTAAATTATTATAAATTAATAGACTCATTTAAAATTACTGCAGAAAATTCTTAATTTTTAGTGAAACAAAAAAATGCGTTGTATTAAATTTTCGTTGTTTTGTTTTGTCTTGACAGCCACCACTTTCGCCGTGTCCGATACCTGATATCAATGACGATGAACTTGTCTCAATCTCTGTACGCGATCTTAATCGCACTTTAAAGATGCGTGGCCTGAATCGTGAGCAAATTGTCCGAATGAAACAACGACGTAGGACACTGAAGAATCGAGGATACGCTGCTAGCTGCCGCATCAAGCGTATCGAACAGAAAGATGATCTGGAAACCAAGAAATCCCATGAATGGGTTGACCTCGAGAATATGCATGACGATAATGAACGCTGTCGCAAGGACATTAGCGCGTGGAAGAACAAATACAAGGCTCTCTTGCAATTTGCTTTGCAAAACGATATACCCATTACACCAGACCTAGAGGGGTGCTAAGATTATCCATACTACCGGTGCTGGATTTAGTGAAACCTGATAATTCCTTCAAATATTTTTAAAAAAAATTTTAAATCATATTCCCACATACTTTTTCAATAATAAAAGTTTGTAAATAAAAAAATGACAGACTTAAGAGATCCACTTGCCGTCTACATTTTTAAGTGAATGGCAAAATGTAAAGAAGAAGAAATCAATGCCTGATTATGTATTAATTTGTTGACGGCAAGATTTGGATCCATCAACCACGTTTAATCACATAGTAGTTATTATATTTTGTAAACAGAACAAAAACAATATCAAGTCTTGGCCTTCAAGACAAACAGTAAGAATATATAAACAAAAATACACAACCAGAATCGATCACAGATTGTTGTTGTTCTGGAAGAATCACTCGGTGTAGATAAATGGCCTTTCGCAAATTTTGCAAGTCTCTTTTGTTTACTGTTCCATTGGGTATTACTTTAGTAGATTGTGTTGGCTACGTGGCGAGAGTTGATGGTGAATCTTGAACTTTGTGTTACATGAAATGAATTTGTTGTTTTAATTCTTGAAATCATTTTAGGCACTTCAATGCAACCCGTACTAAATCCAGATGCAGATACCAAAGATTATGTGTTTCTGATGCGTTGGGGCATACATAGGCATAGAATTGAAAGAGGCGATATAATTTCATTGATTTCACCAAAAGATCCCGCACAAAAAATCATAAAGCGCGTTGTCGGTATGCAAGGCGATGTGGTCTCCACGCTGGGCTACAAACAGGAAATTGTACGTATCCCAGAGGGTCACTGTTGGGTCGAAGGCGATCACACGGGACACTCACTAGACAGTAATATTTTTGGACCTGTAGCGATAGGCTTAATGACGGCTCGAGCTGTTGCCATTGTCTGGCCACCGGAAAGATGGAGTCTCCTCAAAAAGGAACTACCTGGCCGACGGGCACCGATACAAATTGCAAAATCAAATAACTACAACTGACAAAGACTGTGACGAAGCAGAAGAATTTACACATCTTTAATGTGTATAAACTCGTGGAGGATTAGAAACCAAATTAGGCTGAATGAAAGCTTAAGATGTTGTGTATCATTTTTGTTACGATTATTTTGATAAGATAGTTTTCGGTAAATTGTTGTCTATTCTCTCTCAGAGAGGAAAATAGATGGTTAAACTAGTTTTATGTAAACATCAACATGGTGGTGAACGTATATTTTGATAGAATGGAATTAGCAGCAGTTAAGCACTGAAAGCAAGCACTCAACTGCTGCTGAATTATTACTACTATTATGTTCAATGAAGCATAAGCATAGTCGTCCTAATTTTAAATGACAGCTAACCATTTATTTTATATTGTACATTAATGTATATACATAAATAAAGTCATAAAAAACTATGTTAAGCATAAGAAGATGCAAGCAACCACTAAACTAATTACTTAAAGATTTAAAACCATGAGTGTGCAAGACATCAAGTGTTTCCTGAAGGGCAACACCCGCTCTTATAATTTTATAGTGACCCGGTGTAGCGAGATCGATGACGGTCGAAGCTAAACGTTGTTCCTCACTAGACCCAACTGAGCCACCATTAAAAACCGCACCAAGCTGAGGCCATAATGACTTAAACTCATCAATACTTAAGCTGCTTGGTTCAGATGATCGATTCGCACTGGTTAGCGCTAACGGTTGTTCGTCCAATAAGGCACACAAGTCGCGTATAAAACTGAAATCTGGTATACGTATACCAATTTTTGAAGTACTTGGATTTAGGAAACGATTACTAAGCATTGCTGTTTTTTCTAGGACTATAGTGAATGGTCCTGGCAGCAGACGTTCCAGTAAGGCATCATTAAGATGTGAAGCTTCACCATAACGTCTTAAGGCAACCAGATCTTTCACACAAATGGCAACCGGTTTGTGGCAGTCGCGACCCTTGATGTCATATAGTTTTTGTATAGCCGACTCATTATTAGCATCACAGGCTAAGCCATACACGGTGTCAGTCGGTAAAGCAATGACTTCACCATTTAGTAAACAGCAACGTCCAATTTTTAATGAACTCTGCGCTTGGACTGGATGAACATTTCCTGCAACTAAATGCGGCTTTAGTCCGCCGCCGGCTAATGTGTGTTGTTGCATTTTTGGCAAAATGGAGAGCACAATTTGTCGTATTGAATGCATGGAAACTTATTTATTTATAGTTTTATCTAGATTTAATCCCGCCAGTTGTGGCCGCACAATTGATTACAGCATTTGTAGAATGTTGTCATGGGTTCATCAGCTGAACGCGTTTGCATTTGCATGAAAAATGCACGATTATGTGAACACGTTGGGCACACTGCGTCTGTTGAATCTACGTTTTCCCATGCAGCAGAACCACCCATAACCTGGTCCACTTCCTATAATCGAAATACGCAAATATTTATTAGAACAACATCATGTACAATATTTTGAGAATCATCATAAGTACTTACCTTCAATTGTGGATATGTCTTTGTTGATATCTTATGCCGGATTCTTGATACATACGGGCATGTATAGCACGTAAAGCGAAAAGATGTCGTTTCTTCTTCTACCACCAAAACGTTACTACATGCGGGACAGAAGAACAACATAATATAGTTTAGACCTCCGCCGAAATCATTTCATCACAATCTCACAATCAATCATAACAGTGGAACGTAAACACGTGCATAGGTAGAGACGGCAAATTATCAATGAGTATTGGGACTATCGACAGTTTGTCATCTCTATGAAAATGCACTCGAAAAGTAGCGTGTGCCCTTGAAAATTTGACTTAATTGGCTACAATGGAAGCGAGTGGCTTCGTTCAAAGTTTGAAAAAATCAACTTTTGCCGCACTGCAAACAGTATTAGAGGGATTTTAAGAGAATTGGCAAAAAAATGGAAAGAAATTACTATTTATTATTATCGTAAATAAATGAACAATTTCTGTTATTCCTTAAGATTAAAAAAATTGAATTTTACATTATTAAACATGTTGCATCGAACATATTGCCTCAAATATGCGCGTCAAAATATGCAAAAGCTTTATACGCAAAATTTGATCCACCAATTCAGACTTTTCCGGTGGATTTTCTAAACATCTTTTTATTGCATTTTGTATTGTAACAGGAACTAAAGGTGTAAGCAATATTTCAGCTTATTCGTATGTTAAGAAGTAGTTATAATTCAACTTATAAGATTTGACTACAAATTAACTAACAAACAGATATTGTAAGTTAAATAAGTGCGAGAGCTTTACACTTCGATACCGTTTGACCGATCACAATGAAAGTTGGATATTTAAGAATACTCACGGTGTCCCCAACCGGTCACCCATCCTAATAATTATTGCGCATAACATTGCTTAATTTCTTTCTGTATTATGATGTTCTATGAGAGCGGAGCAAGAGAGAGAGAGAGAGAGGGTGTGTGTGTTGTTATTATTGTATTGTATTTAAGAGAAAGGACCGATCTAATGTTGCATGAATATAATTATAACAAAAACAATGACTACAAGAACCACGCACTAACATCACGTGTTGCATCGAACATGTTGCATCAAGAATGAGTTATCATAAGTTTCTTAGAGGAACCTTTAAAAGAGTAAACTTCCAAGGCGGACATCTCTCATAGCCGAACAAATTGGTCTTGGTCTAAAATTTTTGGTTATGTTTTTAGAGCAAAACACGCTCCGGCAGACGCTACTTTCACCGTTGTATACATTTTGATTTGATTCTTTAATAAAAGTATTCTAATAATTCTTTATCCAAAAATTAGCAGAGTGTCGTTGGAAGTTTATTACTTCTATTCTTAGAGTTTGAAACAGATTTCTCTGTGAATTCATTATGTACATCGAAGCCATAGTAGTCAAAACTTCGTTCCGAAATCAACAATCACTAGGAGACTGTACTGTACCACAAATTTGAACGCAAGTCTCAGTTCAATGATTCTAGTTGCCCCATTAATTAAAAACCGATTTATTTATTTCCTTTAATTAAAATCTTAATTTCAACATGAGGGATGTACAATGACAAACCATGGATGAAAAGAAAAAGCCCACTACAAACTGCAAGGAATATGAAAATAAAAGTCGGCACATTGTCTTGTTCCGTTTTTATTGCAGTCCATAAGTAAAATTTAAAATTTCGCTGCCTGGACTTCCGACAATCTTAGTCTTAGTGGTTGTCTGAACAAGGATATTACTTTGAAAACTTCTATATAAACTCAGTATGACATCTGCCATGGCTGAAAATTACAATTTATCTACAATAATTCTGTAAAAATGAAGAAATATTCATTTGAAATATCAACACAAAAAGTCATTACAAATTCACAAACTGTATTTTGCCACCTGCTAAATTTACCATGCAATAACAATTGCGTGTTTGAAATTCTTCTCACAATGACCGTCTAAGGTCTTAGCTGTTTTTAAACTGTAGAATGAATCATCATATACCCAAACAGGTTTTGATTATAAATATAATACATTTAACATTTTCTCTAAGATTAATTTTTGATTATTTTTCATTCTTGTCCACACATATGAAGCCCCTTGTTATTGAGAATTTGCACATATGTGACGAGGTAATAGAGAAATAGATTACATTGTACATTGTAAGGACTGATGCGGTTGAATGCATATCTAATATCCATTAGCATTACCCGATAATTAAAACAGAGAATGCATTCAATTTTAAGTTTTGTTTATTCTTATTCAAGTTAGAAAAGATCTTTATCACTATTTCCATCTAATCTATTCTTAAAATTGTTGAAAACTATGAGAACGTTTTCTTCTTTTTTAGTTTCTTAATTTTTTTGTTTAAATAATACAATGCACATTGATCTCAAATTGGAAATGAATACAACTGATTTTTACAAAATTTGTATATGGAAATGCTTTAATTATGCAGTAGCCACCCCCACCCAGCAGCTTCAATTGTTGTTGATGCAACTTACAACTCGGTCTTCTTTGGCTTGCCGTTGCGATCGAAGCCCTTCAGTTCTGTCGTTGCCTCCTTGGCAATGTACTTAATGAAATCATCCAGTTCGCGACCACCGTTGTAAGAAACTGGTTTGTTCTTGGCATCCTTGCGCAACCAGAACAGTGTAGGGAAACCACGGACATTGAATTCTGGTGGGACATCATTAGCAGTAGCATCGACCTTAACAATGGCAACATCTTCATTTTGTAATTTCTCAGCCAATTCATCGAAGATGGGAGCCAATTTTTTGCAGTGACCACACCAAGGAGCATAGAATTCAACCAAAGTATCCTTTCCATTGTTGATGACAACATCGTCAAAGTTCTTGGCAACGGCGACTTTGACAGGAGCATCATTGGATTCAGGTATGGGTTCGCTCTTGATGTAGGGTTCCAATTCGCCATTAAGTAATTTTTCAGCGAAATCTTGTAAATTATCAACTGAAAACTCATCCTTTAGGATATATTTCAAGTTCTTGGAATCACGTGCAAGAATGACGGGCTTTTCGCCAACATAATCATAGCCATATTCATTTAGCTCATGCTGGAAGTCATCTTTGGAACTGATGGCAAAGTTCAACTTGCCAACGAATTCCTTGGCAACCTTAAGGATACGGTTACGCCAGTAGTTGGTACCCTTCGGGTTCTTCACATAATCAACCGCGTAGTAGGCAGTGACCAAAGGATTCTGGAAATCGCGTGAAGTATCCTGGGTACGATGACCAACCAAACCGTGACTGTACAAAACGAAATGTTTAATAATTTTATAAATACGCAAATGAATCTCTAAACTTACTAATTCTCCGTGACGAATATGGCTAAGTCGGATGCATTATCTCCCTCGAACTTGATGGTAGATTGCTCAAATTTATTGGTCAGATGTGGAGCACGGATGATCACAATTTTATTTCTGTTTTTTTTTTTATAGTTTTTTAAATTACATTAAAGAAATTATAAATTATATAAAATATAAAACAATTTTTTATCTTTTATTAAAATAAGTAATTTCGAAAATTGAAAAAAATATACAGAAAATTCAACACAACTATGAATGTTTGAATATTGTATGAAATTCAAGTCTTGATTCACTTTCTTCTTTGGCTTGATTTGAATGAATTGAATGATTGTAAATGTTCTTCTTGATTAACAACTTACGTTTCTCCTTGCTTTTGTAGGACGGATTCATCACTGCTATGGCCAAAGCGATATTTCTCACGATTCTTATCGGCAAACTTGAGGAAAGTCTTGGCCAGCTTTGAATCGGAATCATCGAAATAACCAAAGATTGTGGTATCTTTGGTGTCTAGGAATTTAACCAGATCACTGACCGAACGTATTTCTCTGGAGGCAGGTCCAACCTGTGCGCGCATATACTTGACAATGCCTTCCGCTTCGCGTGGCCCATTGTAGTCCTGAGAGGCTTCATCACCACGGAAGATCTTCAGTGTAGGATAACCGCTAACAGAGAACTTATTACAAGTTTCCTTGCCCGCTTCAGTACAATCAATCTTGGCAAAGCTAATTGGTGGATCATCATCCTTGACAATCTCAGCGGCCTTAGCATATTCAGGCTTCAATCGCTTGCAATGGCCGCACCTGAAAAGTTATAAGTATTTTTAATAACATTTTCATTGTCTCACTACTCGGGGCAATCAAATCAAATTTAAGTCCCATGAAAACGAATCATATAATATTTGTTTGTGTGTTTGTTTAGATTTTTCGAAGAATCATTTAAGAACATAAAAACTTTCCTTATCACCAAAGCAATTAAAAATTGTACAATTTAAGCGTATGAAAGAACTTAGAAAACTTAAGATAAGAAGACGACTAAATTGTAAATTGAAATTATGTTTTATACATTTTTTTTTTTTTTAAGAATTTCTTATCTTTTGTGCGTATTTCATGCAGTAGCCACAAAATGCCGAATGCTTTGCCTGAATACAGTTGCCAGAAAAAGTATCCCCATACACTGTGAATAATACAAAACTATTGATGCTATATAAGTTCTCTTTATTCCTCAGGGAATGGTTTATCATATTAACTCAAGTTGGTTGTATGAACACAATTTTTCTTGATTTTTTTCCAAGAAAACTGCCACTGAGACACTGACGAAAAAAATCACTCTCGAATTACTGATTCTCAAATAAGTAAATGGGAACACATCAAAAATTGGAAAAGTAGGGCTATAATAGCCGGGTAAAAAATAGGAAGGAAGCCTTACGAATCAGTTGTTAATAGAAAAAATCGAATGATTTTGCAAAATAAAACCGCAGATGGTTTGTTGGAAGAACAAACATGGATAACATGATGGAACTTATAAATTTTTCTGTTCATACTTTTACTGGCCAATGTACATTCAATAATTTTTCTCAACTCGAGATATTAAGAAATTGGTGGTTGGAATAATGTTTTCGAATTTTTTTCTATATGGTAATTTCATTTTTTTTTTTTTTGTTCTTGTAACGAACACGAGTTTATTGACCTTTGATTTGTCAAACTATATGACTATTTCATGCTTTAAAAAAAAAAAAACCAAAATCTCTGCAGCTTTGCTTTACTCTATTTTTATAGGTTAATCGATTGGAGCCAACAACACAAATAAATCTCTTCTCTTGCGTGTATGCATGCATGTGCGCCTATATGTACCTGTACTTTTCTTTCGTTGTAACAAAAGCTTTTAGTACATTTTCAGTATTCTAATAAATTAATTAAGCTGACGTGTACCTTAAGACTACTTACTTGGTCTTGGATTTATCACACACAAATAAAGCCAAGATACAACAGTCTCAGCCACACCCCTTCTTCTCATTCTTACTTACCATGGCGCATAGAACATAACCAAAGTTGTCTCATGTCCCTTTAAAACCGAAGAGAAATCCGAATCGCTCAATTCCAGAACATCTTGTTCGGCACCGGCAACGAAGCCAATCCAGCATAATACTGCTGTTAATGCTGCTGCTACACGCATCTTTTTTTGTTTATGTGTACAAATATTAAAAAATATTTTATTTATTTTGTACTATCACTCAACTCGATTTTTCGACGCCACTACTCTGTTTAAAATGAAAAAAACAACTTATGAACCGGCTGACAATCAGAATACAATAAAAAATGATGAAGCCACGTCTTCCCAAACAGTCGAACAGTTGGAAGTGAAGAGTTGTCATTATCTACAAAGGAAATTTATTTCGTCAGGTTTTCATTGTATTTCTTACTTTCGATGTGTTTTAGATTTCATTTCCGGTAGAAAATATCTGCATTGCAATTGAGTAACGCCGTTTTTAATTCTGCCGCCTGGATGTCCCGCCCATGTAGAGCCGAGGCTACTTGTTCTATGTCAAGCGAATTTCTCGTTCACTTTGTTCGAGTCTGTCGCCGCATTCGCATAGACTAGTGATATCTCTTTCGATTTGTTTAAAAGTAAGTTTTTTCACCACCAAGAAAATTAGAAAAAGTGATTAAAATCAAAAGATAATATATGTGCAATCGAAAATAAAAGTGTGCTGTGATAAAAACAAGATAATTAACAATAAAGTGCATTTGGATTTGAAAATTTAGGCATTTTCTTCACTCAAGTGTGTGTGTGTGTATATATATAAGTGTATGCATGTGTGTACGGCTAAGATAGAAAGAGAGAAACACGTGGCAAATTTCATTAAATTTTCTTTATTTGCTTCCAAGCACAAATAAAATGCCATTTATTGATTTGTGTATATTGCGAAATTCAAAGAATTTGTCAAATTTCTAAAGTTGTCCACGCCCGGTTTTTTCCTATTGCATTGTCTTGTGCAATTCATCTAATTGGCTACACCATCTTCAAATTTCACGCAGAACAAAAATTAGTCACAGCTTTGTCTTCTAATAAGAAATAATAATAAAAAAAAAAAAAAAAAAAAAATCAAAACTCGAATTTACAAGAGAATTTCTTTTGTGCAAAAAAAAAAAGTTATTCCTCTTTTTTTGTTTTTGGTATTGCGAAAGTTTAATAAGCATTCAAAATGGCGTCTCTTCATCGTGGCTTTGGTGCGGCTGCCGAGCTCATACGAAAAGGAAAAAAATTTCATACCCTCATTATCAAAGCTCTCTAATGCCAATTTAAGCTATAAATTGCCATATAGCTAGGCACAGCAATTTTCTTGTTTTATTAATTCAGTAAAACAAAAAAAAAAAAATGCATATACGAAGAAAGTCACCTTTCAAATCTCAAAATGGCTACCTAACGTCATCATTTTCTCTCCACCGACTACTTGCTCGTTCTCTTTCTGTGATCATGACTATCTCTGCCGATCACCAAGTCGTTGACGTCGCCATCTTTTCGTTCATTCTCTCGAATGAATAATTCTATTTTTTTTTTTTTCTCACCGATTATTTGCACCACAGCCGGCAACAAAATAGTCTGCAATGATAAAGAAAAATGTGTATAAAGTTTACCTACATAGGCAACTTCTACACACACACACACATACAATTGCCCACACAAACATACATGCTTAAATAGGCATAAAGACAATAAAAAGTAATACAAAAAAAAAAAAAAAAAATGTTATCTGCTAGAATTTTCTATTGCACATATTTGATTCTACTTTGGCTTCTTTTTTGTAACGACTGTTAATGACTCATTGAAAATTTTTCTCGATTCTTTTCAATTTTTATTATATGATGATTAGCAAATCAGTTCTGCTTCCGAACATTTTTGACGAAGAAAAAAATACCAAAATCACTGATACATAAAAATGAGAAAAAAATCGAGAAATCATTGTTCTAAATTTTATTAGGTTCAAGCAAACATAATTTATGAAAATAACAATTACATTTGCATGTTTCTTATTCTATTTCAAACAATTTGTCCGACACTTTCCCTCTTCTCTTATTGTGCTTTTTAAAAGTTCTCTCCCCCACGTTACGTTTCTAACCTCAATAGTAGTGTAGCAGAACAAAAGCCCAAACGTGTTTGCACGCAACACGTTTTCGGTTGAGGTTATGTTCGAATCGAAAACTATCAATACATACATACCATATACCCACCACTCTCGACGGTGGTGGTTCCTTGTTCGAAATTCAAGTAAATTAAAACAGCAAAAATAAGAAGAAAACAAAAAATGAACCTTTTAATACAAAAAAAAAAGCTCTGTAGAAATAAAATAATTTTTCCATATGCAAATTTGACTAATAATTTGGAAAAAACAAAATATTCGAAAAATTATTAACGCTTTAACCTATTTTTACCGCTTTTATGTATTCATGTTTGCTAACAAAATTTTTGTTTTTTCCCCAAATTTTTTTCTTCCCCTCCATGCGCCTGCTGTTTGTTTGACCCGTACCACCGTGTCAACCAATCGACCACCAATACTCTACCTGCACGATAATGCCCACACTCCAAAATCCATTGTCTTCATCATCATGAATCAATACAAACTCCAACTGCTGGCTGATGGTATAGCTCTCAATAAAACATGGGTAAGGAAAAGACTCATATTAACATTGTTGTCATTGGACACGTCGATTCCGGCAAGTCTACCACCACCGGTCACTTGATCTACAAGTGCGGTGGTATTGACAAGCGTACCATCGAAAAGTTTGAGAAGGAAGCCCAGGAAATGGGTAAGGGTTCCTTCAAGTACGCATGGGTTTTGGATAAATTGAAGGCCGAACGTGAGCGTGGTATCACCATCGATATTGCTCTATGGAAGTTCGAAACTGCCAAATACTACGTCACCATCATCGACGCCCCCGGTCACAGAGATTTCATCAAGAACATGATCACTGGTACATCCCAGGCTGATTGTGCTGTATTGATTGTCGCTGCTGGTACTGGTGAATTCGAAGCTGGTATTTCCAAGAATGGTCAGACCCGTGAGCATGCTCTGCTTGCTTTCACATTGGGTGTCAAGCAATTGATTGTTGGTGTGAACAAGATGGATTCATCTGAGCCACCATACAGCGAGGCCCGTTATGAGGAAATCAAGAAGGAAGTGTCCTCATACATCAAGAAGATTGGTTACAATCCAGCTGCTGTTGCTTTCGTGCCAATCTCCGGCTGGCACGGCGACAACATGTTGGAACCCTCCTCCAACATGCCATGGTTCAAGGGATGGAAGGTCGAGCGCAAGGAAGGCAACGCTGAAGGCAAGACCCTCATCGAAGCTTTGGATGCTATCTTGCCCCCATCTCGCCCAACAGACAAGGCCCTCCGTTTGCCACTCCAGGATGTTTACAAAATTGGCGGTATCGGAACAGTACCAGTCGGTCGTGTTGAAACTGGTGTATTGAAGCCAGGTTGCGTTGTTGTCTTCGCCCCAGCTAACATCACCACTGAAGTCAAGTCTGTTGAGATGCACCACGAAGCCCTCACCGAGGCTGTTCCCGGCGACAACGTTGGTTTCAACGTTAAGAACGTTTCCGTCAAGGAATTGCGTCGTGGTTACGTTGCCGGTGACTCCAAGGCTAACCCACCCAAGGGTGCTGCTGACTTCACCGCTCAAGTCATTGTCTTGAACCACCCTGGTCAAATTGCCAACGGTTACACTCCAGTGTTGGATTGCCACACCGCTCACATTGCTTGCAAATTCGCAGAGATCAAGGAGAAGGTTGACCGTCGTTCCGGTAAAACCACCGAATCTGAGCCCAAGTTCATCAAGTCTGGTGATGCTGCCATCGTCAACTTGGTGCCATCCAAGCCATTGTGTGTTGAATCTTTCTCTGAATTCCCCCCCTTGGGTCGTTTCGCTGTCCGTGATATGAGACAAACTGTCGCTGTCGGTGTCATCAAGACCGTAAACTTCAAGGATGCCTCCGGTGGAAAGGTCACCAAGGCTGCCGAGAAGGCCACCAAGGGCAAGAAGTAGCTGCTTTTCACCATGGCATTCAATTTAAACAATAAACATCTAGCAACAACATCCAACTGCAACAAATCAAACAACACAAACAACCACAACAACAATCAAAAAAGTAGTAACAACAGAAATAAAGACAAAATGTTCCAGCAAAAATTAAGTTTTATGGTTAAACAAAAATTTAATTGGTTCCATCGAAAGGAATTTCGTAGGAAAGAAGGAGGAAAAGGAGATGGTGGAATGTCTTTTTACACTGATGCCGCCGTCGCCGCCTAATCGAAACGACAATTGAAATTAATTCTTCTATTCTTTTTTAAGCAAAAAAAAAAAAATTTTAATTATTAATTATGATAATTTTGTTAAAGTGTAGCACAGTGTAGCATTTATTTATCTCATCTCTTTAACTCTTAATTTTAAAATTTTTATTTGATTTGTAAAATTTAACATATTTTTTGTTGGAATCTTTCATTCCATCGAGGATTTATTTTTTTGTAATTTGTTCACGCACAGACACGCACATTACTACTACTACTATAATTTTTATATAAAATGAATGAAAGCAAGAACGAAAAACATGCTAAAGAAAAGAAAAGCACACATTCAGTAATAGAAACAAAAATAACTTTATTTAAAAATAAAAACAAAATATGGTTTTTTTCTATTTAATTTTTATTTGTTTTTTGTTTGTTCAAAAGAATCACATCCCCCAACCACCGAAAACGTGATGATAAGTCAAATCCCAGAAATATATGTTAGGTTTTCCTCAAATCTTCCCTTCCCAACATTTAAACCGGCACAGAGAATCGACTTGTTCATTTTGTTTTGCGTTCTTTTTGTTTGCGTTTGCATTTATTTACTTGCATATTTTGGTTTTTTGCTCTTCCACACAAAGAAACGAAAAAAAAACTACTCAGTAAAGTACAAATTTACAAACAAAACTATACAGAAGAAAGAAAAACAGGTATTAAAAAATATAAAGAAACAAAAAATATATACATAATAGAAAAAATATGTAAGAACTCGAACAAAAAAGATCAATAAAAATGAATAATTGCAACTTGGATAAAACAAGGAAACCACGAAACGAAAATTTTTAATTCTTTTCTCCTCTTCAGCATCATCATCTGGTAGTGGTTGCTCAGAAATTATTGTGTATACAAACAAGTACATACACAGTTGCAGCGTCAGCAACAACAAGTACAGGTTATGGTGAAAAACGAACAATGAATGACGATGATGGTCTAATTTTTTAGATTTTTACTGTTGTTGCTAAGAGAAAAATAGAAGAGCCACCTGGAGGAAGAGGTCATCGCCGCCGCTTATTGTTTGATTAATGTTTGTTTGTTTGTATTATACATATTTATTATGTAGATAGAAAACCGGATTTTGTCATTAGAGGATGAATGACGTTGTAATGCATGTAGAATGAGGGGGCAATGCATTGTTCTCGGTACAAAACGAATGTGGTTCAAAGAGTATTGAATGAATTTCTACATATAAATATCTTTCTCAACTAGAATTTGTTTTTTGATAGAATATAGACCACAGGGGGGAAGTCACTGCGAAATCTTAATGCTCGTTGTGACGTCTGAGATTAAGGTCAATTGGATATCTAACATAAAGTTAATAAAAGAATAGAATTTTGTGGCTCACAGCTTTTAGTTAAACTAATGGATTTTTTTTTTTTCGTTTAGCCCTGTCATCTAATCTTTTGGACAACCCTTTGTTTCATATCGCTATGCCCTAGCTGTCTAAAAATATGTAATTTCATTCAGTATTTTTATCTCCGAAACAACAGCAAACTGCTCATATATAGGCAAGTAGTGGCACCTGCCTGGCTACATAGTATTCAAACCTGGGGGATGACTGCTCCTAACAATATCAGAAGAATCCAAGCGGGTGCACCATAGTTCGTGGAAAACTCTAACTTGTATCGCAAATGAATTTCTTTAGTAGCCGTTATAAGATCAACTGCTACAACACTGCAACTCACTACCAAGGGCCATTATTCACAGCAGAAATCCGTGACGGCTAAAACGCATTCATCCCAACGACCTCGCCAAAAGATGTTCGTAAATGCCTTTGTTGTGAAATTCTTCGAAGCACACGTGACTAGCCTAAGAGACTATACCAATGTTTAAAAACCTTCGGGTTGATTTGATATATTTATTTCAAAATAAAGACACAAAGAAAAAATAATTTTATCAATAACATTGGCGGGCGAAGCACATCAAGGGCTCGGGGTGGCAAATCCATATGAGGTTAAAGAATGCTCAGAAATTTGCCAATTTGAACTAATAGAAAGCAGCTTTTAATTTATTTCAGACTTGGAGGCACTCTTCTTGAGGCCAGTGGCCCATACAATAAACGTTCACGACGTGCATCTTTTTAAAAAACGCCGATTATTCTACAATGTAGAGTGTGTCTATACCAACCAAAAACATTTCTCCCCACGGCTTCTTATTGATCAGCTCAATGGGACAAATTTATCTGGTTTTATTAATGAAATGGGTGACTTTTAGACAATAAAAAATTTCTTTTTTAATTTATACTTTATTTAAGATCTATTTATTTAAGAATATTAAATATTCACTAAATTTGTAGAGGGAATATAATTTACATTGGTGCAGGAATGCAAATTGGGCTACGTAAGTTTTTTATGTTATTACACTCTAAATGGTAAGTCAATTGGGTGATATCGTTTGATTGTTCTCGTATCACTGCTATTCTGTAATAGACTAACAACTAAAACAAAAATACATATGCATTTCTATTGTTTAATATTAGCGGTGCCCAATGAGCTTTCCTACTCCCCGGCATTGTTTGTATCATTTATTTATTCCAGTCGAGATTCTCGTTTTTCTTCCGTTTCAACTGCTCTATCAATTGATGCTTTGGTTTTTTCCGGATCTTCTTTTTTTTAAATATAATACAATATATTTGAACGATTTTTGGACTTGACTAAATTATCTACGTTCTAAGAATTATTGATTCTATGTAAAAACAACAAAAAGAGATAATTGACTAAGACTTTGATTTGATTGATTTTTGGACAAATAGACAGAAAGAAATAATTCCGGTGGTTTATGTACCAAATAAACAACAATGGCCTTTTTGATCAGTATTATTATAGAGCCCTTTAATTTAATCAAAACAAACATTACGCATTGTACTTTTGGAAAAATCAGACGAATCAATTATTTTGATTCAAAATTGTCATATTCCGAGTAATTGATACACAATATTTGACAAAGACTATTTGATCCATCAAGTTTTGTACTGTTGCTTGGTTTTTGGACGATTAGATTGATTTCATGAATTAACATGCTTACTCGTATTTTATCAAAAAAATACTTAGAGTCTGGATGATTTAACCATTTATACACAGCATAGAAAGTAAAGAATATGTATTGTATTTTAGCCATTGTGTGATCCTAAAACTTTTATGAATATGGTACAATATGTAAATTTTTAGATTTTTTTCTTAACATAAATAATAAGTTTCGATGTAATCAATCAAAATTATTAGACCTTTTTCCCATTGCGTCCTCATTCATTTTTTAATGATTCAATTGAAAAACCCGTTCAACGATCGGTGGTCGTATTTCGTAAGTTGGATTTTTTGGCACAATGATGCAGCTTGGCATTAAATATTTATAGAATCTTTGTATTTGCATTGCTTGTATACTGTCCAGGACCCAGTCCACTGTTAAATATAATTTATCATCTGCATCCCGACGTTTATCACCGATTATATATTTGGCGCGCCATACATATTCCGTGACAGTTGCATTACCCAATGCGAGAAGCTCTCTTACCGTAACCTTTGGTAAGGTCTTGCAATGAACTGATACGTAGAATGGTTCCATGTGATGGAAGAGTTCACAGCGATAATTTTTACCAAATGCTTGACGTTCAGCGCGACAAATCTTTAAAACATAATAATTATTATTAAGTAAAAAATTGATGAACATTTATTACCTCCACGGCACGCGAAAAGGCATGCATTTCGTAATGCTCCTCCCTAACCCAGGCACCCGCTCTTAGCGAGTCTAATATCCATGAGTATTTTAAAATCCAAACGCCAGCCATCAAGCCACGAAGCATGTTCAGCGTACGACGTGGCTCCAGACTGACAAGGTGTGTGGTTTCACTATTAACAATATGATTTAACTTGAAGGAGCCAAGTTGACTGACCGCCTGGAATGATAAAATAAAAAAATGGATCCAAACAGGATAGAGAAGCTCCCATTGATGTTATTATGAATGAATTATGTGATGGATTTGTGTGTATTGATGGGTGGGGTGGGTGATGGATGGGATGGGTACTATTCTTATCATAATCAATGTAAACTGGTAACGCAAGCAAACAAAAGCAGCAAATCAATTTTAGTAATTTATTATACAATAGTTTAGTTTTTTGTTTCAATTAATTACAATTTACTTAATGAAATACTAGGTACATACAATTCTACAAAATATAAAAACGAATAAAAACCCCAATCATATTTATACAGGGGGCAAAGTAGAGCTCTAACTTGTTGTGATGGGTTGGTTGTTTGTGTATTGTGGTTGTTTTGTGAAAAGTTAACAAAAATAATAATGAATCAAAATATAAATAACGAAAAGAAAAGCAAAAGTTACAGAAACTCTAATTCTTTGTAGTATGTATGGCTGATCCACGATTAGATTTAGCGTTGTGGTGTCTTACCAACCTTTCGTATGACACCAATTTGTTCCCGATGCATATTGGTGTATACCATTGTAGATAATTTGATTGGATTCCTTTGTTTCGTTGGAGTGGATTTTGTTGTTGCTTTGCATTTTTCAGTCACACTATGATCGCCATCTCCTTTGGGAGGTGGTGGTAACTTTTTAATCTCGGCATTACTTTGCGTATGTGGCACAGCCATTTGTTGTTGCGTCATTGGAGCTTCACTTGTATTCTCTTTTTGTTTTGTGTGTTTGATTTGTTCAAAGTCCAAAGTACTGCGACGTGTATCGCGTTTTATTATTGGTTTCCTGACTGGTGGTTTCTTAATCGATGCAGTTGTTCCAAATGCTTTAGTTTGCATCTCATTTGCAGATTCAGTAGGATTTGGATTATTTATTTCAATTGTATTTATATCAGATGGTTTGGTTTGTATCTGATCTGTAGCTGGAAGCGATAATGTGCTTGCCGCCATTGTGCGACGTCGATTCGCTTTGTTAGGTGTTGCTTTCAATTCCATATGCACAATTTCTGGATTCGGTACAAAAAGCTTACGTTTCTTTACTGTAGTTTTTGTTGTTTCATTAGTCGCCATTGCCGCTGCACTCTCATCTTCAGATGTCTCTGTTGTGCTCTTTGCGAATGTTCTTGGTGTATAGTAAGAAGAGATGCTACTTGCAATATCTGTATTTGCCATTTGTGCCAGAGAACGGCGACTGGAAGAAGCGTTAATGCTTAAGATCCGTTGATTAATTATTTCCATTGAAGCATCGTACAGAGTTAGTCGTTTTTTAATGCTACTATTGCTGCTGCCAGGGAGGCGCGTTGAACTAAATTGAGGAGGCACATTGGTAATAGTTTCTTCGCCTATCAATATATCTTGGCTCTTCAAAGAACTCTCACTCGAGATTACAGGTGTCAAACATATGGCCATATTAGATGATGATCCCAGCTTATTGCATTGTTCTTTGTCTTCAACATTTTCGGATACTTTTGTGATATCCATGCTATGAGGTGTAAAAAGCGTACGACGTCGTCGCTTTGAAATTTGTTCTTTAGATGGAACTTCACTGATATCAAGAGAATGCTGTGAATAGTTTGTGGCATCAATCTCTGTAATGAGTTCCTCAATAATGGGTTGAATATTAATCGATGATGATGATGATTTGGAAGCAGATGATAGCAATTGGGAATCTGTTTTCGAATTACATTGCACTGATCGGCGACGTCGTTTAAATTGATCTGGGGTGTTTACAAGTTCTAAAAGAGTTTTCGAAGTGTTTGTTGAAGCATCCAAAGTGCTACGTCTGGTTGATCGTCGCCTTGGTATAGCAGCATCTGCTGATGTAGTTGAAGAATTCTTTTGTAACTCTTCATCCGATTTTATCTTGAATAATGTTACAGTGCCGCTTCTGCCCTCAGTCTCAGAGCTTCTATGCGAAGTCTTGTTCTCCATTTCATTTATTTCAGATTTATTTTCAACAATTGTTTGTGGCTCCTTTGGAGTCTCATTCAATGTGGTGCAATTGGTGTCCGATTTCTTTGTCTGCATTGGTGTAAGATCATTACTACCAATTCTTTTGATTTCCATCCGATTCGAAACATTTGATTCCGATTTATTTTCAGATGGTAATGGCGTCGTCTCGGTCATTGGATTCTCAACGTCACCTGTGAACTGTAAGTCTGATTTCTTTCTTTGCAACGGTGTACGAAAATTATTAGTAATTCTGAAAAAATGTAAGCAATTTGTTCAAGTTCACAATAACTTTAATAAGTTGATAATAGAAGGATCTACCACTTACTTACCTATTCAGACAACTAGTCGCTGGAGATTCTAAATTTTTATTGCTATCCAATACATGGAAGAATTGCTTGATATCGGTCTGAAAAACATAAAAAATAAAGTGTAAATATTGAAATTTTGCAAAGATTTTCTTTTACATAAAACATACTTTGGATTTGGTTGATGTTGGTGTTTTTCCAACCAATATCCTTTGTCGTGTCCCATTATTATGAGGTGTTGTGTCTATTGGAGTTGGTGTTGCTGCTTTGCGTATGCGTTTGTTACTCTCTGAGTCCGGTTGCATAAATTTCTTACGCTGTAAATATAAATGATTCATACATACATATTGTAGTAATAATTTATTTAATATATTCCCGGTACACAGTCAGTACAGTTGTTAAATCTACTACGTTGACCTGTCAGTCGACTAGCGTAAATTTGTCTAAAAACGCTTTAATATTTGTACAGATCTACGTGCAAGCACGGTGGTCATAGCCCAGCAAAGCGGTTAATACCAATTTTTTGTTTGAATTTATCATTTCTCTTGTTTATCATATTCGCATGAACTGATAAAAACCAAGCGTTGCAAAGTGTTGCCATTCCTTTTTTTTTTGTGGGTTTTGCATATAAAATTTTATTTGCAATCAACATACTTAGAATATATTAGTACATATATAATAGTTAATTTTTAAAAATCTATGTGGACGGTTTAGGTTTTTTTCATAAATCCACCTTCTGGCAGACAGACTCCAAAATATAATATAATAGACTTGTATATTCTAAAGTACCATCAAGTCAGTCAACATCATAAGAAGAATTTTGATTGGAGCTCCGATTGATCATTCGCAAATTATTGCCACATATGTCTCTACTACTGTGCCAATCAAGGAGAGACGAACAGATAAAATTGTTGCGTCAATACTACTACATACAGTCGGTCTCCTTCAAAACAAAGTAATTGACCGGTCCCGACGACTACGACATAAAGGACATATGTATATATCTTTAAAATATGATGATGATTTGAGACCACGCTTCCGTTCAATGTTTGGGAAACATCATTTAGTAAATATTGAAATTAATTGTAAAGAATTCAATAAATATTTTGAAACGTAAAGGAATATATGCATACATATGCCGCAAAGAAATAAGTATCGCAATCACCTTCTTTTACCACAATTCCTTTTTCTAACGAAAGATATTTGCACATGACTATCGCCAACATTTTGCAAACTCATTAATGTTAAAATGCAACATCACTCATTCACACACATTGAGTTAATGGGGATACGCGCCCTCCCTGCTATAGAAACAGTTAAAGATCATTTTGATACATCTTTAAAATATTAGAAATGCCCTCGCCAAACTCTGAACCATCCATCTTGTTCGCTTGTAACAAATCCAATATTGGAAAGATATTTCTTTTACTAAAAAATTGTGACCTTATAAAATTATAATATAATATAATATAGTAATAATTCCATAGCAGCTAGTGCTCTTAATAAATAAATTTATATTTTTTGTAATTTCTTTTTCTTATTCGAAATTTTATATTTTGAATTTAATGTTAAGCGCCTTATAGGGTTGATTTCATTCAAGTGAACATATTTACAGTCTGGCAACACTATAACGAAAGAGAATGAAAGCAGAGAGAAGAGAGCTTTCTTGTATAAATTTGTTGCTGTCACCGATGAGCGATTCATTAGAAGAGTGTAGCCGCTTGAGCAAGATTATGGAAAATATTCTTAACCGTAAAAGGAACAAAAAATTTCTACTAAATACAAAAATATAAACAGTAACAAAATAAAATAATAAAGAAGTGCAGAATAGAATAGTAAAATTATTAAAAACGTTGTTGAAACAAGTGCCATGTGTTGAGCCAGAAAGCTCAAAAATTAAAAAACAAAAAAACGAGAAACACAAACAAAACTATTTAAAAACGTATGTGGGAGACAAATAAACAAACACAAAAACCAACAGAAATCAGAAGATTTATCGGAGGAAAAGCCAAAGAACAGAACGTGGCAATCCATCAACAGTATTGTTTTTACAGTGAAAAATAAAAGAATATAAAAATAGTTGCAAAAAAAAAAAACCCAGAATACTGATGAAAACAATTAAGAAAACTTGTTCCGCACACGATAAGAAACGCAAATACAAATTACAAAAGTAAAATACACAAACATAATCATCATCATCTTCGTTAACAACTGATTTTAAGTACACAATCAACAATAATAATTACAACAAAAATATCAAATAAAAAAACTCTGGTTGTGATAACATGATTCCCGGCTATGGACCTGTCACCCAGGCCCTGCTTGGCACCTTACTCACATGGGGTCTAACAGCAGCCGGTGCCGCCATGGTCATTTTTGTGAGGGGCAACCAACGTAAATCCTTGGATGCAGCTTTGGGTTTTGCCGCTGGTGTCATGATTGCTGCATCCTTTTGGTCACTACTTAGTCCAGCAATTGAAATGGCTGAAACATCACATCTTTATGGCATCTATGCTTTTCTCCCGGTCTCTGGTGGTTTTCTACTTGGTGCAATATTTGTCTATGGTTGTGATAAATTGATGTCCTATCTGGGTCTTAATAGCACAAATATGATGATTCAAATGACACAGTCAAATAAGGACAAAGCGGATATAGCCCTTGATGATTTAAAGAACAATCGAAATGGCTTGGACAGTAATGTTGGCAAGAGTATTGATAGTTTTTCGGATTGTCTAAGTGTTGCGCATAGTGGTGGTGGATCTCGACGACGTAAGAAGGGCAGCATTGCAGAGGTAGAGCAATGTACATACACCACTGCCGCTGAGGAATTAGAACAACACAAAGCGCAAGAAGCACTCTCACAATGGAAACGTATAATGCTGCTGGTTGTGGCAATTACAGTGCATAATATACCCGAAGGTTTAGCGGTTGGCGTCAGTTTCGGTGCCATTGGCACAACTGAGTCCTCGACATTTGAAGCTGCACGCAATTTAGCCATTGGCATTGGTATACAAAACTTCCCGGAGGGTTTAGCTGTTAGCTTGCCCCTACATGCTGCTGGTTTTAGTGTTATGCGCTCCTTGTGGTACGGTCAACTATCGGGAATGGTTGAACCTATATTTGGAATACTTGGTGCTGTTGCTGTCACATTTGCTAATTTGATTCTACCCTATGCCCTGTCATTTGCTGCTGGTGCTATGATCTACATTGTGGCCGATGACATTCTACCAGAGGCACATGCTAGTGGGAATGGTACTATAGCGACATGGGGAACAGTAGCTGGTTTTCTAATTATGATGTGTCTGGAAGTAACGTTATCGTGATTGATGATGAAAAGAAACGTCGCCGCCCAATGGCCTTGCTTATGTGCCGAAAGTTCGTTCCTACAACACAAAAACAGACACGTGCCACATTCCTTCCTCAATTTTTAAATACTGCGATTGCTGCTGTCCCAAGGACGTGCAAATTAGTGTAGCATATGTATGTATTTAATTATTGTATTTTTGTGAATTGTTTAACGTTTCTTCGGTAGTACTTTTATATGTAAATAATAATAATAATAATACAATATAATAATAATGATAATGATTAGGTGCATTTAAGTATTTTTGTGTCTATGTCATAATCTCATAATGCAAATGTTGATGCTGTGTATATGTGTATAGATAGATAGATAGATGGATGAATGATAGTTTTCGCATTTGAGTTCATTTTTTATAGTAAAGAATTGTATATTCTTTTCTTTAAATTCATATACTTATTTATTTGAACAACACAAACAAACGTGTGCAACTTAAACTTAACTTTGTCATAAGGCTATGAACGTATAAAGTATTGTACTCGTATATCTTTTGTCTACTGTTTTTTAAATTTAAATATTATTTTAAATGTTAAGTAATAAAATTTACAACAATTGCAAAATGTAAATGCGGCCACTGTTCTTTTTTCCTGTTTTTCATTAAGCCTAACATGATGGAGGTGACGCGTTTGTTTTGATTTCCATGGCATAACGTGCTTAGATAATGTCAATTGAATGTTTTCCTCACAAATGTGATAAGCAGAGCAGAGCAGGCCCAGGCCAAAATGTATACCATACTTTGATAAGCAAAGCAAAACAAAGCAACCCGGCACAGAGTCAGTCAACAGATAAAATATGGTGAGGTGAGCGTGATGAAATGCTCTCGTGCTTCTACGTGCAATTTTGAAAGCATATGTAACTAATCAACAAATCATCAAAATGGACAAGACAAGAAATGATAATGTCGCCTCCTATAAGGGATTTTACTACAAATTGTCATCGTTTTAAATTTGTTTGGCGATAACAATGAAACATTGGTAGCGTCTCATACACATACTCGTACTTTCTGAATCATCATAATATCTGCACGCGAACCACACTTTAAATTGTTTTAGTTTATGATTTTTTATGACCCAAGCTACTTCAATTGCCTTTTTGAGAAGCAAAATCACTACAAAACAAATAAGAACCCATAAAAACTTAATAAAACTGATCAAGTGGGTAAAGTATTATTACAAATCATTAGTTTGTTTTTATGACTTTCACACATTACTTCCAAACGTATTTTGATTTTATCATGACATTTGTAACGCAGCATTAAAAGATACTATAGTGGAAAAAAAAATCTGCAGTATCACATTCAATAAAAAATTGTTTCTAATTTTCAGATCTACCAATCTGAAAGATCAAGTTATCTTTTACGGAATGCAAGCAATATTTTTAAATAAACTTGATCTTACTCAGAACCATACATATAGTATGTAATTGCATAGTTCTAGGATGGCGATCTAATAGAAAACTGATATAAAAACTAGTAAGAATGTTATCTTTGACTATGCCGAAGATGAAATACACTTCACGGGATTTGTATGGGTGGTACCCCCACTAGTGATCCAATTGGGCTGGTTCCGACAAATATCCTGCGCCTGTCTTGGAAAATGATAGTGTGCAAGTTTCAGTTCAATAGGACAAGAAACAAAACAGTTTTTCTAATAAGAACATGAATTCAAATGCGTGGCTTATTTGGGAGGTACCCCCACTAGTGGTCCGATTGGGCTGGTTCCGACAAATGTCCTGCGCTTGTCTTTTAAACTGATAGTGTCCAAGTTTCAGTTCGATAGGACAAAAAACAAAACAGTTTTCTAATAAGAACATGAATTCAAATGCGTGGTTTGTATGGGAGGGAGTACAAAGCAAACGAAAGTTTCTTTTAAAAATAAACGTGATCTCAGAACTATATGAACCGCGCTAAAAATTGTATGTACTATGTGTTTGCATAGGTGACCTCTGATAGGTGAGATCTATACTAAAGTATCAATCAAATGGTAATTGATTGCATAAGTTATGTATATTGTAACTTGTTCTTGTGTGAAATGTATGTTATATTCAGTGAAATAGAATCTTATTGATTTCTCCTATTGTAATGGATAATACATACATATGTACTTAAGCACATATTAACTATTACGATGTTAGTACAGATAACAACTTTGATTAATTTAAATGATTATAAAAATTAAAAACCTACCGGAATTTTGGGATAAAGCTCTGGATTCTCGTATTGATCCAAATTCGATATTGGAAACATTGCAGGATCACACAATCTCAATTTGTTTTTACATGCCTCAATCCACAAAATAGAGACAACAGGAATGTTCATGCTACGGGCCTTCTTAAATGTTGAAAGTAAACCATCTTTGAAGACAACGTGAGATGTTGTTCTATATACAATACATAAAATGAGTAAATATTTGTTATATGAATGAGTGGCTAAAGATAAGCTGAGTACCCAAACATACCGCAGTAATCGATTATTGACCTTTGCACCCATAGAAGCAATGACTTTCTTTACACCTTCGGATCGGTTATCTTCACCTGAACGGACTTCAACATATACGGCAATATTTTTAAAAATTTCATTGAGATTTGGTGGGTTTGGTGGATTACGTTCTTCAGCTGTGATAATGCTTTGTTCCGCATGTGGTAACATCAAAATTATTATAACTGGAAGCAGTGGGATTTCTGCAATATTTGATTAAATTATGAAAAGAAATATGAAATCATATCAATATGTGTTCTTTATATTATACAAAAAATACCTTAAAGCACGCAAAGCACGTGAGCGTATCATTGCCGAAGGACTTTGCAAATCATTTTGAATCCTTGTGGCAGCGGATTCTGATCTGAGTGCTAAAGTTGACATTGCCATAGCTACATTTACTAATGGTGGATCGAGCTCCACGTTGTTCTTGTTTACGGGTATGTTTTCCGCGTTGTCACCGAGTTCTTCTTCTTGGAGTGGATCACTCATTGGGGAATCTAAATCTGAAGTTATCCCAAAATTGTTGTTAATAAATGTGATTGAAAATCTGTTTCATCAATTACACACTTATTGTAAAATTTCGATTCGTGATATTTTGAAAACCTAGAAATTTTGAAAAACTTAAACTAAATGTAATTACATGTTTTGCCTGCGTTGCTTCGATTGGGTTGTACTTGACTACTTTCACAAATGCCGCCAAAACTCAGACGGGTCGATGTCAGGCTGCCAGAGAGACTTTCACCAAAATCTTTTGTTGAGCGTCTCGGTGTTTTATTAAGAAAAGAATTAAATATATTTGCGTGCTCTTTTAATATAATTTGTTTCAATTTATCCGATACAGCTACTGGTGAGTTCATCACATTCATTTGTTTTTTTTGTTCATTTTCCCGCAATTTTTTTTGTATAATCTGCTGCTGCTGTTGGCTGTTTCCAATTGCACGCGTCCCATTTGACTCTACTTTGCTTGATTCGTAAGTTTTTGTTTTCCATGTTGCTTTGCGTATAACAAATTTGTCCATTTTTCACACAATTTTTATAAAGGCACATACAAAAACTTATTTGTTTATTTTTGTTTAAAACAACAAGATCACTTTTAAAGATCGGCCAACAATTCTCAGAACGGCGCTCTGCTAATAAGTGTTGGAAACTGTTAAATTGCTGAATCGAACTAGTTATCGCCTGTTAGTGTTGTACAGAGTGCGTGTGCCCTGCTGATATCAGAAAGAAACAGTGTTGGAATATTCTATGTTGAATATTTATTTGTACATAAAATTAAGACTGTTGAATTCAAATTTCATTTTATTGATATTCATATTATGTGACCGAAAGTTTCCTAATTATAGTTTATATAATATAACTAATTTGTTTTGAATAAATTAAACGACTCTCTAGTAATACCGAGGACAAAACCAGGGAGGTGTGAATAATCAATTGTTCATTTGGTAAATCACTGGAATTATTTATGTTTCTGTCAGGTTGTCCAAAATAAATGGCAGCGGGAAGCAACAGTGAAATACCAGAAATTATTAATAGCGGTGGACCTTCTTGAATTAGTCAGCAACTTAGACGTGAATCCAATGACACGAGAATAACATGCAGAAACATAAAGAATAGTAATTGCAGGTATGACCCAATTTCGTTCTACTGAAAGTGTCTATCATCGGAATGATAAGATCAACGCACCACTGCAACAAATAATGACGTATCTATACATGCCAACAGAAGACGCACGCTTCTGAATTTTGTTTGATATCATCGAGATATTCTCATATCTTGGTGTGAGGAGCCAAAAGACAGAGTAGACTGAAATCTTTGTAATATAAGTATCAATGTTTTAAGTAATTTGACAGCCGAAATTCATTTGATATGCACCTGCTACCGTTGGTGGATGTCCAGTGTTAGCCGTATGTTTTTACTTAGCAGTAGGCAAATAATGCAATGAATAATAATAAATAAAATAAAACTATTCAATTAATTTTTTTCTTTTTTATTTATAAATAAATTTAGAATAATGTTATATTATTTACACATCAAAAGTAGTATTTACACATTTAAAACAATCTACATACATATGGTATTTCTTTTTATTATTTTATAACTTAACTTTCCAATTATTGTAATTCGCACATCTTCTCTAGGACATTTTCAGTCTTAAACGATTTAAAAAACTATGGCAAAACTTTATATATAATAATATATCTTTCGACACATAAGCTCAAAATATTCTTAATAAACTAATATCTTTTTTTTTTTTTATTTCTTTACATTAAAACAATAAAATACAATATTATTTGAGACGAGAGAAATTTGCTTGGAAAACTTCCACTAGGCACAAAATGCTTATGCCTAGCATTTTCTATTAAGGAAGTGAGATTTCATGAATTGTATTCCAATATCCTTGCTCCTCAGTGCATTCAATATTTTAAATAACGATATTGTTTCTAAAGATTGAATGGATTAAATAGATGATTATATTTATTCTGTAATGAGAAGAGTGTGAAAAGTTGATTAGAAAAATACCAAATTTTGATTGAAATAGGAAATGTACCATGTGCGCTTATAAGACTACGTGAATCCCAGAGTGATAATTGCGATTGCGAGAGACGATGATGTGCCGGATAGAGTTTATAGGGGAAATATGAATGATGAAACGTGGCTATTGGTATGGGTTGGGCGGGTTGTGGCATCGACATCATGATTTGTTGTTGTGATGCTGAAATTTTTCTAGAGATTTTCGCTTCTTTCTTGGTTTTACTTGTTTGCTTAGATGATTTAATAAAGTTTGGAATGCGAGCAAGTAGACCACAGTAATAAGGATCATCTTGTTTTTTGCGTTGATGTTCTTGTTGTTGCATTGGCTTAGCGCGTTTCTTATCGGCAAACATGGGTGGCACAACAGTTTGATTGTACAACTCATAATCGGGCTGCAATTTGTTGAAATTAGTAAATAATCAGTACAATCTTGTACAATTTTAAAAGATTTCTATATACCTTTGGCACATACGGACTTTCTTCAAGAAACCCGCTATTAAAGACGCTACGACGACCTTTGCTCGAATTATTCGAGTTATTCGAATCATCAGAGGCAGCCGGCGTCGGATAGATCAAACCCACTTGACTATCAATGGTTGAGTAAGGATCTTCACTGCTATTTGCTATGGGAACACGCATACCCATGGCATCCATTGATTTGGGCATTGTTTGCAAACGATTTTTCAGCATATCTATAGCGACTACATTGATGACCAGTATCCATAGAGGACTGTTGATTAGATTATTGTTTGACTTAACCAACGCAACTGCCGAAAGGCATTGACGCTCCAGACGACTGCGTTCCGGATAGGTGCGTGAGAACTCACGATTTATATTTGTTGTATACTTGCGCATATCAAAGAGCTGCAAAGTCACAACAATAACAAATAACAAATTTACAGTACAAAAAAAAAAATAAATAAATAAATTACAATTCCAGTCATCATCAGACTACAAACCTTGTATGATGTGCCTGCTGTCAAGGCCATTTGTGGCATTTGAAGTACATCGGCACCTATAACAGTTTCCTCATTGGCCATGGATGTATTATGTACAAGAACATTGCTTTTGCCATAACGCTTTATGAAAATATTTCCGATTTCATCCATTTTGATTTTGAAACCATCACCAATGGATTTCTTAATGACTTTCGTTTCAGAATCACGCATCGGATTCTCAAAGCCATTCAAACCAATTCTAAATGGATAAAATTGGTAAATTTTATTTATTGTAAATTTAGATGAATATTTTGAATCTATTATATATTATATATTACTCACCGCACTCCATCGAAACCATTTTTCGAGCCATTAATTGTTATCACAGATGATCTGGCATATGCCTTGGCTACACGTCGATTCTTCTCAAAGACAATGACTTTGGCCCATATCTCATCATCGATTTGCTCCCATTTGGTAAGTACTTCATTTATGTGATCCTGCGTATATGATTTGGTTACAAATAAGTTATAAAATTTTCTTCTTTGCATTAACTTACCCGGAAAAGTTGTTCACGATCGTGCCAAACATCTTCTTCTTGCTCATCCTGACCAATGGCATCCAAATTGTCCAAGGAACGTGAAATGATCTTACGACGTGAAATCATCTTTCCTATTATTTTTTTGTTTTTTTATGCCTAAGTATGTGACTGCTTTCAATGCTTTAATTAGAGAAATAAAAAGTTTAAAATTAAAATAAAATATCTTTTTAATTTTTATTGGTAAATATCTTTAATGAAATTAAGGCGAATGATTATTTAAATTGAAATACATAATACTATTACAAACAATTTCTATATTTTAATCTCTTTTTTTTTGTGCATTTTTTTGTTTTAGTTGAATAAATTACACCAAAGGTGTTTATTTTTTAAATTTGCTGTTTGTTTTTAACTTTATTAGGCAATCAAGAAAATCTTGATGAGTTGAAGAGTTCAAGCTTTCATTTTATGTCCTACGAGCCATTGAACTTCATCATAATAATAAAATAATTTGTTTTTATTTTATTTATTGTATATACAATATTATCGCAGGTAATAATTTTTCATTAAAAATTTTCAGTTTAAATTATGCATTATGCATTATTATGCATCGAGTATTCGTGTTTATGAGTTTTGTTTTCAAGTTCTATAATAATTTTTCCATTAAAACATAATAAAAATATTTTATACTTGTATAATTTTGATTTATGTGTTGTTTCTTTAATATTTAATGTTTATTTAAAAAATTTGCCATTAATTCAACTTAGATTTTTTTATTAAAACTGAATTGAATTTAAATATTGTAGTGTAGTTAAATTAATCTTGTATTCTTTTTATATTTTTTTTTTTAACGAAATCCCACGTGTCTAAATTAAATGGAGGCTATATCAATTCTATTTTTTTTTGTATTACATGACCGTAGTTTCTCAGGAATCACGTGTGCAGTTACATGGCGTCGTTGATCTCTGGTCTCACTGTGGTCATTGATAATCTTATCAATACGCATATTGAGGCGGTTAGCGCTCTGTTTAATGATTTTGGGTTGTCGCTAAGCAATGTTAAAATACTATATACTTTTCCTAGAGACTAGGCTTTAAGAAAAGTATATTTGAATTTTGGTGGGTAGTTTTTGGAGTCTTTCTTAAAAACAATTTTCTTAATCAGATCAAAATTTAGAAATTTTATGAATGGCCTCTATGATGGCATATTCTAGAAAGTGCAAATGCAACTGCATCAATTTGATTTAATTTTTTGTTTAAATTCTTATCAATGTTCTATTGTACTCTTTTGAATTGATTACTAATAAGCAACAAACTAAAAAATATAGTCTCGTTGAGGGTCTTTTTTTATTATTTATTTGTAACTTAAAATGTCAATGTCATTTAATTGAATTAAGGTTTAACATTTACTTATTTCATTACTTGTATTGCATATGAATTTCGCAAAGTATTTTGGGTTTTTCTCGTTATTTTTGGCCTATTGCTATTTGCCAGACCATCGTATGTACAATATTTTTTCCAAAGTCAAAACTATATACATGAGAGATTGTGACAAAATCATTTAACTCGATTTCTGGTGTTGTGCATATTGACGACCGAAATTACGTGTTTTGAATTAAATTTATGCAAATACATAATTGTAAAATCAGGTGGGAAACAACAAAGACAATTTAATATCAAATTGATGGCTTTAACTTGAATATGTGTCATTAGAAAAGTAACCAAATATTGGTTAAAAATTAATATTAATATTTTAAATATAAATTCTATAATTAACAGAATAAGCAATATCATTTTTCCTAAATATTACAGATAATTATACGTTTATAAGAGACCATCCATCATCTATGGACATATTGCAGTAGTTTTAATGTAGAAAGGGAAAATCAAGTGGTTAAACTCGTTTCTATTTAAACTGATTACTGTGATAATTTGATAAATTCAAAAAGAATATTTTAAAAAAGAAGTTGATTAGTATTTAGAAGTTAATAAGTCTTGTACTACTAGTAGCAGTTACTACAAGATCCCCTTTCAACCAGTATGAGTTCTTTACGAATGCAATTGAATATTAGTCTTCTATCGCGTGTACCTATGAGACAATCAATCAATGCCTGTTATTATATTCAAAGGAAATTGTGTAATTTCTTAAGTTGCATTAGCTCGATTTATGCGTGAGTGATAAGTATTTGTATATTGTTAGCTCATGGAAAGTTTAGTCTATTGAAGTGTTTTAGGAATTGAAAGCAAAGGTGACATGCGATGCAATGTGTAATATCTAATGTGGATAACTAGAGGTATGCAAATACTTAATATATTTAAACTCAAAGTTGAATTTAATTTCAATTTCCAAAAGTTCTCTTACTGTCTGTTACTAAACATTCCTAATTATGCATAGTGTCATTGTGTCTTTTCATTGAGAAAAACCTACATGTTTCAATCAACAATTGAACAAATCGTGCGTGCATGCGCAGTTGTTTTTCCTTTTGTTGTTATATTCATTATTACCTCTTATGTGTGTGTGTGTGTGTGTATCTTCTCTATTTTATTTATAGTTCAATACATACAATAATATTTACTCGTATAGCTTTAACACCTATTTACCATGCTGCTAATGACATACATAATAAAAATTACAAATTAAGGGCACAACATGCTGTGCAGCTTAAAAATAAAAGAAAAAAAATTATCAATTCATTGTTTGTATCTGTGTGTGTGCCTTGTCTTGCCACAAATCAGTGATTGTACTAACTTGAACTAATGATTGACTGATTGACTGCGACACAATACATGATTGTTGTTTGATTGTGGTTGTTATTGTTTCCACATGTGTGTGTGAGGGAATTTGCTCCATATTTAATTAAACTAAATTACATTGAATTGTTGTTATTTAGGTAAAATAAAATACATAGCACAATAGAAAAAAAAAAAAAAACAAAATATATGTTACATGCACAGAGAATACAAAATTAGTTTTGAATTGTATATACAATATTTTATTGGATTTTCTTTCTTCATTTTAAAAGTAACAAAATGCATGCAGTCATTGTTTTCTATTTCTCACAGCAAACGCAATTTGTTTGTTTGTTTGTTTAGATCTTTACGAATTCAAAAAAGGAAAAAAAAAAATAAAATAAAGTTTCTATTAATTGTAGATAGAAAATGTTTAATAGAAATAGAAATTTATGATGACGGTGTCCGGTTTCTTTTGTTTGATCTTTCAGTAGAATATACAGAATTTCTTTATTTTTGTGTCACAACATGTTCTACTTTGAGTCTTTTAAGCTGCCCAAAACAAAATTTCGAATTTAATTTCCACGATTTTATGGTAAAATCTAATAAACGCCTACAAATTCTATATTTCTTAAATTTCTTATTTGTATCTGGTCCTTTCCTTATATGGTTACTTAGCGCCAAAACCCATGAAATCCAGTCCTAGTTTGGGTTAATGAACTGCTCTCAGTTTCTTTTTTTTTCCCTTTTTTTGTTTTGTTTAAATAAAAATTGTATATTTATAAAATATATAATATAAATTAAATAAAGTAAAATTTTAATAAAAATATTGGATTTTATTTAAAATAAAAAAGCTATCCTAAGACATACAAAGCGACCCATTTCTATGGATTAGCATTCAAAACTCTTGAAGGTCTATTAAATATATTGTATATTTACGGGCTAAGAGAAGTGATTCTTAATCTCTCTCTCTTTCGGTTTAAAAGCAAACTAAGGCCAGCCATTCTGGGAAATTTAATCCTGAAAAGTTTTAGAATTATTAGGTATGCCAAGAAACAGGAAATAGTTTGTTATCAGCATTCTGAGTGGTCATTTGTAGATTCAGATATCACTTAAAAAAGGTGGATATTGATTGCCTCAAATGCCTTTAAATGTAAGGAAAGTGACAAAATATGATACAGAAGTTTCAATTAATTTGAGTGAAGCTACTCATTTTATTTCATCTTTCAAAATATACAATTTCTTTTGCATTGCGTTTCTACAGATGAAATCTCTTTTATCTTCAAAATTGACAAAAAAGACATCATCACATTTGAAAACAACTTTTAAAGTATGTAATGGATCTATTCTTATCTAATTTACTTCAAAAGGTTACTACTCATTTTATGATACAAAATATTATAAATATGATTGAATATTTAAAAAATGTCTTAAATGGAAGCCAAAAGCTAATAAGTTTTTTTTTTTTTTTTTGTGTTAAGAATTATCATTAGAAACGCTCTGAAATTAACCTTTACAAAAACCCACAATAAAATGGCAAAAGCCATGAGGCAGCAACCAACAACATTTTATGAGATAAAATTCAAGCAAAAATGAAAAAGACGTCAATGGTTTGTTTCATCTTCTATTTTATAAAAGTATGATTAAGCGTTCATATTCTCAGACAAAAAACAAAATTCATATAGAAACAATTTTGTGGTTGTTATTGTTGTTGTTACTGTTGTTTCTATTGTTGCCATGTTAATATAATTTTTGTTGTTGTTTTGTATTTAAAACATTTTGTTGACGTTTCTTGATTTCTGAATTTATTCTGCTCTTTTTTGTTTTGCAAAAACATTTTGATTAAATAATAAAAAAAAAAAACCACTAAATAAAACAAAAAATTTATATGCTTAAATTGTTGTTGAATTTTAACTTTTTTTTTTGTTATTTCTTTACTTTTTTTTTTTGGTGATGATGACATCCAAAGGTAGTAGACACACACACATACATAGATACATTTACACATACGGGTAAATGTTATTACTACCACATATTAAATTTAATTAACTTTCTGGATTTTTGTTCTTGAGTTTCGATTACTTTGTAGGTTTTTGTTTGATCTTTGAATTGTTTATTGTCATTTTTTTTTTTAACTTAAATCATACAATATTAAACTTTATAATATACAATAATAAATGAGATACTATGTGGAAATAGATAATATTAATAATATTAGTAGCAAAAATCTATTGTATTATAAGTAAATATATGATTTATCGATGCCAATATTAAGGAAAGTTTTTTTTTAAAACAATTTTCCGTGTCATTTGGTGCATTTCCATGTTAGTTTTTGAAATATTAAACTGAAATATTTTATTATATCAATTTAATTTTATTATTATATAATATTTGTAGATATCACAAAGTATTCATTCTCCAGAATATCAAAGGCAATCTTAGTATCTGGCTACCATATAAACTAGGATTTTCAATAAATATAAAACTGATATCTTCTACTACTTAAATATTATTCATTAAATAATTTAATTATCATGAAGAGTGTTTTTTTTAAATTGAAAACATAAACAAATTAACATTTAAATTTTGATTTTTTGTTGTTGTGGCTACTATGTAGTTTTACGAGGGTAGTCCCATTAGTATCTGTCGATAGTCATTTGACCAAAAATTCTATAAAAAATAAATTACTAACATTAAAATTAAACGTTTTTGTCAAAAAGTAAATTATTTTCTCATGGAATTTATTAGCTAGATTAATTAATCGGATTAATTTCTTTTCCAAATTGGCGAAAAAAACCTCGATGAACATAAATTTACCTACAGATTCTTACAAAATATGGAAGCTATTGATCATCAGTAGTGGGAAACACTGAAATGGTTATTTTTGTTATTAGGTTGGTTATTTCTGAAGCTGCCTTCGTACATTATTTACCTAAATATTAACAACGTAAATAATGTAAGTGTTAAGTTAAAAAAAAAAAATAAATAAATAAAAAAATAAAGAAACTATTAAAATATGTACGAATATGTGTTATTTGATTCTGACAAACTAGAAACTATGCAAATATTGATTGATGAGTGATTGACTGATTGAGTGAGTGAGATTGGATGCCGATTTACTGATTCACCGATGCGCAAAATAAATAAAATTATGTAAATAAAATACAAACTTAGTATAAAGCGACAGCGGCTTCTTTGTTTAAGTGTTTATTTCTTACACTCTTTTGTTTACTTATTTGTTTGCTTATTTATTTGTTTGTATTTGATTTTATGAAACAATTTAATGAAGTCATATATGAATGAAGTCACATAACAAACTCGTATGTGTAAATTGTTAATCAATTTTTAATTAATATTCAATTGTATTGTAATTGCACTGAACAGAGTTCGTTTCTTAAGTCTTTTGATTTCGAAAGCCTGCAAAAAGTTGGTTGATTTGCAATAAATAAAACATAAATTTTGCGAAATAAGCCAAACTACATTAGATTTACTTACTTAAATGAAAACAATCAATATCAACTAACAACAATAAAAACAATGTATAATACTTAATAATACAATACAATAATAGTAATAACAATGAACCAAAAATTATCATTAATTATGTAAGTCAAGAAGCAATCAAGCCCAATAATACACATATCTATCTATCTATCTATCTATACATTGCAGTAGATCTATGTATGTATATAATGTTGAGGTATGCAATGCATAAATATGAAGACTCGCCACTCGCTTAAAGGTCAAACAAAAGGCAACGCTAATAATAATTTCCTTGCTGGCTTAAACTGGCTTTTAAACTCTACTCTACTACAATACAATAATGTAAAAATACAATGAATAAAAAATTAATGTTTCTTTTTTCAATAAAATTCAATAAAGACAAGTGTCCCGGGTAGATTCTCTCTCTTTTATTTTGTGAGGGCTCTGGGCAAAGTAACATTTTAATAATCGTCATGTTGAATACATTAAAGAATCAGTGTATCTCAAGGTGATATAATACCTTATTGCCTTACACGGGAAATGTATTCATCATAGTACAGAGTTTGTTTTCTCGTAGGATTTGCTATTTTTAACAGATTTCGGTTTGTATTTAGGTCCATTTTGTTTTGCATTTTTGTCGAGGGCTTGGGAATTTGCCAAAATGCCTCTAGAGAATGATTTTTACATCTCCTCAGTTTCTTCTTTCACTCTCTTGTATTTATTTTGTAGTAAATTATTTCTTTTGTGCTCTTCTCCTTTTCAGTTTATAGTACAATACAATAACTTAATGGTTCTTGCCCTTATGTCCGCTTTAACAAGGTCGTTTGGTTGTTCGATTTGTTTTACAAAACGGGATTGTTTGTAGTTACTTGCTATAAATAAAATTTACGAGAACATCCAGTCGTTGGTAGTCGTTGGTAAGCAGAATGGGATACTCATGTATTTTGATCAAATTTAATTGCAATTGTAATTCATTCAAGAGACTAACTACATTACATCATATGAATATACTACTAGTTATTAACATTAATTTTTAGTTTGTTTAAAAAATTTGCTGATGAGTCATGCTAAATGACTATAAGGCACGTGTCTATGATATTGTATTTTAAAACCTTCGCATATGACATGTGCTACACATATTTATTTATTTATTGTATATTATTTTATTTTCTATATATGTGTGTAGTATAAAGTAACTTTCAAAAATAGCAACTAGATCCGTTTATAATGATTGCTCAATTGAATGTATGAATGAACTGTCAACACACCCAGTTGCAAGTTATAAACTGTAACATTTTCAGCTTTACCAACAAAAAACAAAATACAATAAATAAATTGGAGAACTTTTTTTTTTTTTTGTTAACAAAGGAGACCCCTTCAACAATTTAACCATTTTCAAATTTTGTATGTAATTTTTTTTATTTTGCTTATGTTTTGTTCTTGTATTTGCTGGTTGGGTTATATGCGGACAACCTTGAAAGTCCGTTGGAAACTGAAACGGCGGCGTTTCTTATTAAGTTACTATAACTTTAATTTCTTGTTATTGTTGTTGTTATTGTATATTGTACACATATATTCGCTTGAATGTCGCTGAATAGCATTCAGCATATGAAAAAAAAAGAACAAAAACAAGTTTAATTTTGCAAATTCAATTTTGTTCACTCATTTAATGTTTTTCCTTCATATTTTTTGTTGTTCCTTTTTGGTTTGGTGCCACTGAAACTGGTAACTGGTAACACCATACCGAGAGCTTAATATACTTACCATATAATGAAATTAAATTATTTTGTATTTAGATATCAGATACAAATTTTTGTGAATTTTTCATTCTTCTTTTCAATAAAAATTTAATGAATTTGTATCATGTGCACTTGAGAATATTTAAATTTTATTTAAAAAATACTAAAAAATAAATCTAAATTTGTATTTATGGAATAATAAATACATAGAAGGAGATAGAGAGACAAAAATTTGTAACAAAATGATGAAATATGTACACTTATGTATTTACTGTGTACATTCAACAAAGGTACAATAACTACAAACAATACAAAATTACAATTTTTTAATGCATACTAGCCTCCTTCCTTCCTCTCTCTCTTTCCCCATTCATCATACATATAATGAAAGATTACATTATTATGAATTTGCACTTCATTTTCATTTCATGTGAGCAGGTAACAAAGCAAAAGAAAAAAAGAAAAAATTAACAATAACTACAACATCAACATCAACAATAACAATAACAATATAAGCAAGTGAAGTGAATGAATTTATTTTTTTTTTTGTATTTTGTCATTGCCGACATCTTCATGTCATAATACATAATACACACACATACAATACTTATAATATTGTAACAATAACAAACAAAGTAAGGGGATGAGTTGAAGAAAAGTGGTAAAATATACAAAACTTTCGAAATATGAAAGAGAAAAGAATTAAAATAGAAAAGAATTCGAAAGAATATGGAAAAAAAAATGAGCAAAAAATGCAAACATGTCTTGTCATAGATAAAATTCACTTTTTACAAGTAGATTTATTAAATTAGGATTTCTGTATCCATTCTTATTTCTTCTTATCAGTTGTTCAGAAATTTCTCAAATAAAACTAAGGGGAATCTTTATCAAGAATCTAGCGGTATAGTAGTAGGCTACAAAATAGACATTATTTTGGCAAATTTATTGATAAAAAAGGTAAGTATCAAATATGCTTAAATGATTAAAAACATACATACATACATTTGTTTTTTAATGTAAATAAGTTTTTTTTATAATTTTCTTTTTTTTTTATTATGATTATTATATGATTAAATTTTATTTAGTAGAAACTAAGTATAGACTATTAAATTGAAATGCAACTTTTTAAAACAATTATTTCTCTTATTGAAGCCTTTGCAGTTTGGGAACTTACATACAACGAACGAAGTCTCTTGTCAGTCCAGACAGGCCAATCAATGCCCAAACTGATCCTGGTGAACCATTTATTCTGGCATTTGTTTGTTGATTTTTTTGCTTACAATTCATTTTGAAGGGTTGCGGTTCGTCTTCCTTTATTTCCTGTTGTGCCCATTTTATATCAAAAATCATCAGAGATAAGGAGTTTGTCAGGTGGTGCCCACAGCTATGTCACAAAGCTGTTAAAAAACCCTCACCTGCCATCTTTTGCTTATCAATAAAATTTTGTTTCTTCCTAACTGTCAATCAGATCAGCAACGCCTACAATATAACTGTTTTATTGTGAAACTGCAAATGGACGTTCAAGTGTCCTGAGGGAAAACACTACCAAAAATTGATGCCAATGATACAACTTTATAGTCAACCCATGGAGAGACCGATATACCATATTAGCACCACCAAAATCACTGACAAATACTTTAGAAATGCCACCACTTTCACTCTTCTTGAAGTTTGTACTTTCTGGCAGTTTACAATTTGGAATTCTATTCTCTCTAATTATGCCTAATCCTGAAATTGCACCATCTGCTAAATAATATTGTAAAAGCAAAGGGATATCGAAGTGAAATAATTGTCAAAAAACAAATGCAAATAAAAATGCTAAATTTGAGTCAGCCACCTAACTAAACCTAGAAAATAAATCAGATTTATCAAATATTCCTAATTATGCTTTACAAAGTTTAAAAATTAAGTGAACAAAAGATTCAGTTTGACCAAAAAAAAAAAAAACAGACAGGTGTTTCATACATAATAAATACATTATAAATGTAAGTCCTTTATCTTTATTATTGAAATCAAAATTTCCATAGAAATATAGAAAAATATAGTAAGAGTGAGAAAACTGTCATCAGTAGTTAATTTTTTTTTCCATGGGTAAACTTATTCTTTTCAGTTCTCTATCTTTATTATTGATGTAAAAGTTTTGACAGAAATTTAATAAATACAGGAAATGATGTGAGAAAACTGCAATTATTAATTTCTTTCAAGGAATAGCAGCCCTATATCTCCATTATTAATGTACAACTTTCGAAAGAAATTGAAAGCAAATACGGGAATGGTAAGAAAACTCCCACTACATATTAAACATATTTAGGTTTTCAATTTTTTATTTCCATGTTTAAGGTAAGAATTTCAATAAAATAGGAGAGGCAATAAAAGTTTTCACTCATAGGAAATCAATCAATATAAAACTTAAATGAAATAAAAATATGAATTAGATTCAGTGATGGTTTCTTGAAATATATATAATGAAGATATAGGGATGATATATGCTATGAAGAAGAAAACCATTTTTAAAAGAAGGAAATCTTCTAATTTTTGCTGGATTTCATTATTCATTTATTTATTTCTTTATTAATTTAAAAAACATTCAATGTTTATTGTGACTGCTATTGTATTTGTTGTCATATTTAATAGTGTTGTCATGCAATTTAATTAAAAATTTCTTAAGTGCAAAAAAAAAAGAAGAGAAATTGTAACAAAAGCAAAATTAAAAACATAAAAAATAATAATCATTAAATTAAAGAGGAAGGCGTTTCTGGCACACGAATCTCTTGATGTTTATTGAGGCATATAATGCAATAAGAAATATAATACTAAATGAATCTTTCGTCTTTGTTTCAACAACAACAATTAAAAACCTCGTTAAATAAGTTATTCTTTATATAATAGTAAATACATAATCAGGAAGCAAAACAATATTGTACTATTCCAAACACAATCACACTAAACTCAATTTCAATTCCAATTCCAATTTACATTAAATTTTTGAAGGTCTTTAAAATGAATTTAAGTTAAGACATGAGCTTCAATGGAAGTTACCATTTTTATTATATTAAATGGTGTGAAATGAGTTTTATTTTATCGTAATATGTGCAACTCATAGTGACGACGAGACTCCAAAGAGCTCAAGATGTATGGAAATATTCAGCGTAGCCAAGTCAATAGTATGGCCCTAGTCCATATGCTGCTTACAGATTAGAAATATAGAATAGATAGGTCTATCTATCAATGATGAAGTATTTAAGTGTGGATTACTGGAAGCTGCAATAAAAATATTCTAAAACTTAAACTTCACCTTGGCCAAAAACAAATATAAATTTTCTATAAATATTTTAACTTCACAAAACTTACAAAACATTTCCAGAACTTGGCCTACATATGTACAAGTATATTTTCCTCTTTTGCGCTGGCTGACATCCCAAGAGTCGCGGGTTCGATTCCCGCTCAAGGCAAGTCTGGTCCTGCACTTTTCTAATTTCCTCCTTTCCTTCTTAACTTACCCCTGAGCTGAAGGCCTCTGTCGCTATTGCTCATAATAAATACTAGGTTATAATTTATAATTATATCTTAGTTCTAATAAATAAATAAAATTTTCCTCTTTTATAGGAAAATCAATGTATGTACTTATAAAAAGATTCTTTTGAAAACAATTTTCAATGACCAAATAGAACCAAAACTGTGACCAATCAGACAAATAATTGATGAACCTGCACTGAAAATTATAGTAATTTATAATATTTTTAAATAAAGTTCTTCATTACCTTAATTGGAGTGTGATCTAAGTATCCAAGCTTTGGTGAACCAAATTTAAGATTCCATTATGGTTCACACTATAATATTTTTGCCAAAATTTTTAATAGGTAAATTTTAATTTTCGCATTCAAATTAAAGTGGATAGATATACTTAGAAAGGCAGTGCCACCCAACCCGATCCAACATAAATGAACTTGTATTTTGTTAATTAAATTCGTTTATAAACGGTAATTGTTGTTAATAAACTTATAAGTGTCTTTTAATATGAAACTTAATTTTATCTTGCGTTTTTTCCATCAATGATCAATAAAAAATTATAGTATCTTTTTAAATTTTTACCATTGGTTTTTTTTTTTTGTTTTTGCTTTATTTTTCTTTCATAAAAATGGCTTGACCTTCACCAAATCGCCATTCACTGCACACAAGCATTCGATATAGAAAAATCGATGCTATAGCTATAGTAATAACTGAACAGTGTTGGCAATTATTACATAATAATTAACAGTATTAAGATCGATCGTTAGATGTTGCTGTTGCTGTTGCTATATGCAACAATTGTGCGGGTTTGGGGGGCGTGTTCGAATGTGAATGTTTCAGAGTCACCGCCTTATTAAAAAATGTATAAATTTTTGTTTTTTTTGATATTTTTTTTTGTATTCAGTTTATGTTTAACAATATAACCAAATGCATATTAAAATCGACATAATTTTATATCTTTTATTTACCCTCTTATAAATTATTCCATGAATCATTTAAGTAAATACAATTTTAATATTTTCTACTTTATTGGTAATTGGTACTCATAAAATTTATTTTGTCATAAAATTTTTTACTTGATGTAAATATTAAAATGACTATCAATCCATTGTTCTGAATAAATTAGAAAAATTTAGGTGAACCTGATTTTTTCTTAGCAAAAAAAGTATTTCCCCTTTTGAATAATAATAAAAAACCTTAAAATAAGATGAATATTATGAATTTGAGTCTAGAAAATCAGTCAGCAGACATATTGTTCTTCATTGTGCAGAAATATTTTTAAATAAAATAAAAATAAACTGAGTAATTTGTTATAGAGATTTCTTAAATTTGGTAAAAATGTATCCCATTAACAATGTAATTGTATTTGCCTATTGTGAAACTTAATATTTATTTACTCAATGGAGATACATGCCCTGCATCTTGTCACCTATGCGGATATGTTAAGTTATCTATGATGCACCTTTTGGATCAATGTCACCATCTTCAAAGTATCAGAATTGCCATATTTCCTCAATCCCTTATCATAGTTTCCAAATGTAATGTAGAAAAGATATACCACTTCCTAAAAAATTGTAATCTCATTGATTTAATCCTATGCAATAATAAATTCATAGAGATGAAGGCTTAATAGTTAATGCTCTAGGGTTAATAATTAGATAAAATATTTCATATTTGTCCTCTGCAAGAAAGTCAATATCAGAATAGGAATCAAGTTTCATAATAGTTCCATAGATTATAGCTATAGCCATGTATTACAATGTTCTTCAACTGATTTATAAGAAATATTATGTATTACATTCTCTGATATTGAATTTTCGATACAAGTTTAAGTAGTCAATAAGTTTTAGGTGATTAAATTATTGTAAATACAAGGTCAAAAGTTTATCTTTGCTTATTATTCTATGTTATACTACAATATTTACAAATAATTTGATTTGACCCTGGCTTTTTGTTTAATTTAATTTATTTAGATTTAAATTGAATGTATTCAGGATTAAATATTTAAACATCTTTTCGTTGCATAAGAAAATATATTGTAATATTGCACAATGATTGTGCTGTAAATGATCATATGATTGTTTAATCTACAGTAGACAAGTAGCATTTTTCATAGTGAACACTGTAAATAAATTAATGTAAATTCACCAACTAAATGAATAAGTAAATTTAAAAAAGAATAAAGCAAGAGTATACTGATTGATTGATTTATTATAATTTTTTTTTTTTTTTGTTTGTCAAATTGTATTTTTGATATTTCAGTTTGTATTAAATACTTTTTAAACTCCCCTCGTTTACATGTCTACGTTTGATATTCACAACAATTTGGTATTGTACCAACATACTACTTATTTTACATTATAAGTAAGTAAGTACCTATGAAATCTCTACCATATGCAACTAGTGTTTGTCACTTGACTTGCATGTCATAAGTTACATCATCACAAGATACTGGCAACATGAACATCAACAACATCATCAACATGATGATGATCTGGGATACATAACAATACAACAACAATAAAAAGAAGAAAATTCAGTAACAACAACAACAACAACAACAACAACACCATATCGAATCTACATTTTTCTTTTATATTTTTTTCTTCTTATTTTTCTTTTCTTTATTTGCGGTGGAAAATCATAAAAAGAAGCAATGAATGCGTTTTCACACTGAAATTATTTATTTTTTAACACCAAAATATTTTTACTTGCACTTTTTTTTTCACATTTCACTTTACTACAATATTTTTTGTAATAATTTTTCTTGTTTTTGCAATTTTCATTTTCATTTTCCATTGAATGTGAATTTTTGCTTTTATTACAAAATTCTCATAAATAAAAATGCAGCCATAAAACAGGAAGACATATTTACATGAATATACCTTTATACTTATATGTCTACCTGTCTATATAAAGAAATGTAGTGTATATTATTAGGTTATTGTATGAACATACCATACACATTGAATTCACTTTCATGTTTTTGGGTCTTAAGCCTTTAATTTCCGCTTCGTTAAAATTATTTGTTTTTTTTTAGGATTTCAATATATCTCTGTATTTTCATTTGCAATGATTTTCTTCTAATATTTTGTTATATATTTTTATTATTTATATTCTTGGCTTTTTATAATTCCATACAGTTCCCCAGAAACAATAGATTAAGGAACTAATGATTTTGTTCATTATAAAAAATATATAAAGATAAATTAGAGTATTTTGTTTTTACTAATGAATTTGTTTATACAGAAAAATATAATGTAAATTTTGATGTGAAAATGTTTTTAAAAAGGCTTCCATTCTAATTTTCAAAAATAAGGGGTGTTACTCTGACTTTTCCGGTATATTTTTAAAATAATTCACTGCATTTATTTGTTGTCTTAAATTTATAATTTACCATAAATCGGCTTAGTATATTTTGTGTCAAATGGGAAAAGTTTAAAAAATGCTAAAAAAAAAAACCGACTGGATCTCGGGTCCAATTATGAATTTAAACTATCTAAATAAAAAAAAATTTCATCAAAATCGGTCCATTTAAAAGTACCTTACAGTAAAATTTTTTATAATACAAAATATAAAAGGTGATCAGTCTATAAAAGATTCTTAATAATATGAATCTTTATGGTTTTCAAAACTTTAAAAATAATAAATTAATCTAGTGAAATTTTGGTCAACAGTGTTCTCTATATAATGAAAGAGAGAGAGAGAGAGAGAGAGAGAGAGAAAGAGAGAGATGTTTAACATTACTGAGTGCCTACGAAACTAAACAAATTGATTGTACGAGACTATAATTGTTCAATTCTAAAATATCTAATATGATTATTGTAAACTTTGTTGTGTTCTAAGGAATGTTAATCTGTTACTTGATTTTTCTTGTTCATCATCAAATTATTCATTTGGTTTTTTTGTTTGTTATTTTTATGGAATAATTATGTATTTTTTTACAATATAAGTATATTTATGATTCTCTATGAATCATTTTTGTTGAGATAATCAAAATAATTATAATTGTTTACGTTTGTTCTTCTTCTGAAATTTTATATAAAATATTTTTAAACTGATATCATGTCACAATAGTTGTAGAGTTTATTATTAAGTTAACTCACACAAAATAAATCAAATTAATGTTTTTAACGTATTTTGTTGATAATTTGTCTAAATTTGTACACATTTTATAAATATTGTAGTTATATTTAAAAGTGACTAATATTGTAAATGAAGTAGTAATATAATCAATTTGTTACTTATGTATTGTAGATATATTTAACTTGCGAAAACTATATAGATTTGATACGCATTTGATTTGATTTGAAGACTTTGCATGGTTTGAAATGCTAAGCTCGTTGTGATAAAATATTAATGAATGATGAAGTACCAGTGTTTTACGTGCTCGCCTGTCTGTGAAGACTTAAGAACACGGTGCCAAGCACATGGCTTGATAAACGTCAATCAAGGTCCCCTTGGATATGTATCCGCAGGTCCCAAATTTAAGTCATATTTATTTTGGTAAATATGACTCTCTCCTTGGTGGGGAGCGAGGCCCATCTTAAACCTCTGCTGCTCTCTGGGTCACAGCACCCGGTTGTATAACGCAACTCCACGTCGAGTTATTACTCTACCCGCATTTGGGTATTAAACCACAGCCATCACGATACTCCCACAAGGGGGCCGTACCCGCTGGCCAGGACGGAAACAAGTTCCGTGGGCTCCTGACCACCCGTGGTACCAGAAAATAGCCTCTGGTCAGACTTCGTACCCGAGGTACTACCAAATTCGAACTCCAAAAAGTTCATGGGTTGGTGGCCCAATTAATGAATGATAAGAGAGAGAAGTAAATAAATAAATAAATTTTTTCTACAATAACGAAACTTACTGGCAATTGGAAATGTGTTATTTCTTAGATCCGCCAAATGAATTTTAAATGGTGCAGGATGAAAGGCTTTACAAATTTTCTAATTAAAGTGACAATACATTTCTATATAGTATGAGTGAACTGTGTAATATATGATATCATATCATATCTAAATTACCCAAAAATTTGATTGCCTATAAATGAAATGAAAGACATTTAACCACAGTTCATAATAAATGAAGCAAAATTTAGTTTGTTGTGAAAATGAGTTGAATATAAAAAGAAAGACACTAAAGAGTGACAAATATTGTTAAAGGTCACACTCTCATACCAACACCAATGATGATGATGATGATGTTGATAATAAAAATAATGATCTATGAACCAAATATTCCAATTCCAAATATTAAATATATAAATTTATACCAAAAACCCCAATTTAATTAAATTAATTAAATATATATTTATCATTTTCATAATTTAAATAATAAGGTTAATTTTAATTTTTGTTGCAATATTTTTTTATAATCATATTATTTGTATCTATTGTATTTTTTTATATTAAAAAAAAAAAGAGGTGAAGCAAATTAAAATAAAAATTTACGAAATGAAAACGTAAGTGCAAAAAATTAGTAACAAATACTTGGAATTTTTTTGGAACAAAAAACTAATATATTTTTCAATGGCAAAAAAATAATGAATGGAAACCGATACCAACATACTTTCATAACTGTACGTGTGTGTGTGTGTGTGTGTGTTATTTTAGTATAACAAACCGTAATTACAACAACAATATCAACAACCAACAAAATAAAAAAAAAAGAAAAGAAATATAATAAATGAAACTATGATTGAACATTGAAAAGTCATAAATTCGAGCTCTTGATTTCTTGCAATGAGGAAACCAAATAATAAACTTAAAGCAATAGAAAAAAAAAAGAATATAATAATAAATTTGTATTAAAAAAATTATAGGTTATAAAACTAAATGTGTTATGGCATTAAGATAACACAATTAATAGTCAAATTAAAAAAAAAAAGTGTAGTAATAATCTTATTAATAATTATTTCAGTAGACATAATGTAGGTTTGAAGAGCACTGATTAGACTCTACTCTAATCCTCTCATAAGCTCCATAAACACAAATTACGCTATAGTAATTTATATTTAATAATATGGTGTCCTAACATTTGATATGACGTTATATCATCTAGGTACTTATATTTAAAAAGGCAAAGTCAAAACAGTTCAGTAACACTTCATCCTCTGTTTGTCAACCAATTTTCTTTTACTTTTTGTTTGGCGAGCTTATTTGTTATTAATAAAGAAATTTTTGGAAAATTCACCACAAAAGTCGGAATTGGTGAATCATATTTTGCATAAAAAGCTCAGAATCATGGCCACGTACAAGATTTAAAAAGAAACAACATTTGAGTACCACTGCGGTCCATCTGTCTGTCTGTATGCATGCAAACTAATCCCAAAGTTTTTGAGCCAGAGAGCTGACGCTTGTATGTATCAGCCGAATCGGACCACTTGGGGGTACGTACCTCCCATAGAATCCCCTTTCAAAATTCAGGGTCTTATTAAAAAGCCTTTCTTGTTTCACTATCGACTTGAAATTTGGACATTATGTGTTTCTAATGCAATTCCACCAACCATGTAAATTTCAAGATTCTGTGACTACTGGATCGTATAGGAGGTCCCTTAGAAACCCATATATTTTTTGTATGGCCACCCCTTTAAAATTTGTAATTTTATTTAAGTTATAGTATTTGTTGCTGTAGTCTCGATAGAACTACACATTCTGTGAAAATTTTGAACTATCACAGTTCATGAGATAGAGACCTAGACGGATGGACGGACGGATATTGTAGCCTTAGTTATAGTTTTTCGTTTCGTACTCTTTGGGTACGAAACCCTAAACATCAATCAAGTCGTTATTGTCAAATATCTCTTTTTGATTGTCAGTTTTTAGAATGAATAATATTTTTTCTCAATGCACTAAACAAGTACATAGAAGTGTACATATAGAAGTGTATTGTAGGAGAAGGAAAAAAGAAAATGTTTGTTTTCCTCAAATTGTCAACAATGATTTCGACCAGTGAACAAACCCTAGTAATATGTGAAAAAACAAAGATTCAAGTGAGAATAGAATCAATTCATGGTGTAAGAAAAAGAAGATGCTTTTTTAAGTGTCGCTCTCAAATATATGCACTTGTGACGTCATGCCATATTAAATGCTATTCCCTTTAATACACTCATGTAATTGTGACGTCAAAATTGAGAGTGAGCAATTTTTAAAAGCGGATCAGGCCAAGTTTGCGCTATCTTGTATCGTTGTATCATTGAATCAATCTAGAATGTTATATGATCTAATCACGTGAATTAGTTTTATAAAATTCTGATTAAATTCTAAATTTATTTGATGTGTTTCAGTTTATTCTATTTTGATTATATTTATTGTAATATTATTTTAAATATATCATATTACTAACGATCGAACACACGATCTCTATCATCATCACCTGTAGAACAAAAGACTTAAATAACAAACTTGTTTCAACTTTTGAGATTTTATTTTAAATTCTTTTTTTATTAGAAGTAAACCTTGTATAATGAATTGTGTATAATAGTTTATCAGTTCAGAAAATTTAATAAATGAAGTGTTGAATTGATTTTTTTTTTGTTTGGTTTTTTGATGACAATAGATGTTTTCACTTTTTGGCTTTCAAGTTTATCAAAAGTCAAATATCTGATTATGTATTTACAAAACTGTATTTCTTTATGGACTAACGTCTATTGATTCTAGAATTTTGATAGATAGAATTTCTTTTCTATGAATTATGCGATGAGTGGATTTCAAATTATTTAAAGAACTGATCAAAACATCACAGGGGACAAAGACCTTTCTGTGTATCTAGAATCGTTTTGCTAATGGCGTTGCTTCCACTGCTGAGATGATTATCGTATTTGTGTTTTTTTTATTTGTGTTGTTCTTATATATTGTTATTATTGTTGTTCTTTAAGTAATTTACATGTTTCACATAAGAAGGAAAACAAATTTATTGTAGATAAACAAGACAAAACGTGTGCGTTTCTTATTTGACACAAATCTCAAAAACTTCAGCAAAACAATAAGCCAAAGAATCAAAAAGCAAAAGAATGAGTCAACAATATCTAAAATATCTCTTTTTTGCTAAATATACTTAAGATTTGGTTTTTTCTGTCTAGATTTAATGCAAAATGTTAATTAATTTTTGTGGAAATAAGTTTTTTTTTGTACCAATTTTTGGGTGTCGTCCGAATGGCGTCTCTTCGCGTCGAGATTTTATCATCTCATTAAACTGAAGGGATTTTGCAGTGTGACAGTGACATTTTTATATACAATATTTTTTATAATTTATTTTATATACAAATGTTTCACATACACACACACATTAAAACAGTTGCATGCTTTTAACCTTCAATTTTAAGTAAAAAAAAAAAAATTGAAAAAAAAAGAAATCTTAAAAACCAGTGAAGGCTTCAGAAATTTGTAAATAAATAAAAAATTAACAACTTTAAGTGTAAACAATAAACAAATGCGTTGAAGATCTCTAAAAGTTGAGTTGAAGGCATTTTATTTATAATTTATTATTATAATTTTTATATGCATTATATTTCTTTTTTTTTTTTACCTAAGTATATATTTCTTATAGTATTATTTATTGTTGGTTGTTGTTTTGTTTATTTGTTTATTATAAACATAAAATTTTATTAGTAAAACATTAATATGGTTTATATTACAAGCTTAAGAAGAACTTGTTATTATTGTAAGTATCTTTTCTAAATAAGTAAATACATAAATAAACAAATAGAAGTCATGATCTTTTGTTAGATGTTAAACAAAAGACTTTAAGCAACGAACTTGATTTTGTAATGCTTTGATAGTTTAACATATTATAAAATCTACATAATAATTTCTTGATTTTATTCTTTAACAAGTTTCTTGAGAAGTGACCTTTCTGAAGAGCATCTATAAATGCACAGACAGAAAAATACAATACTATAAAATTCAACGCTTATTTTTAGTGTTAATTAAAACAAGCGTGACTGTCAGTCAATAAGGCAGTCAGTCAGTCAGTCAGTGAGTCTGTCAGTCATATGACATAATGACAAGTAATCATCATCCTCATAGTAATAAAAAAAAAAAAAAAAAAATTTAAAATATTTCAGTTTAACTGCCAATCAAATGCAATTTAAATTTATAAAAAACAACAAACTGATTTTGCTTACAAAATATGTACGAGTATATTAAAGAATTTCTAATTAACAAATAATAATAAATTATTGGATTTTTTAAATGTCAAGGTCAATTATTTAATTTAAAAATTTTTCATATATAATTTTTTTTTTTTATTACCAATATCCATTAAATAAAAATTAATGCAAAAAAATATTGTATTAAAAAAAAAATCACTTACCTTTTTACAATAGCAAATCAATTCAAACAACGTATACTTAATATTATTGCAATAAATAAGAATGTCTCTGTACTTATTCAATACAATCCACTTGTTTTTCTTAATATTTTAATTAAATACACTGAATTTGTTTTTTATAAGTATTTTGGTATTGTTAGTATTTTATATTTGAAGTGTTTGCTTTTAACGTTGTTCCACAATCAATTATTTCGTTAGTTCTTAATGAAATTTTCCTTTAAATTTTTTTGGTTGTTTAAATTTATTGTGGTTACGTTAAAATTCACTTTTACAGTAGATTTGTTTCTACATGTGTTAAATAATTGTATATATTTTATTTGCAATTAATTTAAATTGTTTATTTTTATTTATAGACAACGACGACATCACCACTTTGCACCAAAACTTAAGGTAAAAAAATATCTTCTTTTTTTATTTTTCTAAAATTTTGTATTCTTAACGAATTGAACAGAAGAACTACGCGCTGAACCGCTTGCCTTAAGCTTCAAAAATCAACTGACCAACTAACGGTGTACAAAACCACAAGACACCACCACCAACAACCAAACAACCAAAGCAACAGTAAGTAAGACACACAGCAGAGCAGAGTAAAATACCTTAATTATCATTGGCAGTGTAATTATCATCATTGTAATTATCATTATCGGCAGCAGCTTCTAAAAGCGAAGCTTAAAAAAGTTAAGCAGCGAGCTACGTGTTTTGGCCACACTTCAACAATGTTGCTTGCTACTACATACATACATATATTTATTAAAGAGTCAATGACGAGCAGAAGAATTAACGAAGTCAAAGCCGAATAGCAACGAAAGCGACATGCCTACAAAAACTCAGTAACTTCGTGTGAACACAGACACGAAGCAACAAGTTTCTTTCTTTAGCTTTTGGCTTTGCATACTGCTTACTGCTTCACAAGTAAAGTAAATAAAGCTCTTGCAGATAAAATACTCATATACATGTACTTGGTGTGTGGTTCAATTTGGTTGGATTCTCTCTCTTCATTGCTGCTGTTGCGGTTGCTTTGGATGCTGGATGGTATTATATACCTTGCTCTGGCTACTTGTTAAACATATTCATCAACATTTTGTTAAACATCATTTTGCATATTTTATTTTAGTTTATTTTAGAATTTTGAATGACGCATCTGCGCTATTTTATTCATGTTCACGCGCCGCCTTCTAGGATTCTCAAAAATACAATATCATTAGATATTCACAATTGAGCGTTTCTGTGGTCTTACATCATTCGCTTGATTTCGTTTCGCATACAAAAACATCATTCTAATTGATATTGTGTTTGTTTATTTTTATTATTTTTATTTTTGTTGGTTTTATTTTTGTATCTTTTACTCATTTCATTTCATTTCATTTTATATTCGTATTGTATTTAAATTTGATTTTTGTTTGATTCTGTTTTGATTAGAGTCTCATTCATTCAGTTGAGTTAATTTGAGTTCTCTCAATTCGAATTTGGCGTGTGAATTCTCATAAATTCTGTTGACTGTTTGACGGATATTCTTAATTTTGTTTTTTTTTTTTTTTTTGTGGATTTTGCTTAATCTCTCTCAGTGCGCGGGTATTTCCCGGTAATAATTGTCTTTTTGTTTTGTTTTGTTTTGTGGCAAAGACAAGTTACTTTATTTGGTTCTATAGATTTGATTACCTTTATTCATTTATGGAATTGTAGTAGAATAGTTGAATTGGATTGTTTAAAGAATTAAGCGTGTGGTCGGTTTCAGTTTGGTAAAACATGCAATTTGTTTTAATATTTCTAAAAACAAGCAATTTAAGGTATTACGTATTTCAAATATTTCGTTTTGAAGTGATAATATTTCTCTTTTTTATGGCATTTCTTTAATAGAATACTCGTACTTAGAATGAATTCGTTATATTCTTTCATATGTGTGTGTATGTATAGGTTTTATAAATAGTAAGGTATTTAAACTTTAAAATGGTGTTTGCAACAAATAAAGAGAAGAACTAACTGGCCATGGTCTTCGCTTTCATAAGATTTGAATTATTGCTTTGCTGATGATAAGATTGTAAATAGATAAAACAAATTTCAACTTTCCAAATCCAAAAAATTGTTGTGGTTCAATCTTAACATCTATTTGTGCAATTGATGAAACTGTAAGAGTAGTCAATGAATGTAAAAAGTACATTTTAAGTATTGAATCTAAGTATTAGAGTCATTATTATACGGCTACAACTAACATTGCATTTACCAAACACCTGTTTTGTTTATTTGTTGTTACCCCAAGTTCAGATTCTCATTAAAATGATCAAAACTTCAGACAGCAAAACAAGTAAAAAAAAGGTTAACTACGGATATTCCAAAGTTGTCTGCCTAAGAAATTGATTTTGCCTACGCTATATACATTATTTCAACACTGAGACCAAAACATTTGCTTGGGTGCTATACGGTCCATTAATCCTAGGATCTGGAAATTTACATGGTTGGTGGAGATGGGTTAAAAACTTATAAATGTTCAAATTTTATTTCAATAATACAAAAAACTGAACAGTTTTTCTAATAAGGACTTGAATTTTAAGGGGGTTTGTATAGGAGGTACATCCCCTAATGGTTCAATTCAGCTGACTCCGATTCAATTCAGCTGCAGCGTCCTGTGAAAAGAAATCATCTATAGCTCAAAAACTCATCGAGCTGATCAAGAATATAAGTATATACCTTATTGTCTCCCCCATGTCTTCTTCTGTATGTTACAAACTTCATGACAATCTGACATGAATGCGTGAAGAGATAAAACAAAAATTCAATATATATGGAAAATGAAATGGCTAAATTACTATCCTGTGCATCTGTTATGACTTCTGCTTGAAAACTTTGAGTATATTAAGTGGTCTCGAACTATTTTGAATTCGGGACTTGTTAAGATTAAATAAGTAGCTTTCAATCTTATCATCAAATGTAGGCATTTTGGCACGTGCTGCTTGATGTAATACACAAGAATTAATCGATCAAATGATTGGAGACCAAAACTCATTCAGTAAAATATGATAGTAGATGCCATAAAGAACCAAAACATCAATTAGATTGCATATTTTATTTTTATTCTTTCCACATATTTGGAAGGTATGTATCTAATTTTTTTTTTTTATAAAATTAAGTCCTTTGTTTTTATTTAAAAACAAAATTTATTGTGAAATTTCACTTGATTGCCAACAGTACAAAAAGAAAAAAAAATAACAAAATTAATAATAAATTTATCTTTGTCTTATAATTCAATCAGATAGTTTAGTCAGTCATGGCAAAAGATAAAATATCTGTCTGTCTGTCTGTCTATTTGTCCATCATATAGACAATAATATAATTTTTTTAATTGCTTAAGAATACGAAAATTAATGTTGAAATATTAATTTTTGTTAAGTTTTTTTTTTTGCAAAGTTATTATTTTTTTAATTGAATATGCGAACAATAGTATTTTAGGTGAATGTCTTAACAAAGCAACGTAAGATACACACAGAAATACATTTAACTATTCACTTTAACTTGTATTTCTTGCTGTTGTTTTAATCATTACAAATTACTTTGGCGTAAATAAAATAAAAACACAAAAAAAAAAAAAAAATAAAATAAAAACAAACAATAACAAAAGCAAAACGACAAACGACCTTGCTACATAAAGTTTAATAATAAAAAATAAAAACTAAAACAATAAAAATTGTTGCTTTAGACCATAAAACTACATATTTGGATGTGTGCAGTAGTTTAATAAAGAAAAATAAAAGTTTCTTTAACTATTATTTCTAGTATGAAGGGAAAAAAATAAAATAAATAAAAATATTGTAGTAGATGCATAAAAAAAAATAAAGTTCACATATTTAGTAAAAATAACGTAAAATTTCGTAAAGTTAAAAAATAAATAGAAAATCCCAGGCCACAATGAAAAGTTCGTGTTTGTTTTGTTTGGCACGTTTTCGTCTGCAATCAAACGAAAACGGGAGACACAAACATCAAAAATTGTACAACAGGCAGAATGACAGAATGAATAGAAATATCGGTTTCATCGAAGTTTACATACCTTTCACATCTTAGATGAAGAAAGGAAGTAGAAAGATCCAGTTGTTGGATATATGACAAGAATAATGAAATTCTTTTGTTTTGAAATTTTTCATTATAAAATAACTTAAGAAATGCCAAAGATTTTTATTATTATAAAAGTGATCAATTGTTGATTTTATAATAAAGTTTTTATATCAAAATTGTGTCTGATCTTTACAATTTTACGTTATCAAGATCTGTTCATGCAGACTAATGGTTTACCTAAGACTAATAATGCTTATCTTCCAGATCCAGTTTCGTTATATGGCAGCTCTTTCAATTCTTGATTTGATCAATACAATTTTTGGATATTTTACAATAATTTTTAAATTTTTTAAGGGTTTGTAAGAGTGGAAATGTTTGTAAATATGTTTATATAGCAAATATTGAATGATTAATCTATTTTTTTGCAAGAAATATAAATTTTAAAGAACTGTCTCTCGCTGCAATGCAACATATGTTACAAACTTCATGACTAAGTCTACTAAACTCGTATGTGAAGGGTATAAGAAAAAAATATATGAAAAATCAAAAACTTTGCTACTGTAATCATTTTTGTAAGTATTTCTTGTTATTGTTTTAGCTTCTGCTTTGCTGCTGCTATTGATGTTGTTGTTTGTCGTTACTGATGATTACAACTATGTTGATCATGTTGATAATAATGATGATGATGATGATGATGACGTTGCTGTGAAAAATCAGCACCAAAGCATTTGAAGCATTTGCCATGTTAAACAAGTTGTACCACAAGATGAGTGGATTGGAGTGGATCGATCAGACAGAGTATGTACACAACGGCATGTGCCTGACACAATGACTCGCGTTATGTGTGTATCTTATTCTGCTAGATTGGTAGATAGATATTACCAACATCATTTATCTGTCTATATATGTATCTATCTATCTATCTATCATGTCGCGCATGGCTTATCGTAATCTAACAAGTAAGCATTCATATGCAACCAAATGCATTAAATTAAATTTCATTTTACATAAAAAAAAATATATATATTGCGCAATCATAAATTGTCTTCGAATCAATCAGTTTTTTGCATGTAATCGATCTTAATATTACAATATTTTTATTATCGTTTCTTTAATTGCTATTTTGATACTTTTTTAATTCTAAATCTGCACTTTTTAAATTTGGATTAATTTTGTATAAAAATATTTGCAATTCCCCTGCTGGGCGCATTTTAATAACAAATTATTTGTTATTCATTTTCTTGTTAATGGTTCCTTATTATTATGTTTTTTTCTTTATTAAGATTTAACATGATTCTTGTGTTCAAATTTTAATCTTTTGTTATTTTTTTTTTTTTTTTTGTTCTTGTTGTCTTTGTTGTTAATGTCATTCTCTGCCTTTGGTCTTAACATGATATTTCCGCAAAAAAACTAACCGATTTTGGTTTAGCAAATTGATTTTATTTTTCTATTGTTTTGTTAAATTAAAATAGAAATAATTTTTATTTATGTTTTTATAATTTTTAAATTTTATTATGATTATTTTATTTAACATGAATTTCTTATTTATAGTAAATCAATTGTGCACACTTGGATAAATTGATCTTAAGTGGTGGTTGTGCTTAGCTCGTCTAGACTCAAGTTCTTCAATTTGGTTGATTTCTCAAAATTTAACTATATCAAATAACAAAAAATTTCAAACTTTTGTTTATTTTTGTACAATACAATATTTCAATTGTGTGGGTTTCACTAAGATTTTATTGTATATTTATATACTCGTATTTTTTTATGCAATTTATTTGACATCCAACAGTGCGTATTATAGATTGATTGTTATTTCTTAAAAAAAAAACATGAGTTTCTCGTATGTAAAATGTATAAAATTACAAGAATTTATTTTTCCGCTACTGAGAACATTAAAAGTCCGATATTTTTAGAACATTATTCATACGCAATGTAGAACAACTATTAACTCATATTAAATCGCATGTTTTGAACATTTCACAATAAAAAATGTTGAAATTTGCACTTTTGCCCTTAAAGACAATCATTCAATGAAGCATCCAAAAAATAAATAACTAAATTTGTCCTTCACAAACGGAAATGTTTAAAATTGTTTTTGTTTTCTTTTGTTGAAGAAACAAAATAACGAAAAAAACAAAATAAAAAATGAACAGATTCTTCTTGTCATTAATCGTTCACCGATTGGTTAAATGCTGAAAATATCATCATGGTATTCATCCAAAATGATACAAAACCAAAACTAAATGAATCACAATGACGTAACAATTAACCGCCAACATTTTATTTTATTGTATTTATATAGGTGGATTGTAGTTATAACTTTTATTCTTCTGTTGTTTATTTTAACTATAAACCAAGCAACTGAATGAACAAAAGTGTCAACGACTTTAGACTTTAAGCGATGCCATAAACCCGTAAAAGGTCAACCATGGTAAAGACAGCAGACAAGAGCGGGAGCAAGGCGGCTCTGTGAACTCTATGAAGAGTCCGAATTAAAACCTTCATTAATTAAATGGAAAACCACAAGAAATTTTGTTTTGTATGTTTTTGTAAAGTCATTTCGTTTTATTGATTTATCACATTTAAAATTTCGCACATTTTTGTAATTTGTATGCAACAATTGTGATGCTCGCAATGAATTTCAGAATTCGTAAGATAAATTAAAATAAAGAAATAAATTTTATTTTTTTTTTTTTTTTTGTTGTTGAGTTAAAGCCCAAAAAATTACATTTCCTTTCTTAAAATCAATTCCTTTCTATGGAAAAATAACTGTATTTCAACAGAGATCGCAAATAATCATCAGAACATAATTTCATTGTGATCTGCTCAGTGGATAACCGAAATATTGAAGCAGACTCGGTTTTGCTCTGAGCAAAACACTTAATTGTGCTCTCCATATGTGTCCCGTTATACAAGTATGTTAACAGCTGAGCAACGATCACGGTCTGTCTAAGAATGACAATAGAAAAATACCGTTTAGTCGAGCTGTTAAAAAATAAGTGTTACTGTAAGACCAGAACGAAGTAGGTGGAATGTAGAATGGTCTTTCTCATGGTTGAGTGAGTCCAAACTAGAGAGAGAAGAGAGGGAGAGAGTAATAAGGATATGTAGGTGTAAACAATGCATAGACAGTGCAAGTTGACTGAAACGCATACACAGACGCAAATACTCTTATGTACAATGCATTTTATGTATCCCGAGAATGCACACAATTTTTTGTTGGACAATATCAGTATACACAACAAAGAGGGTGAGAGGGAGAAGAGACCTCAGCACCTGCACATACAAAAGCATAACATCTTCATGTCAAGTGCCAACCAGAAGTGGCCGTAGAAAACATTGATAAAAAGATCGAAAAATTTTTTCTGTGATTGTACGAAAATATGGAAAACCATTGTTCAAAGTATTTTTCCCATCCTTTTTCATTGTCTCCTCAAAACACTGGTTTCTTCAAAACAACCTGAAAGTAATGACGGTTATATGCAACCTCTATATTTCAATCAACGTATTTTTCTATGACTATTGAAGAACTTTCTGGCAAAACATGAATTTCTTGGTGGATTTTCAAATGAAATGAATGAAGATTGAAATGTTTTTGAGAAGTGAAAGAGTTACCATGTCTGTTGAAGCTGCATGGAAGTAGCAAGCCCCAGTACTACCTGTAGTGTTTTCCTGATGTCTCTTCTTTCAGGCGCTCAAATATTGTCTTGGAGGGAAATCAATGATATCTTTAATCAAACCAAGAAGTTGGCTTTCTAGTTGAAATAGCAAAGACAAATTGGTGGTAAGTTGTAACGTATGTAGTATGTAGTAATAATGGCAATTTGTAGAATACAAATATTACAAATTCAATAGAAATGCAATAATTGTGAAATGTCTAACAAAAATCCCTAACAACTTTAAACACTAGATCAGTAGTGTTTTCTCAAAACTCTCATCGCGTACAAGCGCTTCAAAAGTATAACCAGTCTGCATCTGATGCTGTGTCACCACCCATTTAGCATCATTGTTTGTTGTAATTATAGATACTAGGCCACTTAAACGGTTAAATTGCTTAAGTGAATTTTTTGTTAGAACCAAATTGATTCAGATATGTAATCCTTTATGATAACTTCTGATATAAGAGCTATATATCTGTTGAAATCAGCCAAATCGGCTAATTAGGAGGGGTACCTCCCATACAAACCATCTATTAAAATTCAGGTTCTTATTCGAAAAACTTCTTTGTTTTTTTTTTTTTCACTATTGAACAGAAATTCAGACACAATAAGTTTTTAATAAATACATTTGTTGGAATCAGTCAATCTGGTACGGAACGCTCCGTGTACGAGTCCGATTCGCACTTGGCCGCTTTTTATGCTTATTATGGGATATTTCTTATTATTATAATACTACTAATCTTTCAAAAAAAAAAAAAAAAAATCTATAAAAATACAATTAGTAGTTTAATATAAACAATATTCGTACGTCATGAGTGAATGGATGCCTCAACATTTTGTCTTGTAGAAGTTTTGAGAAGTTTATTAATTTTAAAATTTTTTACTATCTATATACAACAGTTTTAATTTTTATTGCTTGCTAAGCAAGTTCCTGTCCACTAGTCACAAAAGAAAAACAAGATACATGTTTCTTTATTGATTTTTTTTTTTATATTTTCATTCTTAATTGAAACGCGTATTCTTAAATCAAATGATCAGCATTATTTATTCATTAGTATAAAACAAAAAAAAAAACAAAAAAAAAATCAATATGTTCCTAACCTTGTGGCATAGGGAAACTTTCAATTTGTTCGCTTAAATTAATTCTGTGATAAATAAAGTATTGATCTATGAGTGTGTATAGATAGTATTTAATTAGAACAAGAGTTTGAGATACATGATGCATACAATGAAAAACACAAATGTTCAAACAAAAATCGAAATGTTGTGGCTTTTTGTACTCTTTTGTTTAGCATTGTGGGTGTAATATTCAATATAAAATGCTTAACTAATTGAAATGATTTTATAAAAATTGTAAATTTTACTTATGTATATTTTCTAAAGATTAATGGTATGGTATATGTAAGTGAAGGTTATGTAAATTCTAGAAAAGTCACAATTGAAATTAAACTAACAATTCATTAATATAAATTTCAACAAAAAAAAAAAAAAAAAAAAAAACAAGAAAAAAATCTAATAAGATTAAGTTGTTTGTTTAAAGTAAACACCTTAAGTTTTTATAAGAACTTGATCTTTATCACATCAAAGTAGAGCCACATGCTGCTGACATATACATACAATTCAACACCCGTACACACATACTAATAAACGCACCTAAGTTGCATGCAATTCACTTTCAACACGACACACGACAGTGCAACATGTTGTAATTAAGTGAAATGTTGCTGATCTTAGTTTTGTCCATGTTGCATGTCGCAACAACATTAGAAATGAAAATAAAAGCTGCAACACTTTCATTGCTGTCTGTGGCCATAAACTAAACTAAAAAGTCTGGCATTAGAACGCGGTTTCTGTAACAAACTACAAGTTACAACAACAAAATATTGTACTTTACATACTGGAAGACAGTAGCAAAACTAGCTCAGATACTTACTTACTACTATTGCTACTACTAGGCCACTTTACTAACTAACTAACTAACTAACTTTAATGTCTTGCCGCATACTATTGTCGTATAAAGAAACAAAAGTAAAATTTCAATAAAAAAGAAGACAAGCGACAACATGAAGAGTAATTGCGGACATAATTCATGCTCAAGGCCAAATTGTTTGTAGTAAAACAATTTTTCAACATTTCAACAGGCCTCAGATCCCAGACTGACTATATGTTTACACATGGTATGTGTATTGTATATTGCTCCAAGAGTTGGTTGCCGCATCAGAGACTAAGAACGCGTGTAAATTGTCTCGCTGTCGCTTTGTCTACAAGCAAGATGAATGATGACGTACAAGTTTCAGTTGCAACTTTCAGTTGCTGCTGCATGAGATACTACTACTACTACTACTACTACTACTACTACTGTCTGCTTGCTACATTCAGCATGCATCCACATGCACATGTTAACTAAGTTCCACAGTGCCACAAGTTGTTATGTTATGTGATGTTATGTTTGCTATCAGTTTGGTGTTGATGTCACAGTCGTCTTACTAGGTTTAAGCTTACACTATGTTGATAAGGACATAATGTTCTATAAATCATAACTAGTACTAGAGTATATTTCTTTCGTTCTTCATTCATGCATGCATCACATTGTATTAGTACTATGATGTTGATTGGTTTTGTGTGCGTGAAAATGATAATGCGATTTATTGCTGCCGATATTATCAGCTTTTAAATAATTCGAACGCTTTGTCTTCACACTCAGCTGAAGAATTATGAATGCAATTCAATATTTATAAAAATAAAAATAAAACCAATGCAATTAAATTAAGTAATGAAATTATTATAAAAATTATACATACATAGATGCGAAGTGACTGAGTGACTGAATGAATGAATGAATGATTGTCTCATACGCAAAGTAGCTTAAGTCTGATGTTAAGAAGGTAAATTAATGTATAATTATAAAGTTGTTATTAAAATATTATACTTACTAAGCAAATCAAAGAATAACTAGCGATACAAGTTGAAAAGCCAAATGCACATGGGCAGTCAACTTGGCAGGCTTAGACATACACATACATTGAGCGTCAGACATTAGATCGAATATATTAATTAAAATTGTGTTGTTGCTTTTGGACAAGCAGCAGTTGTCGCCTTCTTAGATAAAACGAAAGATTGTACTAATTGCTGCTGCAACAACAATATTAATATTAAGTGCAAACTACTACTTCTACTACATACTAACTAACTTTAGTAACAGCCAAAGCAAGATCTACATTTGTATCTATATATATATATATATATATATATAATACACTATTTTCCAACTGAGATACAACATATGCATAGATAGCAATCGACGAATGTTCATGCATTAAGCAGCATTGCATTGCAACATGGCTCACTATTTATTGACATTTGATTTATGTGTTCATTTTCATAGAATCGGTTAACATTCTGTACTACTATGTATTTGCCAACAAAAGTGCAGGCTGCTATTGGATGGGACGGACACTAAATCAAAATATTTAGCAAATTTATAAATATTTACATGTTGATCAATTGAATTGTAGTTAGGTGTGCCCACCATGATCATTCATTGTAGTCTTTTTGTTTCAAATAAGCAAAAATTTACAAATTCAAAACTCAGAAGTGTGCATATTTAGATTTTGAAACACAATTTGAGGGACATAAATTCAAATGTTATTCAAATTAGATTTTTAATACCTTCAATATAAGCAACTGAAACTATTTAGCGATTTATTTATTAATATATCAATGGGCTTCACTCTCTTCAATGTCCTATAAAAATTTATATGAAATAAAATGAAGAAGCTCTTCTTATTTCCACTAATCAAATTTTTCAGATCTTCTGTTCTACCAAGAAGTTTACTTACTTTGTTTTGAAACCAATGGATAATGGATAGTTTTCTATGTCAGAATGGTCCAAACCAAGGGTGGATCTCCGAAACATTTTTTGAGTATAAGGATTTATTTATCTATATATGTCATTATGAGCAATTTTTATTTTATATTGAGATAGTTTTCCCATAAGTCAGTGCATATTTCATTTACCCACAAATTATTAGTCTCTTCAAGTTAGTCTGGTGTTTAGTAAAAAATGGATTAAATTATTGAAAACCATGAATTTGTCTTAAAACATTTTTTAAAGTCTGCTTTTGATATGTCAGTTTTTTAAATTTATATAGTACAATTTTGAAATCCTGCATTATTTGATATTGTTGTATATTTTCTAACAGAGTTTTGTATATTAAAGATGCAATAAATGTTCCTTTCAATGATGGTCAATGTTAATAATTTGCTTGACAGAACCCTTATATTATTTAGACATGTGATTGATTTTAAGATTACTTCATTTGTTAAGAAGAAAAACGCTTAAAAATTCTGTTTTTTAACCATCTAAAATATTTAAAAAAAATTTTAAAATTAAATTGAAATTTATCAATAGACCTTGAAGAAGAAAGAAGACTTCTTGAAATTTTTATGCAAATACAATTTTATTCTTATACCAAACGCATGAGTATGTTCTTAATTTAGTGAATTTCAATATTTGTTTCCATCTCAAACCCACAAGATTGTTGCGCCTTTGTTGGTTGCTGCCACACACGAATATAAATTTACAGTCACTTTGGCAAATAAAAGCCAAACAAAATTATAAAAATAAAAAGCAAATGCAAGAAACAACAATTTTTCACCATTAAATAAAATTGAGAATAAGCGCATCTCCTCTCCATAAAGATATCCAAGCAGCAACTTGTGCGTGGGCTGACTGCAAAGTTTCAATGACCATGGTAAGTAAAGTAAGGTCCGCTGATTAATGTGCAACAGTAGCCAAAGAGTGAAAACGATAAGTGGTCCAGGACCAAGTGGTTCACTTACTTATGCTTACTACTCACAGTAGCCGCATATAAATGCAACATAAATATAATTTACTATTAGCTTTACTAACTTTAGTTTTACTTTTATTATTCATGTTCATAAGTATCTAGTATGTTATGATACGAGTGAGTATAAGTTCTACTACAACCAATTCTATTTCAAAATCAATTACTCATAATATTTATACAAACATACATACATACATGTGTGTGTGTGTGTGTCTATAAAGTGATTGCGTAGAACGCATAAAACTATCACACGATTTGTGACAATTACGTTCAATATGCGATAAATAATGCATTTCTTGGGCGTTCTTATTCTTTAGCTAGTGGATTGGATTGGAAGCAATTTTTGAAAAATTATTGTATAAGTGAAATGACATTTCAAGGACTTTTTGAACTCATAACATCGAACATCGAACATCGACTATTGAAGTTTATATAAGTACTATTATGGTGTGTACTAAAAATAGAATAGAATATTGAAATGAATAATTATGGTGCGCTATCTGTCTTCTGTCTTCATGCTTCTGATTCAGTTTCTACTTCTACTTCTACTTACTTACATACTTCTTTAGGGCAATATCACAATCCAATGGAACCAATACATTATGCTGCCATTTAGCATTATTTATGGCAATTTGATTTATCATTTATTGGTTAGCTGGCAACATATTATCAAAACAACAACTTACAACAACAAGAAATGAGTAACATTTTGGGTACCATTTTTAGTTTACTCTAAATTTCTATAATTTGTCTTTAAGAAAATATAAAATAATAAATGGTTTATTATGATTTTACCGTGATGTTTGCAGGGCAATAAAAATTTAAGCAAATAATATGTCCTTTTCTAAGTTTTGTGTTTGCTAAAATAGATGGAGTTCATTCATCATCTGAGACTGAATTCATTAGCCTTGAAACAACTTTCATATTCTACATATTTCAAATTGGATCAATTGGGCAAAAAATTTCATAAGAAATGAAGAATTTGATGCAGTTGTATATCAGCGCTTATCAGTTAGGGTTAGGGTTGTCTGTCTCATCATGTTGCTAAGCATTAATCACACCCTTTTGAAATTACATAAATACATCAATGAACGCAACTTGATCCTTGTTCTAGAGTTGTACCTTATTCACGCGATTGTATATCTAGTTAATATTTGGAAAATGACCACCACCACGAAGTTTTATCAATAGATAAAAGCATTTCTTAATTCTTCATCTTTTACTTCTATTTTTTACATTCGAAGCAGTTCGATAATGTTGAGAAGTACTTAATTGCCATGTAATCCACCGTTAAAGGTGACAAGAAGTTGCAGAAATATGTGACCAGCCTTATTATTAAGAGGAACGTCATGGCCACCGAGCCATTGGATTTTCCAGAGATTAAACAACTTAAGGGTGCTCTTAAGTCTTTCTTGAATGGAGACCAAAAATCACTAAAAATCATATTGACCGCAGGATTATTGGTGTCTTAGTTGTCTCCATTGGTGATAAGTACGCTCACATGAGCATTTCCAGCAAGGTCAAATTGTACTCAGATTTGACCAAATTGTTCATCATGAAAAACAAACATTCTTCAAACTTCAAGTGTTCTTGTGCCAAAGTACTACCAGTAGTTTTTCCTCAAAGATTACATTTAAAGAAATAATAATGAAGATGATCATCATGATATCTAATGTATTAAAACAAGAATAAGGCAGTACAAGTAACTAACAATTTCCGTCCTAAAAAGATATATAACTTTTTATAATGATTTTCCATATATTGAACTAGAAAACTTTACTAAAACTGAGAATTTTGAATATTTGTTTGAATTGGAAAAATTGATTTAACTTAAGTTAAAACTTCTTCTTTGCATAAGTCATTCAAGGATGTAGAAAAAACTTTAGACTTTAATAATTCTTCTTGTTATTGTGTACATATATATTTTTTTATGTGTAAGGTATCTAAATTTTGATGAAACTGTAGTTAAGATATTTTCCTGTTTTATAGTATAAAATTTTATAAATAAAATAATTGACTTCGCGCATGCGCTAATCAAACAAATCACGCGATCTTTGTGTTTCTTTATTTTAAACATGTTCTAACTAGTTCAGTTTAATACTTATACCAGATAGGTGTATCTTGTATCTACATACACATACAAAATTAATTTATATAGAATAATTCTTAAAATCTTTGATCTAAATTTTTGTATTGTATGTGTGTGAACAGCAACAGCAACAGCAACAGCAAAAGTATCAGCAGTAGACAAAAATGTTGTTTATATGCAAATATAAAAGTGATTATTATTATGATTTTAGTGTTGTTATACATACCATAAATGCGACACATGCCAATTGATAATATTGTCAATTCACCTAGTGAGTAGAAGTATCTTTTATATTGTAGAAGTTATTTTTTATATTTTCAGTAACTTCAGTAACAAAACAGGCTTACTGACCTTGAGTTTATTCATCAATATTTATTTATTTATATTTTTTTTGTTATTTTAAATGTTAATTTTCTTTAAATAAATTTTATTTTCTTCTGTATTATGTACAAGAAATTTTTATTATTATTATTATTTTGATTTTGATAAAGGCTTGACCAAAAATACATGTATTTTTTTTTTTTTTTTTTATTTGTAACCAGTTTTCAAACTGGTAATTTTTGTGCATAATTTAACATATTTTTAAGTAGTTAAATGAGAAGAAGAACTAGGAAACTACAATACAAATGGCTAAAAATTAAGTATATTTAAGTGTTGCTTATCTCATATCTTATTTTCTTATCTTCCCTACTAATATTGTAGTTTTGACTATAATTTCTATTGCGTTTATCATCATCAGTTTGCATTAAGATTAAAATAGAAATAGTAGAAGCCATGACAGATGCTCTTAAGTCTAACGATGAATCTGAAATGAAAATAAGAGGTTTTTGGCATTTTGGGGCGTGAAACTTTAATCAAAACTCAAGACATGACGTAGAAGTTTTATGTACTACAATATTATTCCTACAAACATAAAAATAAATGTTTTATGAAAATTAAAAATTACAAAAAAGAAAAAAAAAATACAATAATTTTAATATTCTTATATTTCTTAAATTCCTTTTTAATGAACAGTTGCTGACACCTTTGCTAGTTTTAAAGTTAATAAATATATTATAGTCATTAAAAAATAAATTGTGTTTGCAAATTTGTTTTCTTAATGTTTATAATTTTTTTGTGTTTTACTGCAAATTACCTTTTTTAATTAAGAATTTATCAATAAAACACTTTATTTTCTAATTGTAAATAAGACACTTTATTTACTAATTGTAAATAATATTGTAGTTATTTTCCCACAATTCTTTTTAATAGCATAAATATTTCTTAGCGCCTACACTCATTACAATACATGAAATAGAAATAGAATAGAATCAATAATGAAGACATCGAGATAGTAAATATCATCAACAACGGAAACAACATTAACTTAAACTTTATTTAAATACATATTAGATTTGCTGCTATTTTTAAAACTAGAAAACTAAAAAATGATAAACAAATTTCCATCAATTAAAAATAAATAAACTTAAACTAATCATTGAAGAAGAAGCATTCAAAAATTGTAAACCAGCATAAATTATTTATAAATTAGAATAACAAATTTAACATGAAATTCTCAAGACGCGCAAAAGTCAATAAATTATTTTAATTTTAATATTTCAGTTTTGTGCACTTAAGTTCATGTAGCTCAATCTACAATATAATAATTATTTAGACGCCTCTTCAGCTCAATGAATGTTAAACTAATTTATCAAAAAGAAAAACAATAAAATCAAACTAATTTTGGTCTCACTGAAGCTTACATACACTTCACATAATTAATTTATAGTCCCCTGTTATGAAAATTAGGTATTTCTGTTGCCTTTTGATACCGGAAATTATAAAATAGTTTTTCCAAAAAGTAACAAGCCTTTGCGGACTGGTGATTTAATTGATCCAATATCAAAAGTAATGATTAGAAATTCTAAAAGAGTTGAACTAAGCTGATCAGTTCATATAGTTGATTATCTCTTCCAATAAGATGTTTAAAATATACAAAATTCTGTGCGAAACAGCATCTTGATATCATATTGTATTACATGAGTTTATTTTTTAACTTCGGATCATAGGAGATGTTCTAAATGTTACAGATTTCATTTTAATATTTCAAAAACTGAAGGTTTAATTTGTATAAACATACAAAAAACTGAATGTGGATGAATGGATGATTGAATTGATTCTATTCTTGATAGTGTTAACTATTGTATATTAATGTCTTGGGAAATCCAATGTATTACAAATATTACACTTAAGTGATAAATCTCATAAAATTCTCATTAGTGTTATGAAGTGTATAAAAAATCACACCAAACAATTAGCTTGATTTCCTATTTGGTTAATATGCAGAAAATTAAGACGGGAGTGTTTTGTTTTGTTTTTGTTTTTTTTTTACCATTGTTCATAAACTTTTCTATTTTTATCTTATACAATATTATATTTTTTATGTTTTTATTTTATTAAATTTTCATAACCAAATTTCAAGTTAACAAGCTTTATAACAGAAGATTAATGAAACTCGAGTACAAAATCTGTGGCTGTTCATCATGTGAATAAGATTTAAATGGTATTAACCCACCCAGGCTGAATTTTGCTTTTACTTCCGCAAATTGAATTTTTGTTAATTGTTTGTCATGTCGTCTGTATCTGTGAGTATGTATGTATGTATGTATCTTTGTGCATAAGTATGTCTCTGAATGTTAAAGTGATTCATCTACATATTTTTATGAAATTTAAATTTTTTCTTTTATAAACATATTTTATGGTACATATTTTGTTTCTTTACATTTCTAATACTTTGTATTATACTTAAGTAGTTCTTTTCTGTGAGTTTTGCGAATTACCAAGGTGCGATAATAATTAATTTTAGGTCTACTTAAGTGGCAAATAACATAACATAACAAAAACCTATTAACTTATACCCTACAACCATCAGGTATCTTGAAATAAGTATATCGTATTTGACAAGATTTGTTAACGAAAGAATCTAATCCAATCATTTCTGTTAGATAAGTTAATTGATTAAATCTTTTAAATTGACTTGATTGACCTTTAAATTGATTAGGCGCTTCTAATTTTATTTAAATTCTAAAACCATCAAAACTAAACGATTTCTATATGAATACAAATTTTTAAAATCTCATCTTTCATTTGACAATTCAATTTCAATTGCTGCCAATTGATCTTTTCTAATAACTTTTATTTTTTTCATTTGATCGACATGTTTAGTAAGATTCACTTTAGGTCCACACACCTTCCTGAATGGCTACATCATTGTTTCATCTGAACCGAAGAGAGTCTACTTACTTTTTGCATCCTGCATATTGCTGTAGACATTTCTTATCCTTTAACCAAAATCATTCGCCATTGGCATAACATTTGGCCGAAATGTCTTGCTTGGAACCATATTTGTATCAAATAATTAATTATTAATGATAATCTCTCTTACGAGTCCATTCATTACTATATTTTTAAGCTCCCGCAGAACATATATTCCCAAATTTGTAGAGTATTTGTTAATCATTGATCACCAGCTTTACTACTTAGACATTTGTGATTCTTTTAGATTGATTTTCTGCAAATAAGTATCAGGCAATGATACCTTGGATTTTGAATGTTTATTGTTATACAATTCCTTATACAAAGGTTATTTGGCCTTCTTTGTCTTTATCTTCGTCTTAGTCTTTGTCTCTGTGATTTCATCTACAATGCTTTTTTATTATTCTTTTTCAATTATTTTCTTGATTGTCATCATTTTTATAAAACTTCTTTTCTCTCGTGTGAAATAAATTTTTTATCATTTTAGTATGTTGTTTGTAACGCATAAAACGGGATATTGATCTGCTTATTTGGGTTTGTTAAAAAAATTAGTCCTTCCACTCAGGAAGGAACCAAAGGCAAGATTGTCAAATTTCCCAGATCCATGAAAGTTCATTGATCCTTCTAACAAAAATTGCAGGGCATGTGTCAGTTATAAGTACAAGATAATAAATGATTAAGAAAACATACAAATTCTTTTCAACTCAACATAAATGAAGATGAAGTGTATCTCAGTTCTAGAAAAACCAAACAAATTTGTTTTGTTATTATTATTTAATTACTCGATTGAAATCAAGAAATGAACTCCAAAGTGTATCTACTTCAATGAGATCAAAATATTAAAAATTTGCCATATTTATTTCTTTGATTAGTTTTCAATTTTTAACTTAATTTAGCGCCAGGTAAAAATAAGCATAAAATAAAATTAACAAAACAAAAATATCTAGAAAAATTTATACTTTAAGACAATCTAGGAATTTGTTTTTGTTTTTTTTTTTCTCACATTTAATTGTTAAAAGTCAACAGTCTCTTGAGGAATTAAAATCAAATCGCCTCAAGTATGTTGTAAGACGAGTTCTTTGGAGCATAAATTTATTTGTTTTATCCGAAAATTAAACAAGAATTTAAATGAAAATTTAATTAATCAAAATTATTTTGTCTAAATTGAAGATGGTACAATACAATACAAAATTTGTATCTGTTGTCTGTCAATTTCACTTTTTATTTTAAACATACTACTCACTCATACTATGCGATTTCACTTTTTATACATTCGTGATGTTCTTAAATGCGAATGAACCCTAAAACCCTCATATCCGGTTTGCAAAAAATACAAAACTTTTGTTGTTCTTCTCGATTTATGTATTGTATTTTGTTTTTTTTTTTTGTTATTTCTTTAGATTAAATCTTTTCAATACTAGTAAGTATCATTCACACAGCTTTCGATATTTTATGATATCAAAGTCTCACAGTTGAGATGTTTAACTTGTAGTTGACGCATTGATTTGATGACCTTTAGACAAATTCAAGTTGTTTCTTTTTTTATAAATATTATAATTTTTTAATAATATGTAACATTTTAATGAATTTCGATTGAATTTTATTTAAAAACCAGAAAAAAAATTAATATTGGTTACGAGAACAGGTGAAACCATAAAATTTGGTTGAAATGTGTAGCAACCAATATATAATACAATATATAAAAAGACTGGGAGCCCAGACACGTTATTTTATTTTTTTTTTATTATTATCAAATCACATGTTACGTGCCAGTTAGAAATTATTTAAATATTGCCCAATGGAAAATCAGAAATCGACCATTCCACGACATCCACTCGTTTCGATCGAAACAGAAAGCCTTGTCAATAATCCGCTTCACTTTAATTGAAAAAATTAAAAATTGATATTTTTGAAATTGGTATTTTTTCGAACGGAATACATGCCTAAGAAATGGGAACGGTTGTCACCTCTGATGAGCAATATATTGCATCAATAATAACACAGGTCCAAATTGAAAAATAAACTAAAACTTAAATTAGCACAGAAAACAAATTTCCTGCACCAGGTTTTACTCTCTAGAATGAATGGATGGATAAATGCAAAAAAGTAAGGATGTCTTCATTATAAATTTTAGAGCGATAACTTAAAAAATGAGGGACCAGTTTGCAAGAAAATAGAAATGAATGACTAGTTTGCCCTAAAGGAAGGCTAAATAAGAAATCATAAACAAAATATAAAAAATCAAAGAAACTAGTTAGCATAAAAACTTAACACAATAACATTTTAATAAATCTCATTATGATTAACTCATTATGGGGTCTCTAATAGTATTTTCTTTAATTCATAAAAAGATATAAATTGATCAAATTTATTGTGAAAAGTATAATATATTCAATTTAAGAACATTTGAATCAACAATTATTTGACCCATAAATTTCCAGTAAATATGTCTAATGGTAAGTTATTTATTAATTGACTTGAGTTTGTAAATTTTTTAAAAATTATTATACATTTAAAACGATTTGTAAAAGTGTCACCATTTTTAATTTATATTTTTATAATATTTTTTTGATCTTCATTTCTTATTATTAACGAATAATTTAAATGTCAGCACTGCCAAAGTCAATGATCCAGAAAGTGCTTAATGCCTTAAATATTTTTTGATTTTTATTGCATTTTCTAAACTGGTTCTTTCGTTTGTTTGTTGTTTGATTCAAAATGATCAAGTTTATTTTATCTTATATAAAGACTTTACAGTTATTTTAATAATAAAAAAAAAATGCAAAAAACAAAATAATTATAATAATACAACTGGTTTTTCTAGATCAAGATCAATTTTTTAATCGGGCAATTAATTATAAAACCTTAAGCAGCTCAAAAAATTGTAATTTTATATTCATTCTGAATAGAAATGTTGCAAAAATTTTACTTATAAAATTTTTATTCAGTAAATTCGTTTTTTTTTTAAACTGCATACTTCGAAATATGAGTCTGTATAATATTTCTTATATATAGAAATCACATCCTGTTTTAGTAAATAAAAAGTACTAAGGAATTTCCTGATTATCTTTTGTTTTGCCACGTCATCTAGGCTACAAAGTTGTTGACCTTCCTTTCTACTGACGTCACAATGTCACAATGCGGTGAATGACGAGATTGATGAATTCTCAGGTTTCTGTATGAAATTCTTTTCATAACATCTTTTTCGATTTTTTTGCAACAAAATTTTTTGTTACCATTGACTCATCTTTGGTGGTTTCTTAAAACAAATTGTGGTATTTACCCAAAGTAAATCATATTGTAGCTCATTCTTTGTTGGATCATAAGATTGATTGAATCATTTTTTTTATGTAGAAATAAAAATTCTTGGCTGGTTCAATTCTGAAATTCGAATTTCGCTTTCAAATTGACTTTCGGCAAACTTCAAATTGCATCCATTCATCTATGGAAAATGTAGGCAGGCAGACACACAGATACCTTCAAGTTAAGAATGCCATATACTTTCCTAGATCCTCCATGTGTTCAATCTCAATGTAATGTGCAATGCAATAGTGCAATGGAAGTAACGATTTTGAAGCAAAGAAATGCTATTAGCATAATTCACAGTATGCAAACAAACAAACAAACAACTGATGCTACATGCAGCAAAATGTTTGAAGTTGAAGACGGCGCATTTGCAGAGCCACTGTTACAACTGAAGACCATCTCACTTGGTAAAAATGACTAGAAATGGCAGTAGCAGTCAACAGTGCAGCATCACCACATCAGCACATCAACATAGACAAGAGTGAGGCCTGCCTGCCTGCCTGCTTGGCAACATGCCATGACGTCCCTAAGTAAGTTGAATTTAATAAAAGAGATTGTAGGGCATTTTAATGATGCACGTCTAGCGATTCATCTTGGACTGCCATCGATAGACTCGTTATAGTTGCCATAGTCCGATAGGCCATGAAAATTGCATTGTAAAGCTGTCTGTGGGGCATGTCTGTTCCCTGTCTGCCCCCAGTCTATCTTTATGAAACTGATATTTGGACTAGAATGAATGCATTGCAGTAGCAGAAATAGCATAGATTGAAAAAAGTAGGTGAAAAATTATGGTTATGAGGATATTTAAGCCGAATATTTGCAGGCCTTTGAAGCCTACGCAAATATTTCTACTATTTTTCGTCTTTGTTTTGTATAATTTATTGATACTTACTACTTAAGTCAAGAGAAGATTTTATTTTATTTGATTTTTTTTTTATATATTTTGAAAACTTGAGCATGATGTTCTGGCAACTTATTGCACATCCACTGATTGCGAACATGCCACAAAATGTTGTTAACATGATTGAAGCAAATAAGCATGACCAGTCTGAAATTCAGAGTCTGAAACTGAAAGTGAAATTTAGTTGAAGACAAAAATTAAGGATAGACAGACACACTGAGTGAACAATTGGAGAGGAGAGAAGTGGATGAAATAGTTGTGGATAATGAAATTGAAACCGATGCACAAAATAGAGCAATTCGTTATGGGTTATACCTAAAAGAAGGAGCTTAACTCCAGAACAAAACAAGACAAGACAAGACAAGACATGAAAGACAGAAAGACAGATACATTTGTATGTATGCCATACCTGACTGTGTCTTCCAATCAACAACTAAAACATTGGCGAAAACTGTCGCAATGGACAACTACAACAATATACTAGTATAGTATAATACAATATATAGATGACTACAATGTTACTGGGTTGCTTGCACCAATTCAGTTTAAAGAACAAGGCAAACAAAAAAAAAAAACAAAATATCGAATCGAATTGAATTGAAAGCAAAGCGCAAAAACTGTCACTGATGCTGTTGGTGCGATAAACCACTAAAAGCAACAACAATAGTAACAACAACATTAACAAATAGTGTAAAAACAAAATTATTTATAAACCAAAAAAACCAACATAGAACGTGACAGGGACGTTGGTTGAATGATTTTTGATACTCTTTACAAATCGAGTGGAAAAGTTGTATTAGTTGCTTGTGATGTTTGTCTTCAATGTCTTCTTATAATACTTAGAATATTTGGTTCAGTTGCAATTCCCGCTTACTAAAAGAGGGTAAGCCGTACAAAATATTAGTACTGATCAGAATAAAATGAGATCAAAAGTCAAAACTTATCACAATTGCATTAACGCCACCTTCCATCATTTGTTTGGAATTTAGAGCTATCTGAACTATCCGTGAACAGTGCAAGGCATTGAGTTAAAAGTTTTGCCAACACAATACTTCCAAAAAATAGATTTCTCTGCTGTTCTAGATAAAACAAGATTGAGATGATTTTACATACCAGTAGTACCAGATGAAAACGTCTGGATATAGACTTCATACCCATCCGAACTTCAAAACAGTTTTGTTTTGATCACATAAATGGAACTGTATACTGGATTTGATATATTCTTCATACTTAGATATAATTTTTCTATTCCTATCCGCATTATATTTGTTAACTAAAATTAATCTTAATTAATCGAAGAAATCAGTGGTAACTTCTTCAATATTTTTTTTTAAAAACTGGAACCGATAAATTCTTATTCTCACACTGATTTAAACGAATCTATCCAATTGTAGTTATGAGTAAAGAAATTCTAATTTTGTAACATTTCCTTAATGTTTTCACTTGCGAAAAAGATAGGCCTGTAGATACCTAGGGGGAGTCACTTTTTCGTAAGCAAGTCCCCTTTTTGTTTTTTACTCATTAGTTTTTTCACTATAACCTATTTTTGGAAGACATTTTTTTCACCACTTTTCCTCCAAAGAAAACTAAGTACATAGCTATGGGCCTGTGGAAAGGTATGTCAACTTCGGTGAAGCCAATGTTAATGTTGGATCTTAAAATTTTTATTCATTTTATATTTCTTTCTACTGAGAAAACAGGGCGTATTATTTTATTTAGAATTTAATGATTGCAGCAAGCCAAATCTACTTACCATACTTGGTTTACTATTAGTTCCTTTTCGACTAGTATTTGTTTTGTTATTATTGTTGGTTAGCCCAGTTATTGTTGTTGTTGTTGTTGTTGTTAGTGTTCACGCAATTGTCAGCCACAGATAGACAAATAGACAGACAGATAGGCAGACAGACAACCAAAAGTTGAAAATGAAAACTATTGCAGCAGCACGCTTATTCAAACTGGAGCGATAACTTTGTATGACAGACAGTTCAGTTCAGTTCAGTTCAGTTGAGTTGAGTTGAAGTGAAGTGAAGGGCAATGGAGCATGTTGAGATGAGGTGGTGTTATGTTATGTTATGTTGGGGCGTGTGTGGTTGTGTATTGTATTGTGTATTGGCGCGGGCTTGTTGTCGCACAAATTGAGTAGTGGATCAGTGTTGTTGTGTTGTTTCTTTGTAGTTAGCCTAACAGGCGGCAGTAAGTAAATATATTTTTGCTTATACCAACGATGACGTTGGATACTCGACTATATTCGATCGTTCGCCGTTTACTTTACTCGTTTGCTTCTGACACTAGCACGGTGGAGGCGTAGCCCGTGGTGTTGTACAATCACCAAAAGTGATCGCGATTGCGCAGAATTGAGACAAGAAGGAAAAGACAACAACAAAAAATATAAAACAAAACAAAAGAAATATACTACAGAGACAAAGAAACTAACAAGGTTACGAATAAAGTTGAAGGTCGCCTCAGCTCTCTACATGCTTAAAACTTCAACGAACTCATATGTATGTGAGGGCATGAGTGAGTAAACGAACGGGAGCGAAACGAAATGAATCAAATGAGCGAAAGCCACAAAACGACAAAGCTCTTGGTAATATGGGTAACATGGTATGCGTGCGTAAGCTTAGTGTGATCGGTATTGTCAATACCCACACCAACAACAACAACAACAACAACAACAACAACAACAACAATCATGTAGTGCAGTGCAATACAATTCTCCATAGTCTCATAATAAGCAAACATGAATGTGTAAGTGTGTGTGGCGCATACAAATCGACGACATTTTTATGCAAAATATCAACCCGAACCAAGAATCACGAGTGGTCAAACCGACGTCACCAGTGGTGAACCATATGAAACTTTGTTGCGATCATCACTACTCTTGTTGCAGATGTGATGTTTTGTTGTTTTTGGTAGTGTTGCAGCTTGGCCAAGATAGTATTGTTGCTCTAGCTTATCGCGGTAATTGAAGAAGTCACATTGTCAATAAATTCTTATGAACGTGGGAAGCTGTAAGCGGCAATGCTTTGACACTTCGATGAATGCACGAAAATCCTAGCAAGCAACCGTGCATCCGTGTTTTTGATTATGAATACGAAAACAAAAAACTTTTCTTAATTAATTAATTAATTAACAATCAGCCTAGGTACAGTACAATTAAAACATATAGATACATTCCAGCAATTTTTTTGTTTGCATAATGAAACAAAAGAATTAAATTGTTTATAATCAAATCCACAAAAGAGTAAATAAGTTCAGAGGATCCCTCCCCTGTTTCAAAACCAGTTTAGTAACAATTAAAAAATTAACTGAGGGTCTCATTGAGTTTTATCATCCCAATATTTAATAAAATTTCTTCAGTCTAAAAAGTTCCATTTTCCAATTACAAATTTATACAACCAATGAGAAATATAATAGTGAGTATATACTTGTATAATCATTCAAAATGTTATACAATAGAAATGATATCTCCATGACACATTTATCACTTCCTTCCAATTTCTAATATATTCTTTATTAAGGGTTTGTTTGCAGAAGAAATTCCTTTTTCACATACTATATGCTTTTTTAAGACACTTTTCAACAAAATACTTACTTAATTTGTTCTTTGAAAAATGTCAAATACAAAAAAAAAGGTAAATTCAAACAGGAAATGTCAGCTGTAGAAAGAATGAATCCTTCAAATGTATACAAATCAAGTCAAAGTCAAATCAAGACATCGAAAAAAAAACACAAACAATCAATAGACACTAATGACGTTACTAATGCGACTTCTAACATCTAATGCCCTACAATTTCCTGTGCAGCTGCTTCAATCAATTAGATACTCTTACTAACAAACATACCTTGTATTTACCCAACAACAACAACAACAACTAGTACTTGCACTTAAAAACTCCTTCATTCAGTCTGTCAGTCAGTATGTCCGTTTGTTTGTCTCTGATCAGTCTGAGCAATGTTGTAATCGTAGCTTAATTAACTTACAATGACAATGAATATCAACGCCACACAAATGAAATTGAAAACAACATCAAAAGCAGCAGAAGTAGTAACAGAAGCCAGTAATCGCCTCTACTAAAATAGATACAAAATAGAGAAACCAAGTAAAAGAGATCACTTTCAATGGCCCATTAGAATACACTCAGATGATTCCACAAATCTATTATACTTACTTATACATACATAGGTGGATGTGTGTGTATGTATATCAATGGTAAATATGTAAGGAGCGTGTCATTGTATTTGCTATCGTCACGCATGCATCTAAAATTTATTTGTCAATCAGCTAAAAGTATGAGTCGTTCGAGTTCATAAAATCCACATAATTGCATTGTAAGCCTTGATCAAGCTCTGGACTTGAGCGACTGTCGGTTCTGTGTGAAACCAACAAACCAACCGGCTACGGTTGAAAATGAGTGTTGTGTTGCAACTCGTATCTGTTGTGTCTGACCAAAAGGATCAAGCATGCTGATAACCAAACACACACTGAAAACACATATTCATAGATATAGATACATTAACTTCAACCTCAACCTCAAAATCGTTTCGTAATAAATTGAATTCACCTTTACTGCCAAAGGTTTGCGCTTCTTCACTTCTAGCAATGGTTCTACGTTCAATTCTAAGCACATCCATATGCATGCCGATATTACAGTATAGTAACTGACTTCATCTCTTCGCCCTTCGCTCTTCAGTCACATTCAATCGGATTGCATACACTTCACTTTGTAGTACATAAGACCCACACGCTAAACTTGCATTTTATAAGCCAACAATTGGCATAAATATCACTTTGGGCTGTTGAGCGTGTGGCAGGATCCATGGTCAGCAACTAACCAACTAACCAACCAAACAAACATTGGTTTGCTTGTCGTTTTAGCTTAGCTAAGCCCTTCTTTTTTTTTTTTTAACTGTAAGCCCTTCGGAATGGAATCGAGAACTTAAACTTAAGAAGGCATCACTCGCTTGTTTGTTTGTTTAGTTGGTTCGTTGGTTCGTTGGTCGATTGTTGGGTGTCATCTGGTAGCCTTGGTAGCTGTTTCTGTGATAAATTTCATCAGAGGATTCAAGGCATTCTAACATTTTACTATTACCGACTGCACACACCAGTCCAAAGATGCACAGGGATGTGGTTGGTAGCTGTTGGCAGGCAGTTAACTTGCCATCAAATCACTTCTATTTTTCGTCTCCTCTCCTCTTGTCCACCTTTCATATTCTATGTTCTCTCCGTTCTGGGTAAGAGAATGTGATTGAGTTAACATTCATTTCAGTTGTAGACACGTGCGTGCATCTGTTTGTTTATTCTTCTAAGTATGAACGTCCTTTATGTCAGTATAACAACATGTCTATGTCTTTGTCTGTATCTGTGTATCTATCTGGGTGTAGCTGTGAGTGCTGTGAGTATATGTGTGTTTGAGTGTATTTGAGTTGAAATTTATTTTATTGCATTTTAGCCAAACATGTCAGTTATGTTTTGAAAAAAACATATCAAACTGGACATGCGTGTAGGTTGCATGTTCCAAGTTAATGACAGAAAGGGCCAAAAATTTGACCAACATGATCATGACTACAGTAACAACAATATTTATTGTAACATAGACACACCATCAGACAGACAAACAAACAGACAGACAAACAGACGGAGAGACAGTCATAGTCATAGTCATAGCCAGTCTTCTGATCATGACCAAGTTCAATGTACATGAAAACACATTGTGGCACCAATAAAAATCAAATGCAATTCTACATTATAGAAATGTAGAAAGAATTGTTTTTCTTTTCTCTTTTCATTTTTGTTATTGTCTGTTGTTCTTGTCAGTTTATTTGTTTCTTTGTTTGTTTTTTTGCTTGTATCTTACTGTGTACTTGTGGTATATAGTTGCATGTTCCATGTACACAAATACTTAGCAGCGAATATCAACATCAATAGCAACATCAGAACAGCAGAGAACAACAATTGCTACAATGGCATCAAACAAATTTATGGCAAATTTTTATAGTAAAATCTTGAAAGTGTCGAAAAGTAACTAAAAAGAAATCCGCGGGCGTCAAAAGGACTCAGTAACTTAGTCCATCTGTCTGTCCATTTTGTCTGACTGTTTGTATCTCACAATAGTATTGTAGTACAATTGCATATTTCTTACTATCTACTTATTTACTTACACTAGTATTGTAACATCCCCCCTTTTTTGCATTATATCTACTTACAATTGTGTGTTTACTTGTTGTGCGGTAATTTTGAAAAAAAAAAAAAAAAAAAAAGAAGTTCGTCGTGTATTTGATAATGTGGTAATTTAAAGTCTTTGTACTTGCGATTTTACACTAAGAACTTAACACGTACTTTGCCTGTTCGGTCTTTCTTTTGTTTCTATTTTCATTTTGTACTTCAATTTGAGTGGGCTAACTTCATGTCTTTGATTTTGGCGCTTGATCTAGAGAAATTTCTATTTTCAGTAAAAATAAAGTTGCAAGTTTTTTAAAGACTCGTTGCCATTATAAACATGTGTAAATCCTTTTTGCTAAGAAAAAATTTTAAAAGGATACATTTATTTTCTTTTATTGGATTAAGTTAATTTTTAAAGTTTACAGAAATCACAACTTGGTGAATTTTATTCAATTTCATCTGTTTCAAAAATTCTCAAAGAAAGATTTCTTTTTCCAGATCCCATAATAATAACACTGGTCAACAAAACTCTACTTTTTGTATATAAGAAGAAAACTATTATGTTTAGAACAAGATTAAGGATTATAGAAGTGTTATTAGAATATTTCTGTTACGAATTGTTTTATTGTAATATTTTTTTTTTTTTTTGAGAACTAAGCTTTATTAGCTAGAATTACAAATTTGAACTTAGTATTTAATATGAGCAATAGCGACAGAAGGGTAGAGTTAAGTAGAAAGGAGGAAATTTCAAAGTGCATGACCAGACTTGCCTCGAGCGGAAATCGAACCCGAGACTCTTGATATGTCAGCCCAGCGGACTAACCTCTGAGTCAACGAGCCAGTCATCATTGTAATATTACTTTTTGTAATTTTTAGAAATAATTTTTTTTTAACACTTTTCTTAAAACATTAATCCACCCGAATGTTTTTCAATATTGGTATCGTCAAAGAAAAGTCACATGTGCTTAAAGGAAAAAAATACCTTAATTAATTACAAGCTTATTTTGAGGAGGTCGTTGAATTGAAGCCGTTTTAGCCGATGGGGGGGATATGCTGTGCATTAGGGCTCTTTAACATATCGTAATGTGTTGTTAAATATAGATGTAATACATACGAGTATGATGTTCTTCTGTATTTCGATTCATCTCGTAATAATGTCCAATAAAATTAAAAACATTAGCCTTGGAACTTATTGATCCAAAATTTGAAAAGGAATTTTCTCTTTTACATTTTATAGTCGACTGTGATGTGAATGTGCAATTTTTACCAAAATCCATTCTTTCAACAACTTAATTAAAGGAAAATTGGGATTTGATCGAAATAAGTTTTTCAAAATTGATAATCACTTTTCTTGTTACATAAATTTGTTGATCAGTGAAATTAGATCTGCGTTTTGGAAAAACCATCGTTCCTTTTCATTTAATGAAAATTCGTATTAAGAAACAGAGTCATTTCGTGATCTCAATGAAGAATCAATATGCAAAAGCAAACTTGCTTTAAAAAGATCAATTTGAATTTCTAATTTCGATAAACTGGAATTTTGGAAAAAAGTCAATTGCTTGAATACGATAATGATCTTCAATTCAATTCCAGAAATATATGCCCCTATTATTTGTTTCTAAATAACCCAAATATACAATAACAGTCACTCAATAATCCTTCTATGTATTGTTATTGCCGATTCCCACATCTAAAGTTCTAAATTTTATTATTTTCATTTCATGCAACATTTTACATAATAAATTTAAAGATTAAATCAATTCAACTATGTCCAATATATTGTATTATATATCATTTAAAACCTATAGCTTATGTTCAGTTAAAGTACTGTAAATACTATAAATTTAACTGAAAATTATATTTCTGTAAAGGTAACTAATAACTTATATATGAAATCTTTTTAAAAAATAAGTACAGTTTTTATATTTCTAGAGCTACGTACACATGATTTTCTTTTTTTTTTTTTTTAACGTGAAAGTGTTTTTAAAAAGGGTTACATAATGAAACGCTGCGTTGCGTTTAAACGGTTTCGGTTTTGTCAATAAGTTTAATATATCTCGTGATTCAAAAGTTGTAACGCCAAGTAATTTATATATTCTGAAAGTAGTGGAATGTACGTTGCTTTTAAGAGCATTTTTGCCATTGCGCACTTACGTACTAAAGGGTGGTGAGAAGTTGAATATGATGAAAAAAATTTTAATTTCATAATTATGTTTTTTTTTTGTGTTCGTTATAGGCTAAGTTAAATAAATATCAAAGAATATTTTTGGAAAATTTGGAAATTTAGTTATATTTGGATTTTTGTATTAAAATTTCACTAAATAAACAAGTTTATTTTAAGGAATTAAAAAATAAAGATTTTTCTTTTCTTTATTTTTATATTTTTTTTTTTTTAGTGCTGTTGCTATTGATAGTGTAGGCATGTTAGATGACGCACATAAGTCAGACTAAGTTATTCTTTTCCAGTTATAACCCTTTTTGAGCAAATCTGGTTCGATATTTACGACATTCAACAGCTCCTAAGTGATGTCCATGCGACGTTTCTATTAGTCAAAATGTAGCAATTTCTGGATCAGCTTCACTGGCGCACATATCATGCCAAAACCATCCTAAAGAATTGCATGGCATGAGCCAACTGATATGTCGAAAACCTCAGCAACTTCTCTAATAGTGTTTCGACGATTCTCCATAGCAATTTTTTTTTACACAAAGCTCCTAATTTTTTTTTTTACAAAAAATTTAATTTTTTTTTTTATATTGTAAATTTTTTCCATAAATTTCTTATACTCTATGCAAATAATTCAATATTTATATAGCAGAGTTTTGTCTTGTTTCATGTATGTACAAAGTATGTTTCATCAAATTGCCGCCCCATAAACTGTCAAAGCATGTCAAACACTTGACTTAATACGCAACCACTTTAGTCTAAAAACTTTGCCAACATTTTCATGTGTAATATGTACAATATGTATATGTCAAGTGCATCATCATCATCATCATCATCATCACAATCATAATCATCATTTGCAGCAAAATCAGCAGTAACAACATCATCGTCATTGTGATCAAGATCATAATCATGCTTGACGTATAGCAATTTGACATGTCTGACATCATTGACCCAGTTAATTTTTGTTTTTCGGTCTGTCACTGGACTTGAGCTTGAACAAAACTAAGAATCAACCTTGGAACAAGACAAGAATTATGAAAAGTTAAAAAAAGGTTCTTTTGTATTGATTGTACTAAGTATTGTATGTAGACTGACTAGATTATGGATTGGATATTGCAATTGTCAATATTTCGATTCATGAAATACAATAATATTGTAAACTCGTATTGTATGAAATATGTATTGAGATAATGTTGGGCAACATTGTTGAGTGCAATGTTGCGTAGATTGTTTTTGGATTTGTTTTATTGTTAGTCATTCACGACGCGTTACATATGAGTACGTTTTTGGGCGTGGGCGTTACAAATGTGCTAAGCTGACTTGAACACATTGTAATGCTTCAGATATTAGATATTAGAGGTACATGCATATGTGAGTGGCAACAACTTGTCACGTTGATTTTGATTTTTAACAAACAGTGACAGGGAACTGCGACACTTGGCAGCATGGCAACGGTGCTTAATCTGTTTTAATTATGGCGGATTTGTAACGCATTCTAATTTCATCGTTCATGCTGCCACTAACAATAATAAACATTAAAATGCGGATATAAATCATACATACTCGTATGAGTACAAACATATCCATATGCATTTCTTAAACACAACTCTAGAACTAAACTCCATTCTTATCGTAAAAACGTATCCTGGTACTCACGTGAGTATCTATCTGTGAGTGTTGTAAGTTGTCCGTTGCAGGTTGTTTACAAATGTACAATTTTGTACTGCGGGCTTGTCTTGTCTTCCCATATCTTTTCTGTTCTTTTACACTTGTTCGCATCTACTCACAAGCAGGAGCATCGACGATGGGCACAAGTGATTTGTCCTTTATATAAGTTAACATAGCATTCGGTGGTAAAGTACACGAGTTATTTATGCAACAGTTGCAAATGGCAATTTATGAGACTTCTACGCAACAAGTGTATAGATTTACCAAAAGATTTACACCGAATGATTTGCGACATGATGCAAAGTCAATAATTTTAACAAGTTATTTATGTACAATATAATCTTTATTTAGTTTACTACAATACAACTAATCGTATAATGAATGGTCCATTGACTGTAATCAAGAGTTTGTAAATGGAATACATAGTTCCATAGATGATCTGTAGTTGGTTTTAATTGGCCTTGAATAAAATGTGCAATATGTGGATGTAAGTAAGATGTAAGCATGTCTTGTCTTGTAGAATCGTTATTTTATCCTTCATTGGTAAAACTGCATTTTAAGTTTGTGAAAATGACTGTAAAATCTTAAAGAAGGTAACAATAGAATCAACTATATTCCTGATCAGAGACTCATCATAAGGCAATCATTTATTTACCAGTGCATCAAACTTTATGGCCATTTTCGGAAACATACAAAATTTTTGTGACAAAAATTCTCCATTCATAGAAATTATGAATACTAGAGATTTCTCATTTGAACTCTACGCCACCCTAACCTTAATGAATTCATTCATTCATTTGGAATGTTTATACCATTTTAAAATAGGTAAAACATAATTTTGGATAACAAAAATTATTCTTTCGTAGAATTGATCTAAGTAAATTTTATGTATTATGTAGATTTATACGAATATATGTAGATCCTATCCTGAGAGGCTTTCATATTTACGTGTGTATTCATTTGTCTTCACATATTCTTAGATTCCCTTAAGCCTCCTCACTTTGCTTAACACTTAGCTTGTGATTTTCTTACAGTTTTAAACAGTAAGAGACGCAAACTAAGATATGACAACAACATAAAGAACAATCTAACCTCATTAGAATAAAATTTGGAGCAAGTGTCTCTTGAAATTTGATCCTCCTTAATAACAACAACAGTAATAATAATAATACAAATTGGAAACACACTTGAAGACACACAATCGACAACAAAGCGAAAAATGAATCCAAGTTGCAAATTCCAAGTGTAAGGAATGAGAGCTGCTAAGATGCAACGGTGGATTGGTCAAGCGAGTATTTTACAGCAATAAATTGAAGGCAAATTTAGTCAAATAAAATGTTAACGGTGTTTGCCCAAGCCATCTGTCTGTCTGTCTGACTGTCTGTCTGTTCGTTCAGCTCTCAAGAATAAGCCAACACAAATGATGATGTACAAGAATTGGGACAGACATGCCACAAATAGACATATATTCATGCTGATGCTGTTGCTGTTGCTGTTGTTGTTTCTGTTGGCTAAAGTATTTTTTAAGCGCCGCACCGCGGTGGTGCCTGCCCTTTTTCAACTTACATGGATATACTAGATGTGTATTTGTGTGTGTGTGTGTGTGTGTGTCATACTTATGATGAACGATGGTTGTTTGTTTGGTAGAGGCTGCTTGTGTAGCCGGGCTAAGAGCGATAACAATCCGACAACTTCAGAAGTTTTGCTAACTTACGAGCAGTAGGATGTTGGAAAAACATAGCGTTTTCCCAGTTCTGCCAGTTGCCAGTTGGAATTACACTGAGGCTGACTGACGCTAACGATGCAATGATGCCTCTTTCTCTGCCTGTTGCCTTTCGAGGAACTTTGGCAATTTAGGAATTTGTCACGTTCAACCATTTTCAGAGTAAACGAACATGTTAGCGCATTGTTAATAACTTTATTCAAAGCAAGCAACCAACAACTTTGACTAAGTTCTAAGTTCCACTATACAACAACAACAACAACAACAACTGAGCAATCATATGGGCATATCCAATGAGCAGCAACAGCAGCAGCAGCAGCAAATAACGTGCCACAGATCCAAATAGAATGAACAGAACAACCACGATGTTGATGATGATGATGATGATCAACGCCAGAGGTTCTTAGATTGAGACCCAAAAAGGGGATCCGCGAAATGGTGTTGACATGAATTTTACTTTTAAACATTTTACAAATTATTGGTAAGAAGAAATATTATGTTGAATTTAAAATGGAAAAGGGAAATATACAATTATTCTGATTTTGTAAACAACCATCATCTTCAGCAGAGCACGACTATAGGGAAACATCTATATCAACTGCATATTTAGAAATTCTTATAATATTTATAGCCCCAATCCTAATAATAAGGATACATGTTTTTGTTTTTTGTTAGGATTTGTTTTACATATTCAAAACTCAAAGGCAAGTGAGACAAAGAATTCAATATGACTTTGACATTCTTGGCCTTAGTTATTATTGAGTCTGAGGACTTGAATTGGGGTTTATTTAATATTTAATTCGCGATTTAAGAACCGCTGATCTAAGCACAAAGTCCACAAAGCACAGGCATGGATGGCACCGCCCTCAGTTGGCATTCCCTCTGCTGCTGTTGTTGCTGCTGCTGCGTGCATGCAAAACCTTTGGATCTCTCTTCATATGACAATGACACTGACAAGTAAGCGACCGTTATTTATGATCGGTTGTCTATGTGTGTATTTGTATGTGTCTGTGTTTGTTTTGCCAAAACTCAATTATTTGGCGATGATAATGAAGGCATGTAGTATGTGTATAGTAGGAGGTATTCGACGTGCCTGGCCTAAAGAAAAACATGTCAACAGTAACAACAACAACAACAACAACATTATCTATTCGACAGACTAAAGTACCACCAACAATACAAAAACAATTTCAACAACAATAACTTCAATACACTACTGCAACAACAACAACAACAATAATAATCAATGACAACAATAAAGCGAAAACATGTCACTGCGCCTGAGATCCTTGAACTTTGTTTCATCGTTAACCCGCAGTGTCTCTCCTTATTTCATTATTCCTATTATACTTATCATTCGGTACACACGGAATAAAAGGTATTATCATTTCGTAAAGAGGTTTGTATCACATGGAAAAGGATAAGAAGAAATATATTTACAATTAAAACAAATACATTGTCACCATCGGTTAATTCGGACAAATGTACGAGTATCATGCAACTGCTATTTAATATTAGGATTATTCTTTATATTTTTTATTTAATTTTTTAAAAAAAAATCATTCTATTCAAAACTTAATTTTTTTAATTTTTTCTGTTATACAAATCTTAAAAATAATATAAAAGGTATGGCAATTTCAATGAAACTGAACTTAATGAAGATTCATTTTGATTTTGTTTTTTTTTTTTTTTTTTTTCAACTTCAAACAAACTCTTGCGTTGAGGTAATAAGACGATGAACGACCCATTCGACAATTCGGCAAATCGGCAATTGTGCCATGTGTCTTGGCAATTAAGTCACATTTACCGTTATTGAAAATACTATGTATGCAAATGCTGCGCCTGTACAGCACCATGCAAGGTCAATGCAGACCTTGTTTTGCTAAAAAAAAAAAAAAATACAAAAAATACAAATGAAAGATAAAAATTCACTCACAGGAAATACAAGTATGAACGAGTTGGTTCAGTTAGCAAATGATTATTGGAATTTGCTGTGTCATTTGTGCAAATTATTGAAATGAAATGAAATGATATGAAATGAAATAATGCTCCTTGGCGCTTGATATTTAGCAAAAGTGTGGCGTGGTCTGATCTCATCTGAGCTGATCATGGTTTAGGCCAGCATAAAAGAGAAAAATGTATCAAAAGCATGAAATTAGAACAAATTGTGCATGATTTACTTGTTGTAAGTTTTCTTTGTTGATGTTGTTGATGTTTATTTATTGAGTATTTTGGATTTCTCCTTTGTCTATAAATTTATTACTTTTGTTGTTGTTGTTCTTGGCAATTTGACTTGACCTGATTTTTTATTCATTTTTATTCGTTGAAATGAACAATCATCATGGGAAATCCAAGACAATTCTAATCAAAATTGGTAATTTTTTATAATTTGCAATATTTTAATTATTTTATTTAAAAAAAAAAAACTTTAGCATTAAACTCATTCAGACACTTATGAAATGTGATGAGATATGTGAGTATGTTTGCGGGTGTTCTTGATTATAATTGTGTTCATTAAGCGGTTTTTTTTTTTGGTTGGTAAAAAACAATGAAAGAATTCATAAAAACCAAAATAAATAAATAAACAAAAATATTGTTGTATAAATAAAGTGGTTTTTTTTTTTTTAAATCACAACAAGAGAATGAAGGTAGTTTACATGAGATGATTCATAGATGTCGAGATATTCTGATGAAACATGAAGTGGGTGAAAGTTTGTTTGTTTATTGATAAATGAAAGAATGATGGAATGAGTGAGTGAGTGAGTGAGTGAGTTATCAACAAATTGAGTTTAAGAACGATAAAGAAAGAGAGCATTACGATTTTTATTTTTTTGTCATTAAAAATAAATAAAATTAAATTGGTTAAGTAAATATAAATAAAGAATTTCACTTTGTTTATAGAATCAAAGAGATATCATTATTTTTTTTTTAAGTGAGACTTCGAGTGATTGTTCACAGAACTTTGTAAAGAAGATTTTCTCTGTAAAATAATTCAACATGTAAGAACTACATTTTGCTGCTTAAATGCAGCAAATAAACAATAAAAATAAATAATATAAAATTTTGTTTTAATGGAATGAAAAGTAATATTTCATTTATTATTATTACACTTTGTTAATATTTAAACCTATGTCATTTAATGTAAATCTGGAAACAAATCTCGTAGAATATTTTTTCAATTTCTTGATGAAATCAACTCAACTATTTAAGTGTAAGTACATTAAATACTGAAACGGATTTCCTTGGTTGAAAAACCATACTTGTATAAGAAGTCACATAAAATGTACAATAGAAAGTCAATACTATATTAAGATTATGTTAATTTAGAGAATGTGGAGCTTTATATAAACTGGAGGGTTGCTGGAATCAACTGAAAGTTAAATGTAAGAGAATCTGGAATAAAATATTAATATTTTCATTGATTCCAACCAAAGCTTATTCCCCTGTTTAAACAATCTTTAAAAGTTGAATATGTCTAGTATGGGGGCAATGAAGTACCATTTGTTTAACGTGCTCGCAAGACTTAAGAACCCGGTGGTATGCACATGGATTGAAAAACGTCCATCAACGTCCCCTTGGATATATGTATATCCAAAGGTACCAAATTAGAGTCATATTTATTGTACCCATGGCCAGGACGGAACAGAATGTCCCGTGGGCTCCTGGCCACCCGTGGTACCAAAAAACGCTTCTGGTCGTGTCTAGGCGTCCCTCTTGGCAGAATAAAAAGAAAAATTCAGATGAAACCCAGAGCACAAAGTCTCTACTGGTCAATCAACTCAACATGTGGCCTGCGACTTGAGTGTTATGTTCTTCTGTGTAACTCAAGCATTAAACCAACTTGGTTCAGAATTATGGGCACCGCAAGCGCGAGTATTGTTGATGTCTACAAAGAGCTCAATCCAAAATTCACAGAACAATAACAGGCGCTCCATGGTATATCAGAAAAGAAGACATCCACAAGGATCTTAATGTAATGCAGTTTAAAGATGAGAGTTCAAAGCGGAAGCGTATTTCGGGTATAAACTTGTACAGCATGTTAATCCACTAATCAGAGCACTTCGGTTAAATAAGAGGCCCGAAGAGAGAGGTGAACCTCTTCCTCACTAGATTTGGCTTGAGATTGCGAACGGAATTATACTTTCTATTCTGTTGCTGCTGTCTGCTGTTCTTTTCTAAGCATTGGCATTTGTTTACCCGTCAGAGGGATCAGTTGTCTGTCAAGATACTTTAACATTAATAATATATAAAACCAAAAATACCGCACTATGTATTGTGCAACACAACAAAATAATGTTGCTCAACGAAACTCAAAAGAATCGAGCTTATTGTCTTGATTTATTGAACATTTTATAATTTAAAAATAAAGGAATGCACGCCAAGGATGTCAACAATTACAAAAACTAAATGGTGTGTTGAAAAATGGAGATTACCGACTATGGTTTATAATATTCCGTCCTAGTGAGTTTGATCTCAACAACATTCCTTGATTAGGGGTAAGTCAATTGATTACTACTTAAGATTATGTGCTAAAAGAGTCAATGATTTATATTTGCAATATCTCAGAGAAAAAGTCACCATATCAATGTTTTGTGCTTGTATTTTATTAATCTACTGAAATCTATAGTTGAAACAACAAAAATGTGATATATTGAAACATGTCTTTCAAGTTCGATCGATTAAACAGAATTAGAAAACAAGTTCAATATGTTTAGAGGCCATCTATCTATATACCGACTACGTCATCATCATAACCATCACCATCATTTTCATTGTGTTTAAATGCCACACTATACCGCAAATAATCGGAAATAAAGAATTGAAAATTTTAAAAAATCACAGATGAATTCAGTCGCTTACTGCACGACAAGTGAACATTAATCGCATGACGCATATTCGCCTACAGCACAGGCGTCATTTATTTTACTGCTCCAAGATACAAAGTAATACAATAATAGTACACAAAAGAACAGTAAATGTCCTTGATTCATTGTGCTTGCTTTACTTTGGTAATACAAAATATTATTGTATTGCATATTGTACAAAAGAAACAAAGACTGCAACCAGAACAATTGTTAAAAAATTATTAATAATATTGTGGTACAATAGTTTTTGGATTTCGAGTATCTATGGTGGTGATTATTGCAAGTGTAGTAGCGGCACCACCATTGTCTAAGCAGTTTATCTTTTGAAATTATAATACAATAGTTTTTAACATTTTGTGTGCAATAAATTTGTATAATAATTTTTTTTGTTATTGTTTCGCATGACTAAGCAAATGCAATTCCAATGTAAAAAATCACAATTTTTTTTTTTTTTGAAATATTTTTGTTATTAAGATTCTCAAAGATATTTTTTTATAAATTTTTTTCTTTTTTAATCTGATTTTTCATGATGATTGTCTTTGTTGTTGTTGTTGAGTTCCATTGATATCCAACGTTCAACATTTAAGATTGTCATAAAAATTGCATTAAAATCAGAAATTCACCACAATAAACTTTATTTTACATTATAAAGAATTCTACTTTTATTCAACGGAGGAATGAACCCAAGTTGCGAGAACATGTGTTTACGCTGCTCATTTGTGCTAATTTCAGTTCTTATTTTGTATATAAAAATAACTTGACATAGATTTCTTGTTGTTTTGCCATAATCCTGTTAAGGAATTATTTATGTTTATTAGAGGTGAATTTTATGAGGTTAGTAGTGCAATAAAAAATTAAGATGGGAAAAAAGGAAAGTTAACGGTGATTAAGAATGGTAGAGAATTCTTACCGTTAATTTGTGAATTTGTCTTATTATGACTAGAGGGAGTGAGACATCAATTGTGTAGCATCAGAGATCTTTATTTGAAGTATTTATTATAAGATTACTTTATTGCACCATAAAATTGTCGGCATTTTTAAATGTAATGAATGTTTTCCTTTTTTTTTGTACTAAACAAAGTCAATATCGTATTTTCTTTTACACCTTTTATTTGATGTAAATTCAGAAAAATAATCTATGGAATCATTTTTTTTTTTTTTTTTTTTCATTTTGGAATCAGACAAACTTTCATTGGCCTTTATATTTGATTATTAAACTTTGAAAATGCTCAGAAGACTTGAATCATGAGTTGCACGTACTATGTACGTGTTGATCAATAGGGTCTTTATTTTAGAAATACGACCACGATTCTTAGTTTCTATTTGTTAAATCTTTCCATGGATTGTTAAATTTTTATAAGAACTTATTTCATTTTTAGTCACAATGTGCGTTCTGTTCCTTGGTAAACTAATATATTTCTAACATGTGACAATAATTAGTAAATATTAATGATTTTTCTTATTTTTTCTATATTATTAATTTTATGGCATTTACATTCAGAATTTACTCCTGAAGGGTGACTCATTTTGAGCCGGTGATCCACAAAAAGTCACCATGCCTATTACAAAACCATGAGATGATTAACTGATACATCTACAGTACTTAAATATTAGAGTGCCTATTATGATTTTAAAACATAATTTTGTTAAGCAGACATAACTCGTAATTGAGTCCAGGAAGATTCAATATTCTTTTGCTGTCAATAGTAAGATATCAGGGTACTTAGAGGTGATCTACTTAGGAATATGGTAAAGGAATGCAATCTCAATAATATTGTATAAAAATGTGAAATAAATTGTACAACAAATTGTATGAAATGTTTATGTGAATAATGCATTGAATAATACATAATATACAATTCAATGATGCTGATGACATTTTGTTTCCAGTTAATTACACCTTTTGGATTAACAATAAATTGATTGTTTATTAATATGTGCAATAGCAATGTGATTATGATAAGAATGCGTAATATTTAGTTCTGTCGGCGGAGTCAAATATTACAAGCTGATTGATCTGAAATTTTGCATACACCTTTAGTTCTGCTGACAATCCAAAAGTTCTAGAAAATCTACTGGAAAACGCAGAATTGGGGGATCAAATTTTGTCTATAACAACAACTGGGAATATGTCCAAATTGTGAGGAAAATGTAAACAACTTAGAACGAAGGAAGTGGAACAAGGAAAAGAGACTTAGGCACAAATTGCTTCAGCTGCATATTGTTTGTCTATAACAACAACTCCACAATATGGTTATGTTGCCTGTTGTTGTTTTAGAGGAAACTGATCGTCTGATATAATGTTTATTACTCTTGGGAACAAAATGATAAAATATAAATAAAATAATAAAAATAACTAAAAAAATTGACAATAAAAAATATATTATTGTAGTTTGATCAATGCTCTAGAATTATGAGGAGATTGGTACCATTTAGTACATTATCTGCATCAATGTTATGTTTCTGTACAAAAATAAAACTGTTTAACTTAAAATGTTTTCACTTATATAGGGTTCCTATTGCAGGGGATTCGTTGTCTTTCCGTCCGTCTGTCTGTCCATAGGTCATATCTCATAAACCGCAATAGCTAGAGAGTTAATTTTTACATAGTATGTAGTTCTATCCGGGCATCAGTACTAAAACTAAAATATTTTCAAAAACTTAAAGGGATCCCCATACAAGAAACATTTTGGTTTGTATGGCAGCTATATGATCCAGTAATCTCATGATCTTGAAATTTTGGTGGTTGGTGGCCATACAACAGAAACTTATACTGTCAAAATTTCAGTCTGTTCGGACCACTAGGGAGGGTACCTCCCATACAAACCCAGCATTAAAATTCAGGTTATTATCCCAAAAACTTTTTTGTTTTTTGGACTATTGAACTGAAATTTAGACACTATAGTTTCTGATATAGGCGTGGAACATTAGTTGGAATCAGTCAAATCGGACCACTAGGGGGAGTACCTCCCATACAAACCACAGTCTGGTACGGAACCCACCGTGTACGAGTCTGACTTGCACTTGGCGAAACTACAATGAAACACTATAATAGTAAGATAAAGTATGGTATATAGAATACAATAATATGAACTATATAATATTGCACACTTTACCTATATATGCACTATTTATTTATATACACTATTCATTTATTTTTAATTTAATTTATCCACACTTTTATTTACAGCTTAAACAGCTTAAACAACTTAATGAAATTGCAGGCTTTTTGCGTCTGTGCATCAAGTTTTTTTTTTTTAATGTTATAAGATTATGTGAATTTAACCTAAGATATAGTTTTTTAAAAAATCACCCAAATTATGAGCTGCTGTGTCTCTAAAGTGGGCGCCTAAAAATATGCAAACTAAATGCAATAACTTAAAGTGATTAACATTTGTTTTTTTTTTTCAGTTTTGGCTTAAATCAAACAATTAAAAAGCAAAAGAAACAAGTTAAGAAAAACTTGCTGCACAACAATCGGCGTCGGCTCGTGTGTTTGGATGGCATGGCTTCGTGTTAATTAGCTGCGCTTAGGGATTGCAAGAGCAACAAAGTAAAGAGTCATCGCTCCAAGTTTTGCTCTTCATACAATCAACAGAGCAAGAAAGCTTAATATGCAAGCTCTGAGATTAAAATACATACAAGTTTCTCAAGTTAAAAATGTTGATTTGCTGGTTGATTTTTTGTTTTTTTTTTTTAATGACTAACTGTTCAACAACAACTTAACCTCAACTCTCACTTTCGTTCTACAATATGTTCGTTGTTTGCTGGGTTCGGTTAGCTGAGCTCAATTTACAATATCTACTCACTCGTACATTATTAATAATAATAAAAATAGAGTAAAATAGTAAAAGCTTAGCCCAAGTTGGACTAGAAAAAGGCCTGTTTAAAATACACTAAGCTTTCATTCCCGTTGATCTCTGAGCAAGCAACATGTTTATACTAGTAACTAAAGCAGCTTGTTTTACCTGTTTCTAATAATGTATATTTTTTTTTTTTTTTACTTTAATTTTCTTCATTTCATTTTTTATTGTAATACGTACTTATTATCATAGATACACAAATGTATGTGTATGTGTGTGCAAAAATCTAAGTATGTGTTTTTATTAATGTGCACCAGTTTACTAAAGCGTTAAGTTGGTCGCTCGTTGGTGGCTTCATTAGATTTAAGACATGCAGCTTGTTATGGAATGCATAGATACATTTGTCAGCTCTAACCAAAGAAAACACATGCATCTATGTACTAACATACTTATACTCGTATGTAGATATATATATATATATATATATGTATGTATATTAATATGTTTCTATATATCTTAGGCACGAGTTATAATTATACGCTTAAAGTTGATATTAATTGTAATTATTTATGCTTATTAAAAGTCCAAATTCATATTGAAATGCAAAAATCATGCTACTGTATATGAACTAAATACTATGGCACAATATATACTTTCAATGCTTAACCACTCATTTGATTTTAAGTACTACGAGTATAAATGGCGTCTGCCATAGACAAGTTTGTCATTTTCCTAATTGATATTAATTAATGCTGTGCATATGCATGAAATGTGTGTTTACTTTTAGTTGTCCTTGCAAAAAGCAAAGCAACGCAAGCAAATGCGATTAATTATTTACCTTGGGCAAACTAAACCATCTAATTAAGTAGCAAAATGATGGAGAAATAGCAAATATTTGTATATTTGAACTAAGTAATAGTTTAGTTCAGCCCACCGATTTATGCATTTCTAGATCAATTAATATAAGACATAACATATTGAACTCGAATTTGAAGGACACATTCCATAAAAGTTGTAAATTTCATCATGATTCTTACATTATTTTTATTTTTACGTTCAGAGTTGATTATTGTATTGTAAAATATGTTGAAATTGAAACAAGTTTGTACTATATGTATGTAAGTATATCGCAGAGAAATCGCTTTCTTCAAAAACTTATTACCGGTATTGTTGATTCGCCAGTGCTTTCTGTGCTTCTGGTCATACAACTAGAAATTTCGTTCCCTTAGCTATAAGTAGATGCACAACTAACTATATCCTACATGATCCTTTTCGAGTTTTATGCACGAGTACACGTCTCTCATCTGAGATCTCGCCTTCTGCGCTTAACTTCATCGTCCTTCATTGCCTTTGGAAAAAACAGTGACCATTGATTCAACCATTACGTCTGTCCATCTCGACTATATGTCCCTGACAAGAGTCGATAAGAGTCTTTCTGAAGCGCAAACGTATACTACAACGATTTTGTACTATTAAACGCGATGTTTCATCGGTCTACCCACTTGTTGAAGCCAGAAACTCCTGATTGATCTCAGATGCCTCACAGGTACTGCATGAGCTGGCATTGAACGCATTGTCATCATTGTAAATGGCTAGCAATGTATTGTCAGCGACTGGTGCTGGAAGGTGGTGCAAGGACACTCGGCAGATCATCCCTGACTTCAACCATAAAGCTGTACCCAAACAAGTATGACCTAAGAAGGAGCTACTGGGCAACTGAGAGAAGGAACTTTAGCTTATATAACAGATCTGAAATGTTTACTTTTAAATGTCCTGGTGACATGGTATAGAACTCTCTGGTGCCCCTTGGTAGTCAGGTAGGCTGCATTTCACTTATTGCCATTATTCTTCGAATATTTTGGAGAATGTTTACATCTAATCAGTCGATATTGACGCGACAATATTCTCCAGCTTGTCAGGTTTCTTTATCATAACAGCACACTTCTATTCTGAACATCACTCACTTTTCGGAATGACCTTTGCAACTCTGCCATCAATCCCATCACAGCCAGGGGCTGTAGTGGGCTTCAACTTGCTAATCTGCAGACATACTTTATTACGCGTGATGGAAGGTCTAGGCTGCATTTCTGTAAGTTCAGTTCAAAGGGCGTGTACCGGCCCTGCAATTCACAAATAAACACGGCCGTTATCTTAAGATCAGATCTACAATTTAAAGATTAAAGATAGGAAATGATAAAGCACTATGAATTATGTATGCAATTAAAGCAGAATTGATTTTATGAGACACAAATAATAAACAAATTACATATGTTTTGTATTGGGGGGATAATATGAATAAATGATTATTTTTATACTTGGTTAATGAAAAAGAAATGTTTGACACTATGACAGACAAAGCTAGATAAATTCTATGTACAATACTTGTGCTTTATTATCTTTTCCAATTCATGATCAACTGCTCTTTTTACCTTATGGTATATAATCATATAGTTGACCATCTATTAATTTAAAAAATATGCATTCAAGTGCTAAAATATGCAACCGGAAAACCTTAAAAAACATAATTTGGTTCAATGACGAAACGAGTTTTGAATGTTTTTAAGTGAATTTTGAAGAATAAAAAGTTTTATTCTTATATTTTATTTTATTTCTTAATTTTAGTTCTTATTATGATGGTAAATAAGAATCAATCCATGTGTTTTTACTGGGTTCATGTATATTTATTTTTATGGTATATTTATAATGTGTAGTCAATACACTTGTATTGATAGGAAATCTTTTCTTAGTTTTCTTTTATGGAAAGTTAAATAAACAACGTGTCATTTCACTGACAACTGACTGACTCATTGACTAAAGCATTCACTCAGTTAGTGATAATACGCCTGCTTGTTCATTTGGCAAGTGACATGTATCTCAGAGATATCACAAGATTTGACTTTGACAGGCAACGAACAACATAACAACGATCAACAAATCTACATGGTTTGGTCCATGTTCTGTAGATAACAAACATTTTTCAAATTTAATTGACATGTTTTTTTTTTCAACAGAAATTGAAATTAAAGAAATCTTTTTTGAAACAAAGATATCTTAAACCATGTTAAACATGACAAAAGTGTGTCTTCCTGAACTGAATGATTTGATAAGTAAAGATTTGTCATCAAATGAATAAATAAAATGAAATTTAATGCTTTATTTACTTAAGATAAAATTCTTTACGAATTGTATTTGAAGCAACAAATTATCACAGTATATTTGATATTATTGTGTAGGAAACGCAAAAAAACATAAATTTGACATTTGGTAGCAATTAATCAGACACCCGAAGACGGAGATTTTGTGAAACTTCTTAAGAAATGCGGTATTCTTTGTTTGTTTGCTAAAAAGGATTTGCAAACATAAAAGATACAAAGTATTCTTTGTTCACATACACACACAAACACACATAACACACATACACTAAAAATTATTCTTAGATACTATTTACGCATACGCATGCTAGCATGCTGTCAGTCAGTTAGTCAGATGATGATGATGATGATGATGATGATCATAGTGAAGATTCAAGGTCATTTGAACAAAAACGATAAGATTTATGACTTAAGTGACACCCGCGACCGCACCTGTGACTGCGCCCGCGACATGATTTACTCTCGCCCGCACATAAACGCGCACACATACACATACACATACACATACTAACACATGATCTTACAGATACTTTTGTGTAAAGAAACTGGTTAAATTTAACTGATTTTAAGTTGTAGTATTTAAAGACTAAAGTTGGCTTTTATGCCATGCTCATCTGCATTAATTATCGATATTTGAACTTGATTAATTTCGAGCAAATCAATTAAAAATCACAGAAACTAAAATATAAAAAAAAAAATGAAATAAAAAATTTAAAAAACAAAATAAAATTCCATTATAAATAAAAGAAGAAAATAGAAATTCAATAGAAATAAAATCAAACCAGATCATTTCAAGCAAAAGTATTTCAGTTTCAGTTTCAATCAGTTTATCATCATTAATGAAATCAAAATCAGAATAGAAATTGAAATTAAATTTCTTTTGTCATGATAATTAAAATAATAAAGTGTGCTAGAAGTCAGTTTAATTAGTAAACGAAAATTTAAAATAATTTTCAGTTCTGTTTTAACTGATGCATTAATCTCAAACAAAAGACTTAAGCAGCAAACTTGTTTGGTTTCGAAAATTTAAATATAAAAAATATTGTACGAAATCACTGCTCGAAATAATTAAACTATTATTATTGTAAATGTATTATGTTATTATGAAAAATTTATTGTATTGTAAATCATTTGAAATGAATTTAGAAGGGTGGAAATACTCGTACAACCAAGTAACAAATAATACTCGTAATAATTTTGATCTGCATAAACTTGTTCCCACACACATCAATCATGGGCATGGGCAATAGCAATAAAGTCCAAGAAAACCAAAATATCTTCCATGTCGCGGAAGGTCTTTCTCATACTACGAGTATACGACTATATATATTGACTATGAATGAATGAACGAATGAACGACCAACCACATCAATATATTTGGCTTAAAAGTTTGAAAGTCTAATTTAATTTAAGCCTAAAAAAGAAGCCTTGACGAACACAGCGGTGGCAAAGCATAAATTAAAAAAGAAAAATAAAAATTATAAGGCGGCATCAAGTCCAGATGATGCTGGCCATAAAAGACGCCAAAACATTAGCATAGCATTTGTGTCGCCGCATTTAATGTACGAGTGAGTAAGTATATAACTAGATCGAATATACAATATATTACAATATAATCTAAGAAACTACATACAATTACAAGTATGTTAAGTGTACTAACAATTGTAGTTTAATTAAATTATAAAATAAAAATATTCAAATCTTTTGAGCCAAAGAAATCTTAGAGAAATATTTGCTGAATAACCCATTGACATAGTGGTTATTGTTATAGCCATTCGATTGTTCGATTTTTAACTCACAGTCACATCTATTGTTATTATTATTATTATTATTTATTTAGCACTATGACATGTTGACAATTTTAATAAGTTCAAACCCTTGGTTATATTTTTCCTTTCATATTTCGGATCGAGGAGTCATAATTGTCCCAAAACGGAGACTGCGAAACTTTCTTTTCTTAATATAATACCTGAAGCAATGGTGGCTGGTAAAGTATTGGGCGTACAAATATAGGGACATCGAACGGCGCCTTTGCATGCGCGAACAACTCCTCCAACGGCAAAACAGAAAGGGTTTTTGCATCGCATCGTGACCGGCGATGAAAAGTGGATACACTATGACAACCCGAAGCGGAAAAAATCGTGGGGGCTTCCCGGCCATACATCAAGTTCGACCGCAAAACCGAACATTCATGGCTCGAAGCTGATGCTGTGTATCTGGTGGGACCAGCTCGGTGTAGTGTACTATGAACTCTTGAAACCAGGGGAAACCATCACAGTACTCTATCGGACTCAAATAATACGTTTGAATCGAGCGTTGAAGGAAAAACGCCCGCAATACTCGGAAAGACACGACAAGGTGATACTTCTACATGACAATGCTGGTATGTTTCCAAGGTAGTGAAAACATACCTGGAAACTTTGAAATGGGACATCCTACCCACCCGGTGCTCCAGACATCGCCCCTTCTGATTTTTATTTATTCAGATTGATGACGCATGAACTGACAGGACACCACTTTCGTTCTTTCGAAGAAGCCAAAAACTGGATTCATTCGTGGATCGCGTCAAAAGACGAAAAATTTTTCCGACGAGGAATTCAAAAGCTGCCAGAAAAATGGGAAAAAGTTGTGGCTAGTAATGGAAATTATTTTGGAGATTGAGTATGTAACGAGTTTTTTACAATAAAGCCTCAAATTATGAAAAAAACGGCGATTTCTATTTGTATGCCCAATATGTAGTTAGGATATTTCATACTTGTGTTGTGTTGGGTATATCTTCTAGATGATCACCAGTGTCGGTAAAGCATACATTTGTCTTGCCTTTGACTTTCGCTATGATGCCTCTCTTCATTGTTTTCATTAAATGGATCTCCAATTCAATCCTGAACTCCATTCTTTGCCTGATAATCAGTTTATTCTTTACTCTTGTGTTTTTCGGGCCCTGGAATTCGCTAGAGCATAAGTTCCCAAACTTACTTCGACAACCGCCCACTGCAAGCTACACAAAATTCCAATACCTCCCAAAATTTTAATTATAAGTTGGCGAGCATAAAAAAAGAAGAAGGTCATAGATTTAGTTTGCTGTTTCAGTTGATACTTGCTTTGGGCTGCGGATTGGACAGCCTAGGTTTCTAAGATAGAATTTGTCTGCCGGTGCCCCTTTTAATTGACTCAACGCCTGCTTGTTTTGCTCTGATTCGTCTACTGCCCCCTTAACATCATCCAGTGCCCGCGAGGGGTGTCATCGCCCACTTTGGATACATATGCACTGAAGTGTAGCATCCTAATTCGTTCTGCAAGAGGCAGCATTTCCTTAGAACTAAGCAAAAGGGAATTTTGCAGTCCCCAATAGAATAAAAATACTAAACTGTGTTCTATGAAAATTACTTCTTCATTCAACTGATTCTGAATTCTTATTACACAATAGTAATTGGGGAAGTCTTGATAGTTAAAAATCTTGAAAATGGATACTAATAATTTAATGAATTGTCCGATATTGAATTACAGATATCATGGCAAAATGATAATATTGAACCATTAACACTACCACATTGTATGTGAAAGGTATAACAAAATTGGAAGTGCAAAAAAAACTACAGTGATTATGCAAGTGTGCACATAAATTAGACGCTTGTTTTTGCTTAGCAAATATTGTTGTATGTTTGTAGTTTGGACTGTCTTGGCTTGTCTGATCAGGTCTGGTACAAGTATAGTCTAGTCTAGTCTGGTTTACTTGGTTGCCTACTCCCAAAGCACTACTACTACTACTATTCAATGCTCACTATTACTGCTTTGCTATTCAAACCTAATCACAGCTTAAATCAAGCGTAGAAAATTGGAGCAGATACAAGTGCGCGCAATAACAAAAATAATATAAAAAAAAATTAAAACCACAAACTAAGATACAAAAAAAAATATATAGTAAGTACTACTATATACAAATAGTAGATTGGATATTGCAAAAAAAATAAATAAATAAAACAAATCAAACATTTGCTTGCTACTTTTTACAGAGAAACGAAAGCAAAACTTGGCCAATCAGCCTCAATGGCTAACTAACTTTACTTGCCTGGTATTTTAACAACTGCTCCACCAGCGCAGCAATGGTCATTACTTGCCACCAACAAACCAACCAACCAACAGAAGCAAGCGTGCGGTGAACGTCGCCAACACGCCACTTAATGTTGAACTACTTTGATCAGCTAAGCTTAGACCAAGCCAAGTGAGCTGCTACCTCTCTGGTCTTTAGTCAATAATTGCGCAAATGGACGATGGACGATCAAGTAATTTTATTTTTCATTTTTTCTCTTAATTTTTGTTTTGTTTTTACTTATTGTATTTTATTGCAATGTATATTTCTTTTATGCAATATCAGCTGCAAAACAATGTGTTATGATTCCGATAAGGGTAATAACAACTATAAAAATACCAAAAATTAATAGCAAAAAATTACAAGAAACAAGAAACAAAAATGTTTTAATAAAACTTTGTAGCTGCTCGCCTTACTTACTTGTCCTATAAGTTGGATCTCGTACACCCGCTTCAAATGTTCAGTTCTGCTTGGCAAATTCAAACGTCATCAAAGTCGCCATCAGAGTCAGTCGCCTTCGTTACCACCTTTTCCTCTTTGTAATGAAATTTGAAGTTGATTAAACAAAATTGTCTGACTTTGGGGGCCACACTGAACCCCAGTTCAAAGGCCGTTACAGGTTAAATTCAATATAAATTGATTGAGGCACATTTGCACAAGGCAACCCAAACCGAAAAACCAAAAAGAAATGTTATATGCCACAAGAAGGAAACGAACTACAATACAAAAATTATAACATAAAATTATGTATATACAATAATACGAGTATATTGGAGTGGACAATCCAATCTCCGATCAAGCGCCATCTACATATTAAAGCAATGATATACCTACATATATACAATAGAAAAAAAAAAGGAATACAAAATCAAAACATTTTACTATATTGTACACTTTATGTATTAAGTAATGTAGCGAAAATGAGCCTAAGGTCAAATGCTTGGTTTGGTTTAGTGGAACTTTCGATTTTGTATTGTTATTTATTGCACGAATAGAATGTTTTTTCTTTATTTATTTGTTTTATTTGTGTGTGTTAATTTTGGTTAATTTTATTGGTATGCCAAGAGATATGTTTCGTTTGGTTTGGTTTGGAATTTTTGTGTGTTCATTATGTGTTTAGTAAACAAAGGCTTATTATTGTATTTTGTACCAACCAACTGAATACCCATAATCATTGTTGTTGATTATATAATGAGGCAATTATTTAAACATTTTTCTTTTATTTTGAATTAAAACAATTAATAATAAAATTCAACAATTGTATCACATCATATGTAAAAAATTCATAATTGATTGGAATAGAAAGAATATTCATTAGCTTTGATCCATTAAAGCTTAGATACTCGTCTACTATGTTAGCTTAAGTAGTGTCAAATTTGCTCATGGCTTGTAGTATTTATGGTTGTTGTATAAAGGATTGAATCCCCTTACTTTTTTAAGCATTCTACCTGAACTCCTCCGGTGTGGCGAACGGCCTGCATATTCCATCCTATTCTATATAAAAGGAAAGCTTGATTGTTCTGATTTGTATATTCTTTGAGGACATAAGTCTTATAAGAGGCATATCTTAAAAGATTTGATTCATTTGATTAAGAAATTGACAATTTATGCATACAAAAACTCATTCATTAATATAAAGGTCCGCCTCGTCATATCTCTTGTTATTCTTGATATTGTCACGAAAATGATCGATCATTTCCAGGATACCTTTGCATGATTTTAATAAATTCGGTATAAATTCACTAAAGTTGGGAGAGAAAAAAGGTGAAATAAAATATCGACGAGAAGAATAAGATTAAAGACGGCAATTTTGTACAAAAAACTAATGATTGACAAATTTATATAAAAGGAGAAAATGCCACCATATTGCTTTTGGATTTGGTTGCAACAGAGGGCAACATTTTTATTCTGTTCTGTGTTATGTGATGCATTGAAGTTTTGTCTGCAAGCCCCATTTGGATCACCACGTACACAGCACATCCCACACAGTATATCGATTGCACAAAGCCCACTCAGCGAAGCGATCCATATTCGCTTAGCGGAAGGTTAAAACTAAACTACTGGCAACAATTTATGGCGCTAAAACTGCTAATTATCATATCGAAAGATAGTTCAAAACCGTTTTGCAAAAGTTTATTTCATTGCATATTAAAATTTATTTCAAATATCAAACCAAAAAAGTCAAAAGAATAATAGAATGAAACAAAGAAAGAAATGGAGAGAAATAGAAGTTATTTGTTACTCAATAAAACCATAAATAGTATCTAAGCAACGACAGGAAATAATCTTTATCATATTTAAATTTAGCTAACTTGCTTCTGTCACAAAATAGTTTTCACTTTCTTTTTTTATAATTGATGAAAAAATTAAGAAAATTAGCCTCTCTGAAATATAAAATATTGATTTGATATAGTCATGTCTCAAAACATCAAAATATTTCATTTGAATTTACTATAAACTCATAGTATAATATGAGTAAATACATTTTTTGCTCCTTAATTAATCAGTGAAACATCTGCTGTTGGCGACTCGTTAAAGCGAAATGTTGTTTCAATTTATCTATAACAACAACAACAACAACAGCGACAACAAATACAAAACACTATACTTGAATAATGAAAGAAACATAAGTAAAACAATAACAACAATAGAGTTAAGTAAATTAACCACAACTGGCACCTCTTGCACCATCAAAAAATTATCAAAGTCTTTTCGTTTTTGTAGTTTTGCCAATTTTACGATTGGACAATTTTAACTGACTTTCAGTCTTATTGAATGACTGACTGACTGAATGAATGACGGACTGAGCGACTTTTTGTGACAATTTAAAGCTGCTGTCTTTACACAGATATACATACATACATACTTGCACTAACATAGAAAATAGTGAAACGCAATAATCGTCATTCAAATGCTTGCATGTTGGCACGCTTATGGTACTAGTACGAGTATCAAGCGAATGCCAGTCAGCCTTTCCAAGCGCCTGTCAGATTATTGAGGGTCTCTCCTCCAAACTCATGGCTTGATTGTTGCTTGAGACAGTGGCAACAAGAAGTAGAGAGCTTAGATAGAGTAACAGCAGCGACAGTGGTAGCCCAACCCATATTCTTGTTAGCCAACAATTGATGTGTTGCTATTATTATGTATTGTTGTTATGCTGTTTGTTGTTGGCCAAGAGTAACAACAATTTTTTGCTGGTTATAATTTTCCACACGTAACCTTGAGCAGAAACTAAATCAGAAAAAATAACATACTTTAATGAATTTCACAAAATTGTAGCAACAAGACAATTGAAATGAAATCAAACCAAACCAAACCAAATCAAACTAAGCCAAATAAAAGACATTTCATTTCATTTTATAATACAAAATATAAGCCAAGGAATGAATATTTTATGATGTGGTTTTTGTTACCATTTTTGGTACATACTTGCATTTTATTTGTTATTGTTGTTGTTGTTGCTGGTGTTTTTCATTCAATATTCGTTTTTTTTTTTTTTTTTCATTTAAATTTTAAGTGCATTTTTTCTGAAATTTTCATTCAAAAATTGCCTTTGAATTGAATTTTTTTTTTTTTTTTTTTTGAATTTGTTGTGCGTTTGAATTTGGCTCACTGAAAAGCGCCATTGCAATTAACTAAAAGTTATATGCTGTTGTCGTTATCGATATTATTTGTGTGGCACACAATGGCAGTTGGAGTTGGAGTATCTTATAAGGGAGTACAACATAACACACCCAACGTGGGTGTAACATTGTTCAATTGAACTGAACTTTTTGTCGTTGTCGATTTTAGTTTTCTGATTATTTGATTACAATGGAAATTATTGTTTAGTACAATATATTTCAAGATATTATTGCATTGATTTAAAATTTATCTAGAAACACATTGATTGCAGTTGCTCAAGAAATAAAATTGTGTGTTTCTTTTTTAAATAATACACTTCATCAAACAATGAAATCTAATAACACCTGACACATGTTCATTTTAGTAATCCATGTTGTGGAACTGAAAGTGTGCTTCCTGTCGAACAAACAAACAAGAAACAATTAAAAAAATAATATGGTATTCACAATTGCATGTTGCCTGTCCATTTTACATATGTAAATTCGGTTTTAGTTAATAAAATTTAGTGAAGGTTGTACATTATTTTTTAACCGAAATTAAAAATGTACCAGAAAATAAGATGACTTTAGTTTTCAATTAAGTTCGATACACTTCACAAACATAATTTACAGATTAATTTATAGTACCAACATCTATATCAATTTTTAAGTTTTTACTTTAAAAATGTTTATGAAAACCATGGGTTTAAATCAGAGTTGTCCGTGCCAAGTGAAGTCTGAATGTGGCCCAAACAGAACTTCCATGGGCATAGTGTAAGTTTTCTTTTTTTTTTTTTTTTTGTTGGCACTTGCAGCCCAACTCATTACACATTCTTCCAAAGAGGTCCAAGGAATGAAAAATGTTGTCAGTAATCAATCTTATTATACCAAAAGAAATGATTTGATTTTGTGTACAAAATTTGGGTTCTCTATATTGAAAACTAAGTCTTGTATCCATTTGGTTTATCTCAATTAAAATGGATTACCAATTTTGATAATTTTGGGTCAATAATAGAAAAATAATAACCCACAAATTAATATGCTCAGCAATGGACTAGATGCTAGATTTAGGAACACATGTAGAGTTTTTCTTTTTCATAAGTAGACTTTATCAAAATTTTGATTCTTTAAGTCTACCTAGTGAATGGCACCGGTTATGGTAAACAAAAGGCAGAAATTGGATAGGAAAAACCTTTTTATATTTCAGCAAATAATTGTCAAGTTTTGGAATCATCTGTATCTCATGAACCGCACTAGGTAGAGAATTCAAAATTTCACAGAATGTGTATTTCAATTTCCATATCCCCAACAAATAATAATTGGAAAATTTTTGGAAAATTCACCGGGAAAGCCACAACAACAACATGCAGTTTGTGTGTAAAAAATGTTCATAACAACAACATGCAAGCAAACAGCTTGTGTTGTACAAAAACAATACAACAATTAGACACCAAAAGCAATATACAGATGGACAGACAGACTGACAGACTTTGAGATGACCTCTCTCTGTATGTTTTTAAGAAGTTTCACTTCTATCATGTGTATGATGGCACATGAGTAATTTTTCTTTTTTTTAAGGTACTTCCAGACTAAATGGAATCATCAGGATCATCAGAAAGGATTTATCAATACAAAGTTGACCAATATGCTAGTACTTAAAGTGATATCCAATGTCTACTTTAACACAATCAAACATTATACTCAAATCATAATTTTAGATCACTCTATGGGTATAAGTACAAAGTGTATTGAAAAATGGCAATAATATAATACAATATAATATAAAAAACAACATTTTTCTTTAGTCCATTACATGAACACAAAAGCTATTGCAATCGATCTATTGAAATATTTCATGCTGAGTTGAGCTGAGTGCCAAGCAATGAATGCCTTTCATAAAACAAAAGACTTAAGACACAAACTTGCTTCTATTCAGCAAGTGCATTTTGAATGATTCGACGATACTTTTACGATCACTTTGACTAAAACTAAATTTACTATTTTTGCATTAATCGATCGATCGATGCCTGTCTATTTCTCTATTTGTCTAACTGACGCTCTCTGTCTGTGGCTGCCTGTCGAACTAATTAAATGCAACTAAACCAATTGCAGTTCAATTAATTTGTTGTTGTTTTTGGTTTCAATATTATTGCGCTTGCCTTTTTTTTTTGTTTTTTTTTTTTTGTTTGTATTGAACAAAAATAATAATTAAAAACCATATTTGGTCAATCATGGTAGAAATTGGCAAGAAATTAATTGGTTCACTTCGATGGAATAAACCATGCTATTGTGTATATTTTTATTGTATCTTTGTATTATTAATTGTGCTCCATGTTGTGCCAATTTGCAGCTGCGCAGTGGCATTTTGTTTCAAATTTACTATTTGCAACGTGCGCTGCAAGAAAAATGTAACAACATTTTGTGGTTTTATCAACTTGCCACAATTCATTTATATTTCATTGCTTTTGTACATTAGCGAAATTTGAGCGGGTGGCATGCGTTGCATTAACCACAATAACAACCGCAATTATTATAATTTCCTTTATACAATTAACAAAAAAAACAAAAATGAAAGAAGAAAATATTATATTGTAGTATGTACAATATATTGTAGTATAGAAACACATGGTTGCGGCAAATAAAACCTAAGTAATTTGTTAGACACGCTGACACCATCGCTATAACCATAGTTAAAGCGGAAATATTATCCATGTTAGACCATTTTTTAATTGCTTTTATTTATATGTAAGTATTGTAGTAGTGCAGAGAGTTGGTCGGGTATGTATGATTGCCATGTAAGTCAGCCAAGTCAGTCAGTCATTCAGGCAATATATATATTTTTGTGGGTATTTCTTTAAGCTGAACTACAGTATTTGTGGGTGTGAAAATATGTCTGTCGGCACTTTGGGTCAATGTGGTCTAATCTGATAACTTTGTCTTATATCTCTTGTCTGTTTGTAATGGTTTATTTCTTTCTTGCCGAAACAATTGGTTGCATGCCGCTTATTGTGTAATATTGAATTTGAGCCTTTCACTTGTTTTAACAATCAACTATAACAAATTCTATATAATTTGTAATTTATTGTGTTTGGTGCTGAAATTAAGTTTATTGTCCAATATATTGAACGCCCACTCAGCACCTTAAAAACCCAAAATTTCATTTTCATTTTTATTGTAACAAGTGATTGATTTAGTCAAGGAGGAAATGCATTTGTTGGAATTATAAGATATGTAAACTAATTTCTGTTATTTTTCGAGAGAATATTATATTATTTTGGCATGGTAGCATTATAATCACTTTCCAATTCCCACTGAAGCTTTAATGTTGTACTTCAAATGATGGTAGGCGATGCCAACATTTCATGAAAAAAATTTTTTTTTTTATGGGAGAAGGATAGTTTGCAAGTGTAGGCCAAAGATGAATAAAAATAAAACCCCAATGGGATTTTCGCTAAACTGTCCAAATGCTTAAAGAAAGATCTTCCGAGAAAGCTCGGTTCGATTCGAGTACCGAGAAGAGTAGAGGGTTATCAGTCCAAATGAACAGTGCCGCGTTAAAACTCCCATCTTAACATGTTTCAGAGATAACGGAAAGCTAAGAATCTTTATCCATGGTCATCTTTCAGAGTAGTTGCCAGCACAAATAAACCCTCTACCAGACTGTTGCAATATATTTCAAGAAGAGATGCAAGTCGAACAATGCTCAATCGGAGTCAGCTGGATAGCTGATATAAGTCCGAACAACCTCTAGCAACGACTGCATTCTACACTTATGTTTTTATTTATTATGAGCTACTGAAATTACTGTAAGTATCTACTGATTACAATGAATCTATTACAACCGAATATTGAAGGAAAAATGTCTTCAAATCTAGAAATCTAATAGTAAAGTGATTTCGTTGAATGGAAAACTGATCGGAAAGTTTAAAACATGGAAATTCGAAACTATTCAATTCAATTCTATACAATTTCTACCCAATAATGGTAATATATTCAAACTTATATATTATTTTTTGTCTTGAAGTTTATCTAATCATCTACAATTGATAATATAGTGAATTTTTTGGGAAAAAACAGCAAGAACTTGATTTAGACTCCTTTGTCTGGCAAACAACTATTGTATTATGATGCCTTCTTATTTTTCTTGGCAACATTAAAGCAACAATGTGTTTACTTATCTTCCATTTCAAAGGTCATTCATTAATCATACTGTTATTCATACACAATAGGCAAAATTAAGAAATACAATAAATTAAATCAGTTATCAAATATCCTGTTCAATTATCAACCTAAGCACCAGCTAAGCTGCCAAATAAGTTCCACGAGCCAACACGATAAAAATAATTAAAAGTAAAATTTTGTCGCTATTAAAAAAAACTGCTGGAAGTCCGTAACTCCAAATGATAGACAAAAAAAATAAAATTAAAGACTCCAAATTATTGAACAAAAATCATTTAAAAAAAAAAATAAATAAACTGAATGACATAAAACATTCCAATCCAAAATAAAACTTAGATACAAAATACTTTTGTTAAACGTGCGCATTGTTTCAAATTACATAGACGAGATACAATATCTTTTGAACGCATTAACCGCATAAGGTGTTGTTGGTTGGTGTCGGCTTATAGAGGCAATTGATACGCATCTTTTTGAACTTGAACACGTGACAAATTTTGTTCATTATTTATACACCTTAAAATTAAGATCAAATTCAGTGAACTCCAATTAAATTCTTCTCTTTTTAAAGCATTAAAAAAACGAAAGATCTAAGCGACGAACATTTTATATAAATAAATTCTTTATTGTTAGAATATTTTTGATAGACGACAATAAAAAGGAAAAATAGAAATATACAATAATTAATAATATAATCTCTGCATTTTTTTATGGAACAAATAAAAATAATATATTATAGAAATTTAAAAAAAAATATAATAAAATAATTTACATGAAATGTTACTTAAAGTCGCTTTTGTCTTGACTTTTGTATTTTCGCATTTTAATATCTGCAAGAGCCAAAGCCGTGATCCATGCTGATGCTTATCGGTCAATGGACTTGCCGTCGCCAACTTTTGATGTTATTTTACTCTTTTATTAATGCGCCATATGTTTCTCTCTGTTAATTTGACTTATAAGCGAATGGCCAATGACGCATAGTTTCGTTGCCAAGTGAGCCGAAAAATGTATCTTTCATAGACGAAATAAATTTTATAATAAAAAGCAAAGGTTATGGTCAATGAGAAATTCAAATTGTTGTTGTTTTACCAAATGTATTCGCATCATCACAGGTGTCTTTAAAATTCCTCCTAAGATGGACATTTTCCACCCTGTAACTGACTGATTTCGTATTACTTCATGTTTGTGACCTACAATAGTTTGGCGATTTAAGTTTACTTGTTGCCTGCACCAAAAGTTCAGCTTAGCAGATATAACGTACTATACTTCATTTGCAACATCTTACAAAAAGATTCATTGCTATCTGTCATCTACCTGACTATATCGATCCCATTCTGTTTGTAGAACCTTTCGAACTTCTTTCCTATTGCCACAAAGAATGAATGTTTGGATTGCGTCTCCATAAATACAAACTGAGTGGACAGTTTCACCCATTTCATAGAAATGTAGCTGTTCAAGCACTTGCTGCTCTATTGTAAATACTCGTATATAATTCTGGCATTTTTTTTTTGATAAGGCTTTTAGTTTGATGTCTCTATGTTTTCTTTTTATTAGTGTCACATGCTGACAACATAATTTTGATGAAATTATTTTCATTCTTAGCCGAGGTCATGGTGCATATGAGCTGCATTGATACTCTCAACTGAAAGCGAAAGTACTAACTCGCATCATGCATCATTAACCGGCAAAACATGTTTACATTTTCATGTTTTACCTACAAAGAGAAAATACCAGACTTTAAAAAAAGTATAAGTTTGTATAGAAAAAATCCTTATAAACAAGACACGCATAACCATATCCGCAGCTGTTTCCTTCTCATGCTGCAAAAGGGCAAAACTTGTTTTAACTCTTAATGTATAAAAATTGTTGGGTTTTTGTCTTTACCATTTTTTGTTGCACGATTGCTTCCTGCATTTATAAGTTTGCTGCATGCCTCCAGCAACAACAACAACAACAACAACAATAACAACAACAACAACAGCAGCAGCAGCAAAAGATACTAAATCAAGTAAGCGAAAGAGGCGTACAACGCTTAACAAATTTAGCTGTTTATCGAAACGCATTAAAGACAAAAAGGAAAGAAAAACAAAAGGAAATATGTACAACAACAAAAATAACATACAGAAAGGCAGACAGATAGACAGACACACACATAAAAGGCTCTTATTATGTTGACCTACTTTCATGGACAACTTTTGGCTTTTGTTTAATGACTTGGCTTTGCAGAGAGTTTAACTCAGAATTGACCAAGTGAAAAAAATAAAAGAAAAAAAAAAAAAAAAAACAAACCAAAAAGGGGTAAGTAAAAAGGTCTTACATAATATTAACCAACTAACTGTTAGTGGACATGGACCTGCATCATGTGGCATTATGACTTTCGGTATCATATTTAATGCATTGTTTTGTTATTTTATTTAATCCAGTAATGGCTTACTTATGTAAGACACATGACAGAACATTACTTTTAGTTCACCGAGTACCATTCACTTCAATTTTTACATTTATTATGTTAATTGTCAATTCAAATTGATTTGTGAAGTTTTGTTTTAATCTTATGAAATGTCTTACATACAAAATATTCAAATATACTTACTTCTTTAAGATTTATAGGGTAGATACTTGTTATGTAGAATGCGAGTATTCGCATCTTCCTATTTCTAGACATTCGTATTCGCATCAACAATTTTTGCAAATATGAGTGTCAGAAAAAATGCTTAACATGAGATGTAAGTAAATAATATTAGGTAAATGAAACAAAAGCATATTAATATCTTAATCTTTTTATTAGAAAATATTTTGTAACTTAAGCTAACCTTGCAATTAGAGTATCATCAGCATTCATTTTAAGATTTTGTATTAAATGATAATGAATTTCTCATGACAAATAAAATCAATAAAATAAGTAGATTGTAAGTTTGGAGAGGGCAACAATTACTACGGAATGAAGGCTACATCTATAGATACAATAAATGGCGCCAGATTTAGGAAGACATTTGCACTCTACAAGTATATGCAGTGCACCTTCTTTAGATAGATATATGCCTCTGTTCTTTTTTAGGTGACATATTTTTTTGATGGAAACGACAAACGAAACACTGTAAAACGTATACATTAAATATCAATTCTCGAGATAATCAACACCAAATTGTGTTTAATTTCGGGTACCCAACAAAAAAATTACACACAACAACAAATACAACAAGATAAAATCATGATTTCGTGAGTGGTTTGCCCAGTCTATTTATTTTATAGCCTTTGGTTCTATTGATATTAACATGATGATAAGTAGATGATGTAAACTTTTTATAAAAGATAAGAAACTGAAACTGGGTGGCGGTTGAAGTTTTTTTTTTTTTTTTTGTTTTAGGTGAATCAAGTATTGTATATTTCAAAAATATGTTCTTACAAAGTGGACCATAGAACCATAGCTTCTGAAGTAGAGAATTTACATGGTCAGATAGGATTTCAAATTTGAAGCTTGTTGTTGTGAAATATTTTCAGATATCTTTCGTTAATTAAATATCATTTATTTGCAAAATCATGGATGGATATGTCTGCCTCAATTCTAATTAACACGATTGAACCTCATTGCAAAATGAAAATACAATAAGTGTGAAAGGTGTAGCAAGTATTGAAAGTTTAATAAGTATTTCAATAATTTTCTTAATTGATATGAGTACTTGACTTTCTTTGTTTAGTTCCTAACCTTCATCACGTTGGAAACAATTTGACATGAAGCATAATATATTACAATTTTTAATTTGAATGTGAATTCAATAAAGCTCAATCATTTCGATAAATATATTGTATTTTCATTAAGCTTTAATAAAAAAAATTCACATACAAAAATGTTGTATCTCCGACACATGTTGACTAGGTTTCAACATGTCGTTGCCAATGTTTATATCTTTTAGCATTTCTTCATGCTATTTTAAATGCTTAAAAAAATATCAGCGATCTAATCTATCCATCGAAGCTATCAAGACATGGCCATTTGTCGTTTATAAATAGTAAAAATCTTAGAGTTTGAGATATCCAGATAAATTTTTGCATAGAAATATGGATCACCACACCGTAGAACATATGCGCCTAAAATAGAATATAAAAAAGCATGTTAATTAAAAATCAGAAATATTAGAGAAAGAAATACTTTCGTCGACCGTCCATATTATGTGAGGAACTTATAAGCAGAAAACGTTCTATTGTATATGTAATACAATATATCTAAAACTTCTCAAATCTATCAAACCTACAATAAAGTTAAAGAAAAAAAATTACAGTTTACCTTTGAATTGTTTTATTCTTAAATTTTCTTAAAATCGCTTAATTTACTTTATATGCTTGCGTAAAAGGTATAAATATTTCGTTGAAATAGGCCAGTTATGATTATTTCTTGTTTCTTCATTTAATTAAAGCCCTCAAGCACTTAAGTTTGTTACCATTTAAAGAGAACTAAAAAACTCTGAAGAGTTGAGTGTGTGACATATTGGCGTCAAGTTCAGTAGATATAATATTATGTTCCAATCAAAAGTGAACCATAATAATGAAAATAATAATCACAATAATAAAAGCGACAAAGTGGCGCTGATCGAACGACATTGATTAGTTTGTTTGTTGGTTGGTTGGATATTCACTATAAAGAAACCTCCATTCATTTTGTATGTTTATTTGTTTGTATTAGAAAAAAGAACTTGAAATTCAGTCAATCTCTTTTGGTATCATTAGTCTACCTACGGCCACGCTCATGATAGATCATTATTTTCAATTATAAATTTATTAGTCATCGTCGGTTTAACAACAAGAAATAAATACTATCTGCTTTAACAATAAGTTCATATTTCATTTGATTTAATTTTAAATACAAAAGAAAAATAAATCATTGAACTTTGCGTAGTTCCGTTTTCTAATTGAAGAATTAAAGTTTCATTTTCAAAAAGATAAAATATAGTAAATTTTTACTTGTTATAAAATACAAATTCTTTTGTCATAATTTCAAGCAAAATATTTGTCAATTTTGTCGATTAGTTTAATATGAAACACGTGTAGGATGTTTGATAAGTTTGTGGCTTAAGTTTTTTTTTTTTTTTTTCAAAATTGAATCATCAAAAGTGAAGATAAACTTAGATTTTATTTAAAAAAAAATATTAAAGTGAAGAATTTGGAAGAAACTAACTTTAATTTTATTTCTTAACATAGCCTTCTTTCTTTTTTACGTTGATTTAATTAAGATCCATTGAAATCCCAAAAGTAGTCATCAATCATGGACACTTGGAACTTTTATTGCCAGATTTCTTTCACCGCAATAACTTATGTTATATGTAAGTGCTGTAATGTCTCTTTAATGGGACTTTATAATAAGATTACCATATTTGATTGTTCAAAAACTTTCAGTCAAAGGTTACTTATTTGATCGATTATTGCAATTAGATTTTCACCCAATTGTATTTGTATTTGTTGTTCTAAACAATAGATTAGAGCATCTAAGACTATAGTCAAGCTTGACTTTAATGTTGTTTGAACTGAGATTGAAGTCTGTTAACTGTTAGAAATACTTACTTAGCAATTTTAAAGCTTCAATTTATCCTTTATTAGACTGAAAGTCTCTATATATTGAAATTTTTTGTCAAAGAGAATCATGACAGGTGCACATATGAAGCCACGGACAACCTGCAACAATATCTGCACAGTTTTGAAGTCTGGACAAAAAGATGGAACATTGGCATTAACGAAAAGAAATGTGCCAATGTGATGTACGCCTTACGGCCGGATGTTTGTCCGAGCGTCTTTATTGGCAATCAGTTGCTGGAGCATCACTCGGGATATAAATACCTTGGTGTATATTTGGATAGGCGGCTAACGTTTAAAACCCATATCTCAAATATAACGAAGTCGCTCGGGCAGAGAATTAGGAAATTGTATTGGCTCCTAAACAGTCGCAATAAATTGTCACTAAAAAAGGTACATAACTACAAAGCAATAATTGCTCCTGCTTGGCGTTATGGCCTACAGGTGTACGGCATAGCAGCAAAAACAAATATTGCTAAGGTTAGAGTTCTGCAGGCCAAGACATTGCGCATGATTTCTGGGGCCCCTTGGTTAATGCGCACAGCGGACCTTGAGCACGACTTGAAAATACCAAAAATTGGCGACGTGATTAATCATCAGGCCAAGGACTACATTAATCGGTTGGCAAATCATCCAAATGATCTAGCCAGGCGGCTTTTAATGCGACGCAGAAAGGGAGGGGTCAGAGTGGCGAGAAGGCTGAGAAGATCGCATTCTGTCAAACTCCCTACTAGATCATATTAAATGTATTACTATTATTCCCACTTGTTAATATAAGTTGTTTTGTTATTGTTTTGTATATAGTTTAATATAGTTTAATTTAAGTTGTTTCTTAATAACAGTATAATTAAAGATTTTAATGACCAAAACAAAAAAAAACAAAAAAAAAATGACAATCTTTGTTTTATTATAATGAAGAATTTTAATTAAATGAAATGCAATAAATACTCATACTTATTACAATAATTAAAAACGTACTTGTACTTGCAATACAAATAAATTGGATTAATTGTAAAATTTTGTTGTCTTTTCTCATAATTCGGTATTCCTCTTTTTACGAATATTTTCAATGTCGATCTTAAATCTTTTACATAATTGTTATTGCCGATTACATAAAGAAGAAAAAAAATTAAGGTTTACTTTAATCTTAAGCTGTTAATCTCAACTGCGGGCGTTGTTCAGCAAACACCTCTTGGTAACACACTTTTTCCTCGATCCGATTTTATTTCCAATATATTTTTTTATTGTGAACGAGATTTTTGAAGCTTGTTGAGTGACGTGCATGCAAAATGCGCATTGTTTGTATATTGAATTGGTTCAGATTTGGATTGGAAATTGATTATTAACACTTTTTTGTATTAATTGGCATCATTCAGTTTGGTAACTGGTCAAGTCCAAGTCGCAAGGTGAACAAAGTCAATCGTGAATTAAGCTTAATCGTGAATTATAACACGGTTTCAAGATATGATCAAATTTTCTGTTTTATTTCTTATTTACAGTATATTAAACACTTGGATCACTTATATAACAATTAAAAAGGTTTTAAAATGCATTACATGCAAGAATTTTATTATATTTTAGTTTTTCAATACAATTTTTAATGTTGAAATCATAACAAATGCACAAGTTGTAAACAAGTGCAAATAATTATAACATTCATAAAGAAGACATGGTCAATCACTATATGTACTATATACTGGACGATTTCCTTTTCATTCAAAATACAATAAAATACATTTTGTATTTAAAACAAAAAACAAAAAAACAAAAACAAAAAAAAAAAACATTAGTATGCCTACAGCATAAACACATAAATGAATATGTCAAATAAATGTTTAAATTATACGTAATGCAGATTTTTTTTTTTTTTTTTTTCTCTTCTGAAAACATAAAGTAAGTACTATAACAAGCAATGAATTGGTTGATATTTATAAATCGCTCTTACAGTCTTGAGTAAATGAAAGCAAAAACTGAGCGTTGGCATAACATTTTATATTTACGATAAATGATTATGAACTATTAATGAGCATTATGGATGACAGTTTTTGCAAAATACTTTCAGATTATAAAATTAGCATAGTACTTTCATATTATTGTGCGAGTAGTAGAAATAAAACTACTCCGCTGTTGATGTCGATGAATTCGTGTGCTCATCAAGTATTATTTTTAGCGTAAAAAGACCATTAACTAAACTATTCAAAGGCTTGATAAATACTTTAGGAACTGTCCACAATCAATTTCATTGGTTAAGAAGAGGTTCTTTGTCGTCGTACCCACACAAGAGACGCCGAACGTTCAGTGCACCAAAAAGAGGTGATGACACCAGAAATCTTCGATTAAATCCATGGAGTGATATTGGAAGGACAGAAATTGATAGTCCGTCATGCAGCGATTGCTCATACTCGACCATAAGCGAAACTGTGTGGCCACTTAAAATAAGTGTGCGACGTAGACGAAACATTGATCCATCACAATGCACTAGAGATCAAGGAAAAAAGCACACAAAAAAATGTTTTGGCGTCAGTTTTTTGGGATGCATGCGGTGTCATTCACATCGAATATCTTAAAAAAGGTAGAACAATCACCGACAAACCATATTATTCAGACCAGTCACTGAAACAAGCGCCCATTTTGAGGACCTTGAGAAAATGAAATTATTGTACATAGAAGGGATACAAAAATTGGAAAAATTCTGGACTAAAAGGAGATTAAATTACGAAAAAAAAAAATTCTAAGGACTCAGAAAAAATTAACATTTCTCCCTACTTTTGTAAAATTTCGAAAGTATTATTCAATACCACAGTCACTTACATATATCTTAATTGCATAGGAAACCCAATCTGATCTCTTATGAAATTAATTTTAAATCACAAACATAAATAACATATACCAATTTATTGTGAATGGAATGAAATGAACTCAATCTTGTCTAATATTAGATTAAAATTATGTGTAATATTTTTAGTATTTTAAATTCCTCATCTGTAGACATCGTTTAATATATTTTTAACTTTTTGTTCTGTTGGTTTCTTGGAATCAACTTACACTGGTATTTTATATATTTAATTGTTTTTATTTTTATTTGTTTATATTCATTTTTATTTATTTATATTTTTATATCTATTTATGTATTCTGATCTATAATGGCAATTTTAAATTAATGTTAAATCACAAAGATATCGATATTAATTTGTCTCTGTGAATGAAATCAAATAAATCTTGCCTTATTTTATTATTATTATTATTATGTGAAATATTTTTAGTATTTTAAATTCCTCATCTGTAGGCTTGGTTTCTTGGAATATCAGACTGTAAGAATATTTCTCCTTTCTATTTATGTTTTTTTTTCATTCATTCATCATCCATCATTTTATAGTGATATTTTATTATCTATTGAATTATTTTTATTTTTATTTATTTATATTGATTAAAATTGTATACAGTTGCGCCACCAATATACACATTTTACCTAAAAGCAGTTGGAATCAACCGGAAGTGTTCATTATCCTGCTGGTTTTTCTTTTTTTTGATTTGCATCTCCTTCTCTTTATTTGTTATTTTATTATTATTATTTATTTTTTTTTGAAAAATTTAATAGAATTTTGGTTTTTTTAAAATTTATTTTACACAATAGTGTTCGCTTCGATTTTTTTTTCATCCATGTTGTTGCCACTAACACAAAATCCCTTTGCGGAACTGATATCACTGATATGACATCAATTTCCCTCTGTTTGAGATCTTTGCGGCTTAAAGGTCGATTCCACAAGCACAGCATTATTTGTTTACTTACATGTTCAACTTGTCTACCAACCAAGGTCATCATTATTTTGAGTACGGTAAGAGGACTATTTCCATTTTGTTTTGTTTGTTTTGACGCTCTACCTTTTTTTTCTCTTTTTTTTTTTTTTGTTTAAGAATATTGGAAACGACAATTGTTGTTGTGCCGCCTGATTTCCTTAATATTGAACCTTTCTATGGTAGTAAGTGTTAGCTATATTCCGTTCGTCTTCTGAAGAAATTCGTGCCGCTGTAGAACTGAGTTGGATTTTGTTTTTTATAATCTTTGTGATTGTTCTAATTCTTAGAATATAAAATATTACTATTGTTACTTTTAATTTTTTATTTTTAATGTTTTCTATTTCTATTCCATTTTATTTTTGTTATTATTAATGTTTTCTACTTGTAAAATATTTTTATTCTACTTATTATTGATTATAATTATTATTATATTATTATTTTTGTTATAATACGATATAATATATATATATTTTGTCTTGTTTGTTTTGACGCTCTTCCTTTTTTTCTCTTTTTTTTTTTTTTTGTTTAAGAATATTGGAAACGACAATTGTTGTTGTGCCGCCTGATTTCCTTAATATTGAACCTTTCTACGGTAGTAAATGCTAGCTATATTCCGTTCGTCTTCTGAAGAAATTCGTGCCGCTGTAGAACTGAGTTGGATTTTGTTTTTTATAATTTTTGTGATGTTCCAATTTTTAGAATATAAAATATTACTATTATTACTATTAATAATAATAATCCTTTGTAATATTTTTTTTTTGTCTTTTTTTTATGATAAATAGTGCATGTTCATATATTACTAAAACAAATTAATTTGATAGAATTTTTTGTCAGCTTCAGTTACATTTGTTTCGTGTTTTGTGCATATCGATGATGATCCATTGGAGTTAACTTGAACGCGCTATGAACAATTTTTTATCGCCGGTCATACTAGCTAGTTTCAGTGCATTGGATGTGTCGATGCGTTTGGATTAGAATCCATATTTTCAAGATTCGATTCTTAACAATCAGAGCTTAAATTGCTAGACTTTGAAGAGTTTGAGAGTGATGCTCCAATCACTTTCTCAAATCTTTGTTATGAGCTTCAATAGAAGTTAATACATGAGCTTAACCATCATCTAAACGAAACCGCTGCTAATTCTATTTGACTGCGGAAATTTATGAATGATTCAAACATATCATTGTTTACCTAAATTGCAGTTGCCAAGGTTTTCCGGGGACTATACTCATGGGCCAGGTATTACGCAATGTTTAGCACCTGGGTTTAGGACATGGGTCAAATGGAGAAATTCCAGCACATTGTCTTGCTTGCATGGTATCGCTTTGGATGATAAAGTGTTAGATGTACTTATTATTGAATCGTTTTAATTGTTGAACTGTTACCATAAATAAATGTTACTGTGAAAAACGCTTGAAATGCAAAGCTACGCATACGGAATTTGTTTTCTTTCTTTGATTCAATCTGAATCTGACACATATGAAAGCTTGTCTTGCTGATGTTAGATACTCATCATGAGAAAGATAACATTTTGTTGTGATTATGTTGATTGGCAAAAGTGAGATGCTGGAATTAAAGTATTAGTTGTTATTTTCAGATTTTTATTAGGGATGCGCCGAGTAACACTTTTGCCGAGTAACGAGTACCGAGTTTTACTCGGCTCAATTTTTTTTCAACCGAGTACTCGGCCGAGTAACTCGGTTCTATCAAATTCCCATTTCGCGCGCGTAAGCAAGTACAAGCAAGTTCGCGAGGGGAAGAGCGGAATTTGCAAAAGGTAAAGCTATATCAATAACTACTGATATTTGGACCTGCATGAATAACTTACTCGAATTCTTAAGCTACACCGCTCACTGGCTAGAATAGGAAATTAAGCTTCCGCACAGAGTGTTGCAGATATCCCATTTTAGAGGACCCCACACGGCGGACAATATTCGATCAGTGCTTTCAGATTTATCCGTGAATTGAGATATTAATACTCGCATTCATCTTGTCTTGAGAGATAATGGACCCAATGTGGTGAAAGCCATAAATGAGAGTTCAATATGTTGGCAAAGGATGCTATATACATACGCTGCAATTAGCCGTAAAAGCTTCGTTGAAGGAACAAAATGTAATCAACGTTATTACCTCAGCTAGAAAAATTGTAGGCCACTTTAACCATTCTGCAATGGCACAAGAAAAACTGACCCTGATACAAAAAGAACTAAAACTGCCAGAGCACAAACTCGTGCAAGATGTTACCACAAGATGGAACAGTACTTTTTACATGAAAAACGGATTATTAGAGCAAAAATGGCAATATCTCTCTACATCACGGACAAACCAAGTATAGCCAATCTACAACAATTAACTGAACGTCAATGGGAGATCCTACGGGAGTGCATTACATTACTCAAACCGTTCGAAAAAATTACTAAAATTACCGAAAAGAGACAAATATTATAGTTTGGCAACAAAATATATTGCTTTTCTTAAACAAAGTATACTCGGCATTCAAACCGAGTTATTCGGCATTCAAACCAAGTTATTCGGCCGAGTACGAGTATCAAAAAACCCGCCGAGTACATCGAGTACCGAGTATCAACCTCTAATTTTTATCATATCTGTATGCAGCCTTAATGGAATAACATAATCACAACATATTGTTTTTCGTCATGCATGATGAATCTTCTCCCTAACAACTGCATAATGTGCTTTCATGAGTGTCTGCGTTTTCCAACTGTTACCATAACTTATAGAAGAGATCGTAGGTTTGAAGTTATAGGGGCAATAACTTAATCAAATCATTTGACTGAAAACTCTGTTGAATAATTAAGATTTCAATCTCAAAAAGTGTAAAACTTGTTTGCATCTCTGAAGCGGCAAAAACATACTGACAAACAATGTATAATCCACATAATCTTTCTAATTTACACGTAAATTAGTAAATATTTTTCAATAACATCAAGATAAAATCACAGAAGGATAGCAAACACTAGTGATGTGGAACTCTTAGAAAAGTACATTTATTTGTTTTTTTCTTTTAATTGTGTTTTAACCGTTTATTTGCGACCAAAGTATTGATACACCTTTGCCATTTCAATGCTATGATATTCATAATCTAGGTCACGGAAATCAAAAAGTCGTAAATGACATTTTGCAGTTTTCGAAAGTTTTTTTTTCTGTTATACAGTTGTTTAATGGGCGATTGTAATCTGTTGATGCAGGGCTATCGTGTAACAGACAGATAGATATCTTTACATTAGATGAACCATCGTTATCATTTCAAATATGCTTTTCTACTAAACTGTGATAAATTACATCAGTTTTAGAACACTTAGCAGTTGTGATAACTAAAGAATTTGTATGCCAAAACAAGCGAATTTCTAAGTTTTGCATTTTTTTCAGAATATGCAAAACTCACGAAATCTTAGTCTGAAAGTTATAAAATTTTATTAATATTCTCAAAGCCAATTACAATTTCAATGTGGAAATTTTTAATATTTGAAAAGGCATATTAATATTTTTTTTTTAATATAAAGTTTCTTACATTTTAACGAGTTTTTATAATAAATTTAATTATCATAACTAATCATAGTAAGACTGGGTACAATAAATATTAACTACGCTGGATAATTGGATTGATTGATATATGAAAAGTGCCTGCAGATATTCGCCAAAATTTAAAATTTATAATGATCATAAATTAGAAAAAAAAAAATATATATATAAAAATAACTAATTAAAAACAAAAAACATATCTATTAAGGGTAATAATAATATAGTATTGCAATTAAAAGCAAATAAAAATAACAAATAAAGTCTTAATATGCATGTGATTCATAAATTTACTGCACATAATTGATGTGTTAAGACAATGAAACCCGTAATATTATTTCCATAGACAATATTTTATTGTTTATCAACATCATTAGATATAAAATAGAAGACTTAAGCAACAAATTTAAATTAGTTTTTTAGTAAATTAAAAATAATTCAAGTTTGTTGACTTCAGTCAGTTTTATGCTTCTCTGATTGCATGTTTTGCATTCTGAATCTCTCAGACTAAATTATAAATTTTCCGCACTGTGATTTCATCAAATTCTCAGCATTGTTTATAATAAACTATATTCATATGATATCTTCTTTACTTGTATTGTATATACTTGTCATACATACTTGTATGATATGTATGTCTAAAATATGAGTAAACTTGTAATTTCATTTTCATTTCAAATAAAAAATGGAATTGTCTTTGCTTGTTTGTTGCTCCTCCATAAGTCATAACTGAAAAGCGTAAAATATCACAGAAGCATAGAAAATTACTTAAAACAAATTAATAATAAATGTAGCAACAACGCATAAATATAATAACAAGAATTATTTATTTATAGAACAGCCAACATACAGAAAAGCAAACAAAATAAAGACATATGATTATATAAAAAATATTGTAAATCAGAATTAAGCAATTAAAGATTAAAAATTCATTAGTTCCAGACACACCAATGAGCATTTGAAATAATAAGTATAACCATTGTACAGTTCTGTTTTAATACCCTACACATTACTAATGTTAATAAGATTGTATCACTTTGTTGTAATGTTTGCAATGAATTAAAGATTCAATAAGGAACTATGGTTAATCGGATATAATAAGTCCGTCCGCCCTTATTTTATGTACATAAGTTTTTCTGTTTTTGGTACAGACACGTTCTGACCAATATCTTATATACGTACAAATCATTCAATATCTTTTAGTATTCGTATTTCTTAGTTCTTGCATGGAAAACTATTGCCTTTCTTTTTGATATAAAAAAGAAACTTCACAAATCAATTTAAATTGGCAATAAATCGAATAAAATAAAATAAATCACCCACGGAAGGTTCCGTACCATCGTACAAGATGTAAAATAAACAACATTGGGGTTACACTACTGTATGTCCATCCTGTCTGAATGTACGCAAACTAATCTCTCAGTGTTTGAGATAAAAACTATACTATACATAGTGAGTGCCAAATGTAGTTGTCCGAAGAGAAAAAGTCTCAAAGAGGCGCAAATCAGGAGAGTACGGTGAGTAGTTGAAGGTTGAAAAGTGCTTTTTCAAAAAAAAAATCAGTGATTAGTGTCAAACGCTGAGCAATTTATGTGTGTCATCAATTTATGTGGAACAAAGCAAGCACAAACCTTCCTGAGTCCTAATCTTTCAGTCAAAATGCGAATGAATTGAACCTTTTGATATGTTTAATTTTGGCTAATTTTTTTTTTAATAAATTCACGCACAATTTCAATGTTACTTGGTATAATCATGTAAATAGACTGACTGACTTTTCTTTTAAACCACTCGGGGACTCTGGCACGGGATAAACACTTGTCACCATAAATATGTTTTTCATTAATGAAAACGTTTCAGTAAAAGTTTTTCCAAGTTTGAAACAAAACTTAATTTTTGCTCTTTGTTCGAAGTTAATTTTTCGACCGATGCTATAAACACACTGGACAGAACGTCAGTAAGGATATACCTTTTCAACTCGTACTTCCGTCAAAAGATAGCGTTACTATAAATAGAGATTTTGAAAAAGTTTCGTTTACTTTGCGAGCGACCTTGTACAAACTACTCATTGAAATTCAGAATCTTCCCAGAAAAATGTTTTTGTTTTTGTGCTATTGAACTGAATATGGCCACTATAAGTTTCCAATTCACTTGCAAAACCCTAGGGCTACTGAATCATGTAGCTCGTATACAAATAAATACATTTCTTGTATAAGGAAATTTTTAACTTTTTTATTTTATATATTTCTAGAGCTACCTTCAATTTTCCTACTATTACGCTTCATGAGATAAACTCCAGGGACGGATAGAAGACATTGTTGCCTTAGTAAAAGTGTGCCGTTTGATACCCTTTGGGTACGGAACCCTATAGCAAAAGTATGTAAGCTATTGTTGGTCTTCTAACTTCTTATTGTAACTTATTTTTTCACTTTTGTTCCTTTTGTTTTTTTATCTTATACAATATAATCGTAGAATAAATAATAATAATTTATTGTTTATTCTTGTTGTCTTTCCTTTGGCAATCAGCACTTTTAATAACAACAGAATAATCAGTGCCAACAGAAGCCAGTTGCTGTGGGATCAATGAAATGGTTCCGATGTGATTTTGTGTGCCTGCGCTCGCTGCTTCAGTTTGTGTTTTTACTTTGCTTTTATAATTAATAATCTCAGACGAACAAGTTTAAGCACATTAATCTATATGTGTATATACTTATGTATATGTATATCTTATGTTAAAGAAACTACTGTATAATATTGTCTTATAAATGAAGTTAAAACACTTTAAAAAGACATCACAACTAGATAAATGTGCAAGCACTTGGCTTCTCACTTAAGAAAAATATTATATAACATATTGTATTAACCTTGATATGAAGTATGATTTAAAACCAATGAACGAAATTATTTCTATCATTTCAAAAGAAAAAGAAAGGATTTTAATATCCAAATAAACAAAGATTTGTTCATTGTTTATTGTTTATGGTTTATTTATTCAGCCTCAAAGAAAAGAGGTTTAATGATCTTTTTTTGTTGCCAAGTAATTTCATTGGCAATAAATTGTATAAAAAAAAAAAAAATAAATGTAATTTGGTTTCATACTTATAAAACTGGATCCACTTGATTTCATACACACAAACTCACTCACTCACATTAACCAAGTAAGAATTCTCATTTCATTTATAGCATTTTTATGTAAATCGATTATAAATTGTTATAAACTTAAATAATTACAATGCACACAAGTTCATTTCATTTTTATACGCTACCAAAATAAACCGAGTATTATGACTTTAATCGGTTATTTGTAATGCATCATTGATGATAAATATATATTAGTCTATCTGTCTCGGCTTTGTTTAAATACTTCCAATTTTGTGTATTGTTTAGTAAGAATTTAAGATGAGATCTTGCATGAGGTAATCCCTACAAACGAAAACTTTTAATTATTGTTTGTCTGTCCTTTAGTTCTTGAAACAGAAAACTTGTATTTTGTCAAAAAAAATACTTTCAAATGTTAACCTAAATTGAATCAATCGGTTTTCATTTTTGTAAAAGAAATCCCATGAATTCGCTTTAAATTGTTAATGTTCTCATTGATCCTTAAGTTCTTCATGCAGAGATCTGAAACTTCAGACAAGACATAATACTATTTTCCAATCACTCAGCTTACTTTTAAATAATTCTACGACTGATACCATACCAAATACCATATATACCAAATATGTAAACTAAATTCTCCATTATGTTTATTTGAAGTCTTTTAATATATAAATATTATAAAATACTATTCCATATTCTTATATGGAATGCATACTTAAAAATTTTATACAAATTCTTCAAATCACTTGACATGATCTTAACTAATAATAAACAATTAAATATAATTTTTAATCTGTCCTTGCTCCAATTCCATTTTTGATCTACATCGCAAAGCAAATATCGAGTTAATAGATACAAAGGTTGATCAACAAGTCCTTAGAAAGTCCATCGCTCGTAGATAACCTTTGTTTTTGTGAAGTTTAGTTCATCATTAATCCGCTCAAGAATATGGACCACATGATTTCCTTTCTTTTGTCAATTAAAGCAACAAACTTTTGTGTATTTAAAAGAATGGAAAACGATGAATTCGTGTGCTCATCAAGTATTTTTTTTTTGCGTAAAAAGACCATCACCTAAACTAATCAAAAGCTTGATAAATACTTTAGGGACTGTCTACAATCTATTTCAATGGTTAAGAAGAGGTTCTTTGTCGTCGTACCCACACAAGAGACGCCGAACGTTCAGTGCACCAAAAAGAGGTGGTGACTCCAGAAATCTTCGATTAAATCCATGGAATGATATTGGAAGGACGGAAATTGATAGTCCGTGAGGTGGATGCAGAGATTGCTCATACTCGACCATAAGCGGAACTGTGTGGCCACTTTAAATAAGTGTACGAAACATTGATCCATCACAATGCACCAGAGATCAAGGAAAAAAGCACACAAAAAAATGTTTTGGCGTCAGTTTTTTGGGATGCATGCGGTGTCATTCACATCGAATATCTTAAAAAAGGTAGAACAATCACCGACAAACCATATTATTCAGAGCTGTTGAACAGATTCAGCAATTCGAGATATAAGAAATATGCTTTTCCACCATAACAATACACATTGACCACACATGGACAAAATCCATAAATTAAGCTACAAACTGCTACTCCATTTAGTATATTCTTCAAATTTAGTTCTCCGCAAGTATTTTCTGTTTTCAAAACAGAAGAAAAGGATTAGAGTTAAGAGATTTCTGTCGAACGAAGAGGTCATCACTGAAACAAGCGCCCATTTCGAGGACCTTGAGAAAATGAAATTTTTGTATATGGAAGGGATACAAAAATTGGAAAAATTCTGGACTAACAGGAGATTAAATTGAAGAATAAACAGTAAATTACGAAAAAAAAAAATTCTAAGGACTCAGAAAAGATTAACATTTCTCCCTACTTTTGTACTATTTCGAAAGTATTTTTCAATACCACAGTCACTTACATATATCTTAATTGCATAGGAAACCCAATCTGATCTCTTATGGTAATTTGAAATTAATTTTAAATCACAAACATGAATAAAATATACCAATTTATTGTGAATGGAATGAAATGAACTCAATCTTGTCTAATATTAGATTAAAATTATGTGTAATATTTTTAGTATTTTAAATTCCTCATCTGTAGATATCATTTAATATATTTTTAACTTCTTGTTCTGTTGGTTTCTTGGAATCAACTTACAGTGGTATTTTATATATTTAATTGTTTTTATTTTTATTTGTTTATATTCATTTTTATTTATTTATATAAATATTTATATCTATTTATGTATTCTGATCTATTATGGCAATTTTAAATTAATGTTAAATCACAAAGATATCGATATTAATTTATCTCTTTGTGAATGAAATCAAATAAATCTTGCCTTATTTTATTATTATTATTATTATGTGAAATATATTTGGTATTTTCAATTTGTGTTCTGTAGGTTTACGCTTTACACTTCTTCTGTTGGTTTCTTTGAATATCTGACTGTAATAATATTTCTCCTTTCTATTGAAGTTTTGTTTTAATTAATTCATCATCCATCATTTTATTGTGATATTTTATTATTTATTGAATTATTTTTATTTTTATTTATTTATATTGATTAAAATTGTATACAGTTGCGCCACCAATATACACATTTTACCTAAAAGCAGTTGGAATCTTACGTAGTCGTGCATTCTCCTCCTGGTTTTTTTTTTTTTTGTTTTGCATCCCCTTCTCTTTATTTGTTATTTTCTTATTATTATTTTTTTTTTATGAAAAATTTAATAGAATTTTGTTTTGAAAATTTATTTTACACAATAGTGTTCGCTTCGATTTTTTTTTCATCCATGTTGTTGCCACTAACACAAAATCCCTTTGCGGAACTGATATCACTGATATGACATCAATTTCCCTCTGTTTGAGATCTTTGCGGCTTAAAGGTCCTTCCCATCATTTAATTCTCCACCAACCAGACCATGTAAGCGGAACTATGTGTATTTTATTTTGTTTGTTTTGACGCTCTGCCTTTAATATTAACTCCCATGCATGGCGTGGTTCTTTTTTTTTTTTTTCTTTAAGAATATTGGAAACAACAATTGTTATTGTGCCGCCTGATTTCCTTAATCTTAAGCCTTCCTTTGGTGTTAAGTATTCGCGATGTGTCTGATGATGCTGCAACGTTGAAGCATACCAGCATCAAGTGTATTGCGTTCGTCTTCTGAAAAAATGCGTGCAGCTGTAGAACTGAGTTGGATTTTGTTTTTTATAATTTTTGTGGTGTTCCAATTCTTAGAATATAAAATATTACTATTGTTACTATTAATTTTTTATTTTTAATGTTTTCTATTTCTATTCCATTTTATTTTTGTTATTATTAATGTTTTCTACTTGTAAAATATTTTTATTCTACTTATTATTGATTATAATTATTATTATATTATTATTTTTGTTATAATACGATATTATTTTTAACTTGTGGTAGATAGTCCTTTGTAATATTTTGTTTTCTTTTCTTTTCTATGATAAATAGTGCATGTTCATATATTACTAAAATAAATTAATTTGATAGAATTTTTTTCAGCTTTACTTGCATTTGCTTCGTGTTTTGTGCATATCGATGATGATCCATTGGAGCTAACTTGGACGCGCTATGAACAATTTTTTATCGCCGGTCACTAGCTAGTTTCAGTGCATTGGGTGTGTCGATGCGTTTGGATTAGAATCCATATTTTCAAGATTCGACTCTAAACAATCAGAGCTTAAATTGCTAGACTTTAAAGAGTTTGAGAGTGATGCTCCAATCACATTCTAAAATCTTTATTATGAGCTTAAATCGAAGTTAATACATGAGCCTAACCATCATCTAAATGAAACCGCTGCTAATTCTACTGGACTGCGGAAATTTATGAATGATTCAAACATATCATTGTTTGGGCAAACAAATTCTTCTCGTTTGCTTAAATTGCAGTTGCCATGGTTTTTCGGGGACTATACTCATTGGCCAGGTATTTATGCAATGATAAAAATCAGGACATGGGTTAAATGAAGAAGTTCCAGCACATGGTCTTACTTACATGGTATCACTTTGGATACAATACGCACTTTTGAGCCAACGGAGTCAAATTAAAAAATTCTACAACTGAAACCATATAATATGTACCAAATATATAAATTAAATTTTCCATTATGTTTATTTCTTAAATTTGTATATCCAAATATATTCGAAAATAAATAAACTGACCTAAATTGGATTAAATCAATCCATGAGTATTTCCAAAGAAGACTAATATTTCGCAATAAAAATCATATGATTCTCCAATAAAATCAATGAAACCACAAATATTTTAACTTAATATCATATTTTTATAGAGTCGAGACTTGAATAAATTAAAACTCAACTTAGTAAATATGGAGTGCATATACATATGAAAGTATTGGTTAGCGTGTTTCTATACCAGTTTTTAATTTATTCTCTTTTTAGCAAAGAATTGTAACAATTTTTTCTTTTCTTTTTTTCTGTAAAAAAAAAAAATTAAACTAATATTGCATTAATTGCTGTCTTTTAAATTTATTAATTGTACGACACGTTAAATGATTATTTATTTGAACATATTTTGCCATAATATTTTCTTTTCATTGTTAGTTTCTAAGTGCTAAGTTTGTCGCTGAAGTCATTTGTTTAAGTGGGTGGATGTTGGTTCTATGGTAGATGGTTGGTTATGTGATTTGCGAGGGTAGAAAATTAGTTTCGTTTAATTAATAATCTAATAAAATGGACAAATAATTTGAATCAATTATAAAATTAAAAAAAAAAAAAAAACACAATAAAAGAAATACAATAATAAACATATTGTGCTATAATAAAATTTTGCTGCTGCTTAAATTGAATAATTTATTAAAAAAAAAAAAAATAATAAATAAAAACAAAAGAGCTGCAGGCCAACACTTTGACCTTCAAATTGTCATAAAAATATATATACTATATATGTACCGTTATTTATTTTCGAAACAATAAATGATATTCTTGTTGTTGCTAGAAGGCAGAAGGCAAAAGATTTTAGAATATTCGATGTGCGAGGTATTTCATTTGTTAATCTTAGCCAAAATATGACAGAGTTCGTTGCTTAATTTGTAAACTGTCAAGCCACGAAACCTGACTGACTGACTGACTGACTGACTGTCCCCTTGTTTGTCTCTTTGTATTTAATTGTCTATATTTTATTGTTTGTCTTTTTCTTTTATTTAAGCTGCAACTCACAACTTGTTGTTTCTGTTGCTGTTGTTGTTGTTGTTGTTGTTGTTGTTGCTGATGATGTTGATGATGATTTTGATGTTGCTGCTGATGATGAAGATGATGTAATTAAAGCGTAGAAAGCCAAAGAAGAGTTTGACCAAAGATTTATGATTGAAAAATGTAAATTAGGAAAGATTAGAAATTTGGTAAGAGCCTTGTATTTTATTTTTTTTTTATTTTTTTTTTCTTTTTTAATTAGTGGCGGCTATTGGAATTTCTTTTGAGCGCATTTCACACGCAAAATCAAATAGAGTCAAGTCATCAAAACATTGTTAAACAAATGTGAAATATTTTAAATGATATTTCTTGCTTTAACTTTGTTAAATGTTAAACTATTAAGTGTATCTTATGAACTTGATTGGGAAAAGTTTTGACCGAGTTTATATTACAATATTTCTTTTTAATAGAGTCAAATTATTGTTAAAAGAAAATTAAAAATATTAAATATTTTAAATTATTGTACATTTCTTGGTTTAAATTAATTAAAATGTTAAACTATTTTAAGTGTCGTATGAAGGTGATTTGAAAAGGATCCTTTGTTGTAAGAGAGAATTTATATTATAAAATTTTAATTTTTTAAATTTGTTTCTTAAGGTTTTTCCAACACAACTTTGTTAACTTTTGAACTATAAAATATCTTAAGAGAATCTGTAACTTAAGAGTGAATTTTTAGTATTTATTTGTTATTTTGCTCTTTGAAGATAGAAAAATATCTTTCAAAAGCTTTCTCTCTCCAAAAGCTTTCATGCTGTTTACTACTGTTGCAGTAGTCACGCTAAATGTTTTTAAGCCAACTTAGCCATGACTTAACGGCTTTACGAAAAGAAAACCAACAACAAAAACAAAAACAAAGGCTCATACAAAACAGCAAACAAAAACAACTATAAACGACACGACGAAGAACAACAAACAAAAAGTAGAAAGAAAAAGAGACACCCGAAGACCATCACGTAAACCAATAACGACGATTGCGATGACGATGACGATGACGATGATGACGACGATCATCGAGCAACGTAACCGAACTTACGGTAAGCTGAGACTTTGGGCTTTGTCACAACGTCAGTTGAATCGCGAAAGCCGTGGAGTGCGTTTCTTGGATTTTAGACCGTTGTCGTCATCGTCGCTGCTGATGTTGCTGCTGCCAAAAATGTTGGCCAACGGAGAAGCCCAAAAAACCCATTAATGTAATAATGAAATAGTGTCACAACAACAACCATCATCATCATCATAATAATAATAATAACAAAAGATTTTTTCGGCTTTGATTAAACAAAACAATAAATACAACAAAAAAAAATAAAACAAAAACGAAACAAAAAGAAACATAGTGTGTAGAAAGCCAGAAAAAAAAAGCAAAAGCAAAAGAAAAAGAAATATATAAATTATGAAATAAAATTAAAAAGTATTTAGCATTTCGATGTGCAGAAAGTTATGCAATTAGTTTTTCTGAAATTCCTTTAACTTATATTTTTTATTAATGATAATTGTTGGAAAGTGAAACTTAAATTTCTAACTTATGTAATTAAGACAAAAAAAAAAAAAATATAGAAACAAGTGCACCAACAAAATACAATAAAATAAAAAAACTGAAATAACAGAAAAATCTTTAAATAATTTAAAATAAATAATAATAAATGCAATTTATATATACACACACACAAATATATATATATTTTTTAACAATCAACAATATCAACAAATAACACCAAAACAACACTCTACTATATAACGCAACGAGGCGTATACGTAATCATCCATTTGGGAAAATATCAGCAAATTTGCGCAAAGTTAGTGTGTGTCTCTTTGTCTGTGTGAGTTTCTGTTCGTATGTATTTTATAAAGAGTGCAACAGTAAGAAGAGAAAAAGAAGAAGGTTTGGAAGAAAGAAAGAAAGAAGATCCAAGGAATAACAAAAAAATAAAACAAAATTAAGATATTTCAACATCACAACACGAACACACTAAATCAGAAATAAATACAATAATTGAGCAAAAAGAGGTAAGTGCAATCAATAGAAAGAAAGATAATAGGAAAAAGAAAACAAAAAACATAAAATTTATATAAAATTTTGTACATAATTTGTATGTGTATAGCCAAGTAACTTTATACCTCGCATGTTTAAATGCAAAATTAATTGTAGTTAATGCATAAGTCACTTGCAAAATACAAGAAATAACAACTGAAAAACAAAACAATCACCATATTTATTATATTACTCGTATTTGTGAATTCGACATATTCTACAGTAGCTTGTAAAAATAAGTAAACAAACTAACAAAAAAATAACCAAAAATAATACAAAATATTCCTTAGATTGATGATGGTAAAAGTTTCATAATGCACTCAATGATTCGTTTATTGGACATTTTCGATTTAAATATGATCAATATACCATTGCACATTATTATTCTGAAAGTTACTTTCTAAGTATAAGTTTTTTTTTTAAATAAAAACTGAAAATATTGTTTCCTTTTCGCTGAAGTTTGCCTGAAAGTTGTGTTGGTAGTGAGATCTTTACAAGTCTACTTTTCAGGATTGATCAGAGGTTTGTTCTATCTCTTCATTAAATAGAACTGTAATATACTTTAAGCCTTCTACTTCTCAAATCACATTTACAAATATTAATTGAATAGAATTAAGAGTTCATTAACCAAACTGTTAACTGTTTTTTATGATTTTTATTTATTTATTCTTTAAAAATTTTATAAATAAAAAATACTTTTTTCGATTAAAAAATTTAACATTATTTCAAAAATATGGATTACATTCTTTTCAAATACTTAAAATACATTGACAATTTCGGTTTGACTACATTCATTGCTTTAATTTTGCCCCACACTGTTTGTTTGTATGTATGATGATCATGATGATAATTATTTCACATTTGACAAGGCGTATGCGTAATATTTCACAAAAGACAAGTTACGCCTCTTAATTTGCAAAAAATTATTCTACTTCAGTTCTCACTTTATTCACACTATACTATAATATAAATGAAATAAATGATTGTCTCCTTCATCTATATGGAAAGGTATGTCTGTTTCTTGATTTACCTATAATACAATAAAAATTGACTAAAAACGACTATGCACGTCATTTTGTATTGTTTTGTATTGTGCGTTTCCTGTTTGCCATTGTGGTTGGGCCTGTTAAGCAGCATGAACTGTTTCCATTCCAATCTGAACAATTCATTTCTAAAATAAATGAAAAATATAAAAATGCTTTTCATACAACTGAAACAATTTCTGGTTGTGTGTTTCAAGGTTGATTTTATTTTTTTTACTACTTTGTCTAAAATCTTTTATTCACATTTTTTTCCTTTATTACCGTGTGCGTGTTTTATATTGTTTTATAGTATGAATATTTTGGACATTTTTCGGTTTATAAAATTTAGTTTAGTTAAATTTTAAATACTAAGAAGTTTATTAGAGTGACACAGTCACTCATAATTTCATACAAAATTCTGTGTGTCTTTATTTTAATGATAGAAATTATAAAAAAATTAGTCGAGACAATGTCAAATTAATTAAAGTCTTTATGAATTCTTTGCATATACAAAATTTTAAATATTCAATTTAAGTCATCATCATCATCATCAGCATGAGACACCCAAAAATTTTGAATTCTTTTTCTGTCTTTTCATGTCAAATAAAATTTAGTGTTAATTTTTTATAATTGAATTATTGCATAAAATCTTTGTTTATTTAATTTATTCAAACTTTTTGATAAAAAAAAAAATCAATTTTTTATATTGAAAAAAGGAAAATGGTTTGTCTTTCGTCATTGATAATAATTGACTGCTTAAGGTTTTTGGGCTTGTAAGACAAATGCAGGTTTAATCAAGTAACAAAAGAGTCAATAATAAGAAGTTAAAATTAAAGAAGACCCAGACACAGACAGAGACAACTTAAAGACAGACATAAAGGCATGTAAAAAGAAACAAAAAAATTAAATAAAAACAGAAGAGAAGAGAAGGAAGCAACAACAACAATGATGATAATAATAACAATAAAAGTAGTAGGTGTTGCGACAAATGCCGCTGGTATTGTTCATTTAACTTTACCTTGCTGGAAGGAACGAAGGTTGGATGGATAAATGTATGGATGGATGGATGGATGGATGGTAGGAAGGAAGGAAGCAAGGAAGTAAACATGAAACTGCAAGTTTACTGAATCAAAATACAATAATGCAAAAAAGACAAAACAAAATGAACAAAATGATAATGAACAAAAACAATGATGATGATGCTGCATCAACCTAGAGAGGAGTAATAAGTAGTACATAAATGCATAAAATGAGTATCTCGAATGTTGAAGGTGTTACATTGTAGCGTGGTCTCATCATAATAATGATGATGCTGATGATGCTTTCCGAGCACTTTTGTCATTGTTATTGTTGCTGCTGTTGCTGTTGCTGTTATTGTTGCTGTGTGTATTGTGGGAGTCAATTAGTGGGCAATTTAAAAACCGATACCACAGCAACAAGTAACAATGTTTATAGTAAAGAAGATAGATTCATGGTTATACACATGTATACACCACATATACACATGTAGGTGCATCAGATGATGTAGATGTTAACGCCCAATTATGCAGTCATAATTTTGAACAACAACAAAAAATTTTAAAGACCTTAAAGCGCCAAATGAAATGTAAATTAAAAAAATAAGAATAAAATCAATACATATTTTTCATTTAAAAAATAAATAAGTGCAAAGCAAAAGAAACATCATTTATTAAATATGTTTAATTCAATTGGGTTCCTAGTAATGCCAAATGAAATCAAATTCCAATGGTATGTCAAGATCATTTTCACCTCGATACCTGACAATTTCCTCCTAGAACTTCTCTGTGTGGTCACGAAAGTGAATGGCAGAAACAAAGGAGACCCTTCAAGGCTTCTTTTGTTTCTGATTGTCTACATTTTCATATCGGTACTTCTTTAGTCTAATTGTTCGTCTATCAAGCTTAAGCAAGCATATCTTACAGTTGGCAACTTTGTGGTCTCTGCTATTCTACTCTGTTCCTGTCTGGATCATTGTAGATATGCCACAGAGATCGATATATGCCATGAACTTATTGAAGTGATAGTTAAAAGTCTCTCTTGTGCGATCTCGTTTCTTAAATTTCTATTATGGATCCATCCCGAATAGATGCCCACGCCTGTTCATTACCAACTGGCTTTGAAAGTCAGTTTTGGCTAATATATTATACGATTCGATAGATATCATCTATATAGACAAGTAAGATATGTTTTCAAACTTATTATACGAGTTTTTGTTAAGCATGCTAAATATAAATTTATGCATATCGTAAGAAAAATTTGACCAACTACAAAGTGAAAATCATAAAAAATAGACAAAATTAAAAACAACTGTAAAAAACAAAAACAAAAATAAAAAAAAAAAATAAATTTAGATTAAGTAGTGGCATATAAAAACTAAGAGAACTACAATAGAAAGATGAAAAAAAAAAACAAACACGACAATAATGTAGCAATTTAATGGGAAATGTCAGTCAGTGCAAAAGAGTTGACTTCATTTTCTCAGCAAATGTTAAAAAATACAACAATAATAACAAAAAAAAAAAAAAACAACAATAATAGTATCTACAGTAACAATAACAAAATCAAAGATTCATTTGAGCAAAACATAAAAAAACAAAAAAGGTCGTTGCAAAGCGTCATCAGCATCATCATCATCATCATCTTCATCATCACTACAAATACTTACTTGTACTTTAGTTTATAGAGGTTCATAGAGCATCACACTCTTAGATACACACACACACACACACACAGATACATTATTTCATACTGACGAGTATGTGCAGTGTTGGCGTTGTTGCATTTAGAAGCAGAAGCAGGTGAATGCAATCGTAGTGTTGTGTTGCTTACTTTAAGACTCTGCGTGTTTCATTGTTTACACATTGTGATTATTGTTATTACTAATTTGTATTATTTATATATATATTATTATTATATATCATACACACACACATATAATATCTTCAAGATTTTCTTTATACATATTTTTTTTTGTTATCATATTTCCTATTGCATAATTGCAAAAAAAATAAAATGCAAAACCCACGCATATTGTACATAAATATTTATAATATAAAGATACAAAATTTTCTTTAAAGATTTTCTCTTTTAGATATTCATTACTTTTTTTTACAATATAATATTTGCTTATGTATTTTATTTAGTCATACATTCAGTCATTCATTCATTCATTCATTCACTAATAATTCAAGTATTTCCTCATTTTGAATATCTGTGTGTATATATATTTTTTTTCTGCATGCGTACATGTATGTATTTTTCTTGCGCAAGTGCAACTTCAGCATCATCATCACATAATCTTTTCTTCAATCAAAATTTTGCTTATTTTCTTATTTGACGAAGTTAAGCTAAAAGCCAATGACTTCGTTAATTTGTGTTGTGATTTTAAAAATATTTTTAACACTTAAAATTGCCAATTTGTTGTTTGTTAGCAATGCTTACTTAACTATTAACTCATCATCATCATCATCATCATAATTATAATCTTAGTAAAATAGAAGCTAAAACAGAAGAAGTTCCAACATCTAACATCTAATAATAATAACAACATTTTTATTGTCAACTATCTTATTATTTGTTATTCTATAAATTACTATGTTTGTACATGAAATTAATATATACATACAAATAAACAAAAAATACAAAAAAATAATCAACCATGATTGTCTCAAAATTTTTTATGTATTTATTTATTTATTTGTCTTGTTTTTTATTTTTATTTTTTTTTGTTTTTTATTCTTTTATAGTGACATAATCATCAAATTTCATATAAGTAAAAAGGTGCAAACAATTATAGAAAACAAATAAAGTCTTTTGTTTTGTTTGTAGATTTTATCATTGAAATTCTAAAAATGTTAACAATTTAATAAGTCATAAATTGACTACTCCCCCTATATATGAGAATACAAATTTATTTTAACAATAAAATATTATATACATCTCTATTTGTAATGAACTATGATGTAAAGTGCTTAACATATTTATAGGACACTTATGAAATTCGACTTTGTCATACCAAAACAACTCAAGATATGACTTTAAGTGAATATATGAGAATGCAAGATTAAATAAATGAGAAATGATTTGCAGCCGTTAGACATAAACTAATTTATACGACACATACGAAAAAGTGTGCTACGATTGTCGGTACATATCAATTTTGTTTGGATCAAAACATATTTTGTTCCAATTGATAATCAAAGTGAAAAAAGAAATATTATCGCCTTTAACAACTGTAGGCCAAACTTTGAGGTTTTTTAGTCGAAAGCGGTGAGTTATCATTAGTTTTTTGAAAGACACCATTAAATGTGGTGAAGTTCCAGCCGAAAAAGAAAGCTATCAGACAGCGATAGGCGGCTAATTTTGATTAAAGCAAGCAATTCAATAACAAACTTACTACACTAAGCAGTACCCCAATATCACATATGACCGTGAGACGTACCTTAAATGGGTATGAACACATTGTCAGAGATGTGATGAAGAAGGAGCCAACTTTGTTACTTCGTGATTAAACAGCTCATCTCCAATTTACTTTGAATAATTTAAACCCTTCCTGGGAGTCCATAAGCCATAAGCATGTTTTAACATTTCAGTTTGAATGCTTAATTTGCATTTTTTTGCAAAACAGGTGTTCTTTTATTATACAAAAAAATGCAATTTGGATGAAACTGATGAATTTCGAAGCTATTGGAGGGATTTAAGTTATTTTCCAAGAGAAATTTTGGTGGAGACTCCGTAATGGTTTGGAGCGGTTTGACAGTCTGGAATTGCGCTCCATAAGCTCAAGTATGAATAGTTCTGAGTACAGCAAAGTGTCCTTCATATAAATATGTATTTCTAAGACTAGGATCATTTCTGTAGTCAGTCAGCACTTATATTCATGCAGATTATGTGTTTCTACTTCCCAAAGTTTATTCTGTTATATACAGTAATTTATATTACCATGCTCACTGTGACATAAAGCCATTATCCTACTATCTAAGGAAGAGTTACTTTATTTTGAATTTACATAATTAGTTTAGATTCTTAAGGTAATATCTACTAATTACAAATATTTAATAATGTATTTATAAAGCATTATATGTTTTGTACATTGGAACTTTGACTCGACAAATTACTTAAATACACAAATGTTCATAAAATTTACAAATTTTGTTAATATTAGTTTGAGTAAGGAATTTAAGATTCTTGGTTATTAATTTTCACAGTTTCATGGAAGGCATCATGTTGATGGAATCTAAAAATACATATAACAAAAAACAGTATAAAAAACAACTAACCTTTAAGTTTGTCTCTCAAAATTTATTAAAACTATTCTCTATTAATATCACAAAATTTTATGCGATAATGTAAATAATTTCAAAGTATATTTTCCCATATACTAAATACTATTCTAATATTTGTTTTCTCTTTAATTTATTTTTTGTTATTTATATTCGCATGTTTTGCATATTTTTGTAGATTAGAAAGATTAGACATGCTGATGTTGTTGTCTTGTCTAGCATGTCATGGTGTTCTATTTTCTTTCAATCGATTTATTCTTCTATTTTGTATATATATTTTTTTTTTTTTTTTGCTTTCTGGAATTTATTACTCTTTTTCATTAGCACACAGAATTAGGTCAATCGTATGCAAATCAAAATTTTACTTAAAAATTTTCGTATTATTTTTTTATGTGAAAATTATTTGTAGTACAAATCAGATTCTAAACTTCGTCAAAATTCTCACACAACATGATGGAGTGACTGACATTTTTTCAAAAATAAATATGTGACAGGAAACATCTCAAGTTCATGATTGTTAACGTAATAACATGAAAATGTAAAATTTGTGTTTGTATAATTTTGTTTTTGTGAAACTATTTAGTAGAATCCAATAAAAACCAAGCCACCCACAAAGATTAAACAATATTTATGGGTTATTGTTATGTCAGAACTCAGACAAAACATGATCACGACTTTTTATGGATATGCATGGAATATTTAACATTTGTTGTTTTTTTTTTTTTTTTTTAATAAAATATCCATTATTCTTAATAAAACTTATTGGTGTTTAGAATAAGAAAGTACATATTGTATTTTAGATTGCAGTTCATGTTCTTGCAACATTCTTAGCACGTGTTAAGGGCTTAAACGTGCAACATGTTTTGTAAAACCATTCATGCTGAAGTAGTTAAGACAGGCTTTATTTCCGTTTTCAACATGAGTGCGTATGTGCGTGTATCTGTTTGTCCCCTTTTATAAGTAAGTATATTTCATGCTGAACCTTTCTCCCTAAAAGGTAAAACAGGAAATCAAATTTAAAAAGCAAAATATTTTATATAAAAAAAAAAAATTTTTTATTAATTTTTAATGAAACTCAACTCATCTTTTAGTTTTCTTTTAATAAATTAATTGTATTTTAAGTACACGAACGATTGCCTACTTATGTATGATGACTGATGATGATGTCTGCCACATAACAAAAGACTTCAATAACGAACTTGTTTCTCTTCTGTCAAATTCAAAATGAAAATATTGTATATTATGATGTTTTCACGAAGCATGTACAATATCAAATATTAAAGTATTTCCGCTATAACAATAACAAAATCAAAATATAGTAGATATATGTTGAATACAAGAGTGTTTATGACCAAAAATGTATATATTGTACTTGTTTAAACAACAACCACGACTCGCATGGTATCTCATTGGCTTCTGTTGCTACTTTTGACCAGCAGCAAAGAAAGTAAAGGGCAAGTAAATGTCTAGTGCAAAGTGAAAACTCATTTATGGCTATAAAAACCCGAAAAAAAATTCAGAGCTCAGCGACAAGATTTCTATAAATTGATATGAATGAAAAAGATATAATAGCCACAACATAGTTTTTGTTTTGCTGTTGTTGTTGTTGTTATTATTATTATTATTTTATTATTGTATTATTTTCTGTTTAAAAAATCATCACTACTGCGTGAAAGCATGCAAACATTTTGATATCTTAAATTATAAGTATAAAAGTATAAAGACGACGACGACGACGACGACGACGACTGACCATTGCTTTGTTTGTATCTTAACAGAGTAACTAATGATGGACAACGTTACCACTTATAAAGATAAAATATAATACCATAAAATAGATGAAGAGAATAAAGGGAGAGGAAAGAAATAATCATAATAATATTATTTATTATTACTCAAAATAATTTTTTTTTTTTCTATTTTCTTTCTCTTTATCTTTCAACAAAAAAAAAAAAAAACTCATAAGACAAGAAATAAAATCGACATCATCATCAACACAACTCAATCATCATGTATAAAAGAAATCAGTTTCGTTTTTCATTTGATTCAACATTTTGTGGAAAATTTACTATACTCACACGCATGCACACACATACTCACTCATTCATATATGTACATATGTATTCATTGATACTCTTTCTTTCATTTTATTGTATATTTACCTGACCAGACAGACAACTTACTACTTATAAGTTAAGACAAATGCAGTAGTACAACGACAAGAAATTCATAAACATCTTAGTAGTAAGTTGTCTGCCTGCCTGGTGGGCAAATGTGGTATGCAACAAACAAAAGTATCTCAAGTCTCAGTTAGAGCGCCATGAAAATGAAAAAAAATATCTGCACGCTACTTTTAGTTATTCGCATTGTCGTCGTCATCATCAACATCATCATCATCAACATCATCATGACAATCATCATCATCGTTGAAGCGTGCAACTTAAAATGCTTTTCATGAAATGAAAACGAAAGCAATTTTTTTTTCATTTGGTGGTTTTTTCTTTTTCTGCTATAAGATTTGTTGTAATGCAACAGTTTTCACTCTTTACTAGACTGTTTTTCCTTTTATTATTTTTTTTTTTTTTGTTTTAATTTTTCGTTTGGTTGTTTTTTTTTTTTTTTTAATGAAAAATTGTTGCATTTGTTGCCTTTTGGTTATAACAAGAAAAAAAAAATACAAGTTTTTCATTACATTTTACTTTTGTACTTACAACTACAATACATGAAGTCAGTCAAGTAACAAAAGACATTTTTATGGTTTTCTTTGTAAGGAAAAATCAAGAAAACGAATGAAATCACCAAAAAAAAAAAAAAAAAAAACAGAGTCCTAAAAGAAAAATACAAAAAATATTTACATGAAAACATGAAATGAAAATGCGACTGCATTAAATGCGGAAAACTAATATTGATTTCGTTGGTTGCAACCAACTTTGGAAGTGTCCAGTTTTTATGCTTTCCTAATTGAAACAAAAAGTTGTCAAACTATTTTTCCTTTTAAGTATTTCACTTTTCTTCATTTTGCTTTTAATTATTAAATTTTATCATAAATAAATAGAAAAATTATTAAACTGAAAGGAAACATTTGTAAATAAAATGAAAGCGAAATGTTCTTGTAAAAAATGATGATGAAAAATAAAACTGGTTTGTTGCATGAAATTGATTTTGTTGAAATTTAATTAATTTCAACTCACGTACATAAAAAATCCAACTAAAATATTTTGAAAAAATTGTCCAAAGCAATGCAAGTTGATTGCTTAAGACTTTTGATTTTTCATAGAAATATTTTATTTTCTTAAATTTTATTAAAGAAAATAAATTTTACACAATTTCAAGATTAGTTTAAAGAAAATTTTTATATTTATTATTAAATTTATAGTTTCACTAATTCATAATCAATTATTGAGTTATGAAAGCCTGGAAATTTCAAATAAGTTTCTAATGAAATAAAATATAAAGAAATATTAAGTCAAATATAAAGAAAACAAGAGTATTTTATTAAAACTTGCAGAAAAAGGAAATAAGAACATAAGGAAATAAGAACTTCGCAAGATGCCATCTTATATATATAAATATGATTGCTTAAGGGGGTATTCTGGTCTAGAGCCCTAGTTTTTGGGTATTTTTCAAACTAGGATAAAAACATTTAAAACATTTAAAAACATTTTTAGTATCCATTTTTTTTATAATGTTTATTGATTTTTAAAGTATATTAAAAAGAAAAAAAGTCAAAAATTCATCCAAGACGATAAAGAAATGTATAAAGAAGATTCTCACAAAATTTCAAAGGAATCGGTCAGATAGAACTTGAGATATCGTGTCAACCACGTCAAAAAAAGGAGTTTTGAGAAAAACCCGTTTGAAGTTTGAGAAAGATTTCCTGTAGAATAACTCAGATAATAATATTGGCTTTTATATGGAAATATAAAAGTGCACATGTATTATTTATATATATATATATATACATAAAGAGCTCGAGTCGGATATAAAAGAATATCTGGAAAGAATTCCTGGAAAGAATGAATCCTCAAGTCTGCCGTTCATTGTGTGATCACTCCGCTCGGCCGGCTTAGATGCCACTTCACAAAATCCGCTGTATCTCCCAAAATATTTTGAATTTTGAAAAATCCTTTTAAGAGCATATTTTTGAAAGTCTAAGCTTTGATCAAGATGATTAGGGAATTGAGGTAACATAGGTATAGATCAATTATATATGTGAATTGTCAGAAAAATTAGAAATCATATAGACACTTTCTTAGGTTTTCCTATAAATCCTTATAATATAAGGAAATTAATAAATACAGAAATGTGTAGTGTATTAAAGATTTATTGGATTAATTCGAGGTGAATAGTACTAAAAATTTGTGTTGAAGTTTGTAACAGACAAAAGGAGACATCGGAAACCCCATAAAGTATTGTATTTGGACACTATTATTTACTAATCCATCTCTTTAAATCATGTACATTTTAAGGCCACCCTAGGGTTACTGGATCTTATAGCTCCCATATAAACCCAAGTTCAAATTCAGGTTCTTATTAGAAAAAACTTCTTTGCTTTCTGCATTATCGAACTTTGGATACTATAAGTGCCTCATCCATATTCATCAACCATGTAAATTTCAAGGCCCTAGGGTTATTGGATCATATAGCTCCCATACAAATGCACTGACTCTGCATATTCAATAAGAATAGCGTAGGCAAAAGCGTTTTCTAGGGTTGAGTAAAAAGTACGAGTATTACAACTTTGGAATAAACGAAGTTAGCCTTTTTTTTCATGATTATTTTTTACCTTTACTTAAATTCTTCTTACACGGTATTCGTATTAAGTAAAAGAAAATAAATATAGTATTCACAGAATAAGGAAATAAATTTTGAGTGAAATATTTCATTAACAGGAAAATGATTGTACTTTTTTAAGAAAAATGCTTTGGAAATGGATGAGGCAATTTCTAATCTCATCATCATAACAGCTATAATTTCCATATGCATATGCATATGTTTATGGTATCTTGAATGTCTCTTTGTAAAAAAAAAAAAAACAAAAAATAAGAAACATGCAAGTGAAAAAGATAAGGAACATCTTTCATATATCATATCATATTATCATATTATAGTTGCATGTTTAGTTAGTTAACAACAATTTTCTGTTGCACAAACAAAAAATCATTGATACACGCACTGACTACATTATAAAGATTATAATATACATATTTATCATTCAAAAATTATATTTCAACAAGCTGAAAAAATATGCCAACTCTTGTTAATTTGCTCAAAATGATTATAATATGCGCCCTAACTTGCGAAATACCCCATTAAGATTGATTATATTTTGATGTATTGAAAGGTTCGCCTGCTTGAAAGTTATTATTATTCATTATAATGAATTGAAAAAGAAGAAAATCATTCAAAATTAAAATTTAATATAGTTAATAATGCCGTTTAAAATAGGTAAGTCTCATTCATGTTAATCTTGACGTTGTCTTGTGTACTATACATATGTATAATACATAAGTAAAAGCCAACCGGCCAACATGGTACATAATTAACATACGAAAAAAAAAAAAATTAGGCCTTGGTAGAAACAACGTCAGTCAAACCAACGCCAACGTCGGTCAAATAGGCAAACAACCTGCTTTTTGAAAATTGTATATTTCCGCAATTAATTTGAGTGATAGAGAAATTTTTTTTCCTCTCTATGAGATGTAAATAAATAAAATGGTTTGATTCGATTTTCATAAGATTTAAAAGCAAAATACAATACTACGAGGGTAGTTCTGGAAATACTCATCTGAATGAAGAAATATACTAGGAGAAGTTGAGAAAATTATATCCTTTTATTAAGATACAGTCAATTCCAACATGCTGGTCAGGCAACTACGCCACTAGCAAAGCATCTTGAAAGCAGATGTAACTTGGAATATGAAAGACATCCGAAGTTGCATCTTCAAAGGGCCAAATTCAAAGGTACTTTATCAATAGAATGTAGTCCATGATCTCTGGTATCATTTTTATATAAAACATAAATGCTGAACCCTGATCGATCTTATATCCAAATGCCTACCTACACTATCGGCAAAATGGCGCACATTTATTCAATGAGCTCTGCCAATAATGGATTTTCTTTATCACCTTTGCCATTAACAAATCATGTGAGCTCTGTCATCCGCTACTTTAATAATGCAATCATAGAAGCAAACTCATGCAAAATATTGTACATGGTAATTAAGCTCAGTTTAAATTTTACTTAGATTAACTTTTCCTATGAAACTATTGTATTTCCATATCTAAATGAGATCTAGTATTTCTTGTGTTTAGAGGCAAATTTCCACAATTTAGTTAGATTAGCTTCCTTTATGTATGTGTATGTACATACATATGTATCGTATATTTTAAGTAAAATTTCTCGGTTCAGTCGTTTTGTTATGTTTTCATTTTTGCAATAATCATAAACTTCAATTTACATAATTTTTGTGTTTTTCGAAAGAAAAGAAGAAGAAAAACAAACAAAAAAAAAGAAAAAATTATACTTAACTTACTGTAATGAAAACCTTAACCTCAGTAGAGTGAGTGAGTGAGTGAGTGGCTCATGCAATATGAGGAACTGAACCGTGAGCGTGTATCTACATATTTATCTTTACTACAAAATTGTATTGTATACAAATGATGTTTGTGGTGGTGTGATGAAGTTCATGCAATCTTATTCAAGTGTTGGATTTTACTTTCACGCTTTTGTTATGCAAATTAAACCAATTAATTGTTTATAAATAAATATAAAATAAATTTAAAATTTGGCAAAAAGAAAAATGAAAGACTTTAGAAAAAAGATGATATTTTTATTTTAGTTGTTTATTTGATTGAAGTTAATAGACAAATTAAATGGCATACAATGCATGAAACACGCACTACAAAGTTCAACAAAACTAGCGCAGCATCAACAAAAAACTAAAGATATACAAGTATTGTATACAATAAAAACATTAGTAAATAACAAAGTCAATGACTTTTTAATTTTCACACAAAACAATCAAACAAAATTCTTCAGTAGAAGAGAAGAGAGGCAACAAAAAATTTTGCTACAAATTAAACAAAATCAATTTGACCTCAACACCTTTAACTTTATTCTTGATGATACTCGTCGTATTCATTTCTACTACTTATTCATTCTTCTATCGTCTATTCGTTTGCTCATTCATTCAATATATCATTTATTCAATTTACAATACTCAATATTAGTTGGTATTTTTCTTCTATAACAGCGCACAGATTTTGTTTCGCGGATGCCATTTCAAAACATTTTTCTCAACAAAAATATTGTTTTGTTGGATTATTTTTTGGCTTGGAATTTGTTGTTTACCTTTGTAAATCTTTTTTTAAAGAACTTAAACAAAATTTAAACTTATAGGGTGACTGCAGTTTAACATCTTTCCCCCTTTTTGTTTAGTTAGATGTCATTTCTCGTGGAATTAAAATCTTTATTATTTGATGTCAACATTGTTTTGCGCACTCTTAGCAATGGCAGCTTAAGAATCGCTGTTTTATAAAATATTTGGTTCATAATTTTGCATGAAACTTTAAACTTTTGCACACCAATTCGTTAATCAATCAATCAATCAAAATCATTACTGTTAGTATCACTTTTTTAATTCAATGAATTTTGTTTACTTTTTGTACTCATCGGAACAAGAAAAGAAAAACTGGATTTTGATCTCCTTTTTCTGTTCTTGGTTTATTGTTGCTCTGCTTTCTTGTCAAAAGTGTCACATTATCACATATCACAGAGATTTCATGACATCAAAAATTGACAGTATCAAGTTGTCTATTGACTTATCTTTCTGCCTGACTATCATCGGAAATCAGCTTAAAATATTGTTAACACTTCATTAGCGCTTTTCTTTCATGGTCACATACCATGAGGGTTAAAAAAGTTTCAAAAAAAAGAAAAAAAGACTTTCTATTTTAAAAAGAACCTGTCAAATGATCATCATTAGAAATTTGAGCCATTTGAGTATCTTCTTTTCATTAGAGAAATGATATTGTATCTTGCGGTGATTATGTGTTTATGGTTTTTTTTTTTTTTTCATGGTGAAAATGATACTTTTGACCTTAACATTTTAAATGCGTTTTCTACTTAAATGAATTTATAAGATTTCTTTTTTTTTTACTTTACTTCATTTATTATAATTTTTTGTATTTCTTTACTTTATTTTTTTTTTTTTGATTTTTTGTAAATGACGAACTTGTAGAATGTGAATATGTTTATTAATAATTGTTAATAATTTTTTAATATTTTTTTTGTTTTTTTTTGTTTTTTTGAATTTAAATTAACCAAAAAATATTATACTTCATTAACTATTAACTTTCATTATTATTTATTATTATTATTTATTAATATTGTATTATTTTGTTTTGCGTATAAATATTTCTTTTGTTAACTAAACTTTTAGCTGCTTATTGCAATTAACAAAAAAAAAAAACAAAAAAAACTCAATGAATTTACAATAATTTAACAAATCAAAATACATAAAGGTACAGAAATTTGTGTGGGTTTTCTATTTTCAAATCTTTTATTTTTGGATTTTTTTGAAGAGATACAAAACTATCAAATTCATTAACTTAGTATGAATGCAATCAGTGACAACAGCGTCAGCGTCAACGCCCACATGCGCCCACTGAATTTACTATTGGCAAACATTAAGCAAAATCATGAGTAGCTAATAGATATACAAATACAAACACACACGCACACACACACAGACTAACACGTGCCTTCAAGCAGATACAAAGATTCAAAAGAAAAAGAGCTGTCAACAGTTTGTTGGTTGTAATATTATTGTTCAGAGCGAATCATTAGCATGGCTCTTTAGTCATTGTTATTAGTCAATAGACTAAGTTTATTTGTTCGTTGTGAAGTTGTGCAGTAGATACTTGTTTGCTTATACTAAACATAGACAAACAGAGGCCAACCAACCAACATAGACATGCGATAATTAAATATCACAACATCAACAACATTGTGACGCATCGCATAATATTGTATCTGAGCCTACTGACTTGACTGTTTGTGCTTATATCAAACAATGCAACACGGGTGATTGAACTGCAAAGATAAGTAGTAGCAACCAACGTCAGACAATGGCGACAGCAAACAATTGAACAATTATAAATAATTTCAATTGATTGGCACAAGAAAAGAGAAGCAGCACATGCACACCATAGATATTACATGGAAGATATTTTTCACAGAAACATGCTTCAAAAGAGAACCAAAAGAGAGAATATGTACTTTTGTTTTTGTTTTCTTTTACATTTTTTTATTTTATTGTTATTTAATTAAATATGCAACAAATGCGTTGTCGTCTGCCGCACACTCGCAGTTATTTTTTTATTTATAACTGACGGTTACATTCGGAAGAATGTACATCAATAGTTTCATTCATGCCGCCATTTAAGGTGTGCATTTGTTTGTAACTTAAAGAAGCAGCTTTCATTCATAAAACAAAAAATTCTTTATGATTCACTGAAAAAACTTTATTATGCATGAATAAAAAAAGAAATAGAAAAAGAAAAAGAAAAATACAATTTATTAAAATAAATTATAGATTTATTGATTTTGTAGACGCGCATAGCATGCAACAATAAATGGAAAGTTGTACTACAATACAATACGAGTATCTCTAAACCTCAGGTCAATCATTTCATGCCTTAGGTTAATCAATAAAATATGTAAACAAAAAAGAAGTAGAAAGGTTCATCATATTATAAATTATGCATGAAATGCAAGAAAAAGCTTCTCCTGAATAAGAAAGAAATCAAAAAACTCCATTAAGAAAAATCATGCACAATTTGTCAAAAGAAACATGTAATAGATACTTGATTACATATCTTATCGAATTTATAACAAATAAATGCAGTTAAATCATTTCGTTTACATCAAAACAACAATGATAAATTTTACTTTCCAAATCAAAAAGAAAAATCCCACAGCATCTCATCAAAAACTATCTTCGTTCATCTTCATCTTCATTTTCATTTCACTTTATATTTTTTTTTTTTTTGATCTGAATCAACATTGTTGCTACTTTACTTGCAACTGTTGTTGTTTTTATTGATGATTGTATCTGTGAAAGTTGTTATTGTTGTGTGATTGTTGTTGTTGTTGTTGTTGACAAAATGTCAAAGATGCTATTAACTTGAACAATCTTTGAGAAATGCATGCATGCATGCTGTTGATGCTGTTGATGAACTCATGTCGGAATAAAAAATTTAAATTAAACTCACTTATTTTTAATACATAATTTCATAATAATAAAATACAAAGTAATATTGTACATACTGTTATTGTTAATACACATAAATTACGTGTAAATGCAAAATTATAAATTAATATTATGAAAGAAAAGTTCAGCGCCATCAATTTGCATTTTTTATAATGATAAATTTCGCTTTGTTGCAATGGAAATATTAAATTGATTTTTATTCAAATTATTAGAGATTTAGTTTGCAAAAAGATGTGATAATTTGTTGTGATATTTTTTATTCTGGAAAGTGCATAAATATGTGTGATGGTGGCCTACTTAGAACTAAAAGATATGTGATCAGTGAAAAAGCATTTACAGACAGATTTCCTAACAAGAAATAAAAACCTGAATTTTAATGGTGAGCTTGTATGGGAGGTACCTCTTCCAGTCAGCCAATTTGGCTGATTCCAATAGATATATAGCGCCTATGTCAAGAATTTATAGTTTCTAAATTTTAGTTCGATAGAACAAAAACCAAAAAAGTTTTTCTAATAAGAACCTGAAATTTAATGGGAGTTTGTATGGGAGGTACCCTCCCTAGTAATCCGATCAAACTGAAATTTCGACAATATAAGTTGCTGATGTATAGCCATCAACTACCCAAATTTCAAGATCATGGGATGACTCGATCATATAGCTGCCATACAAACCAAAATGTTTCTTGTATAGAGACCCCTTTAACTTTTTGAAAATATTTTAGTTTTACTATTTATTGCCGATGCCCGGATAGAATTACATATTCTGTGAAATTCAACTCTCTAGCTTTTACGGTTCATGAGATATGATCCGAGGATGGACGAACGGACGGATAATGAAGTCTCTGCAATAGGGTTCCCTTTGGTACTTTAATACTTTGGGTCCGGAACCCTAAAAATATCTTGAAAATTATAAAATTTATTTACTTTAAAAATCAAAAATTTTGTACTTTAAACTTTAAAATAATAAACTCGGTTGACATTTCAAATGATGAAATGTTTAAAATTGACTAATTGGCATATATCTGCTTGATCAAAACTGAATGAATTTAAGTGGCACATTTCAATTAGAATGGAAGTCATGAATCAATGATAAGAAAATTGAAAGGCTAAATGAATCATTCACTGTACTTCGTCTATAGAAGTATCATATAATTGTATGATTTAGTGAATTTATTTTAATTTGCAGTATGTGGACTAATCTTAACTTATATCATCACATCATATAAATTAAAACTTATACGCTGTAACACATGAATCATTCAGAGAAATCTTCTCCTTCTGGATTTTTGGACTTATCTCTGGAATAGTTAATAACTGACTGCTTCAATATGGAAATACCATAAAATGTAGAAAGGAAATGTATGAAGGCACTTGGAAAAAGTTTCATTCGATGGCTCAAAGAAAACTCTTTCTTAGCATGATCTCTCTCTCTCTCTATTTTTCTTGATTACTTGTTATAATCTTTTAACTTTACATATGAAGATCTAAAAAGAAAAATACTAATATAAAAACTATGAACAAATAGAGCTAAGTTGATTTAGTAAATACAAATTTTATTGCATGAGAATCTTTTGTTTTACTTTCAACACTCACAAGTTCAAGTTCAAAAAGATGAAATAAATTTTGTGGTTTGCTTAAGATTTGCCCAATCAACAGTTGGCAAATGATTTACATCAATCATTCACTTGTTTAATCACTTGCTAATATTTTCTTGTTATAAATCATATTTTTTTTTCTTTTTTTTTTGTTTATACTTATAAACATGTGTTTATTTGTTGTTAATTGTTTCGTTGAGTTGAGTTTTCTTCATTTTTACCACGAAAATTGCTTAAAGCCATTGCACTTTGTCTGGATGAGAGATTTACTTAGTTAACTGGCAATTTAGTATATAAATACTTCCAATCGTAGACTATAATAATATTGCATTTTTGGTGAACGTGAAAGCAGACTTTTGATAATGTGTAAAATGATTTCTGCGTTCGAAAATATTTGGAAAGTGAATGTCGATTACGTTTGATTGCGTTACGTTACATTGCGTTGCGTTTTTACAATGCATTTACCTTAAGTAACCTGACTCTTTCTCTCGAAACTCAAACTCGCCAATGTCATTTTAAAACTGACAAATTTCTTCAAAATAAACAAACAAAAACTAAGATTCAATAAAACTGACAGCAACAACAACAATAACAACAATGTTTAGAGTTTAGTGTAATTATAGCAAATTATTTTATACATAAATGGCAAAGATAATAAAAGAAAAACATCAGACCAATTTTGTGTGATTGATGGTGAGTGAGTGAGTGAGTGAGTGAGTGAGTGAGTGAGTGAATTCATTGAGAGAATGCAGCAGGCCTCCTTCAGTTAAGATGATTTTACATATTTATTTAAGTCCTTCTTCTTTAAGTGTTTATACAAATATGGAATATATGTATAATTTATTAAGAACTTGAAAAGTGAATTTAATTACAAAAAAAAAAACAAGGAAAACTTCTTAAGAGTCTTCTTTGTTGTGCTTACTTTCTCAAAAGTTTCTTTGTTTTATTATAAAAAAAAAAAAAAAGAAAAGAAAATTTATCACCAATTTGCATCTGATCAAGTGTTTTTCTTAATCTTCATTTTCTGGAGAACTTTAACTGTCATAAGAATGGTTGGTGTGGATTATTAATCGAGTTTGTATGCCATCATTTTAATACGCCCATTCTCGTAGTACGGAAATCATATGTAAAATTTTAAGTCTCAAGATGTCAGTAAGCTTTGTTAGCTTTGTTCTTTTTAAAGTATTAAATGTCACAAAATTCAACAACCCTTGATCAGGGGAATCTTGAAAATGTTAATCCGAATCTGTGTTTGACCCAAAGTGATAAAAGGCGATATTGATTGACAAAATTATACATTTAAAATGATATTTTTATAGATTTATACTTATTTACTTAGTGTTAGGTTGAGACTTAAAACTTTTCAATTAAACCTCGTGTTTGTGTGGGTTGGTTAAGTGGGTTTCTTTGTTCTCTGGTTGATGAACATTCATCTGTCTTTAATAATTAAGTATTACATTTCAAACAAAAGAATACAAAACTTATTTATTTTGGTTTTTTTTTTTTTTTTTTTTTTTGAAAATATTTGCAAAAGTTTAATTTTTTAATTAATGTATTTTTAATAGCCAAAACGATAAAGATGATATCATATTATGTAAAGGCGTCAACCAACATTATTCTTAGTCTAAAATGAAATTCAAAACAAGACAAAACATTAATATTGGTTCCAATGAAACTTAGACACTCTAGATGAGATTGTTTCATACTATTGCCCTGAGGGATTCAATTTTTGCAAACAATTTGTCAAGTTTTTCTTGAAATTTTGTATTCATTTACAAATATAAAAGTTTACCATACAAAAACTTGTAGATTCTTAGACTCTATTGTGTTTTTTTTTTTTTTTTTTAATGGAATATTGGTCCAATAAGTCATATTTTTACATATGTTAATATGAATATTAATATTAATATTTTTTTTTTTACAAAATCTTATAAAACTAATACACATGTGTCCCTCCTACAATGAAGAGGAAGGAGTTCACTTGGCACTACGAGCCTCTAATGAATCAAAAGGGCAGCACGATCGTTACGGATCAGTCGAGATGAGTTCCTTGTATGGACAAGGACTCTGGCTAAGGGATTAACATGCCGAACTAATTTATCCATGTAAATAGCTTTACGCTTGGAACATTCATCTTTGACAGGTGGTACTTCCAGGTCCTTGTGAATGTCTTCATTCCTGATATACCATGGCGCTACCGTGATTGTTCTAAGTATCTTGGATTGTGCTCTTTGTATAACTTCAATGTTACTCGCGCTCGCGGTACCCCACAATTCAGAACCATAAGTCCAAATTGGTTTAATAACAGAGTTATACAGCATCACCTTGTACTCAAGTCTCAGTCCAGATTTAGAATTGATTAGCCAGTGAAGACTTTGAGCCCTTAGTTTCATATGTATCTTTTTAGATTCTATATGCTTCCGCCAGGTAAGCCGTCTGTCCAGGTGAACGCCAAGATAAGTTACCACTTGGGTTTGAGGAATTGTAACACCATTTAATGTTACTGGAGAACAAGTCCGTCGGTTCAATGTAAATGTAATATGCTTACATTTCCCATCATTGACTTTAATCCTCCAGTTGGATAACCACTCCTGAAGGCTTTTAAGATGAGCATCCAAGCTTGCGGAAGCTTTAACTTGGCAATATTTTTAATGCTTTTCAAAATGTCATGGTGTTGGTATATGTTTTATATAATTTGTATACTTTTCTAACAAATCTTTGGAAAATTGTTTTAAATACAATAGACTTCTTAATTATAAAATTAATAATCTTTTTGTTCTATTAACTGATTACATACTACATACTTCAATTCCAACAAAACAATATAAAATGTTATTGTACTTAAAAAAAAAAAAAGGAAAAAATTATTATAACAATAAAATATGTATTTATGCTATTACAAAATAAATAGCTTACGAGTACGACGAGATACATTAATAACCCCAAACACGTAATTCACTTGGTCAATAAAATATGCCAAACTAGAACACGTCCATACAAACAATTTCAAAAAAAAAAAAAAACAAAAACAAAATACATTTCTTATTTATTGTTATTCTTCTTGTTAGGTTTTTGTATAGATACATAACACAATTCATTCATACACACATGCATATGAAATATATACATGGATATCTATATAACAATAGCTAAGAAACTTATGAAAAAAAAACAAAAATAAGAAACAATAACAACAATCATTGAATAGCCCTTTTTGTTGTCAACTCAACTCAAACAATCAGAATAAAAAAAATCAAAAAAAAAAAAAGTAATACAAACTGGGCAAGACACTGTAAAATACAAGTAACAGTTGTCTCCGACATTAACATGCAGATAACTCATGCAACAACAAACTACTATAACAACAACAACAACAAAAATAACAACAACAACAACAACAACAACAACAATAGCAATAGCCATAACAACCCAATAAATAACAAAACTTAAACAGAAAAAAAAAACCCCCCAACAAAATGGAAATATATGTATAGAAATACCTATAAAAAAAAAGTTAAAAAGACAGAATAAAGCGTACTAGATACAATACAAAGTAATAACAGTAACAACAACAACACCAACAACAACACCAACAATAACATAAACAAATACATATTTGCAATGCAATTTTACAAGAAGAAATAGAAGAAAAAAAAAATAACTGATATTAAACACCATCAACAAAGGAAAAATAAAAAGGCGACAAAATAGAAAAAAAAACACAAGTATAGAAAAAGATACAATTTAACGGTTTCTTTTCATTGTGTTGTTGCATAAATCTGGCAACATTTGTTACGACAAACAAAAATGTAATCGACAATATGGCAGCATCAATGGCGACAATGATGATGAGGACGATTGCGCAAAAACCGAATGATTTATGTGAAATTAGAAAGGGTTTTGTTTTTATTCCCAACTTAAATAACTCAGATACATTGCTAGATAAATAGATATATATATATATAATGTGTCAATATTAGTTATATGGTTGCAACTTGAGTCATTAATTTCATTTACAACGATCGATTCCAGACAGAATGGAACAGATTGAATCGTGTATATATTTTGGAGTTCAAAGTTTCGTTTAGTTTTCGAAAATTGGACTTAACAAGAAGCGGTTTTCTTTAGCGAAACAATGTCCTAAAATACCGTTCCATTTGAGCTTTAAAAAGAATTTTATGACTGAAAAAGTTTTTTAAATCATCAGTTGGCCGGCAAAAAAGAAGGTGATCGGTTTAAGTTTGTTTGAAGTTGCCTCTTTTTGATTTTCTTAAATTCACTAATTGGCTCTAAGCCTTTTACTGCTTCCTGTAAGCCTCCAGCACTCACAAGAGAACCTATAATTTCAAATATTAGTTCAGAATCCAAGAAATCTTAATCACCTACAGCTGTTGCCAGATCTCCAAACAGAATCACAAACTCAGAAAATTGGGGAATCACCATTTCAAGCAAGAAGGAATTGAAGCAAATTAAGAATTGAGTAAAATCTCACCTAGCACAGCCAAAGTCCTAGTTACCTCTATGCCTGAAGTTTTTTTTTTTTTTGTTTGGCTTATAATATTATTTAAATGGATTTTTAATAAAAAAAAACTAACGAATTGTTTAATTTTTATCTAACACTTCATTAAATTTAATTCAATGAATATTCATTCAATGAAGATAGATGGATCGATAATGCATAGATGAATATATCCATTGACTGATTGATCGATCCGCCTAGAAATGAAAGCCAAAGAAAGTTTTCGTCGTCGTCGTCGTCGTCGTCGTCACTTTGACGTTGTGAAGCAAAAACCAAACAAATATTCACATATTATGACAATATTAGATGCTAATAATAATATATTAAAAAGTCATCTGTATGTATGCTTCCGTGTATCTATGCGTGTGTCTATTTGCAAATGTGTGTGTGTGTGTCAATCGAAATAACAAACCATCAACAAAAGCAATGAATAAAAATGAGCTTTAAGCAAATAACATTTCAAAGTAAATACCACGACAGGTTACCGAACTGAGGCGAAGCGACATAAATACGCATACACAAATATACTTACAAACAAAAACACACAGTTACATACCTAACTATATACTATATACTATAAGCTAAGATGGCATTTGCATATGATAAAGTAATCCAGAGGAAGCGGTAAAGTCTTGGTATTTGAGGAGCTTAAAAAGAAGAAAAAATGTTAGTAAAAGTGGCAACCAGACATCATGGCCTTAGGCAGGTGCATTTACATATATTCAGTTGCACTCTGCACTCCTCCAACATTCCTGGGCTTTATTTTTTATTCAGGTGCTTCAAATATAATGTCTTAGGTCAATACTTTTCACTACTATAATGATAAGTAGAGAGAGAGAGAGCTACTACCTACGCCCATGCTCTAAAAATATGCGCCATCAAAGTCCACAACTCAACTCAACTCATTTGCACCAAAAGTGTTTTGTTTTGTGTTGTTGTGTTGCGTTGTGTTGCTAGTTTTCTCCTCTTTCTTACCTGTCTTTCTTTCTTTGTCTTTATATCTAAAGTATACTTACTTATTACATATGGAGACACTTACATATATCATCTGTTTATTTTTATTTCCATTTCTTTTTGGTATTTGCCAGGGCTTAAGAGTTGAAATTGTTGATTATTATGCAACGAACGTTTTTGTCAACTTGACAAACGGAGAGCTTTGATAAGAGAAAAAATACCAACAATAAAAATAATATATCTTTTTGCTTTACATGCCAATATTTTTCCATATTTGGTTTTGTGTTTTCTGAACAGGTGATTTCTTGACAAATACAAAGGAATATTTGTACTCTCGCCTGTATAATATTTTACAAAAACATCAACGTGCCTTGGATTGTATCTTAAGAAAAGCCAAGCCAAGCCAAGATACAATCCATTATCTTTATTCTTCATGTTCATTTTTACACATGCTATTCATTAATGAAATCTGGAATCTTTTGTTACTTACAAGGTGGATAAATGAATCAGAACAATAACTAAATTAAAAAAAAAAAATAAAAGTATTATATCTTCTTCTGTTTTACTTTATGTGGTTTATGAGTTTTAATGTTATTCAATATGCCACAGACACACACATTTGTACTAAGAATATTGTCACTTTGATTTTCCGCCGAAATATACAACAACAATAATATTTTTTAATGGAAAATGCACAAAGCCAAATGCAGCAGGAGTTAAGTGATAAAATGTAACACGTGTAAGAATTTCCTGTGCTGGTAAAGTCATAATAATCAATTTAAGTTTTTTACAGGAAACTCTTTTTTAGGGTTTTTAACCATTTTAGGTGCTGCATATTTCATTGCCGCTGCACTTTGATGATGGTGATGGTGGTTTGTTTAAATACAAAAAATATGAAATGACAAAGATTTTGAGGATATTTCATAATGAAATCTTTGCTTAGCTTATTCAGTTCATTGAACTTGAACAACATTTCATTTCGGGCTTTCTTTCTTTGGTTTGGTTTGATTTGGGTTCTTTCTCTGGTTTTTTTTTTGTTTTTTTTTTATTTTGTTTGTTTATTTGACTTAAATTCACAGCAAAAGGTAACTTGCTTTCAGCAACAACAAGTTTTATGTATTTATTTGTTGATTATTGTATATTTCTTTTCCTCGTTGTTTTTTTCTTTGGTTATTTTCGAAACTTAAGTGTGAACTTTATGAGATTGTGTGGTCGTGTTTTAGTTTTCTTTTATTTTTTAGTATCGTGCAGATAAAACTAATAAGTTTTGTCTTTATGCACAGTTATAATAATATTTAATGAGTTTTAATAATTTTGGTTTTTTGGCTTTATTCATTATTTACTTACAGTAAGAACTCGATACACAAAAGGAAAGAAAAGAAAAGAAGGCAAAGGTAAATAATTAAAAGAAGAACGACAACAATAGCAAAGATGGTATCCCGTCGAAAAATTCTATCACGTTCTCGCGATGATCTGAACTTGGATCAGACATTTAGTCCACAAGAAGAGGAAGAGGATGTCTGGTATCAGAAAGATAAATTATACAAGGTAAATAAAACTTCTCTTCCTTAATAATGAACAAAAGAAATATCAAACAAAACAAGTTCTACCATATTCTTGAGTGTTTTTAATTAATTAGTATTGTAATTATTATTATTATCATTTAACTGCAAGTCATTAACATTCGTTAGTATAATACAATAGTATTTGAATATTATTAGCGAAAGATAATTTAAATGCCGCCATCACTTTCAAGACAAAATGACATTTAGACAAAAGATTCACACAGATGCACAACAACAAAACATAACACAACAACAACAACAACAACATTCATATATTGTATTTGTTGGTCAATAGGAAAAGAGAAGTCAAACAACCAAAAAAAAAAAACAAAAAAAAAGGCAACAACATCTAACATCTGTCAACAAACAATTAATTAGCAAAAGCAACAAATGACAATCACCAATAAAAAAATATAAAACAAAAAATATACGAGTATTATAAAATTAACAGATAAAAGATACTTGCCGCCAAGGTAACCAAGAGTAACAACAAAAGTAGTCATAGTAGCAATTCCTTTGTACAATAGTTTTTAGATTGTTTAAAGGGTCTGTAATTCTTTGATCCTTTATCTTTAGTTAAATGAAAAGTGGCGGCGGATTTGAATTTGATCAAACCAATCTTGTAATATTTTGTAAGTTTGTTCTTTCTTCTGATCATGTTGATATTTCAAAACAATCAAACAAACAAACTTATACTCGTAATATACGAGTACAGTTCATAACATCCATACTGCAATTAAAGTGTGCACACGAAAATTCAAATAAAATATTTACAGATAAAGCAACTAAAAGACCAATCTCTTATTTAAATTTCACTTCCAAATGGAGCAGGTCAACATAGAACAACAGTGGCCTGGAGGTTGCCGATCATGTCAATGAATCGTTTCACAATCTTCCAACTCTTCTTATTTGAGCTATTCTGTTCCTTAGAGTAATGAAGTGGGAATCCTTTTGCTGAGTAAATAATTGTTAAATGACCTTTGTATATTTCTGTGTGAGGAGCCAGAATGGAATTTGCTATTTCCTTATCAATATCAGAATTATACATTCTTGCCCCAATTTCCCCATATTCCAATCTCCTTATTTGAGCTATTCTGTTCCGTAGATTGATGAAGTGGGAATCCTTTTAAAAAGAAGTAATATTCCTGAGTCAATAATTATTAGATGGCCGGTGAGGAGCCAGAATCGTATTTGCTTTTTCCTTATCAATATCAGAATTATAAATTCGTACCCCAATATTCCAATCTCCTTATTTGAACTATTCTGTTCCGTTGATTGATTGAGACGATGATGAAGTGGACACCCTTTTAGAGAGCAACAATGTTGCTTAGTAACTAAAATAGAGTTAGATGGTCATAGTATACTTCTGTGAGACACCAGAATGGGATTTGTTTCTATCTTATCAATATCAGAATTATAAATTCGTACCCCAATATTCCAATCTCCTTATTTTAACTATTCTGTTCCGTTGATTAATTGAGACGATGATAAAGTGGTAGCCCATTTAGAAAGCAGCAATGTTGCTTAGGAACTAAAATAGAGTTAGATGGTCATAGTATACTTCTGTGAGACACCAGAATGGGATTTGTTTCTTTCTTATCAATATCAGAATTATATTGTAAATTCGTGCAAACAAATTCCTATTGTTCTATGTTCAATCATATCTACAATAACTTTAATGTATCTTAACGATCTTCTAAATCTAAATAATTTATAGAAAATCATGGCCATTACAATATAAATAAGATTCTGAGATTTTTCATAAATAAATTGGATTTAGATCCAATTTAAAACTCCACACGTGTTCATTGAGCAAGGACAAAAGCATGAAAATTGTTTTAATATTTTCTAAATTTAAATGAACTAAAAAAAAAAAATCTAGAAAACCAAACCAAATCAAACGAAACCAATCATATGAGGAACTAATTTAAATAGACAACAAGTAATAACAAGAAAGGAATGAATGAGTTACCAGTCTTTAATTAATTAATAATATTGACTCTAGTTTAAGGGCACTTGAAAAAGGCGTAACCACACTAACAATATTAAATACAATATTAGGTCACAATAATGTTAATGTGTTTGTACGTTTGCCCTTTGGTAAAGCCATCATAGCCACCATATAAAGATGTGAGTACTCACTCGTACTCACTTGTATGTATTCTTGACATGATTACCAAAAATAAATTAATTTATATAAAAAAAAAAATATTTATTACAAATCAGCATAATGTAAAGGCACCATAGTCGTAATCATGTGTAGTGGTAAGTATCTATGTGTACATACACTTGTGTATATGCTTTTTCAACTACTTATAATATTGTATGTAGATATATAGTGACTGCAAATGTATCTTATGCTTATGTGAATGAGTATCTTAAGACGATTGGCCAATTGCATTAATTACCGTTAGGCCATAATATTGCGTTGTGCATTTTTAATTTCAAACTTAAGCCTCAATCAACATGTTGCTCATTTCTTGCTGTTTTCTTTTTTTTTGTTTTTTTCTTTTCATTTTCTGTTGAGCTTCTTCGTCTTTTTGTTTTTTTTCGTTTTTTGTTGGCAAATTTATAAACAAAATAACAACAGTAATAGAGAAGCAGTAACACCATACATATATATAAGTAGTGTAGTATAACCCTAATGTCCATGCCCACGAGCTGTATTTCATTGATGGCAGCATTTAAGTAACAATAGACTTAAATAAATGTATCTGCTATTGTCCATCACTGTTTTTATTGTTGTCTATGGTGTTGTTGTTGTTGTTGTTGTTGTTGTTGTTATTGTCGTCATGTCTGTTGTCTGTGACTCTTAGCGCTTTTTTAAGTTTTCAGTGCGCGCATTTTTTATCTTTTGCTTTTATTTACTTCATTTTGGCAAATTATGCTGCCACAGCCTACACATGAACTAAGTCTTTATACTGGCATATTGAATCGGATATATGTATGTATGTATATACCTTAACATGCAATATACAAATGTATGTACATATGTATGTATGGTAGATATGGTAAGTGTGCTTGAGTTATATCTATGTATGTAATTGTTGTTATAATGTGCATAATACATTTGTGTATTGTTAGAAGTGTGTTTTCCCTCCCTTCGTACATATCTAGTTGTTACTACACTACTGCTGTCACTACAATCAAAATGACGTGTCATAAATATTGTATATTAATATTTAACTAGGTTAACTGCTTCGAATCGCATCTATGCAGTATAATCATTATCGACTCTGTGAATATATCAATTTAATCTATTTTGAGGTTACCAACAACATTCAACCCAAAAACTTGTTTCTGCCAAAATGAAAAATTAAAAAAATAAACAAACATTTTACAAACAAATTTCAATATAAAAACTTATGTTTATGAACAAATCAAACTTTAATAAACAAAAAAATATAAAAACATTCAATCCAAATTGTTGGATCGTTAAGAAATAATATTTTTTTTTTATTATTTAATTTCTTGTTAAACAAATGTTCAAAATATTGCCAACACAAATGAAATTTAAATGCGCACATTTATTTCTTTTTTTTTTTTTTGGGGTAAAAATTAGGAACACAGAATAAATTATAATAAAAAAAAAAAAGAAAAACTATTACAATTTTCATGGAAAGTGAAAATTGGTTTCATTGTAGACACAAAAGTAGGCGAAACCTACACATTTTTATACCTTACAAGATAATTGTAGTGACGCAGTAGAAAGAAAATGATCAAAGTTTTGGTGATGTTTATAAACAAAGTTAGTTTTTTATTAGATCCCTTGATGTTTTTGGTGTTCCATATTTTTAATTGAAGTTAACAATGTAATAATTTTCATTAAATCTACTTGCACTGACTAACATTGAACTTCTTCCTGATTTGTTAGCGAGTTGGTTTTGTTTATATTTTATATATTAGAACCTTGAAACCACAAAGCTACCCTGGTTTTGTTAGGACCTTTCCGTAGAGTCCTTTCCTAGAAATCCAAAACTTCTAGATGTCTAATAATTATGAAAGATAAAACTGGGCGCTGTTTGTACTTAGTTATTATCTTTACAGTTCCTAGTAGTTTTGTATAGTATAATCTTTAAGCCCACTTTATGTTTATGATGCCATTCATTGAAGGGTATAAATAAGATGGCGATCCCCATACGGAAACTCATTTAATCCACAGTGATTACCCATCATTGAAGGGAATAAAAAACATTAAAAAGAAAACAAAAGTGTGGTTTTTCTTAACAAATTTTCACACAATTGAGGTGAGCTTAAGTGGGCTTACCATTTATCATATACATAATCTCCTTTTATGCCAAACTGCGTCACAGTCATTTAATGTGACAGAAAATTAGATTCTGACAATAAAAAAAAAAAAATTATCTTATTTTATATACTTTTTATTATATTATAAAATTTCTTGTTAAGTCGATTACGTTAACGTGTTTTATTAATTTTCCGGTGTTGGTTGCGCCTTTTCTTATGTCGTTACTTTCAAAAATACAATTCTTTTCAAAAAGAAAAGACAATACAAAATTTATTTATTTTTCTATTTTCAATGGGTTAATGACAAAAAGAAAAAAAATTAAACAAAAAAAAAAGGGGGACAAAATGAAAATGAAACTGAAAATGTCGTCGCTTAGTTCAGTTAAGTTTTTTATTTTGTCTTTTTGATTTTCTACTTTTTTTTTTTGTGTGTTTTTCTTTTTTTGTGCCCTTTGGGTTGTTTGGTTGTTTGATTTTGTTTATTTGACAAAGGCGTTTGAAATTTTTCCCATGATAAAATTATGGTTGTGTATTTTAGTAAATGATTTCTGCTTTACTTTTGTTGTTGCTGCTGCAGGCTGCGAGACATTTATTGAGCAATTATGCGATGTTTAAAATGGGTCTGTCTAATTTTTTTAATTTTTTATTTTCTTTTATGTTTTTTGTTGAAAAAGACAATTTATTTCTGGGAAGCAAACTTTATTCATTCATTCAGTGATTCATTTCAATGCAATGCAACTTGTTACAATATTTATGGGAATTTTATTTTTATTTTTTTTTTTTATTATAAAACAAAAGACTTAGGCAACGAACTTGTTAGATTTAAAACTTCCTATAAGAATGACTGACACACACACATCTGTAATATAAAGCAACCAACTAACAAACAAACAAACAAACAAACATTATGCGTCGGTCGATTAAACAGTTTCAAAACTTCTTAAGCATAAAGCAGTCAGTCAGTAGTCACTTGGAAGTTGTCACTCATTGGCACTGCTTTGCCACATGGAAAATGAAAGTGAGATTTTGGTTTTCGTTTGAAAGTTTCGCTTTTCTTAGATTTTTTTTCTCCTTTTTTCGCTTAAAACAGTTTGCCTCTTTAGTGCACTTCATTTCAAACAGTTTGTAGATTTTAAGACTTTTCTTGGCAGTTGTTCACCTGGTTACGGTTTTGAGCAGCAACAGCAATAGCAACATCTTTTATTGTTTTGTCTTATATGTAGTATGAATAACAGGATTGGCCACAAGCGACTTTTTGTTGATGGCGTCGTCGTCGTCGTCGTTAAGACAACTTTTATAGCAAGCAGGAAAAACCACAACAAAACAAGCAGCAAAAGCAGCAAGCAACAAGTTTAATGTTGATACCGCAATGGACGCATGCGAATGAATATACGAGGTGTGTCCTAAAAGTATCCAGGCTGGCGTGGATAGTCGTGGTATTCTTTGATATAAAAACCCAGTTGACTGAACAACGCAGCGCCTATTGATGCTTTTACATCGTGAAGCATTTTTGCCAAATAGCCGCTCGTCGTATTCTTTGCAATCGTCTTTATGTTGCTGAACCAGTGCTCGATGAGTGGAATTTTCAATTATGGGAAGTCGCATGATCCTTTTAAACAATGTTCCAAGTTCTCCTGAAGTGAAGCTTTTCGGTAGGAAAACCATGATCCCTTTGTAGTTCGGGCACATTTAAATTATTTTAATTTTTCGATCATAAGTCGTTAGTGTGTGACCTCTGTTAACAATTTTTGCAATATTTTGACCATTCTTTTATCTGTGTTTTGCCATTCTGTTGTAAAGTTTTGAACACAGGTAGGACGGATAGTTTTGGAACACACCCCACTAGTGAGTTTAAATCTTTTAGCAAGCGAAGCCGAGCCGAGCCGAGCTTAAGCTCTTTCATGCATTTTATCTGAAAATTTTTGTTTGCAACAACTTGATCAACATCAACAACAACTTCACTACCTTTTTGTTGTGTTTATTATGCCGCAAGGAAAGTGTGTAAAATATTTATCTTCCTTATAAGTAGTAACGCTTTTCACAAGAAATCATCATAGGCACAGTCATTTCCTGATTTGACATGATCAACAACACTAAAGCCTTTGATTGATTTGCATTTGGTTTTCAATTAGGAAAAATTTATTAGACACGCTCGCAATTTAATGGAAATTTTTTTTGCTATTGACAAAGAGAAAGGTTCAAAAGTTATAAATATTTTCTTAGCAAACTATGAGATAATATTGATGATGATGATGATGATAATGATGATGATGATGATGATAATGATGGTGATGATGCTGATTTTGTGTAGGTGAAAGACTGAGTAAATAAAATTTTATAATCAATATAAATATTAATTTATTTACAAACTTAGTTTTTTTGTAAACAACAAAAATAAAATTAAATGGGTCAAGCAACGCATGATTTTAAGAATATTTTTGCCCAAGATTCTTCCACACTTTCAACAAAAAAGTGTGTCAATATTCTTGTAAAAATTAAAAAACACATTCTCACCAAGAAAGAACTTCAGCATTCAAATGAGATTTCACAAAATTCTTGTATAATAATTACCCAAAATATTAATATGTAGCTTTTACGATTCGATTCAATTCGATTTAATATTATTGTATATATAATACATTCCACATTCTATAAGTAAATAAAATCAAATGATTACAAAAAGAACTACGTTAACGAAATAACGAACGAATTCGTGCAAGTTCAGAAAAATACGCTTCACTCAACCTGATACAACCGGAAAATGAATGAATGAAATTATCATGCTAGTAGCATAATAATGCTCAATGATTATCTTCATTACACCAAAAAAAAAAAATATCAACCGCAAAAACAAAAAAATAAAAAAAATAGCAAATCAAAATCGCTGGCACTTTATTAAATGTCAGTTGGCAGGTAGGCAAAGTCTCAGACTCAGACTCAGACTAAGGCAAAAATGGAGATGAAGAAGACTTTAAAGATACTTACTACTAAAGACAGAAAATAGTGATGGTGATGGCGCATCTGTTATTACTGCCACATTGCTGCGATGCTGCTTCGCACGGTATATGGAAGGTACTTGATTTTGTTGTTGTTTTTAAAAAAAATAAATCAAAATCGTGACTATAAAAGTTCAACAGCATTTTAGAAATAGAATTTACAAAAAAAAAATAAAAGTAATCAAGACAGAATAATACAATAATACAATAGTAACTTCGGTGAAGCAGACAGATCTCACTTACCTTTCACACCCCAGCGCTGATGTTGTGCTGCTGCTCATGAAGAAATTATAATTTCTGGGGCAGTTTATATATGATATCTTTGTCCGATCGGTTCAATTTTTTAATACAAGATGTGATGAGGTCTTTTTTTTTAAGTTTCATTTTCAAAAAGCATTTTTTCATACATTTTTATTGTATTCTGTATGGGGGCCTATCTCTTTCATTAATTAGAGAACTTTGATTTTGAATTATTTTTGCCTTTGAATGTCAATGAATAGAAGCTGACAGATAAGCAAACTTTTATGGTTTCATTCATAGATTCTCCTCAAAACATTTATCTGATCATTTCTACAAGCATATAAACTTTATTGGGTCTTCGAGACATAAGTTCTATGAGTAACAACTTCAAACACCAAGGCAGAGTGTGAAACTAGAAAAATGGGTAAAATTTGTAATAATAAGATTTTTTGAGCTTACAAAAAAATACATTATATTGGAATAATACTTCCGTTCAAATTATAGATATTTTCCTTTTCTATTTTATAAATGATTTCCTCTTTGCCACAACAGCAACAAAAATATTGCACGTGCTGTTGCATTCTATTGTTGTAAATTCGCTTGATTGTGGTTGCAATTTTGATGTCGTGAACGGTGTTAGTTGCACTTTACTACTTTTTGTTGTTGTTATTGGAAATAATAAATCTACGTTCAAATATAATTATAGATGATGCATTTATTTATTATTTGTATTTAACACAGCAAATGTCATTGCAGCGCCACCGCAAAAATATCGTCATATTTCAAAAACTAACTAAGCGGATGACAACGTTTAAAGTTTTTGGGGTTTTGCGCAATTTTAATTATGCTTAAATACCGCTAAATTGTGGTTTTTATATCGATTTTCAAAAATCAAAAATTACAAATTAAAATGTTAAAAAGAATTTGCTAATAAACAATAAGCAACTAAGCAACCACATAGTAGTATTCCAGTTATCTCACAGTCAGACTCGTCTGTTGTAAATATATAAAAGGCTTTCCGGTCACCTAAATTGTAAGCTAAAAAAAAAGGAAAAAAAATTATCTTTTGGTGAAAATGGTTTTTTAGTTCACTAGTGAAATCTTTGCATTTATTAATGTATCAATTTCTAAGACATTTTATTTATCTTATCAGAAGAAGATTCATTAGAAAGTGTATGCTGTAAACAACATTAATCATTTTTTTAGAGAATTGTCTAAAAAAAATGTAAGCAGTGAATGATAGAAAGTCTTACCAGAAGATGGTCAAAATATTAAAGAATCCATAATGTGCAAATATTAACTTACTAAAAAGGACTTAAGAGTTTAGCAGCTTAATAAACGTAACGAGAGTAGTGACAATTAAATCCAGAAAGAATTATCTAAAAATTTTTTAATGAATAATGGATAATGGCATTCAAAAACTGGAATGTAAAGATCTCTAGGAATAATCATAGTCATTTACTTAAGGAATATCAATAAAATATCAATTTCATTGTTTATTATTTTTATGTTTTTTTATTTTAATTCCAAATACTTAATTAGATATTGAAGAAGAATTCTTCAATAAAATTATTTTTGACTTATAGAATTAAGATTTGTTTAAAACCTAAAGTATTAAGCATTTCATTTATTATATTTTTAATATTGCAGCAATTATCTACTATAGAAAAAGAGAGACTCTTACGATCCATTTAGTGTGTATTCAGACAGACTTTTTATATGAAACTCTACCAAAAGGAAAAAGTTTTATATTCAAACTGAAATCATTATCAATAATCATTTTTTATTTAAACCAGTTTAGTTACTTTTGGACTTTAATTAATTTTTCTTGTTTTAATTCAAAAATGTGTCTTAGTTATTCAATAAATAATTTATAAAGAAACTTGTTTAATTTGTGCATAAGGCGTTGTTGATTGGATTTCGGTTTATATTTTTTTTTTTATTTGTTTTTTTTTTTTTTGTTTTGAATGTATTTTTACGAATTTTAGTAAATCATATCGTCAGACAGACATGTACTATGTACATGTGTGTAGTAGACAATATATATTTTGAAAAGCGATATTAAAAATAAGTTAAATTATGCGATATGCCAGTTTTAAACTGGTTTTCCATATACCATAGAATGTGTTTACAAAATTTCAAAGACATTTTGGCACTTGGTAACAAATAAAAGACAATAATAATGATGATGTTTGTAAATGCAATTTGGTTCGCATAACACAGAAATTTTATAGTCAAAAATTAATTAAAAACAAGAAACCACAACGACATTACTTGAACTACGGCATTTTGAGGTCGCGAGAAACTTTGAAACTAAAAATCTACAAATAAAAGAGCAACAACAACAACAACATTAGAGACAAACAAGTGTTTTACAGACAAGAATTTAAACACTCAAAAGCGCCTTAAGTTTAATAACAAACCAAATGAGCTCGAGTAATTGCAGATATGTATGTATGTATGTATGTGTGTACTTGCTACACTCTTAACTCGCACTAAACACATTCAAGTTTTTTGAAACTTCAAAAAGCGAAACTGTAAAGATCAAAACCAAAATCATATAGAAATAAAATAAAACAAAAAAAAAAAACAATAAATATGAAAAGTGAATCTTCTTCGTTTACAAAAGACGTCAAATAAAACAAAAGTAGTCGCGACAGCTTCTCTTTATCAAAGATACAAACTCTTAAATGTTTACTTAACTACAAGAACACAAACAAGTACAACAACTTTGTGGCTTAAAAGTGAAACCCAACAACAACGGCAACAGCAAAATTCTACTTATTTTCAAATAAAGAAAAAAAAAAATTAACATTTTCAAAAAAAAAATAAAAAAACAAATGTTGCTTTTGTACTGTAACAAGAAACAACACAGCAGACAAATTCATATGAAAAGGTTAACAAGTTTTAATACATGATTTATTTGCATTTTTTTTTCTTTTTTCTTTTCTCATTTTTCTTCAGTGTTTTTGTACATATTTTAAATCTATTGAAATAGAAACGACAACATGTAAGAAATAACAAAAACAATAACAACTACACGCCCGCTGAACTCAATGTCTCTGTATTATATAGAATAAACTTCAAAAATATTGTATGTTCAAACAAAAATTATTGTACTATGAAGCTTCAAATGCGTGGTAGATAGACCTCGCTCAAATCATACTTACATTCCTATCATAGTAGTAGGTATTACAAATAGATGACGACTGAAAGCGAGAGTTTAAATAAAAATTGACAAAAGGAAAACCTTAGCATATGAGTAATACATATTTGTATACCCTGCATATGGTTAAAATTTTATGCGAAATAAGTTATGATTGAGTTATATATTCGCCTGCCTATCAATCATCAATGTTGATCCTCTTCAAAAAGTGTATTTAAGAAATAATACAATAATACTTACTTCAGTGGTTTTTCCAATTCTTCTGCTGCAATTCTATTTTTGATCTCATTCAATGCAAATTCTCTTTTTTTTTTAGCATTTTTGACAACACATATCAGTCTAAGCATTCGATGTAGTTAATAATGTTCTAACACATTTTGCAGACACAAAAAAAAAAAATATGTCACTTGAACTGTTCTCGAATTTCAATCCGCTTAATTACAAATATCCCCATATTGATCTGGTGAGAAGAATCTTTCATATTCATCCATTCATCGGTGCATCCGAAGTCTTAGCTTGAAAATTCAAATTTTATTAAGAATAGACTTTTTGGAATTCAATTATTTGAACCTTAAACAATGGCTTAATTTAGATTTTGGTTACACACAGATCTTAGTAGAGTAGAGCAAGAATCTTCATGCCAACTACAAGTGTGTTCTCTTGTGAACTCCTGAGACTGACACAGAAAGGTAATAGCTTAGTTTCAGGCTTCTTGACAGAACATTGCATGGTAATGAAACATTTGTATAACAAGAAAATCAGTTGTAATATGTGTTATTTGCAACGAAGAAGATGAGACGGCAGAGCACTTGCTATGCATCTGTGAGTGACGAATCTGGATTAGACTCCGCTGGGTGGCCAGTTAATGGAACCTAATGAAATTTCAAACTTGCCTCCAAAAAACATTGTGGAATTCTTAATGAATTCCAAGAGCCCAGAGGAGTTTTAATTAGGGGGTTCATTACAATAGGCCTTGCCCTTTCTCTAATCTAATCTATTTGCCACTCGAACTTGGTAAATTCCTATAGTTATGAAAATATAAAATACCAAAGAAGAAACCCCAAAATAGAATGCCATTCATAACTTAAATATATATATAGGTACACATATATATAAGATTTGCAAATTTTTAATAATTATTGTCTCCCTTCTATTGGAAAATAAACACGAAATATCATCTCATGCGTTACATCCAAGAGATGTGACCTGATGCAAGGAAAGAGCAACACAATTGAAAATCATACATAAGTATTGTACTGAAATTAAGATCCCCACAATTTTCACAACACATAACCATTTTGTTGGTTGTTCTTCATAAAATTGTAGAAAAATTTAAATAAATCATAACATTTCGCTTGTTAAGTGATACTCGTATGATTTATGATTCCCTCTCAAATTATTTGCGGCGCAGAGGAAGGGTATTTGTCAGTTAGGCCCACCCTGAGTTAATTTGATTTATTTTCGTCAGATTCACTTTTATTGTATTTAATTTTTTCTTTTTTTTTTCGAAACATAACAATGACGATATGTATTTCATTTTTGTTCTGTTATGTGGTTGGTTACTAGGGTAATGACTTTTAGTTACAATACAATGGATTCTTTTAAAATTAAGTGAACTTTTGACTTCTTCATTTACATAAATACAATATTATTTCTCCTTGAATTATGATAACAACAAGTAGACAACAAGTCTTTGTTGGATTAGTTTTTATTTTCTATATCATTTATCATTTTTAATGCAGACAATTTTAAAAATATCAAATAAATAAACGAAAAATTCAATAACAGAAAATAAGGTTTGGATTATAACATTTTTAGGCAAGTCTCATCATCATCATCATCATCATCATCATCACCATCGTCATTGAATGTTTCCATTTGATATTTTCTTGCATCTTTTGACTTGACATTTTCTTGTTGTTTGTTGAGATGATGAACCCAAAACAAAAAAAAAAATAAAAAAAATAATAAAAAGATTAAAATAAAATTAAGCAGAACTTTAACTTTTGATTTCCGTAATCAATTAAATATGCAAATAAATATTTCTTGAAATTTTTTGCATAAATTAGATTTATTTATAATACGGATATCTTTTTAAACAAAATCAATTCCTTTTCACGGTTGTCAAATTGATTAAAGAAAAATACAAAAATTTTAAAATTATATTATGCTATTGACTTCTTTATGATTTTGTTAAGTTTATACAAGATTATTATTGCAAATCTTTGTTTTATTTCTTTGCTTAAAATATAAAATATAAAAGAAAAATAAATTGTGTACACAAAACTATTGTAATATGCATATTTATAATGAAGTCTTACAAGTGTGTTCAACTTAAACTATCTTTGAGTATTTTAAAGTAAGAAAACTAAACTAAAATAAAAAAAAAATATATTTTTTTACAGTTCACTTAAGCATGACGCAAGCGAATTGCATTTTCTTATAGCACAAACAGCCTTGCAACAAAGCAACACAAAACTACAACAAGACTACTATACAATATATATTTTTTTTTTACAAGTAAAGCATTATGATTTTTAATGTATTGTATATTATAGACAATACATTTATGTGCATGTATCTATCTATGTGTATTTAGGTATGTGTGTATGCAAACATTAAACTTTGATTTGATTTTACTAAAAGTAGTTTAAAACACAACATTTACTTTTATTACATTTAGACTTCATCGAAGATATTATACACTTCTGAATGAAGGTCCAAGTGGGTAACATGAAACATGGAGATTCTGTCAATAAAATACTTACTTAGAAAAGAATTCAGATGGTGGATATGTTTTCTACATTTTACTCCAAGAATGTAAATTCTGATCTCCTTTTATAATAGTAAAAAATAGGCAGTGTAGCTGACATTTGGCTATTTCAGGTCTATATAATAATGGTTAAAAAAATTGATTAGTTTCAGTGAAGTTTGGAATTCCTGGTGGAGTAAACCATACACATATTTCGTCTTTATGATGGCTTATCTTATTTCGGATACAATAATTGAAAATTAATAGAAAAGTAACTTGAGCTTCTATCCTACATTTTACAAACTCTACCAATATATGATCCGATAAGTGAAATTTGGTGGAAAAATGCCTTAATTGTAAATTATTTCTTTTGTGACAAGTAGTAAAAACAGAAGTTTCTTATCTCTCGTTTAAGTGCTTCAAGCGATTTTTTAAAGACTGTGGCCATAACAGAATTTTTGCTAATGTTGGATGCAGGATTTTCGGTCTGTGTTGAGGCAATTCCTGATGATAGTCAACTGTGTAACCCACATCACACAAAGTACATTATCAGATACGAGTATACTGCTTTCTGCTGTCTATGAAATTATCGACACCTTGATTATGTTTTAAACACAGTTCACGGCATTATTTTTTCTGACAATCTTCAACAATCTTCATCATATGTCAGCCAATTTAGACAAAACCTTAATGAATTATATACCCTATAACCTTTCACATGAATCAATTCATCTATTGGTAAAAATCGTATGAAAATACGCTTGATACTTTTTGAGTTTATCGCTTTCAGACAGACAAAAGCGGCCGGAAGTGGTTGTATTCATATTATCCATGCCTATTCAAGAAGCTCTAATTGAAAGCATGTTTTATCAAAAACAAGACTTAAGATGATTTGCCAAGATACCAAAATGATACTTAATTCATTACAAACATCATGTCAAAGCGACAATTCCAATCACTCTATGTTTAATACTTGTAGATATAAAATGATACAAGTAAGACAGAGTAAGAGGAGACACATATAATAACAACAAAAAAAAAAAACAAAGATACATGAAAACAACATTAAGTAAAAGTAAAAAGAAAAACAAAAACAAAAACAAAATAGAAGAAAAACACCAAACAAGGCCGTTCACTTTGTTTGTTTGTTAGTAAAATAAAGTAAAGTAAAGCAGGCAAAAGCAACATTTAAGTGGTAGCGACTTTTGTGTTTAAGTTATTGGGTGGTTACACAGGCAAAAGTGTTGATAGCTCAAACAGTTGGAAAGTGAAAATTGTTTGCATGGGCAAAATAAGCAAATTATAAAATTTATATAAAGCAAAACTTTAAAAGTTAGTTTTATAAGCGAAACCATCAAGAAATGAATTTGTTGCTTAAGTCTTTTGATTTTTTTGTTTTTATTTGTTTATATAATTGTAATTTATTGTACATTTTTTTTTCTAGGAACACATACAAGAAGTGCTTGACAAATGGACACAAATCGATGATGAGATATGGGCTAAAGTCATTGTCTTCGAACGTAATCGACGCGTTGCTAAGGCATATGCCCGTGCTCCGGTGCTAACCATTAATGGCTCTGATGATGGCTTCGATGGCATGCGGTACGTACAACCAAATGAAATTTGAACTTTTATTTTTTTTTTAAATATTTTAATTTGAAATCATGCCGAGAAATAATCAAGCACTCAACACCTTAAAATAAATGATGCCTTTGAAATTTATTTAGTTGTAAAATATTAACAAAATAAAAAATAAGTAGTGGAAATAGAAAAGATTATGAATTCGCATTAAACTAATAAATACAAATAAAATTCAACGTAATTAAATTTTTATGAGTTTTTAAATCGCCCTTGACCCAGTAAATATTTTGTAGACGAGAAGAATCTCTCTCTCTCTCTCTCTTGTATTTTGATTTTGGTTATGATTTTAAATCTTTTCATTCAAAAAAAAAAAAAAAATCTTACCAATAACAGACTCAGCTGCAATATATAATCATCATAATTATAATCAAATTGTACAGTGGCAGTGGCAGTGGCAGTGGCAGTAGCAGTGAATTAAGCAAACTAACATTAAATTTTAATATATTTTATTTTTTTTACATTATTTTTGTTTTTTTCTCAATTTTCTTATTTTTTTTTTTTTTTATTTACTTAAAATGTAATGACAAATTTTTATGGTCAAAATCAACATAACAATTATGTAGAACCTTCAAATAAGGCAACACAACACTTAGTGATTAAGTAATCAATTTAAAAAGATGAAACAAAATTTGCATTGTAGAAAAACAAAAAGATTTTGTACTTGACCAAACAAATGCAAATTGAGTTGTTGTCGCCGCCGCCGCTGTCTCCATAGAAAGACAAAACGCGACATCGACATCGACATCACTCATGAACATTAATGAAGCCTGTGGCAACCATCATCATCATCATCATCAAAATATAAAGTTCAAGTGTCATAGTGACCTCAACTATCGATCAGTGTCAAATGAGGGAACCACCATACACCAATTTCTATGGCAATAAATTTATATTATATTGTTAGGCTCTTCTTTTTTTTTTTTTTTTTGGCAATTATTTATGCGTTGACTTACAATGTGAAAATGGCAATTTATAATTATGCGAACAGAGTCAAAATGACTGATTTCCGTTTTTAATTCAAAGAGCCAAAATTTATAATTATTTTCATTTTTTTTTTTTTGGTGTTGTTTCCATTTTAACTGCGTAGATACTTGGAAAGAAACATAATAATACAGCACACAATTATTGTACATTTTGCCACAATTAAGTCAAGAATTTGGCAATTGCCAAATTCAAATCAAATGCATCAAATACATTACTTGAAGAGCCTCAAACACCTTAAGGTTGTTCAGAATGCAAAAAAGAACTCCAACTCTTTGCTTCTAATAACCTGCAAATTTAAGAAGTTGAAGTCGAAGTCAAGTTGATTTATCTACAAAATAATTTGCATATTCCGCTTTAAAAATTGTTGCGTGCTGAAAATGCCAAGATCTTTTTCTACGAATTTAAATGCAATTACGTGCAATTGAGGGTATATCATAGACGCCTACCTAGTACACACACACTCACACACACACACACACACTGTGCATCTTAAAGAACGAAAATTTACATTGCAAGTGTATGAAAATAATCAAAAATATTGCACTTTGTTCATGATTCAGTATAAAAAACACCATCATATGATTTTGCAAATCTCTTGCTTTGTTGATTTTAATGAAATGAATAAATTTCATACATTTTAAGGATTTTTTGAGGAAAGAGTTTTTTGATCAAATTAATAAGGATTTAAAAAAAATATGCAGTATTGCATTTTTTTCAGTCATCTAATGAAGAGTTTTTGTTCCTTATTGGTACATGATTTTAAATTTAACGTAAATGGTATAATTGAGATGATATTGGCATGTCCTGCCGTCTCCATAAAAACTCAGATCTTTAGTTTTGAAGATTCTGTTTATTAGATTTGGAACTTCTGAAAGCTTGAATAATTAATTTCTGTTTGAAATATTCAAGTCAGAAGGATAGATAGATAGATAGGAGGTGCCTTCCCTAGTAGTCCGATCATACTGAAATTTGGGCTCTATGAGGCTCTAATATTTTTACCAACCGTGTAAATTTCCAGACCATAGGGTTACTGGATCGTATAGCTACCATACAAACCCGTACATGAAGACGGATCCCTGTAAATCTTTAACTTCATTTTAGTTTTAGTATATCTTGCTATAATCCCGATAGAACTAAATTCTCTACCTATTAAGGTTAATGACATAGAGACCGAGGACGAACAGACTGCATAGCCTCAGTGGTAGGGATCCGTTTGGTACCCTTTGGATTCGGAACACTGAAAAGAGGGCAGGTGTCACGTGATCTTTTCTTACAAGAATAATTATAACACCTCTAATTCACATTGATAATTTCATTTTACTCTAGTTGGAGATGAAACATTTATTTCAAGAAAATAGAAATTTATTCCATAATTATATCAATTTATTCCACAATTTATATTGCATACAGTGTTTGTGTGGTGAATTTCCATCTTTCCTTAATTTACTAATTTGGGAACATCATTCAAAGTCATTTCATTGTGATTACAACATTTGCTATAATCAAAAATGTCTACAAAGTACATTACGAAACTTCAATCGTCTATATTATTGTATATTTGTATGCCAATCAGTTGAATTTAGTAAATGAATATAAAAGATTTGTACAATAATATGCAGAGGAATGAACTAAAGTCAAATTTGATTTTAAAACAAAGATGCCCAGAATCTTAAAATAAAATTCCAAATAAAATATACATAAATTTAAGCCATAGGCCCAAAAATGGCAACAAATACAATAAAAACAAGAGAAACAGCGGCGGCAGCAGCTGAATTAGTAATGGTGGCAGTGATGGCGGCGGCATCCTTTGTTTGTGCAGCAGACATGAATAAATGCCACAACAGCATCTGCACAGCACCAGCTGATGAAGATGATACACGTTTTAACTTGAAATATCAACAGCAGCAACAATAACAACAACAAAAAAATGTCACTATATACTAAATTGGAAAAACAAAAACAAAGTTATGTATTTCTTGTGAGCAAAGGCACATTGACTCAGTAACAAACTTACCCATTTTTTGCAGTTACTCATTGCCCTAAACTTTAAAAATTTGCACATCTTCAAAGTAACAATTCCAACAACATCAACAACAACAACAAGTACAAATAACATTGTTAAATAATGGTAAAAAAGACAAAGTAGCAGTTGCAACAGCAACAACAACAAAAATTGCAAACAAAATAATGAAAATGAAAATGAAAATAATAATGAAAGTCATTCGTGACGAGGTCATCTCAGATTGCAGATTGCCGAATGCAAATGCAAATTGTCTTGTTTCATTGCAATGGGTTCAATTGAATTGAAATTGAAATGAAATGATGATGGCATTGTTGAATGTGATGGAAGTGCATCCATCCTAAGGAAATCTTCACAGGTGATTGAAATAAATGAAGGAATAAATCCAAAAACCAAAAACCAAAAAACAAAAACCCATTCCAATGAATGAACAAATGACTGACGACGACTACTTACTTGTCTATCTTTCTATCTTAACTAACTAGCTAATGTCATGATGTACAATATAAATACATATACTACGTACTACGTACTACATAGTGCAATTGTTTGTTATGTTCGTTTGCATATCAATCACATTGCTGTCAATTGCGGTTAAGTATTCATTATTGAAAAAATGCATTGGAAAATTGTTAAATTTATTCAAGTTGAAAGTGCAAATAAATCAATTTTGTTTGGTCAGGTTTTTCCATGACAAAAAGAAATTCATAATTCATATTACAATTGAAATTTTATCTCTTCATCATTTTAGTTGGTTTCTCTAATTCATCAATTGCATTTCTTTTATTATTGTAAAAAAGTGATCACAAACAACATAAACAATTTAATGGCAATTTCAATTTCAGTCACAGAGAGAAAATCCTTTCATTTTAATTGACTTAATCATTGTAATAATCCTTTGTGGTTTTCCCTCGTTATCGTTGATTAGCATAAAAAGTAGTCAAATGAAATAACTCAAAATAAGAATAGCTTTAAATATTAAAATAGCTTTGACTTTACTGAAGATTTACATACCCTTCAAATCACATTTGGAAATATTGTAAACTATAAAATTAGACCAAATAAATTTAACATACTTTTAATCTTAATAATAAATGAGAATAGCAAAACGCTTGCAAGCAACTTTCTAATATAAGTGAAATTTCTGTTTAATATCTCATTTTTTCATTATTTTTATCATTATATGATCGATATCTCCTTTTTTTTTATTAAGCTTTACAAAGCTTTCTTCAAAACACTTGACTTAACTAAACAATACAATTACAAATATCTCCCCAAAATAGCTCCGGCATTCACTCTGAGTATATTGTAAGTTTTGAGGGTCTAAAATCTAATCTAAATGGATTCACATTTTATCATGGCACGAGCATGAGATACTATTTACCATAACAACACTAACAACAACCATTGACTGCTGACTTGTAATTAAACTGACTGAAACACAAACAAAATCACATACAAAATCAAAATAAAAAAGAAATCAAATCCAATCTACTGCAAAGGGAAAATTTGAAGAAGCTTCACTATAATTTACAATTTGCCAATCTTGTAATTTAATTAGCTGCTAGTCAACACTGATGTATCTTTTTGTGTTGTTTTCTTTTTGATTTTCTATTATTGTTGCTTTTTTTGTGCTATCATGGTGGCTGTTGTTCCTGATGATGTCGCTTCGCTACTCCTCCTATTGGATTGTATAATAGTACGACGAGTCTCTCATAACAAAAAAAAAAAAACAAAAACAAAAACTACAATAAATTGCACGAAAGGGTTTTTTCGCTGAAATCTACAAAAGCAATGCAAATGATCTTTATAGTATAGTATGTAGTATGTAGTACTAGAGTTGGAGGCCCTTAGTCTTAGTCATATGAGTAATAGTACCAACACCTTCGGTTGGTTAGTTAACAAAAGCGTTCTTGTTGATTATCTAGAATAGATTCTAGAATATGTAAGAGTATGTCCGTGTTAGTATTGTACATACGTTATATTAAAGACAAAGACATACACGCATGCAACACTTGCGTGGCATGTAAATTAATTAATTAAAATTGTAATCTTCCAAGTAATCGGAATGTTTCTAAGATTAGTATTTAAATATTGTAGGTAAAAGTAAAGTTATTTGCATTTGCCAACTTACTATTTATTTGCATTTAAATAATTGAAATTTATGTCAACTTTTACTAGAATGGTAATAATATAATAATATTTATTTTCAATGAGAATAAAATATTATAAAAATTGAACTCTTATGTCCTAGGAGCCCATTAATTTTATATTATAAAGCAACTTTACTGTTGTTGAGTCTTTTTGCATAAAATTGCTTGGCGCCAATAATGAGATTTTCTTTCTATTCCAACTTTTGACAGATCCATTTGCATTAATTGAATTGTGAGGGCGTTGCTTACTATGGTATTTATTTAAAAGCATTGCGAGCAAGTAAAACTAGTCCAAGATATTTTAAAGTAATGCATGACATTAATATCTTAAGAGAAGAAAAAAAAACATGAGGCAGAATTGATAAAAATCTTAAGCATAGTTAACACCATATATTTAACAGTATTTGTTGCATAATTTGACGTTTCATGCAGATTTTTTTTGTATTTTATTGTATATTTTTAAACAAAACTCGAAATAAAGGCGAGTCAAGGTTTTTTAGTCTCTGGTACACATTTTTTTGTTTTCTTTGGGTTTGTTATTATTTATGGCATTTGAAACGAGCACTTAAGTTGTTATAATTTATAAGGTGAATATAGGGCAAAAATTATAACAAAGATGTAAAAATCAATCTCACTGAATATTAATTACCTTTCATACAATTCGAAATATTAACATAATTATAAACTTTGTTAAAAACATAACATACAAAATAAAAGTAGTTTGCACAAAAGTCTTTAAATCGAAAGATTCATTAATCAAAGCTTTTAGTTATAAAAATCCGTTTGAATTATTATAATTTTCATCAATAAAGTCTAAAGTTAATTTTGGATCACTGGATATATCCATTAACAAAAAGCAGGATGCTCTAGTCTTTCTGGTAGCAAATTTTGTTATCATCCAAAGCAGGACTGTTCAACCCACAGCTTAAGTGAAGTGTGAATCCTCCCGAGACCACCTCGTGACATATATTATATGACAAACAGAAATTTCTCTGGCTCTTTTTTTGTTCGTCTTTGTTCCACATAGGCGTCAGTTTATCGTATCTGCCGGCCAAATCATCATGGTTGGACAGCCCAAGATTTCACTGAATCATATTTGATGGAGCATCAACTTATGTATACAGAAGTTTTGATTAGAGTCTATGCAGGGTCAGAATGTTAGAATGCCTTCACTTTATGCGATCCAAAATGTGTTATTTTGATTTTTACTTTCAATTTTGAAAATTTCTTTTATTAAACTTAAAAATACAAAAGTTTATATTGTAGTTTTTTGGTTGAAATCCCCTCAATATGTTGCAAACATTATAAATAATTGTTAATAATCACCCTCTATAATAAGTGTGGGACAATAATCTTTATCGCATACTATGAAATAATATCTTGCCACCGATATACATAATTCTTGTTATTATGGTAATTGGTAACAAAGACAAAATATCAGTGGCTGGCAACTACACGTGCCAATTACATAAAAATCGTTTAAATTAAATGACCTTCAGTGTAATTGTGTGGCACCAAGTAATCACAAATTTACCATTTACTCGAATATGTTTGTACTCATGGTATATGGAATATAGAATAAAAGTATGTGTCTAGTGAATTGTATTTCTGTATTTATAATTAAAGTATAATATCTCTTAATTAACATATTTGCAAATGTAGAGCAAGATATTTTTAAAAGTACAAGAAGTTCGTTGCTTAAATCTTTTGATATTTTATTTTTAATAATTCCATTTATTTTTAACTTGACAAATCACATAAAATAACCTCAGAAAAACAAGTTGCGCTTCATCCATTTTAAACCAAACTTGATTTTATTTTTACTTTGACCTGAGACTAAACTCGATTAACTGTCCAAAAGCCAAAAATAAAAACAAAAACACAAAAAGCAAAGAAAAACCAGTTAACTGCATTTAAAACACAAAGCAAAGTTGCAACTTCTTCCTTGGTGATTATATTGTTGATGATGATGATGATGATGTTGTTGTTACGGCAAGTGCTGACCCACTCCGTTAACTTGAACTCCAACTTAATTGCCATGTGCTTGCAGTTCTTCTTCACAAATACCCACAACAGATACTGTGTGCATACACTAACATTGTCGATACAAAGATACTCTACACATGCTTGAATAGTTTTATGTGTTTTATTTTTAACTGATGAAGACGCGCTCTCGCTTTCATTTTGCAGAAACCGCAAAAATGTTTTTATCTCTTGTTTCTTAGTAGTAGCAAGTAAGTAAGTAAGAAGTATCTTTTCGGTATTTTCTGAGTTTCTTTTGGTTTAATATTTTACTCATTTAGGCGTGTCAAGACAAGTTTTTTTATTACTTTGTTTTTAATATAATTTTTTTTTTTTTCTGTTGCTTTATCTTAACTTAGCTAAGATACTTATTTCGTGTGTTGTCCATGCAAGTTGCGCGCCCATTTGCAGTAGATGACCTTGCAACTGATCCGTTCGCAAAGTGAATGCACAGTTTTATGTATATTCGAGAGATATACATATGTCTGTCTGTCTGTCTGTCTATATGTTTTTCTGTATCTGTTGTTGTTACTATTATAGAGCTAAGCTCTTTGATATGTGGTGGTGCTGGTTGTGTTGTTGTTGTTTATATTGCTGTTATTATTATTATTCATTTAAAAGCAAATGGCGGCAATGGTGGCCAGTGGTGATTGTAGTGTTGGTTATGCTTCGTTGCATTTTAGCCTATTTTTGCTACTATTTTTTTTTTTTTTTTTTTGTTCTTTGCTTCTTGTCTTAGTTTTTAGTTTCTTTTTTGCAAATTCAATTGTTTGTAGGTCTTCTATGATATTTTGCATTATTTTTTCTATATTAAGTTGATACTTTGAATCACCTTAACTTAAATCTTCTAATATTACAAGCAAATTTTAATTGTATCTTATGCAAAGCATTCTTAATTCCATTTTCATATATTTATTATCATCATTGTTAGGGTTCCGGAACCAAAGGGTACCAAATGGCACCAGAGACAGAGACTTCGTTGTCCGTCCGTCAGTCCGTCCGCCCTCGGGTCATATTTCATAAACCGCAATAGTTAGAGAATTGAAATTTTCACAGAAGGTGTAGTTTTATCCGGGCATCAGCAACAAATACTAAAACTAGATTATTTTCAAAAACTTAAATGGGTCCCCATACAAGGAAAATATTAGTTTGTATGGCAGCTATACGATCCAGTAATCCCATGATCTTGAAATTTGGATGGTTGGTGGCTTTATAGAAGAAACTTTTATTGTCGAAATTTCAGTTTGATCGGATCACTAGGGAGGGTACCTCCCATACAAACCCCCATTAAAATTCAGGTTCTTATTAGAAAAACTTTTTTCTTTTTTGCTCTATCATACTGAAATTTAGATACTATAAGTTTTTGCTATAGACACTATACATCCGTAGGAATCAGCCAAATCGCCAACTAGGAGAGGTACCTCCCATACAAACCCACAATTAAAATTCAGCTTCTTGTTCGAAAAACTTTTTTTGTTTTTTGGACTATTGAACTGAAATTTAGTCACTATAAGTTTCCGAAATAGGCGCGGTACACTTGTTGGCAATCAGTCAAATCGGACCACTAGGGGAGTACCACCCATACAAACCGGAATCTGGTACGGAACCCTCCGTGTACGAGTCTTAGCCCATTTTATTAATAATTTCATTGAGTTTCGATAATATTTATTATATTTTTTTTCTTAAATTTTATACTAATATTAATTGTATCTTATTCAGCATCACCATCGCCTTCATATATTTGTATCTATAAAGTTTCTCTGTTAAAACAAAAACCAACATACTAAACTTTTCTGCTTTACTTAAACAATTTAATTGCATTGCTGACATTTCAAATAATTTTGCTGCTATTTATTAACCGAAACCACTATCCAAGTTATTGTATTTTGCAAATTATTTTTAACCTTTCTCACTGTTGAAGTTTAATAATAATAAAATTTTTTTTTTTTTTTGATTTTTAGTTTTTATTATCATTAATTTAACGAAGCATTTAAATGTGCTGAGAAAACCAAAATAAATACAATATAAAAAATAACAAATAAATAAAATTTATTATAAAAACAAAAAAAAAATAAAATTTAATCCGCTTTTAAGTAAAGTGAAGTTGTTACAGTAGCAAAATTGCAAATAAGCTAAGAACAAAACCTTGAAAGGCAAGCAACAGCAACAACAACAATTGCTATGAACAATGCATTTGATTTCATTTTGAAGATGATCTTAGAGGACATGAAAATGAAATGAAAACACAAAATAGAAGAAGAAAAAAATAAAACAAAACAAAAACTTTGACACACATTTCAACGGTTTTTACAAGCGTTTAACCAATAAATCACCGAGGAAGCACCGACAACCAAACATCATTATTGTACTATTCTTAGTATGCCATTCTATATATAAGTACAATAGTATTGTATGCAATGAAATACTCGTACTTGTACAATTTCAATGTGACGACGTTACACTTAGAATCAAAGTACGGAAAATGCCAAAGAAGTGCCAACGGCGACGTTAACGTAATTCTGATTGTTGAATGTTGCATCTACAATACAAACAAATACAATACTACAATACTACAATACTTACTACGTGCTGCTAATGGTGTTGTTTGCCGTTGATGCGCAACCACTTCACTTGCCATGGTGGCTGTCAGCCACCACTTAGCACACACAAACCATGCTTCAGCGGAGGCGCATCATTATCAAAATTAGCATAAAACATAATAATAGTAGCACCAATACTCAGTATTCAGCCATCAGAAGTTGGAATAGTAACAGCAACAGCAACTGCAACAGCAGCAACAAGTTCTGTGCTGTCACTAGACTATGAATTTTGTCTTCTATTGATAGACAGACAGAGAAACAGACATACCGAAAGATAGACAAACAGATAGTTGATAGATATGTACTAGACATATTGTTAAATCGACAAATGGACAATCAGACTGACTGACAAACACAATAACAACAACTTTTTATTGTGGCCATTTTCTAACAACTACAATTAGTGTAGTTTCATTTCAGTTGTTGTTTCTTTTAGTTTTTTTGTAGTTTGAATTTGAGGTTTCTGGGTTTTTGTTAACAAAGCCAAGATGACAGTTCTGACCTTAACGCATATTTTATGATATTTCTGTGTGTGTGTGTGTGTGTGTGTGTTTTGCGCTTCTTGTGATCATGTGTGGGACACACTGTTCGGATTATTGGAATGAGTTTTTGTTAATGGTATTTTTTATATTGCAGCTGTAACACATCTTAGTGTTACGTTTAGTACAATACATTAAAGAAGAAATTAGAGTTTGTGAATGATAATATGATAATAAAGATTATATGTACAATATGTCCATCAAGATGATATTATTAACTAGCATATTGTACTTGTAGAAGGAAACATTTGAATCAAAAGGTTTCTTTTTGTCAGAAGCAATTAAAATATTTACAATAAGTCGAAGTTCCCGATTAATAAAAAAGAAACTTAGTACAATATTAAAAGTTGAAATTTCTCATATGAATATATGATAGAATACTCAGTTTATAATGGGAAAAATTACACAGCTCTTATTTAATTCAAACCAATAAATTCATTAAGTGTATGTAGGATTATTATACCATAAATATTAACATGTAAAGAATGGAAGAGTAACAGCCTTCTTTCTCTTTAGCTATGAAGTTCAAACATCTCTAACAAAAAGCGAAATTTCTTAAGTTTTCTTTAGTCAATTCTATGTTTTTTTATGAAAAAAAATAAGAAATGTACGATATGTTTTCTTATATTCTTCATCTTCTTCTTAGCTCTACAGTCCGGTATGGACCACTGCTTCTGCAACTATTCTCTTCCATGCGTCCCTATCCATTGCCCTCTCTCTCCAATTCCGAATGTTCATAAAACTTAAATCGGCTTCAACATCGTTTTCTTGGACGACCTCGACGTTTACCTCCAATTGGGTTTAGTAACATTACTTTTTAGATGGCCAATCCATCTTAGTCTTTGGGCTTTTATAAAACGTATAACATTCTGTTTCTCTATCAAAGTTTCATTTTCGTGATTGTATCGTACCCGATATGTGTCACCTGGCAGGCGTAGTCGGCCAAATATCTTTCTCATTATTTGTCGTTCAAAAGGTAGCAATTGGACCATAACTTTCTTTTTTAAAGTCCATAATTCAGAGCCATAAGTGAGAATTGGTCTAATAAGAGAGCGATATAGTTTAAGTTTATTCTTAGGTGATATTAGTTTTGATCGAAATAGTTTTAAATTCGCATAATAAGCTTTATTAGCTGATTGAATTCTTGAATAGAATGAATAGCTATTGACATATCCTTGTCAGCTGTAAATATCATTCCAAGATACTTGAACTCATGTATTCTTTCAAAAAAGTGATTGGACTGGTGCACGTACCATGTATTTTGATTTTTCATCATTTATTTTTACCCCAGATTTGTCCATGCTCTCCTTTAGTTTTAGTGGAAGTACAAGGAACAAGAGCATAGGTGAGAATCCTGAAAGGGGCTGGCCTTTAGGCTAACGACCTAATGTCAGTTGAAAAACCTAATTTTTCCGACACTACAACTAGCCTCGAATAATGATAAGTTTTCTTATATTTTTCTTAAAAAAGTCGTAACCATACAAGCGAAAGACTTAAAGCGACACAAAACTTGACTATTCATGATTCATTAAAAGCACGCAATATACAAATTTACATTCAATGTTTTCCATTTTTTCATTTATAATACTTTTTATCTACACATTCTATGTACAATGTATACTCGTAGTCACTTGGTTTGGTTTTTATTATATTTTTTTGATAAATGACACAAATTAAATGACAAGCAGTCAACATGTTGTTATTACTCTTGCATTACGATGTATCTCATGTATCACACTTTTCATTTTCCAAAGCAAAGAATATGAACCATGTATCTAAGTAACTAACCAACTAACTAAATATCTATCCATCCATTGTATGTGCGCCATGTTCATTTGGGTTTAAACATTTTGTCATAATGAACACAAGTTAAGTCAAAAAGAGAATCGTTTAAAAACAATTAAACAACAAATTTTAGTTATTAAATTTAGAGCAGTAAACCCATATATATGTACAGTATGTACGGTACTTTGCCAAACTATTAGCAAACATTCATGGATATTGTACATTGAGCTTGCAACATTTGTTTATGTGTCTGCCAATGCCGTACGTGAAAGGCACACAGTACAGCATAAATCACTGTCAATCCGAATTTGAGAATTACATTCAAAGTTTCTATGAAAATAAAGTTAACAACTCTTAGCACAGGAGTGCAGGAGTAAATACTTTTTTTTATTGTATTTATTGTATATACAATACAATATCATAGATAGAGATACATAGAAACATGGCATGTATTGCCATTCACCCACTGCATGGTTTACTCATAACTTTAGGTATTTTTCTGTTGCTTGTTGTTGTTGGTTATTGTTATTGAGTCAATAGTTGTTGCCTTTTTTGGCAGCCAAAGACATTCCTCTTACTTTGCTCACAATATTGTCAAACGTTTAGTGTAACAAATGCTGAACAAACTCATTGTGCAGCAATTAACGGCATTTGTGCTTGCGCACAACTTAACCAACTCACTTCTGATAGTACCGAATATGTATCTTATGATACAATAAGTTTGTAGCATGACTCATTACACCATCATCCATTAAATTGCCTTAGATATAACAGATACAGATACAGATACAGACAGATACAATTCAGATGGCGTTCGTTTATTGACTTTTAAAAAAAATTTAACAAAAAAAAATAATAATAATAATTTTGTATTTTATTATATTGTATTTCAAATTGAAAGTGAATGCTTTGCTCGTTGGGATTTTGTTAATTGATTTGTCTTTTCAAGACACAATAATATTTTCGGCCTAATCTGGCGTATGATTGATATTTTTTTTTTTAAATGACTTTAGGTGTAAATTAATTTTATTAACTTTATTTTTTAGGCTTTTAATTAATATTTATCTTTATTGTTTTTTGTTTATGTTTTCAGTATTGGCCTATGCGGTTTTGATAATCCAATGCGCGATCCAAAGACAGAGGAACTTAAACGTATTATTGGACAGGTAAATAAATATTGTAGATAAATCATTTAGATACATTTTCATTAAACCAAGCACACCTTAAATGTTTGCCTGTGCTCATTCTAGCAAATGTCAGCGTTGCTTTAATTAATATAAAATTAATTAACGAAAAAACAAAAATTGAAATTTAAAAAGTAATGAAGTCAACCGTCAAACAGTAGAACAAGAAAGAGACATTAACTTTTGCTGATTGCTGGCGCCTCGAGCAAGCGAAGTGTGGCAAAACACTTGCTACTGCACGCTGTGCATTTAAAGTTAAAGCGTTTCAAAATTTACAATAAATAAATATTATGCGATTTGTCACATTTCATCGAAGCTAGCACAGAATACAATAACAAAATAATGCCTCCAGGTCAATTCAAATTCACACCCACAAATAAAAACAGAGAAAAAAAAACAAAAATGTGAATTTCAACATTTTAAAATGCTTTTATTAAAAAATATACAATAATATTTTTGAGTAAAGGAAGCATGGAATTTATTTTTTAAGACTTCATAGATAGCAAAATTGTTATGTGCTCTAATTTTTTTTTTTTTTTGTACTTAGCCTTTAACACTTTTCTAGACACGCCTAGTCTACATATTTGTATGTATTGTATGTACATACTCTTTGTATCTTTTGAACTCCATTTGGTTTGTATTTGGATTAGTTTTGCAAAATTTTCCATGTCTTTTATTTTATTATAAACCAAATTTAATGTTTGAAGTGGCAAATGATTTTTAAAAAATTATTTTAAATGTTTCACATTTCGTCACACTTTAGTTTTCTATATACAAAATATAGTTTAATTTATTTTTTTTTTTTTGAAAAATTTTACTGACCAACCAATTTTGTTGCACTGCAGGGTGTTAAAATCAAAATGGACGATGCTGGCAATATACTTGTGAGGCGCTATGCCAAGAGCAATGTCTATGTAAAGAGTACAGCCAGCAATCCCAATGAAGAGACCTCAATTGGTGCCGAAATCTTGAAATTACCAAATCAAGCGCTCGAAAGCGAAAAAATAGTCAAGGTAAATACTGAAATACAACAATATATTGTACTACTAAAGAAAGAGAATACATACATTACATACCTAGACTTGATATCCAAAACTTCATTCATTTTCTTCTTGTCTTCATTCTTCTATTTTATTGTATGTGTGTTGTTTTTTTTTTTTTTTTTTTTTATTTTTGTTTTTCACTTCAATGCCATTTGCCATTGAATGCACATCTCGGATGCACATTGGATTGTGGATTGCATCTAAAACATCATCTCACAATGAAAACGAACTCGTATGCGCACAGCTCTTCGATATGAAAAAATTTCAATCGAACGTAAATCGTGAACTGCGTCGTGCCTATCCAGATCGACGACGCTTAGAGACGCAATGCCTATCGGCTGTGGCCTTTGTCAAATCGGAAAATGACATTTTGGAGTGCCCCATTTGGGTGCTCATTGTAAATGTGGTTGCAATGGATATGCTAAAGAGCAAACTGCCACCAGGTGAGTAGTTCATTTTTATTGTTATTATTTAGTTCTACTATGTAAGTACTTACTCGTACAATAGGAAAGCAGTTCAAGGCTACTACTACTACTACTTTATACTCATACTAATACAAGCAAAAAATATAAAATACTATTATTGTATATGGTAAAAATTGCCCAGAGGAGGAGGCTACATACACACAATAACTACATTTGTATTTCTATTTCAAGTACTTGAAACATCTTTTAATAACTAAATATGTATGTATAAGTATAAATTGCTGGTGTCTATTGTTGAACGCATTTTTAGATTTGCATATTAAGTTCTTAGTACTTATGTTGTTGTAGCTTTTGTTCAGAATTTTATTGATTTATTGATGTTATTGTAGTACGAGTGGAATAATTTGGATTTTCTATTTGTTATTGTGTATTTTCTTATTTGCAGTGCAACGTCCAATTGTTGATATTAAGAATCGTCCACGCATACCGATACCAGATGAAGATCCTTATAGCGTTGCCGGTAATGGTAGTGGCGGTAGTTCAGGCAGTTCTGGTTTTGGTAGTGGCCACCAGCAAACATCAAATGGCGGCAATGGCAGTAGTCTGATTAGTAATGGTATCGGTGGTAGTGGTGTTGGTGTTGGTGTTGGTGGCGCTAACAATGGCAGTATGAGCATGTCGAATGGCATACATTTGACTAATGGCACTGGTCATGTGGCAGCAACACGCGAACAATTGCTACTGCAGACACAACAATTGGCGCACAAACGCAGTGAGAAACCACCAAAATTGCCGCCAAGGGATAATAACTATGCGCACGATATAATTCCAAAGGTAAGTAGAGACAATACAATATAAAATGAATTTGTTGCTTAAGTCTTTTGTTTGTGCAAATGACATTTGAAAGCGCTTTTTTTTTTTTTTTTTTTTTTGCTGTTATGACAATTCAAAAGTTTTCATAGAGAAATATACAGGAATATATAGTACTATATATATAGATATACATAATGATATATTTATGTGCAGCTACTTTGTTGCATTGAGTTACACTTTAAAGCGTTTGGCTACGCTTCGCTGCATTTGCTTAGAGCTCAGTAAGCACAGCCAACTGTGGTTGAAGTAAGAGAAATACAATACATTTTAAAAAATTTTATTACAAAAAAAAATACTACTTTTTGTTTTTGAAATAAATTGTCTTTCCTTTAAGAAAATTCTAATATTTTGATTTAAACAAATTATTCCAATATAAATAACAATATCATGATTTTAATTTGTGATAATTTTTGTGATCAATTGTTAACTGGAAAAAATGAAATTTCTTGATGTTGTAATTGTTGGTTGCCATACCACCTACAACAACAAGTATTACAATGTAGTATTTGAGGTCTTTGCTGCACTTGTTGCAGTCGATTTCGCCATGATTCTGACAACAAACAAAATACAAGTTGGTAATAATAAAAAGGCAAAACAAAAGAAAAAATATGAAAAGAAAAATTGCAAAAACAAAAATAATAACTTATATTTATTTGTGCTTACTACGTGCCACAATGCCGTGTTGGTTTTATTTTTTTCTTTTTCTTATTGAATTTGAGCTTCACTAAGCACTTGGAATGAATTCAATAATATTAAATTTCTACACAGTTGGCCAAAAAGCACAAACACAACACACAACAGCCACGAATAACTGCAAAGTGTATTGGCAAATAGTAAAACTCATAGTATATGAAGAAGCAGAAGAAGTAAATAAATATAGGTATATTTGTGTACGAGGTATGGTTTTAAAGTAATTACATTAAGGAACGTCAAAGTACCTTATTATTACTATTTAGGCAAATTCAATTGAAATGTCTCCGTGACGTAGTAGTGGTTAGAGAGTAGGAACTTGCAAACCGAGGGCGTGGCGTTCGAGTCCTGCACTGAGAATATATATATTTTTTTTTTTTTGTGAGTTGAGTAAATACAAAAAATATGAAAATGAAGTGTGACGAAAATCTAAATTTGACGATGTTGTAGATGGTCAAGCAACAATATAGAATATTGTAGTGTTATATTGTTTCAATACAAAAGAGTTATTAAATTTTTCGTACGTTCTTTCGTAAAGTAAACACAATCAGTAAAGCACTCTCTCTTACTCATGCATAATGCATAATTCATTCTCTAAGATGCAGACGAGCCCCCACAAGACAATACGCATTGCTTTTGTGCATCTCCTCACTACGTCTCTGAAGCATCATCGCATTTTGATTTTCGTTACATTTTATTTTCCAATTTTTGGATTTACCTCCCTTCGCTAAAGAAGTTTCACTTACATATTGTGCTTATGAGGGGGAGGCACACTACTCTTTTATAATAATTATTAATTATTATCATTTTTATTAATTATTATTAATTATTTTTTTCTTAAATATTATAAGATCTCTAATAGAGAAACTTATGGCCGTAAAATTCTATTTATATATGAATCACTACCAAACCTTATCTTTCAAAGCGTTTACAAAATGAATATAGAAAGCGAAGTATAAGAGTGTTTTAAAAATGAGTAAAATGGTCTGATACCGCCCCTTCTTTATTACGTTTCTCTGAGTGGGCTTCGAAATTCTGCAGACATATGTATGTGTTCAGCACAAGAGCATCCGAACCTTTTTCATGCTATTGCTAAAACTGTAGGACTAAGTCTTACCATTTTATAGCCACAACACACAATATATTTTTTGTGAAGTTATATATTCCTTATAAAACCAAACACAACACTCCAATTATAAACCAAGCCTTTCTTGGCCCCATGGTGATTTTTATTTGCTACCCAAGCAACAAGGTTTTAGATGGTTAATGCTTTTTCATATAAAGCGTCACGCAATCTGACAGAAGAAGTCTGTAAATATTGTTTTGAACAATGGAAAAGAAACAATTAGATGAAGAAGAGAAGAGTTGTAAGTACATATATATATTGTACATATATTGAAAGAGTTTTAGAGATATAGTCTCGTTATTTACTTACCACACCTCGTTTGCAAGAAAACATCAACGAATAACTACAAACGAATCGCGTGTAATTAATATGCGAGGAATGCTGCCAATACTACAAAGTTTTGACGCTTGACGTTTCTGTGTCTTGAATGTGTCTAGTAAAATACACACATACATACAAATGTTCTACAAAAGATTCAATATATAGCTAGATAGATATTAATGCAGTTATTGGTAACTGTAAGCATTAATGAAGGCGCATTTTGGGTGTGTTGGGTGTTTGTCCATAATAAAATTATGCAAAGTTTCTAAGTACACAAAAAAAAAACTTAAATATAAGAAAATTTATTGCATTTTTGAAAGTTTGTTGCTTTGTTGTATCGAAACTAATTTTTGTTTCTTTTTTTTTTTATTTATTTATTTATCTCTAACATTTCATGCCTTTGCAATCACGCTAACTTTGAAAATGTAGCCGGATTATGATGACATTGATATCGAGAGCAGAATTAAATTGTCTCGTGGCAAATCGGATAAGGGTAAAGACAATAAAAAATATGGTAAGTTTTGATTTATAATATTGTATTTAGTTAGAAAAAAATGTGCAAATTCGAATAATCGATATTGTATCTGTATTAGATGATCCTTATTATTGTGGACTTCGTGCGCGTGTACCAAATTTTGTTAAATCATCCAAATCGAAAGATCAAAGGGATCATGCTGCTGCTGTAATAAATGGTAATGGCAACAGTAGCAGCATCATCAGCAACAACATCAACAACATCAACAACAACATAGCAATCACATTAGCAACAATAATATGAGCACATTACAACAAAAGAAGACTTCCATGATACACAATCATCACAATTCACCATCGGCAATGCACTCGCTTGGTGGACCCGTAGCACCATCACACATGCATCCACATTATATGCAACATCAGATGGCAGCAGCATCCCAACATAAGCAACATCAAATATGGCAGACACGCAGTTATGAAAGTGGCATAGGTATTTATAATCAAAAATCGTCGATAAATCCGACATATAACTATCAACAACAACAACAACAACTACAACAATCACAACACCAAATACAAAAACACACGACAGGAACGCACAATTTCATGCACGACCATCACCAACATAATCAGCACATTTATCATCAACATCAACATCAACATAATCATCAACAACTTCAACTTCAACAACAACAACAACAGCAACCGCAATCACTTCCAGCCGATTTAACATTGGCTACACAAAAAAGCACTGCACAAGCTTCAGCTGAATATCAGCAACGACCCACAAACGGACACGGACGTATAAAACAAGACTGCAACAACAACAACAACTCTCCATTGCAACAGCAACAGCAACAGCAACTAAATCATCATCAGCACCATCGTCACCATAGACGCCATTGCTTAAAACGACACATGCAAGGGCCTGAGGGTATCTTCTTTCCGCCGCCACCACCATTGACACATTACTACGATGACCTTGAAGAAGTCGCCTTGCGTCAAGGTGCAGCTCGTCGTCTATCAACCCGTAGGCGTATGAGCCATGTACAAGCTCCAAGTACCAGCAAAGCTGCTGGCACCAATTGTAATTGTGTTAGTTGCTATGCATTGGCGCCGCTCTGTGGATCAGTGCCTCCACCACGCCCAGAGCGAAGTCTTAGCCAACAGCAGCTGAGACAGCATCAACGTCTTAGTGGTGGCTTAGCGGGAAGACACGCCGGCGTTGTCAAGTGGTGCAGTGAGAGTGATATTTCTGTGCTGGACCTGGTCAATGAGGACGAAACGACAAACGATGAAGATGCGGACAGTGAATTCTATGGCGGTGGACACTACAACAACAATAACAGAAACAGTAACATGGATGACAACAATGATAACAACCAATATGAATACGAATACGAATACGATGACTTTGACATGGACATGGACATTGACTTCGACATGACTGTCGATGCACAGACAAACTACATGCGACAATTGAGGCAACTTGAACAGCAGCATCAACAACAAAATCATCGACATGCGGCGGCTGCTCAAAGACAACCATTGCGGCGTAGCCAAAGTAATTCTCAGTCCTCGACTCGCTTACATAAGAACTATCAGCCGAGTCATAATATTGAGCACACAGATTTATATGTGGATCGCACACATCTCAGACAATTGCAGTCTCCGGCGCCACCACTTTTGCCAAGCAAAGAAGTCAAGTTACCTGGTGCTGCCCTACTGTCTGCTCGCAACAAATCTCAGTCCACTGAGAGTTTCTTTGAACAGCCGACCGAGGAGGGCTCCTTGTACATGTATGGCGGACGCAAACGCATTGTCAAGGCGCCCTCAACGACAAATATCTACGATCGTATACGCAACACACTTCATCCAAATATCGCGTATACAGGTGGCAAATTCAATTTGAATAATGTCAATACAAAGATAACGAACAACAATAACAATAACAACAACAACAACAACAACAGTGAAATTCACTGCAACAACACTAATAACAAGTTAAACAATAGCAAACGTTTTGATGGCAACAACAAGAAAACCAATGCATCTTCCAGTCAATCGATTGAGAAGCCTCCGTTGTTGCCTCCGCCAAGTTGGCGTAACAAACATAAAAAGAATAGCATTGACAACAACAACAACAACATCGACATTAACAATAACAATAGCAATAGCAATGGTTGCAACAGTTCATTAGCAATGGCGGCCACAAAGACTAAGCCAATGAAACAATTTCAAAAAACTGACAAAAAACAACAATATGACATTACCAAGAGACAGTTGAAGAACAGTAGTAACACAACTTCCAACAATAGCGACAACTATAAAAATATTTCTATTATTAATAAAAATGTGGCAACAACTGCGGCGGCAACAACAACAACAACAACAACAACAACAATGACAACGAACACAAAAATGACAGCATCAACAGCATCAGGAACAGCAATAACAACATCAGCAGCAACAATTGCACCACCATCACCAACAATAACAAATAAGAACAATAAACAGAACCAACAACAACAACAAAATCACAAATCAAACTTCAACCAAGAATTGGACGCACCACAAGTCGCCTTGACATTAGTGACATGGAGTCTATTTATGGTTATTTAAAGCCCCGCAAGCCGCGTAGTCTCAGTTTGAAAAAAATCCAAATACTTGATTATTAAAATTGTTCACAATCATTTTATGTGAGATTTGCATTTGACTTTTAATCATAAAATGAGAAGGTTATGGCAAAGTACCTACTGACCAATTTGATACTACAATATCCAAGAATCTCTAGTTTTGCTGCTGTAAAATAAGCTTTGTTTTTTCTTTTCCCAAATTCACATTATACGAGTATAGTTCAGTTCAAGTATAATGCCATACATCCATCCATGACCGACACCCGTAGTGCTCCAAATCCTTTACATTTTACATTTTAATATGGTACAAAAATTAATTTATACTAACAGCAATCGTTTTTTTTTTTTTACTATTTAACATTGACCCGGACTGGTACATTAATTTGGACTTTGTTTATACTGTATATTTCATTTTGTTTTTTAATTGAAACAGCATAAAAATTGTTTGTCTTATATATTCTTTTGTTTTTGTTTTTTTTTTTTCCTTATTTGTTTTCATCCCGCAAAATTATAGATTCTGAACATGTTGAATCACCATACAATCACATCTATGGACGCCATTTACCCTTACCGACACGCGGTTATGTGCCGGCGCCACGTATGTTCATCGGTGAATGGGATTAAAAAATCCATATCCACATCTACTGAAGGTTTATGAGTGTGACACAAAGAAAGAAAACAAAAACAAAACTTCTGCTCCTAAGTTTGGTGGACACAAATAATATACAATGAATACTGATACAAAATTATTGATTGTACTATGTGGTAATAGTAGTAGTAATAATGCATATAAATACTTCAATTATTACTACAGCAACAAAAACAACACCAACAACATCTATTGCTACACAACATGCACATACAATATAAATATACGAGTATATACAATAAATTTCTACAATATAAATATCTAATAAAAAATAAGTAAATAATAATTTAGCTAAATATTATTACATACTTACAAATGCATAATTTAGTCTACTTACTTTGTAACAAAAACTCAAAAATATTCAAAGTAAACTGAAATTATTCTTTTTTCTATTTTTTTTTTTTTTTTTATTTGTTTAAAAAGGAAAATTTAAAATGTTACCCCCATCCCTGGTTTGATTCGATTTTTGAGTTCTTGTGAAATGATTAATATTTAAACAAACATATTTATATCCATATATAGAAAAAAAAAAGATAAAACTGTTTTGTTTATTGTAAACGCCATTATATGTAAAAAAAAAAATAAAAATCATTTTTATATTCTATAAATAATAATCTTAAGTTATTATTAATATACAATTATCTCTGTTCTTTCTGCAATCGTCATCATGAAAGTTATCGATATTTTGTATCATCGATTGAATTTTGTTGCTTGCAGTCGACAGTAATCGAAAGAAATCGCAAAATGAATTTGGAACATGAAATTAAATGTTGATTTTGTTTAGCTCAAAAACTGTTGAATTAATTTAATTTTACAGCGATACTTATATATATCGCAATGAATTTTTGTTGTATTTAACTATGTTTAGGTTTGTTTTACATTAAAAAAAATAAAAACAAAATTGATGAATATTCATCATGAAATCAGAATTTGTAAAGCTTCATGATTCAATTGAATTTAAGGTTACAATTATTCAATGTGTAATGATATATTGATTTTATCTTCGTATATTCTTAATTAATTAATAAATGTATAGAACCAAGTAAAAAATTTTGATTTTGTAGTTTTGTTTATTGTTTTTTATATAAAAAGAAAACCATTTCGTAATAAAGTAAGCTTGAAAATTTTTATGAGCGCGACGTCTGAAGAAATTGACTCGAACACATGATAACTAGATCTTTTTGAACGCATTTAATGCCTGATGCTTATGAAAAGCGTTTATAACTTTGTTTAAACTGATTCGAATCACATATAGTAATCACCACCCCAACCTGGTGGTCGCAAATGATCTGGATTTGGATTAGGTCGAATGTTAGGATCAGGCGGTCCAAATGGATCAAAACGTGGCTGACCACTGCCTTGGAAACTTGGCCGCGAAGGGAATGGAAATAAATTACCAGGACCACCGCGACCCAAAGGATCGAGATCTCCCCGACCAACTTCCGGAAAACCAAAAGGACGAGGCTCAAAGCCCGATGGCGAAAATGAACTGGAAAAATTAAAATAATTATAATAAGAAAACAATTATTCAAGAATTATTGTATATGAATATCTACTTTGGCCGCCTGGGTTCGCCAATACGTAGTGGATCGTCAGAGCGATCTGGTTGCACCGTTGTTGTCTGAGTGTTAACTTCACGTGTTAAGCCAGTGAACACCTGCATAATTTCACAATATTGTGTTATTGAATTCGTTTCAAGTTTTTTCAACTTACAGGTTCCAATAGTTCCCGGCGATAGCGATCAACAATCTCTGATGCTTTTGGCATTAACGTGTAAATGCCACCGGTAGTTGCCACAACAAGATTATCTGGTTCAATGCATATATTTGAGACCTTCTTGGTTTTAATGTCAAGCAGATTTAATATGAGGGCATCTTCGGTAATATGAGCCAAAAGTAAATAAAGTTGCTTATCGTGAATATAACGCAAGGAATATTTTGTATCGTCGTCATTCCAGTTATCTGGCAACAATTCGGAACCAGCATCTTCTTCGGGCATAGTTTTCTGTATAACAAAAGAAAGATTTTGTTCAATATGCAGACCAAACAATCGCCTCTACAATACTCACATCATCACCAATGCCCACACAACGGAAACTATAGTGTTTTGTAAGTAAAAAATGTGCTAAGGCAATAAGCAAATCGGGTTTCTTGTTTACGACTCGTTCAATAGTTTTGTACAGCAAATCCCAACCGTAAAAAAAGTCACCTGTACGAACAGGCGTTGGACTACTGGCGGCTAGCCGATGTTTTTGTTTCTCGAAAATAGTGCAAAAATCTAAAACTTTTGTAACAAAATTTCAACTGCTTGCTTAGAATATGCAATTTATTTTTAGTCCATAGTCCCACTTATCGCTCTTAACGCTGTCGGAATTGCGAATTTGGTTTATTCTTTTTAATTCTTTTGTTTTCTATATTAAGTGTTGAAAAGCGTCCAGTATTGAATAATTTCGACGCGATAGTGATGAATCGATAGAAATTTTGATATGTTTTTACTGTTTTGATAATATTTATTATTTTATTTATTTTGTGGGGCTATTATTAATTATTGATCAGCTGTTGCTTTTTATTTTTTGTTTTGTGTAGCTGTTATCACTTTTCATCATTCTTCATAATTTTGTAATTTTCTTTCCGAAAGCTAAACTGCTGATTGAGTTAAGATATTAGTCGTGACCAAGACAGACACACATATTATTAGACTATCAGATTTTATTCACTATTCATTATATATTAAGTGTCATAAACTCTATTTTTCTCCATATAAAGCAACCTGAATTACTCCTGTGCCTCAAATTTATACTCGTATTAGAAGCAACGTTGCCATTTACTCGATATTTCACCACTAGAGATGACACCTTCTCATAGCCCGTTCAAACAGCGAGTTTGATTGCGAGTTTTTATTAGCAGTCATGCCCGTCGACGATACAGTTATATAATTTTAAACCTAACAAGGATGAATCACGAATACGCATTAATAATGCAGAGTGACGTAAACAGAGGCCATATATGCATTATGAACGCGGTTTTTTGTTTTGATTATACACATGGAGTAAGTTCAAACATAAAATTTGTGGAAAATACATGTTTTGTAAGACTTTGCAGTGTAAGAAAATCATTCTTGCAGCTCCCCTTTCCATTCCTTCTGTGTATTTTAGTAAAATTTTAGTAAAATTATTAAAATCATTATCTGCACCGGCCAAAAAGTGTTGCCACACTAACTAACAGTTCACAACTCTGGCCAACAAGTTGACAGCTCTATCTCTATATATTGGAAATGCAGCGAGACCCTGTGGTTGTTGTAAAATAATGCGGTATTTGAATACATACAGAAATTGTATCTTCAATAGACAAGATGTGAGTTTTGTTATTGTTTTACGTATATTTTAACAGACAAAAAAACACGTTCGTTGTCTGGTGTGTTGTTAGCCTAAAAACCTGGTTTATGAGCGAGACAAACGTATAGGGTTGGTACCATTAGATGCACGAGTGTATTCGGTATCAGGTAGCCATATTGAAATAAATCAGCCGCCTTCGTTCGTCCATTCGGAGATGAAAAAAGTAAGAGCTTGTGGAAAAAAATTGTGTTAGTTTAAACTAAAAAATTATCTCATTAAAATAGTCATTGAATCTATTCAAATGCATATAGGTATTATCATTGTTTTGCTCGTGCCACATTGAAGTGTGTTTACAATTTTGAGTTTAAACACATCGTTTTTGTATGTTAAAAATTTGCAAGATACAACAAAGAACAATTATACTAAGAATCAATAATCGTGAATTAAAAATTGTGGCGCAAGTGATTTCCTGTGCCGGTATTCCTATTTATTAGTAAACTGGAAACATGAGCACCGCAACTGCAGAGGCTTCTGCTGGGGGAGGTGGTTCGGAGAAGGCAGATGGTGGCGGCACGACAACTTCATACAACAGTAAGCGTAAATTATTTTGAGACTTATGAATATATATATATATATACATTTTATTTGTAATAGGTTCTAATTATGAAATCGATCCAAGTATTAGTGAAGAAGAGCGACGTTTCTATCTGAAAGCATACAACTCTATCGATTTGGTTAACACACGTAAAGTCCATTGCACGGTATGCCGCACACATATCGGCACAGCACCAAATGCTGAATCAAACATCAAAATGCATCCTATTTTGCGTGTGACTCACTGCGTTAAATGTCATGAATTCTATAATAGTGGAGAGTTTAGTAAAGGCGAAGACGGATCGGAATTATATTGTCGTTGGTGTGGACAAGGTGGTGAGGTTTATTGCTGTTCCAACTGTCCTTTCGTGTTTTGCAAATCGTGTATTGTTAAGAATCTATCACGTGGCGTTGTGGCAGATATAGAGCAAAACGAAAACTGGAATTGTTTCAAATGCGCCCCAAAGATTCTCTGGCCTTTGCGTGCACTACACTGGGCATTGGTAAATTACATTGAGACACAGAAAAAGTAAGGCAAAACCATTTATCTTTCACAGTTTCTGTAATCTAATCTTTACTGTGTTTTTCAGACAATGTATTGGATTGAGCGATACCGAAATGCGTATTCAAATGGCAAAAGATGGCTCTCAATGCTGCCGCCTAGCGAAAGCAAAAGCAAGTAGCATGTCGGATTCTCTTGAAAGCCTAGAGTCAAATGCATCGAAACGGAGCCATGCTAGCGGGGGATCTGCTAAAAAATCAATTAAACCACCTCTGCAAGCAGCTCCAACAAAAAAATTAAGAGTGTCTAACGATGAAGTTGTGTGCACACCAGATTTGCTTAGTATGCTTGAACCAGATTGTCAATTAACAGTCACACCAAAAACTCGAGCACCGACGGCAGCACAGCCCATAAGTTCGACACCCAAAATTGTGTCTACACAATCGCAAAATAATATACCACCGCCTCCATTAGTTTTATCTAATGAAGCTATAAGGATGCGCCAAATGACTACCCAACAGCAGCCAGGGCGAGCCTTAGTTTTTCCAAGGGGACCACTACAAACTCCACAACCAGTTAAATCACCTGTGTACCATACAGTGGGTGGTTACCGAATTGATCTCAATTCAGCAGCCCAACGAGAAACCTTTCGTTTGCCAAACGGCAAATTGATACAAGTGAAACGCCAGGGTGCAGCTCCGATGACACAACAAACAAGTTCAACATCGACTAGCCATCAGTTGGTGATACGTCCCCGTTCTTTAGCACCGAATGTACAACATTCAGGTCCGGTACCAGTTGGACAAACAAATCTTTGTAGTCCTAATGTTACAATACAACAGCAACAACCACAAACACCAAATCAATCTGTAGTAATGCGCATATGTAATACACAATCGGCTTATGGGGCGACAAATGCACCGCCGCAGCCACAACCTCTGACTATTACACCGGTAGCGAATGGAGCTGCAGCATCACAAGGTCAGCCGCCACGACCGCAACTAATGCGTTACATATTCCCCAATACACCGATTGGACAGGGTCGAGCCCAGCTCCAGGATCAGGTATTCAATTCCATGGATATTGTCACACATCTGACAGGAAAACTTCAATCGTTAACAAACTCCAATGCCTACAAACAGGCGCGTTCCTCTGTTGAACTCAAAGAATTATACATACACCTCTCATATTTGCACACCTACGCCATTGGTCGCTTCAAAGACGTACAGGATAAGTGTTTGGCTGACATGCGAAAATTGGGCTTCAATAATGATGCGGATTGCTTGGAAAATGGACAACTAGCTGCTGGTAAGTGATCTCAGAGAGATTTCTCTTTTCAATATACATTTATTGTAACTAGTTTAAAAAGTATAAACCGTAAAAGGCTTGAAATCCTTTGCTTTGAGTCATTTCTATCACATGGACTAACTAACAGATCTTTCAATTTTCGTAGAAATACGAATATGTGATAAAAATTTATAATTTTGTTGTGTATTTAAAAAGTAAAGTGTGTAGTGCTTGATGTATAAGAAAAACAAAAAAAAATAATAATAATATACAAAAGGAAAAATAGAATCGTTTAATTGGACTAAAATTAAATAAAATAAAGTACGGTACGGGTAGATCGAATCTCAATGTAAGTACATACTTAAAAGATAAATACATCATACATAATTTTGCAAGTTCGATTTCATTGACTTTGGGCATTTAAAATGAAGTAGCTGCTTGACTCTGAAATGAGCATGGACAAGTTAAAAGATGGTAGCGCGTCGTAATGTAACGTTAAAATTATTATGTGCTTTTTGTTTGGTCCATGTGTGTGCATAATGTCTGAAGGCAATGGAATAGAACCTGCAGAACTATATGTATAGAATTTATTGATATATTGATTTATTTTTTTGCATTTACAGCCGTTGACTATGTTTGTTATGGTCAACTACTGGATGTGGATTTGTTTAACACCGGACCGAAAAGTTTTCACAATCAAGTCTACGATTATCGAAAGAGTTTACATGCAAATCTTAAAGAAGGTGAAGCGGAACCTTTACCCCCATTGGTGCCACTTGGTGTGCGCGCTGAAGGTGATCCCGAAGATGAAATGGAAAATGATAATGAAAATGATGATTGGATGAAAGATGATGACAATGATAATGACATTGACAACGATAATGATGATGATGGTTGTTTGGATAATGACGATCAGGAAGGTGATGATAGTTACAAAGGCTATGAATCCACAATGGATTCTGCTGCCGTTGATGGCACAGAGGAGAGTATGACACGAAATGAACAATCGCATGCTTATGATCGTAAACTCACGCGTCTCTTACGCGAATATCCATCGATTTGGTGCACTAAGCATCCTGACTATGGAAATTTTGAAGTAACACGTAAACATTGGCGCGTCGTGGCCAGTCATTTTAAGCGTAGTGATAATATTAAGCACCGCTGGAAAAATATACGTAAACGATTCGTGCGTATTGAACGGCGGACAAAGCAGGGCAAGCGATTTCATGGGTACTTTGATAAGGCCACAAATTATTTGGTAAATCGGGATTTACCTGAAAGCGAGTGGCTTGAAGTTGACTGTGGTGAGGATGACGGCGACGTTTTCGAACGTAAAGATCTTGATGCTATAGAGGATTCACTACATGAAGGGAAACAAATTGATGATGATAATATGCTCTTTGATAATCGAAAAAGACCTCCACCACGACCGATTGAGGTGCGACCAATTGATGAGCGGATTATATATTTTGCAAAAAATCATCCAGTTTTATGGCGTAAATCAATGGATCCAAAGTACGATAGTATCGACGAACAAACACGAAAATCGCTTTGGGCTAATTTTTGGAAATCGATGCCAAGTGAGTAAAAATCTAGGATAATATAATTTTTAAAGCCTCACCTCCGTCTATAACTTTGTCAGTTTTTCTAAATTCTTGTTACAATTAATAGGAGGGCGACGGACTCACAAAAAAATTTCACGTGTAATCTTGACCAGTACGTATAGTTAAATTGATATAATTATTGGGAAATACAGAAATTAGGAAGATCAAATTTATTAAAGGTTCTTCAAATCTGATTTTGTCCGAAAGATTTCCTTTCAGCCATAACTACTCTGCCTCTTCATACAAAGAAATTCGAACCCTGGTCAAATTTTTTATTTAATTTAATTTAATCATTTCCCCATGGAAATATATGAGTAGCGAAAACTTCATTCCTTCTAGATATCCGTATAATATCAGGTCAGTAACAGCACATTGTAAAGTAGTAAATTCCTAATGAATATCATATTCTCGGGTGAGCTGTAATTATGGCCCAATTTGGGCGACAATGACGAAGTGACCAACTCTCATCTTTCCCTGCTTAAATATGTACAGGGGATATGGTAACCATTTCTGAGGCTTTTCGTTTTTAGTAGTTTTAATTAATTAATAACTTCTTCTATTTTAATTACAGATTATCGTCTTGATTATATCATCGAACGTTGGCAACAAATGTATGAAATGTATAAGTCTTTCCGTTTAAAAACCATCAAGGATAAAGATACATTTGCAAATCTTGAACTGAAATACTCAAAATATCTTGCCAAACTTTACTTTTTGTACAAGATTAACGAAGAAGACTTACGAACTGAGCGGGAACAATTACAAGATTGTGATTCCAGCAATGATAGCACAATGATAACATTCACACAAAAGCTACAAGACATGCCAGACGATAAGGAGTTTATGCGGGAATTGGTGCAAACAATACGCGCTTATCCAACACTTTGGAATAAACGCCATGCTGACTATTTTGATGTTACTGCACGGGAAAATTTGTGGCCAGAAATTGCGAATAAGCTGAAGCATTTCAAACGCGACCCCTGTAGTATTAAAAAACGTTGGCAACTTGCCAAATACGCATTCGAATGTTATGCTCGGGAGCTGCGTCGCCAATCGAGTCCAAATGCCGATATTTTGCGAAAACTTAGCAAAAACATACCAATCGACGAAATGCGTTCCCTCCTAACTTAAAGTATTTCCCATCATGAATTTGTTATACACACACAGAATAATAGAATATACAGAATAAGCTTACCGAAGAAACCCATTAGATTTACCAGGTTATAAATAAATATGTATTTATTTAAATAAACATAAAATATTAAACGAAATTTATATTATTAAAATTGTACTTTTTTTATCAACTTGTATATTAATTTATAAAATACAATCTATTTTATAATTTATAATAATGAGATATCTTTTTTTATTTTCAGATAAGAAAAAAGGGAGTGATGTTGTCGACAATGAAATAGAAATAGTTGAGCCCAAGACGGATACAATAACAATTGATTCAGACAATGAAGATGATTCCGGAAATTCGCATAAAACCAAACTGGACGTAGATGTCAACGTTAGCGAATTTACAACATCAATCCTAGCTAGTATGCTTGATGTAGATCCTTCTGATGCCGCTAGTTCACCAAGTACTCGACCAACTTGCTCATCAACTAGTGTCAGCAGTGGAGTTAAACGAAAGCAACCAAGTAAAAAGACTACTAATAAATCTAATAAAAATAAAGTAAATAAAATAATGAAGACGAAGAAGTTGACCGTCAAGTTAGTAAGAGCAGAATGTATTTTCCCCTTTGCTAAACAGTGGTTAGAAGCTCAACGACAGCTTAAGCTTAACAGTGATGGGAATCAGTCTATAGCAACAGATGATGAAAGTCACAAAGAGAATAATAGTAATCTGGTGGATACAAGCTATAATGAAATATCTGAAGAAGGAAATGGTACAAATAATGTTCCAACAACAGAAAAAGATAGAGAAGATCTCTCACTTTCTCTCATTGAAGTTGAAAGTGAAACTTCAAAAGAAAAACAAAAAGATGATACTGCTACAATGGATGATAACAAAGATTCTCCGAAAAAAGATGCAAATGTTGTGGTAGAATCAACAAATACGGAGGATAGAAATGGTATCATAACTAAACCTTCAGATGATATTCAAAATAATGATATCAACTCCAAAGAAAAGATAACTGATGATCAAAGTGTTATAAAGCCATCGGACAATATGGAAATAACAAATGATACTGAATCGATTAATATTCATTTATTGGATAATGAAGAAATGGATAAACCGCCGAATGAATTGATCAATCCTAAACCTTTGGATAAAACAAAAATGATGGAGAATAAAGATATTCCTAACGAATTAATAGATCAGAATAATGAAGAAGGTGAGGCTTTAAACAGTTTAGAAATGAATGATATAATTCAAACTCAAGTAGTCGATCAGGAACCAGATACAAATACAGATGTATTAGATGGTTTAGAAATGAGTAATCTCACAGAGATGGATAATATAATCACAGACAATAATATTAATACTGATGAAAATCTTCAAAATGATGATGATAACAATACTACGAAAACCAATCATGAACTATTACAAACAGACCAAGTTCCAGATCAGCTATTGGAAAAAGAAACTCCAAACTCATCTGGAACTAATGAAACAAATTTTGAACTAAAAGGTGATGATGATAATGGTGATAAAAGTGAGCTGGAAATGGAAATGGGCCTTTTAGAAAATATTGAGTTGAAAGAAGTCACTGAAAGTGACTTACTGATTCCACAGAGCGAAGAAGACGAAGAAAATATTGGGACGAAAAATGTTGGAAATATTGATAACAGCCAAATATTCAAGACCACAAGCAGTGCTTTTATAATGAATACAGCGGAGGAGGAACTCCCAAGTGAGTTAGCTACATCTACAAATATAATAAACAAAACAAATGAATCGTTGGAAGAAAATCCAACCAAAGATTTGATAACCTTTAATGGTTTGGAGCTAGAAGATATACTTTCAGATGATGAAAGCTTCCAGTAAACTCATCATCACAATCACTTTCGTGAAAATCTACTTCAGTTTTTAAATAAACTCTTCTGATGCAACAAATATAAAATAATTTGTGAATGAGAATACCCGTAGATTTAGTTGATGGTTAGTTTCTTCTTTGTTTATAGTTGGAGAGTGAAATATGTGGGTCCTATTTAGTAGGCAAAATTTATATATGTAGTTTTTTAAAATTTTATAATCATATATGTAAGTATTGAGAACCACAAACTTGTCATCTTATTCTATATAGAAACTTTCATATTTACACTATTGTGAAAGATATAAGATATCATAGTAACAACGACGATGACTTGTGTTTTAACAAAATTAACTAATATACTTTAGAAGTAAGTAACAGATTTTGTTTAAGAGCATATGAAATTTTTGTAAAATTTCACATTAAATTTAATTAAGATTAAAAGATCTTTAAAACAACAACAAAAATATATAATTTTAAGTAATGCGCTTCCGCGAATAATTTTTCATTTGTTAATACCCTTCACTTAAAAAAAGAAAAGGTAGTATATTAAGTTTGTACGAATTTGTTTAACCTACAGAATGATGTGGGTAAGACACCCAATAAAGTATGTAAGAGAAGACACAAAAACATTTTATATAGGCAGGTCTAAGCAGTTCTTCGGAACGTCTGTTCTGTTTCTCTGAAACTATTAGATATAGTAATCTGAGATTTTGTATGTTATCTTACTTAGTTCCGAGGCAGACCAAGTTTGTTATAAATTTTGGGTTTTCATGACACTTATCTTCTCAGTTTTATACTCTTCACGCTGTGAATAGTATTATAAGTTTATCATGAAGTCTATAACAGATAGAAGGGGAAATCGGACATCAGTTTGACGTGACGTCCGTCTGTATGTATGCAAAATAGTCCCTAATTTTTTTAACTAGAGAGCTGGAATTTTGCACGATGTTTTCTGATTACGACGTTATAGATTTGTCGGTATCGGTCTAATCGGACCACTAGAAGGGATAAGTCCCATACAAACCGAAATAAAATTTCATGTTCTTATTAGAAAAACTTTTCTTGTTTTTGTAGTATTGAACTGAAATTTAGACATTATAAGTGCCTAATCCATATTTACTAACCATGTAAATATCAAGAACCTAGAAGCGGAAAGAGTATTACAGCTTCGGAATAGCCGAAAATAACCTCCTTTTTTCTTGTTAGGAAATTTCATATAAAAGGTCCATATGGAAACACTATTTTTTGGTTTCCGCCAATCTTTTAAAATCTATACAAAGTATAATCCAAAGTCGAAACTCCTGTCCATCCCGATACGGAGAACTTCCAAACCACGATTTTAGTACGGTTATTTAGAGAATTTTTTGATAAAGATTTTTATGTACATAAACAATTGATGAAACAATAAAAAGACTTAATTCATTTTCAATCATTTCTAAAAATTTCTGAAAAAAAAAAACGTTTATTGCCACTAGACTGCGCTAGAAATAACAGCCGCTAGAGTGCACTGGAAGTAACCAGCTGCTAGAGTGCATTTCATAATGAATATAAAATATCCTTTGGGTATATGAATCAAAAATTCTTCGTGCGTAGATAATATGGTCAATATTAAAGCAATTATATTTTTAAGTGCTGCACGATATACTACTACAACATTTGCTTTGAATAAATGACGGACAACAGAAATCAAACAAAAAAAAAAAAATTGTAATTTATTATGCCAAGTCGGTCAAATATACAGATATCGTTTGCTTCAGAGTGATGAGACCGATGAAGAAATGGAAATCAGGCTGTCTAATACCCCCGTGCAAAGCAGTGACGGGTCTCTAGTTGATTTATAAAGTACAATATATTTTCGTATTTATAATAATGGATATCCTTTTTTATTTTTAGATAAAAAACGGAGTGATACAATAACAACTGATTTAGACGCAAATTCCAATCAATCCAAAATGGAGGTAAATGTCGATGTGAACAATTTAACAACATCAATCCTTGCTAGCATGCTTGATGTAGAACCTTCTGATGCCGCTACCTCACCAAGTACTCGACCAACTTGTTCATCATCTAGTGGCAGCAGTGGAGTAAAACGAAAGCAACCACGTAAAAAGATTACTAATAAACCAAATCCGGCATTATTGCAATTGGAACGTGAGCGACAAGAAGAAATTAAACGAAATGATGCAAAATTGAAAAAGAAGTTGACCGTCAAAATAGTAGGAGCAGAATATACTTTCCCCTTTGCTAAACAGTGGTTAGAAGCTCAACGCCATCGTAAGCTTAACAGTGATGGGAATCAGTCTATAGCAACAGATGATGAGAGTCACAAAGAGAATTATAGTAATTTGGTGGATACAAGCAATAATGAAACATCTGAAGAAGGAAATGGTAGAAATAATATTCCAACAACAGAAAAAGGTAGAAAAGATATACAGAATAAGACTCCAACAGTGGATCAAAGTGATTCAAAAGCGACTCTCATTGAAGATAGATGTGAAACTTCAAAAGAAAACCAAAAAGATGATACTGCTACAATGGATACTAACAAAGAAAGTGTCATAAAGCCATTGGAAAATGTGGAAATGACAAGTGATAATAATAACAAAACGATTAATATTCATCCATTGGTTAATGAAGAAATGGATAAACCGCCGGAGGAATTGATCAATCCTCAATCTTTGGAAAAAGCAAACATGATAGAAAATGAAGATATTCCTAATGAATTATTAGATCAGAATAATGAAGAAGATGAGACTTTTAATGATTTAGAAATGAATGAAACAATTCAGATTCAAGTAATCGATCAGGAACCAGATACAAATACAGATGTATTAGATGGTTTAGAAATGAGTAATCTCACAGAGATGGATAATATAATCACAGACAATAATATTAATACTGATGAAAATCTTCAAAATGATGATGATAACAATACTACGGAAACCAATCTTGAACTATTACAAACAGACCAAGTTCCAGATCAGCTATTGGAAAAAGAAACTCCAAACTCATCTGGAACTAATGAAACAAATTTTGAACTAAAAGGTGTGGAAGATATTGATGGTAAAACCGATCTGGAAATAGAAACCGACCTTTTAGAACAAATCGAATTGAAAGAAGTCACTGAAAGTGACTTACTAATCCCACAGAACGAAGAAGACGAAGAAAATATTGAGACAAATGATGTTGAAAATATTGATAACAGCCAAATATTCAAGACCACAAGCAGTGCTTTTATAATGAATACAGCGGAGGAGGAACTCCCAAGTGAGTTGGCTACATCTACAAATTTAATAAACAAAACAAATGAATCGTTGGAAGAAAATCCAACCAAAGATTTAATAACCTTTAATGATTTGGAGCTAGAAGATATACTTTCAGATGATGACAGTTTCCAGTAAAATCACCATCATCATCGTGAAAATCTACTACAAACAATGTAAATTTCTATCATAGTTTTTAAATAATCTCTGCTAAGGCGACAAATAATTTGTTAATACCCATAGATTTAGTTTATGGTTAGTTTCTTCTTTGTTTATAGTTTGAGAGTGAATAATGTAGGCAAAAGTTAATATTACAACTCTAAAATTGTATATACTTGTGAAAGATATCGTAGTAACAACGACGATGACTTGTGTTTTAACGAAATTACCTAATAATTTAAGTAACTGATTTTGTTTAAGCATAAAATTTCACATTAAATTAGATTAAGTTTAGAATAATCTTTAAAAGAACAATAAAATAAAAAATATGTAAATTTAAGTTATGCGCTTCCGTAGAGAATTTTTGTTTAGTTTTTAGTATATTAAGTTTGTACGAATATGTATAATAAACGAAAGATTTAATCGGGCCGCTTATTCTGTTTCTCTGTGACGAAACTATTAGATTTAGTTGAAATTTTGATTGTTATAGATTTGGAATTTTTCACCCAATACTTTTTATGAAATATCATATCATTTTTGTTTCTCACAATCTTGAACAAAATTAATAATAAATTAAGAAAATTCTACCAGAAAAAGAAAATATTGTATAAAGTTCACCATATGTACATATATATATATACCATATTAATCATGCACACTTTATACATGTTTTTAGATGTTTAAATAGCAAACAGTAGATTTCATTACAATAGAATATTATTGTTAAGTAATATAAATACATCCTACGTACATATCTAATAGAATACATATATTATAAAAAGAAAATATTGTTGTAAAAAAAACTCTTTTCCTATAGAGATGAATCGAACATAACAATTCATTCAAAATATGTGTTGGTAACATATAAAATATATATTATGTATTTAGATGTATATATGTACACTTTATGAAGTAATCAACCAAATTTACGCATATAGAACGAAAAATAGTTGTGCTTATTGTAGCTGTGTTTTTCATTTAAATTAAATTTATCTATAAGCGATCATACTTAGTAGTAGATACTTCATTTGTAAGCTTAGTGGATTGTTAGCTGACCTACATTTTGTATTATGGCAAATGTGTTAAAAACATATGATGGTTAATGAATAATTCCTTACAAGCCAATCAACAGTAGGTTTTATTTATTGCATATGTTGTAATTTATATGAAATATTGTAGTAGTTAAGCATCATCAATGATAACAATTCACTTACTCTCACTGATGTCAAATATCATAAATTACCCTTCATACTTTTATACTTAGATATTATACAATACAATAAATTATAGCTGTATTTTGTTAACAAAAATCAAAAATTATTTGCTGCATAAATGCCTTCGATGTAGAATAAACATAAAATATAAATAGAAAATAAATTTAAATGAATTAAATCTTATACGATTCATGTAAACGTAAATAAAATAAAATATAATAATTAAAAAAAAAAACAATTCTAGTGTAAAAAATATACAGAATTTTTAAACCAATTGTATTTAAGAATTTGTGCAATTTCAATATTAAACTAAATAAATAAATAAATAATTTTGCTATAAGAAACCAATTTTTCCGGTTCTATCATTTATTATACTTCATGTTCATACATTATTTAAGAAAGTATGAAAAAAAAAATTAAATTCCACATTTAAATAAAAATGCAGAATCTTTATTTTGTTTTGTACACAACTTGACTAGTTGTTGTTGAGTACCAGGCGGATTGGTTGAACCCTTAAACTTTCCAACTGTTTAACTTTGAGCCAGTCAATCAGTCCAATCACAAATTTATTCTTATTTATTTAAACGCACAGCAAACAATTATGTCCTCAACTACTGCACCTTTAAATCACTTTAACTTAGGAACGGATGGACCGATCGTAATGAAAGAAGTCTTCCTAGAAAGGTCATACTTTCATTGGTGAGACCTCCATAAAAGCTAATAGTTAATTTTTTTTTTTTTCATTTATTTTGATTTGATTCGCATATTGATCCCGGATTGAGTTCTAAAATGTTGCATGAAAAGTGGAACTCTTATTATTTCACCATTTTTCACTTTATGAAATGAATATTCTCTTAATAATTATGTTGAATACAATTTGTACAAATTAAAATTTATTTTAATTTTTCTACCAATTCTTATTATCTTATTCTTTTTTTTTTGTGTTCATAATTCAGTTTAAGCCTTAAAAAATATTTAACAATGCTTTTTACTTACTTGTATTATATGAATTTTTTTCAATAATAATGAGACATATTTTTTGGTTTTTTTTTTTTTGTATATAAATTAATGAGTGTCTTAAGTTTTTCCTCATGGCCTCTTACTTAACATTATAATTTCTTGCTGAGTTTGATGACGGACATTGTAAACTGTAATTTGATACAAATTTCCAGACTTCCAACATATTTTCCCCTATTAATCTATGCTGCGTTATGATACCCTTGTATGCACACAAATGTTTCGAATGTTGATAACTGAACAGATCCAGATGGCGAGGTATTATATGTGCCGCTTGACGGCAAATGCCAGTCAAATAGACATCTTCTAAATAAATAAGCGATGTGTTGAGAGCAACATCGTACAGCCTTGAAACAACATCCATGGACATAATATAACCGGAACCAGAGAGATACGTGGGATATGTATCACCTGGATACATATAACTTGGCATATACCATTTGCTGTTTACATCGCTTACAGGTTTCACCAAATAGAAATTGTGTCCTATCAATAAACCTTTAGTATCACTTAAGCGATTACGAGATGACATAACCTTAGATGTGTGTTGATTGAAGAACTCTAATGAATCGTTGTACACAGGTAATGTACCACCAAGCAAATAGTGCAACAAATTGGGAACATTGACGAAGGTATCATCGTCACACTTCATAAAATAAGCACTTTGATTTAGACAATTCTTCGCCAAATACTTGAGTGCCAGCACAGATTTGATTGTTAAATTATTGTAAGTGTCTACGAAGTTCTCCTGGATAATGTCATTGTATTGCTCAGCTTCGTTGTGTAGACGCGTTAGCGTTTCGTTGCCCATTAGAGATTCATATTTGCTGCGCCCCATAAGAAACACAATCCGAACTTTTATATTCTCCAATATTGTATTGTTCGAATTTGTCGTTGATAAAAAATCACTATAATAATGCAATCGTTCCTTCGTTGGTTGCAAATATTGTCCATTGAGATGTGCATGAAGTTTTTGAAATGCATTATAATTGAATTCGGTGATGTTACCCCATGTCTGTCGTATAATTTGGCTAAATTTTATTAAAAAAAAAACTATTCATAAATAAATCGGTTTATTGATTTTTAGTAGTTAAAACTTACCGTTGCATAAAATTTTGCAAATCAGAGCAAACCATTATTATGACAAAGACCTTATCCTCACACATATCTGTGGGCGCCAATAAAGTCGTTTCCTCTGTTGGTAGCACGTAATCGGTTACATTACGTGAAGTACTGTATGGCCAATCTTGTAGTGTAGCTACAAAGGATATTTAAAATGTGTGGGCAAATACTTTTCAATATTTAAACTTACCATATCTCTTGGGTACATGAGTATTTGTGGGTTTAATATAAAGTAATTGGTATAAAAAGAATATTGGAACTACAACAAGAAGTAGTAAAAATCGTCTATAACGACAAATTCTACCCAGTAGATTGTTTGATTTCCGGTGCTCTGTTATTACTATGTTTGACTTAATTCTATATCGCTTCGATTGACCATAATTCTGAGGCACTAGCTGTAACACTTCCTCACTCTCATCGTCGCCTATTTCTTCATCACTTCTTACTATATTAACCATTGTTTTTCATTAGGAATTTTAGAGATTTTAATGATGCTCTTTCTTATATTATTTTCTACTACGTGATACTTCAGTATTTTTATTTAATATTACAAATAATTATTTATACATTGACACAACATATTATATTTTTTAAAACATGACTTTAATATCACATGAACGATTTGATCGATTGATTGAAAGAAACAACGCTTCAAAAATTGGTATATAATAATAAAGTAGACTTTTAAAAAGAACATTAACGTCTGTTAATTATAACACATGCGAAATAAACAAAGTCTCACTTATGCTACCTTAAAGTTCTTAACGAAATACAAAAAAATCTATTCTTATACTTATCATAATATGTCCTTTATTACTCTTGTTTAAAATATAATTCATTAGATTCATTCGCTAGATATCAGGGTAGTGCTTTTGATAGTCTTAGATTACATTACCGGCAATAAATTTAAAATCAGTATTATAACATCATCATCATCTATTATTATTGTTATTAATATGCTCTTAAATTAAAAAAAAAAAAAAACAAAACATTTATTTGACATTCTTTTTGAGTTTATACTATTATGAATACACATTTCATAGATTATAATACATAATATATATGTAATGAATTTTTTAGCCGCCGAATTATCGATCACATAACCGCGTTCGGTTCGATAGTTAAAATTGAAATGAGCCTCATTGAGTAAAATTGACAGGTATTTCTTTAATTTTGAAGTATAGGTCGGGTCCAAAACAATTCACAAGTAATAGTTATAGAATATCGTGGCTTTGCCTTACCCGAAATATGCAATAAATGGGTGAATAAGTCAATTACAACTATAAACTAGAAAGAAGGTTATCTTCGACTATGCCGAAAATAAAATACTCTTCACGCTGTGTAGTATTTAAGTTTTATTCGCATCAAAATGGGTTTGTATGGGAGCTACTCCCCCTAGTGGTCCGAATTGACTGATTCCAACAAATGTTACGCGCCTATATCTGAAACTTATAGTGTATAAATTTCAGTTCAAAAGTCCATTAAACAAAAAAGTTTTTCGAATAAGAACCTGAATTTTTAAGTGGGTTTGTATGGGAGGTACTCCTTCTAGTTGGCCGATTTAGCTGATTCCAACAAATGTGCAGCGTCTATTTAAGAAACTTATAGTGCCTTATTTTAGTTCGATAGGATAAAAAACAAAAAAGTTTTTCTAATAAGAACCTGATTTTAATGGTTGTTTGTATGAGAGGTACGGATCTCCGATGTCTGTTTCTATCTGTTCCAAACTTCTGGACAAAATTATGATACTGCTTATTTTCACTGCCTGAAGAGTATAAAAAATCGAATAGTCATGTCGAGCTAATATTTTATGACAGAACTAATCTTATCTTGCATATTATGTTTACAGATGGCTATTCCATGCCATGTTTGATATCGTATGACAATAACGACAAACGATTTAGGCAACTACGTACAATTAACTTAGAAAAATTAAATCTACATTTATTATTAATATTTAAAATATTTATTTATTTCTACATATATTTTTTATTTAATTTTTACTAATACAAACGCGTACATTATTCAATAAATATCACGAAATGGCATTTATTACTCCTGGCAAAAACAAAATTAGCAAAAGAAATGTCGAAAAACAAAATATGTTAAATTAAACTGAAAATTAGCATATCACTCTACTTTTTGCAAAAAAGATGTTTTCCCAAGAAATGATAGATGGAATGTGGCTACAACATGAAAAATTTACTTTTTTTTTTACCTTAAAGGTATATTAAGAACTAAAAATTTGTGCTGATTTTTATTTTCTTTTTTTTTTGCGCATGATTTGTGCAATCTGTTATAATTCCCATATATATTAATAAACTGATGCCTTTACTCAAAGTAATCTCTATAAGTACTATATCTCTTTCTCTATGTATATGTATATCTAAGTGTATATGTATGTATTATGTGTTTTTTTTTTCATTCACAGCATTTTTTAGTTAACAATTATTTCTTTTGCGTAGACGCATCTCTTTAAAATATTTGTCTGGCGGCGGACAATGATTCTTATAATTCGAAACAAATTGCCAGGCTTCTACCATACTCTCATCCTTCAATTCGTGCTGTGTAATAATGCCTTTGAATGTGCACCAGTTTTTCGATCTTGTATAACTAAACAAAGACTGATGACGCCGTTTTAAATGCGCCGCTTGGCCACAGATGCCAGTCAAATAGACATCTTCCAAATAAATGAGTGAAGTGTTGAGGGCAATATCATAAAGACGTTGCACAACATCCATGGACATAAGGTAACCGGCACCAGAAAGGTACGATGGGTACGATTCTCGCGGATACATATAACTTGGCATATACCATTTGCTGCTTATATCATTGACAGGTCGAGCCGAGCAGAAGAGGTGACCGATTAGGAAATCGCTAGTTTCCTGAAGGCGATTGCGCGGCGACATAACCTGATATGTCAGTTGATTGTAGAACTCCAAGGTTGCATTATATAAAGGAATGGTACCTCCAAGCAAATAGTGCAACAAATTGGGTACATTGACGAAAGTATCATCGTCACACTTCATAAAATAAGCACTTTGATTTAGACAATTCTTCGCCAAATACTTGAGTGCCAGCACAGATTTGATTGTTAAATTATTGTAAGTGTCTATGAAGTTCTCCTGGATAATGTCATTGTATTGCTCAGCTTCGTTGTGTAGACGCGTTAGCGTTTCGTTGCCCATTAGAGATTCATATTTGCTGCGCCCCATAAGAAACACAATCCGAACTTTTATACTCAACAATGTAGTATTTTTCGAATTTGACCGTGATAAAAATTCATTATAATAATGCAATCGTTCCTTCATTGGTTGCAAGTATTTTCCATTGAGATGTGCGTGTAGTTTTTGAAATGCATTATAATTGAATTCGGTATTGTTGCCCCATGTCTCGCGTATCGTTTGACTGTGATATTTATATTTTATGTTTTTGGTGATATTGTTAATTTACTATGACTTACCGTTGAACAAAATTATGGAGGCCAGAACTAACTACTATGATAACAAAGACCTTATCTTTACAGATATCAGTTGGAGCAATTAATGTCGTGTTCTTTAACGGAAGAACATAGTCAGCAACAATTCGTGACGTGTTATAAGTCCAATCGGGTAAAGCAGCTGTAGAATATTTAAAATATTTGTTTAGGCAAGCAAATGACTTTGAATATAACTCACCATATCGATTTGGTACTCCCGAGTAGACAGGCAAATAAACTAATAAGAAAATAAACATTGGCACCGCGATGGCAAATAGTAAATAACGCACAAAGCGACGAATTCCACGGTGTATATGGTAAGAATTACGCTTACGCTTTAAACCTAAAAGATTTGGCTTCAATTTACATAGTTTTTGTTGTTGACTGTTGTGCATAAGAGATGTTCCTTCTTTAGTGTCCTCGCTTTCGTCATCACTGTTATCAGAACTGGATGCATTGCTTTGGAAGTTGGAGCCATTGACAGGCACTAGCAAAATATGCTCATCGCTTCTGACGGACGGCATTTCACCAATATCAAATGTAATTTATTTTGCAATAACTTTCTATATAAATTTTTGTTTCAATAATTTCGTTTATCCAGAAACCACGTCTGGAACCACCCAACATTACTCAAGTTGGAAAGACATTATGATCAATGGCAGCACCTGCCACTGCACTCTTGTTTTCCCTTTCTGTGCAATGTAATATGAATGAGATTCAAATGAAAAAACAAATTGTATAAGATGTAAAAACCTTCAAATTTTCTTTTTCACATTTGTTGTTTTTGTACATCGCAGAATCAAACACATTAAGTTTCCAAGGACGCTTTTATTTTTAGCATTTTCTATTTACGGTCACGGTAAATTTATTTATTTTAATACTTTACTTAAACCGATAACTCATTTGTTTGAAAATGCCCGAATTAATGGCAAGTTTTTCAGAAGCCGCAAGCAAGAGCCCAGTGCCGTAGTCAAATAAATTTTTTTTGTATTTGCATTTACTTATGTGTTATTTGTAACATAATATTATATTTACATTTTTTTTATAAGTTTTTGGTTATTTTGTAATAACTTATATATATTTTTCAAAGATTTAGAGTATTTGAGGAAACATGGATCCCTTTTAAAATAAAAGCCAGTGGAAATTTTAAATCAGCTGACTCGCTTCAAATTTGCATATAATAGACAACACAGGGTGTCTCTCACGTTTTTAGTTAACATTTTCATTTGTTCCATACATACATGGATAAGAACTGGCATCTTCGAGATGTGCGGCGGGCCGACTTTTCATCCGTACAAGCTTTTGCCTTTAAGCCGATGCGGCAGTGACGCTGACTTTTTTCTTGTATTCTTTTGTCAACAAACTTCTTATTGTTCCTATACAATTTTTATTATACATTTTTTGAATTCCTCTCTTTTGGAAACAAAACAATAAAATCACTTATTTTAAGTATCACAGATCTAAACAATGTAATACAAAGCAACAAAATTAATAAATCATTCAATATTAGGACTAGGGTATATAGTAAGCATAGTACATGAATCCAATCACGTATACGATAAGGCCATTTTTATTTCATTGCATTAATAAATAAGACGCAAAAAGAAGCTAAAAAGTACAGTTTATTATATTATGTATTTTTTTATTATTATGTTATGTACAAATGAGTTTTGGTTTTTGGGGGTGAAGACTGTTTATAATGTGGAAGTCAAGTGAAATTGCAATTTTTTTTTTTTTTGTAAAAAAAAAAGTAAAATACCAAAATAAAGACTACGAAACCTTCTTTCTCAGCACAAGGAATGATGACACAAACAAAACTATTTTCAATTGTTGTGAGTCGGCAACGGTGAATATGATCAAAAAGGTGTCCTAAATTGTGATACTTATGCACTAAATTCATTTAGTTAAAATGGTATTAATTTATAATAGGAAAAGAGGGAATTAAGTTAGAAATCAGCATCAAGGGTAAATACATTATCCAGACGATTTCCAACAACGCCCATTCGCTGATACTCTCCTACTTTCTTTTCGAAAAAGTTTGTCTTGCCGTCCAGCGAAATAAGTTCCATGAATGTGAATGGATTCTTTGTGTTATAGAACTTTCCAACGCCGAGTTCAATCAAAAGACGATCAGCGACAAATTCAATGTACTCAGACATGAGAGCACAATTCATGCCGATCAGATTAACTGGGAGAGCGTCTGTCAAGAATTCCTGCTCGATTTTGACTGCTTCTGTGATAATTTCCAAAATGCGCTCCTTACTTGGACGCTGCACCAAATGATGGAACATAAGCACCGCAAAGTCACAATGTAAGCCCTCGTCACGCGAGATAAGTTCATTGGAGAATGTTAGCCCGGGCATAAGACCACGTTTCTTTAGCCAGAATATGGATGCGAAGCTACCACTGAAAAATATACCCTCAACAGCTGCAAAAGCAATAACGCGTTCACCGAAATTCGCAGTTTTCGAAGAGATCCAGGCGAGGGCCCAATCAGCCTTCCGCTTTATAGCTGGCATGGTCTCAATGGCGTTGAATAGATAGTCACTGTAACGAAATATTCTTAATGCTTCTAGCGAGATAAGATTAAAGACGACTCCACTCTACCGTTGATGAGGATCCCTTATGTAAGTGTCTATCAATATACTATACATCTCGGAATGCACATTTTCCATAGCAATCTGGAAGCCATAGAAAAAACGTGCCTCTGTCACTTGTACTTCCTGGCTGAAACGCTCGACTAAATTCTCATTCACTATGCCATCAGAAGCGGCGAAAAAGGCCAAAACGTGTGATATAAAATGTCGCTCATTATCGGTTAAATTGTCCCAATCTGTCATATCCTTTGATAGATCCACTTCTTCGACTGTCCAGAAAGAAGCTTCTGCCTAAAAGAATATATAAGTTTTCTTTCATTTTCATTGATTGTGAAATTCTTATTCTCTATTTGCTTTATATTTAGTTTTGTTGTTACAACAATAATCACGTTTGTATTTGCCCGCCATTTTACTTGAACACCAAACCAAAAGAACAGAACAACAACAACAAGCAACAGTTGTTGCTGATTCAACAACCATTACAACTTTCAAAAATCTAATTATCACTTTTCGCGCGCATTTTATCTTTTTACGCGCCGTTTTTCCGAACACAGCGAGACATTATACACTCATTTCCCCCTTCCAACACTCCACTCTTAATTGAATATCTTAAACTCACCTTTTTGTACATCTGCCAGATGTCATGATATTGTATGGGAAAAATGACAAAGCGACGAGGGTTTTCCTTTAGCAATGGCTCAATTGAGGGATCAAACGGCGTTGATTTCTCTGTTAATTTAGTTACGGCACCTGTGCCGTTGCTCACCGTCGCTGTTGCTTCATCTTTGTTTGTGTTAGCAGCGGCGTCATCATTTTCATTGCCCATGGACATTTTGCGAACATTGTTTGCGTTCTCCGTCAGTATTTTTTTGCTTGGACTCTATAAACAAACACACAAATGTTTAATTGGAATTTATTTATTATTTCTTTGTGATTAAATAACGTGGCGTCTCGCCACATGTACTTATGTGCACTTAAGTGATTCAATACAAGTTTGTGGAAAATTCCAATTGAATCACAGTAATTTACCTTTAAAGAAAACTTCTCCAAGTTGTCAACAATATTTTCTTTGCCAGCAACAGAAGACATTCTTATTTTACAATAATAATATTTATGTAAATAATTTAAATTGATTGAATATTTTTTTTCCTATTTGAGGTGTGTGTAAGTATCTATATTCACTAATTATAGCACGTTCTAAGTATTATTACCGCCTTCTTTGTCGATTTTTAGGTGAATGACGACTATGTTGTATGCAGTTGTTGCTTATATTTGTTGTGGCGATCTGTTGAGCGAGAATTTTGGCGCGTCCTCATAACAATAACAATAAGCCACCGGTAAATTGTTTATTCACCTTTTAATCAGCCGTGTAATGGTGAATTTACCACCGGAAATGAATATCTACAAATTTAAAGAGATTTTTTTTTCAAACTTTTTAATAGACATGCCAACTTTCACCAATGAAATTATTAACAAATTCTACTAACCGCATTCTATGCATTTTTAAAACAAATTTGAAACATCAAAGCTTTATTATTAACATTTATAGTTTTTTTACATATAACATAATTGAATTAAAAATAAAATTGAATCTTCGAAAATGTTAAATTTTATATGCAAACAGGTTGGCATATCTAACATTTGTATGTTTTGGCTGCTTGTTTGTTTTTGCTTTAATGCAAAAGAGATTTGTGATAAAAGCAAATTTATACATAAAAAAGAACTGAAATATTAAATTCTTTAAATGCAGATTACTGAGAAAATTAATAAACTACAGTTATTGGTACATATTTTTGTCAGTTAAATGTGAATTTAACCGAATCGTGGGAGATTTCAAAACCATCTAACCATCCAGATTTCTGGCACGAAGACAATTGGATTTAAAAAGATTTCGGCACTTCGCCGATAAGCTAAATAATAATAATAACTGAAGTTAACCACAGAATAAATGTGCCTTATTAATGAGTGATATTAAAAATGTGGAGCATCACAAGCGTTTGGAATACTGCACGACGCGCTTGCGTTATCGTCAAGGACGCGAATTAAAAGCAGTCAAAGTGAGTAATAACAATATACTCTAAATTCTAATCAAAAAGATACTTATCTGCCTAGGTTTACACCGTTGCTAATGAGTCAAAACATTTATTAATATTTGGTGTGCCAAAGGTGAATCTGCAACAGGAGATCAAACGCAGTGTCCGGCGTTATGGCCAGTTGGAGTTTGTCAAGTGCATCACAGCGGAGATGGCAAAGCAGAGTATGTTTCTTAAATTTGTTAGTCAATTTTAATAATACATATACTAAAATTTTGTCTTCTATTCTAGTGGAGTTGGAACTATTCACTGATGTATATCATGTGAAATTCTTGAAACTGGAGCAGGCACGTCGTGCTAAACGCTTTTTGGATGCAACTCAATTCTTCGGTGGCATTTTACACATTTCTTATGGAACTGAATATGAGACAGTGGATGAATTACGTTCCAAATTGCTGCAACGTCGTCATGAAGTAGAGTTTCGTATAAAGCAAAATGCCAAAGATTAGTTGAAGATTTGATATTTATTACAAAATTTTAACTAATTGTTTGATGTTAATTTAAGTCAGATGTCTTGGGCTCAAATTATTATTCAGTTTATACTAATACGTAGAATTCACACATAATTAAGTAATTTTCCCAATTACTGTTACGAACGTCATGGAACAAACAAGAGCAAGGCGCTATTTTTGTTTCGATTTCCGCAATTCATGATAGTGATTTAACAGAGTTACGCGCTTCGCCCACAGTTGAGGTCCATAGTGCGCCCAAAAGCTGTTGAATTGATAGATTAATCAATAAGTAAATGCAAGGATAGACTCCACAAAAAATTATTTAGTCATGGTCTCACTTACAGGCCAAACACTGCACCACCCAGATGAGCAGCATGATCGAAGAATCTCCAGCCCAGCATGCAACCGGCAAAATCTATTCCCATAATGACTTTAATGGCCTGTAAATGAAATTGATTAGGTATTAGGTATATTTTCATATGACGAAATCAAATCTTTCTTACGGAACCAGCTGAAAAATGTACGGTGGGTAGGAACAGTATGCTCAGCTGGGTATCAGGATATTGTGTGCACACATAAGCAAGTATAGCCATAATAGCACCAGACTGAAAATTAAGTTATAGTGAAATATTATTTATTTATATATATAACTACTTACGGCACCCAGGGAAATGCCAGCTTGTGCCGTTCCTGCTTTGTACAAAATGCTTGCGAGACTTGACAATGCGCCCGCGCTCATGTAAAGTGCTAGAAATTGTTCTTTGCCAAGAGACATTGTTGCTGCATTTGAGAAACTATGTAACACATACATATTTGCAAAAATGTGTAATGTAGAATAGTGGCTAAAAGTGGATAGGACCATAGGCCAGCAAATTATTCCTGCAATAAACAAAATCTATTCTTTTTAACCTCCAGATCGTATATTATTATATGTGCTTACGTGCTGCTGGATTCGATGTGAAGTACGTAAGCATTGTGGCTCGTAACGATGGGACACGCCATAAACCGAAAACAATTATATTTAAAGCGCATATTGGTATGAAAACTCTTTCGCCTGGTGTCAACATTTCCCATTGCCGTTTGATATGGCTTGTCCATTGTGACCAAGTGCTTCGATCTTGATGTTGCCTGGACCAAAAGCTGTATCGTGCCTGTTTGGCTTTTTCAATGAGGCCATTCCGAGTATTTTCATATTCTAATATTGTAGCGGCCACATAGCATCCTAAACTGAACTAAATTATGTGAATTTAGATGTTGTGTTCTGATCAGCGTTTTACATAATAGACTCACACTTCCAGCAAAGACTACTGCACGTACAAGGTTTCCACTTGGTACTGATCCTTCCACGACTTCCTGGAATGGCAATGATTTTACATCGGATCGCTGTATTTTAGTGTTACGATACGGGCGTATTTGTTGATATTGTTGACCGATTGTCTTTCTCCCCGATTTTGTGAGCACATTGCCTAGTGTGAATTTGTTAAAATGCCCCAACCTGTTAATGTATGAAGGTATATTTTTATAAATCCCCAATTAATTCCAAGTGTAGGCAACGCTTATGCTTACGTCACTTGACTATGCCAAATCCGTGGTAATGCGCGATGAAGCATATTTTAGGAAAACTACTTTTTATGTGATTTGGATTGTTTAGGCCCTTGACATTGTTACAGCTGATTTAGCTTTATTTTAAAAACCTTTCAACACAGGCAGCAATCTTTGAAACGATGGCAGCACTTTCGTCTTTTTCTTTTATGACGCTGGCAGCACTGACAACAACCAGCTGTGTCTGCTTTTACACGTAAATAAATTATTTTCTGGCCTTGTATGTCGGAGTAAAATTAACAAACTGCTACTTGTTGAAATTAAGTTAATTAATAGTTTAATATTTAGTGGCGTTTTAAGCACAAGGAAATCGAAGTTTGCAAGAGGCAAGTGGAATTTTTTCAAAAAAAATAACGAAAATGCGTAGACATGTGTGAGTAAACTAGGTTTTAATAAATTTATAAATGTATTGATTAATATTAAGCAATATTTTTTTCACAGACGAAATCAAAATTTTGACAGCAACGACTACGATCCTCTAATAAATTCCAATGATATTTACCAGTATTCTAGTAGTGAAACAGCAGACTTGTTGCAGTTGGAGAACCTGCCACGGTCCAAGCCACACCGCTTTGAAAACACAATTGAAGCCAAGATCGAGGTTGGCGAGACGCTGCAAGCGTTGGCTTTACGTTTCCACTGTACTGTAGCGGATATTAAACGTCTAAATAAAATCGACAAAGACAATGAGATTTACGCGCGCCAAGTGGTAAAGATTCCTGTCACAGTACAAAATGTTCTATTAAATACGACACTGCCAGCTGTGCATAAAAGCGGAAACAACAGTCCCAAACATGCGATTAATAATGATAATGAAATGTCACCGAATCTATCCACAAATCCCTTGGAGTTAACACCAACTGCGTTAAGTGAGAAACTATTAGTAGCCTCAGTAAATGCAGCTGACGCATCGTCGACGACAAAAAGCATCAATCAAGTAATTCTCAACTCTAAATTGGCGCCAGCTTCAAATTCTACAGACACAAATGTTCTGGCAGATAGTGGTGAGTCAAATATAATTTTTTTTCTATCACAACTATGATTGATTTTTGATTTTGTCATCACTATTTGAGATCTGTGAAAACATTTATTTCGAAAACATAAGATTTGTAAAAATTTAGAAAGTAGAAACAGTATTAAAAAAAACTGTGCAGTTTATTTGTCAGTGCTAAAAGGTTTCACAAGAAAAAATTACACCTGGTAACACTGATTATATGACACGAACATAGAAGAAGAAGAAAATCCATTCATTGCGACAGCGTAAAAAAAGAGTTTTGTTTAGTCATTGCAGAGCGAAAACGAGGAATTACTTAATTTTTAATTGAAGGAATATTTTATACTATTAATATAAACATGCCGGACTACTTGGGTAATGATCAGCGCAAAATTAAACATGAAGAGACAGAAGAAAAAGAAATAAAATCACTGGATGAAGGTGATATCGAGTTGCTGAAAACCTACGGTCAAAGTCAGTATCACAAGTCAATTAAAGGCATCGAGGAAGATATACAAAATGCAGTGAAACAAGTAAATGAACTCACGGGCATCAAAGAGAGCGATACAGGTCTTGCGCCACCAGCTCTCTGGGATTTGGCAGCCGACAAGCAAATTCTGCAAAATGAGCAACCTTTGCAAGTGGCCCGTTGCACTAAGATTATTAATGCCGACTCAGATGACCCAAAATACATTATAAATGTGAAACAGTTTGCCAAGTTTGTGGTCGATCTTGCTGATTCAGTGGCTCCAACCGATATTGAGGAGGGCATGCGGGTTGGCGTTGATCGTAATAAATATCAAATACACATACCGCTGCCTCCAAAAATCGACCCTACCGTAACCATGATGCAGGTAGAAGACAAACCTGATGTTACTTACAGTGATGTTGGTGGTTGTAAAGAACAAATTGAAAAGTTGCGTGAAGTTGTGGAGACGCCACTTTTGCATCCAGAGAAATTCGTAAATCTCGGTATTGAGCCACCCAAGGGTGTATTGCTTTTTGGCCCCCCTGGAACAGGAAAAACACTATGTGCCCGTGCTGTAGCCAATCGTACTGATGCTTGTTTCATTCGTGTAATTGGATCTGAATTGGTACAAAAGTATGTGGGAGAAGGTGCCCGAATGGTGCGCGAACTTTTCGAAATGGCACGTTCCAAGAAGGCGTGTTTGATATTCTTTGATGAAATCGATGCTATTGGTGGTGCACGTTTCGATGATGGCGCCGGTGGCGATAACGAAGTGCAACGTACTATGTTAGAGTTAATTAATCAATTAGACGGTTTCGATCCCCGAGGCAACATTAAGGTACTAATGGCCACCAATAGGCCAGACACCCTGGATCCTGCACTTATGCGTCCCGGTCGTCTCGACCGTAAGGTGGAATTTGGTCTACCCGATCAGGATGGACGCTCACATATCTTCAAGATTCACGCTAGGTCAATGTCCGTTGAACGTGACATTCGTTTTGATTTACTTGCACGTCTCTGCCCTAATTCAACTGGTGCCGAAATTCGTTCCGTTTGTACAGAAGCTGGCATGTTTGCTATACGTGCCCGACGTAAGGTAGCAACCGAAAAGGATTTCTTAGAGGCCGTTAACAAGGTCATTAAGAGCTATGCTAAATTCAGCGCCACTCCGCGTTACATGACCTACAATTAAATTTAGTTTTTCATTCAAATAATCCACAACATAAGTTTGTATTCGATCTAACAAAAAAATAAAAATATTAATATTAAACTGAAATTTCCTTTTCCATAAACGAAGAAAAGCATTTAAGGATGGCAATGTCGATTATTTACAGACAATATGTATCTTGTTTTAAAGTGTATTTTTGTTTTGCAGCCAATCTTGATCATCATGATTCTAATGCAGCTTTACTCAGTGGAATGCTGGACGATGATATAATACCACAAATAAGGCCAATACGTGGTCCCTCACTGCATGCAATTGATTGGTCAGGTTCCGATTGTGACATGTCCTGGGTGTGTTTATTTGTCTTCATACTTGCGCTCTGTTTCGCTATACCACTGATCTATGTTTTTTATGTGGCTGAGCAGCATAATCACAATCATACAACGCACTGACACCAGAAGCCAAAAAAGAATCGATAATCTCTCTGGCTAGCTGGGTCTTTATATTAAGTAAACTCATTTTGTATGCAATTTTATTTCTAGTTCGTATGTGAATTTGTAAGAAGTGTCCTTTGAAGTCTCGGTCAGTTAGTCGGCGGTAGTGGATGATGGTAGGTTTATTTAAAATGATGATAAATTAGTTTTGTACATCGCAAGCGACGCATCGAAAATTATACTTTTTCAATATAATTGATTTAGTTTTAAGTGTGACATGATTTTATAGAGTGTATTTTTTCTAATTATTAATGTACATTTGTTAGATATGTTTGTATCTAGAAGCGAATGCAGAACTTCCAAAGCGTAAACGCGATTTAGCGAATAAATAAAGTAAATCGATCTTTGTTTTTTTCATTATTCTAATGGAAAATGGAAACATTAACACAGCCCCTTTGAGTTAATACTAGTGTATAGTGTATAATATATTTGGAATATGATTAGACTTACTGTATATTTTGGTTTAATAGATTATTTATATTAGTGTATTTATATTTAAATTACCCAAAGAAACATGGCATGGGTTTTAACCCTGCACCAAAGAAAACTAAAATAATACTTAAATTTAAGGGAAGGCTAGTCGAAAACTAGGAGGGGAAATACCTGTCAGCACGTTGCTGTGTAATATTAGTCGTTTGTTGCACGAGGGATAAGGTCATATTATATTATATTATTATATGCGAAAGATTTGTTGCATAGAAATATGGTAGATCAAATATTATTTTTAAAATTTTGTTTTCAGCAGTCTGCAATTGTTTTATATGAGTGTTTGCACTACCACCACCCCATAGTTCTGATCCATATAACTTAATAAGTAGGTAATAGTATTGATTTGTAGATTGTTAATTTATTTTGAATAGAGAGTTTTGATCTGCGGTTGATAAACGGGTATACCTAAACCTAAAAAATATCGCGGGCAATTTAAATGACAAATTCCGGGTACTTTATTATCTTAAGAAAAGATGAATACGAAATAGTCTTATTGATTTTGTCTAGGGTTTTATTTATGTATATGCTCACTGAAAAAGAGTTTTTTTTAAATCTATGTAGTAACTGAATTTTCCCATTTAATGTTTAGAGTTATTAAGTAGAAGCTCACCACTTGGCAAAAGGACTGTCTTTCTTTTCCTTGTGAAATACATAACTTTAGTTTTAACGGCGTTTGCCGTTGGTAGAAATATAAGGACAAGAAGTCTAATGAGACTTGTAGTGCATCTTGTATATCTGGCCATATGTTTCCAGAACTATAAAGAACTGTGTCATCCGCAAAAATAACAGTACTACATCTTTCAAACAAAGGGATATCATATGTATTCGTGTATACCTACATATATTATAAAGGATAGGTACGATCACAGAGCTCTGTGAGACACCATCGCTTAGTAGCTTCGTACTGGAATCAGTTCCGATTAGACTAATATAAAGTGATTGATGATTTCATATTAGGAGATGTAGTATTTGTATTTGCTCTTAGGGAAAAGGACTCTGAGTAGAAAATGTAATCGGATTGCAAAGGATTATTCCACATTAATACAATAATCAACTAATAAGACGAGTATTATTTTATTTTATTTTCTTCATAAATAAATATTGTTTTTGTTGATTGTACATTCATAAGCAACAATACATACAATATACTTGTATTATAATAATAATAATACGACGAGTACTGATTGATTGATTGTTTACATTCAATTACAGAACACTTTGGTCCGTAGAACTTTGGGATGAAACGACAATTTAAAATAATCTTAAATACTAAATAAAACATTCTTTATAAGTAGATTGATCAATCGATTGATCGTATTAGTTCTTAATAATTAAGTAAATTCAATTATAAATAACTAAATAATTGTATTATTGGTACATTTATGATCTGACTTTGAAGCGACCGATAAGTGATAAATAAGCACAAAAATGATGATGGCACAGATACAACTAAATTGATGGCTCAACTCCGGATTAAGTAAACCAAACATAATGAATGTTTCTTTGGATTTGCAGTTTGTTGCACTTAGCTGACTGAAGCATTTTCGTAGTCTAAAAATACTTCTCAGCTTCTTGTTCGGAGGTTTGTTAACAAACGCAAACCCTCCCTTCTTCTATAAAGCATCTTAGTATATTCACTTAAACTTTAAATTCTCAAAGAAAGCAATATTGCTTCGAAGGAAACCAGCACGCACGGGCACAGGACTAACTTTGCTTCCCGCTTCTTCTTGTGTTTCGTTTATTGCAGCAAGTGATTGTTTCGGTTCCGAATCCAAATTCATAGATGGATCACTGTGTATGGGATAAAAATAAGTATATAATTTATACTAATCATTCGTTATTGTATGGCTTACGTTTCCAATGAGGATAGATCCGAAGCAATTGTGGCTTCATCTGCAACTTCTGCAACTGAGACACATGATTCCAAAAGGCTTTTACGTGCTGATGGTGTTGTTAGCTTTGTTGGAGTTTCTGGACTCAATTTTTTGGGCTGTAATTTTTGTTTTTAAGTAAACTTTTATTATAAATAATAAAGTAAGCGAACTCACTTTTGTTGGCCAACGCTTTGAGGCATGTGAACTTTTACTGGTTAATAGGAAGGCTTGGGCTAATGCCTTAACTGAAGGCATGGCATGAGCAACTTCATGTTCAATGACAACCTTCTCAGGAGATGGAGTACTTACAGGCTGAAAAACAAACGCAATTTCATCAGATTAAGATTCATTTTGATGTGTAAAAAAGTTTACCTCGTCATCCAAATCCATGGATAGCACTTGACTTGGTTCAATCAATTTTCGTTTCGGTTGCAAGAATTTAAAAGCTGGTGGTGTTGAACCCCTCGTGGTTGTCTTTGGTGATCCCAGGCCACTGGAACTATCACTTCCGGTATTGGTGGCTCCACTAAATTGTAATGCTCTCGGACGTTCACGTTTCTTTGGTGGGGTTGTCTCTTTCGATGGTGAACTCAAAGCCGATTCCATGGACGATGATGATGTGTCGGTTGTTTCCGATACTTTCGCTTTCTTTGCCGACGAATCACCAAGTAGAATTGTCGTTTCCTGTTTTTCAAAATTATATACGCGCACAGTTTCAGAATCATCACTGGTTGTTGTTTGTATTGAATGCAAAGATTGATTTGATAAAGTTTCAAGGCTCGATGCATTATTGTTGCCTTCATCCACCACCACCTGAGCGGGCAAAGCTTTGTAGATGCATGATGAATCTCCTATGGATGATTCTTGTTCCTGTGTTGGCTGTGATGGCTGCATTGGCTCGTTTGTAGTTTTGTTTACATTTTGAGCCTTTTGAATTAATTAAAGCATTTTGATTGTTGTCACAACAATGTTGATATATGTGTGAGTGTGTGTTTTTTTTATAGATACAAATGTAGTTGGAGTAGTTTATATATAGTAGTAGTAGTAGTAGTAGTGATTGTTAGTTTGTATTTGTTTGCGTTTGTGTTTGTTTTGTTTGTTATTGAATATGAAAAAGAATATTTTAAAATGTATATTGTTAATCTTAATATTAATTTTGGTTAGTTATAATAATTTAATGTAACACAGAGTTAATGTATCTGATTTAAGGCCAAACTAAATAGATGTTCTACTTCATTGTTACATACTTGTACATGTATATTATACAATATTGTAGTTTAAATCAACGGTTCTTAGACTGTTTAATGAAACAATTTTGACATTAGATTAGTTTAGGAAAGATAAAGGTCATAAGCTAGTAGTTATTTTGTAACAAACCCCATAATTATATATCAACCGAGAGTCTGGTATTCATGAGAATTCCAAGATTTTGTTCAAGGTATGCAATTTCTGTTAGTTCTAGGAAATGGAAGCGAGGATTTTGATCATCACAGATGCCTCATAACTATAAAATATTAAATGTTAAAAAGCCTGAGATTATACGAACAACTTATCCGAGAAATTTGACAAATAATAATTGTATATCGTTGAATGTTTTAGGATTGGGATTCCCATCCTCAGCAGACAAACATTTTAGCACAAAAAAAAAGAAAAGGAAATATGAATGTCACTGAACTTTACAAGTTAAAGAACCGCTGGCTTAGATCCATTATAAGTCAAGTCTATAAAATGCATAAATTATGTTTTTGTATGAGGTGAAAATGTGTGTTTTTGTTTTTGGTTTATTCTATGTATAAACATCAAATCAAAAATGATTATTTATTTTTTAAAAAATATAAACAACAAACGTTTGATATTTAAATTTTAAATGTTGCAATTATTATTATCAATATTTTATTTTTTATTGTGAAACAAATGTTGTTAGTAAAATTTATTATATGAGGTAAATTAGAAACCCAAAAATTTCTTCAAATCAAACTAAACCAAACCAAACCAAATCAATTTATTGTACACAAAATACCTCAATTACTTAGTAATTGATTGACTGATTGATTGATTTATTGATTGCCCTGCAGTACTTACCAAAATGATGATGATATATTTTTTTTAATTACAATAATTTACTGAATTATTAATTAAACTTTACTAAAAACATTTGTTTCGCTCCTCTATTTTATTCATTCATTTATTTATTTATTTAATTTTATTCAAAAACAAAAAACAAAAAAATAAAATAAAATTAATAAATATAATTAAAAAAAGTACGCATTAAAATTAATAATTTCAAAAGTGCTAATCTGCATACAAATTACCATAAGTTCAAAATTAAGAAATAAAATTAAAAACAGAAAAGAAATTAGCAACATTGAAAGCTTCAAAATCAAAAATCAAAAATCAAAAAATAATCTTTTCAGAAAATATTTATGTTATTTTTTATAATTAAAAGTTTTTTTTTTTTTTTTAAATGATTATTAGCTTGGCCTAAGATAGAAAATATTATTGTTTATTAAGTACAATATATTTGTGAGAAGAAAGGTTAAGTGCAATTTGTGGTGCAATTAAGAAATCGAATGATGGCACTGCAACTGGTGATAAAATTTGGATTAGAAGAAATGAAGGAAGGAGGAGATTTTTATTTTTGTTTGGCAAACAGCGGGAGAGAGAGATTCTATACAAATTTTTATAAAAAATGCACTTTTTAACTACACAAACTATTGACTACAATATCTAAGATATTGTATTTTACTCATAGATACATAGCATTCAATATGAGTTGGAGAGGATTCCGACTGTATTTAGTATAGTAGATAAGCAAAAATCTGTTGATTGATTGAGATTTTGCACATTCTCGCATTACTACTGACTAGTGGTTTTACTATACTCGTTTATGATATTGTAACTGACTACCAGTTGTTTAGGTTTAGATCTTCTTAGATGTATGTATAAAGATTTGGCAAATCGGGATAAACTACAATACAATATAATAATTTTAACTATGTACTACTTAAGTATGATGATGATGATGATGATGATGATGATTCTCAGAATAATAAACTTGTGCTGTTTGAATGTTTGGCATCTGTTTCACTGAAACCATTCAAACAACTATCAACACCCGAGTCTACTTGATCATCGTTATCGGGTCTTAGAGACAACTTTGGACTGCCATCGCTACCATAGAACTGTTCACGTTCAAAAAGTGGATTCATGACAAAATCTTTGGAAGTCGCTGAAACAGCACGGAAACTATTACGTTTAAGATCTTTATGCAATAGTTGCTTCTCAAATTGTGTCAAAATATTGGCACTAAGAGGCTGAGAACGCCTTTTAGAGGCGCTCGAAGAACTAAAAGAGATATTACTCTGATTACTAAGTAAGCTGTAGGTGGAAAGAGTGCGTCGCTTTGCTAAAGTATTGCCAATGGGTATGTGAACACAAGCACTACTCTTCCATGAATGATGAGAACTGATTCCGATTTCATTATGATCAACATCATCATCTGGTACTATGCCTAATCTATCATCGCCATAATGCGATGCTGAGGTTGCGGGTCTGGGTGCAATAATTGGTGCAGTTTCATTGACACTTTGGGCAGTTAATAATGTTGATGTTCTTTTGTTGTTAATATCTTTCAGAGAACTGCTACGTCGTACTGGTGTAGAGAGTGTCCAATGAGAGAGGCTAGCATCATTACTTTTAGGGCTACTTGTAATGCGTCCATGCGGTTGATTTACCTCATTGTTTGCATTCATTTTTGCATCCGAGTGATTTATAGAAAGTGATTTTCTCAATTCAGTTGGCGATTGACATTTGGCGCTTGTTTGCTGTGCTTCGTTAATATAATAATCACGGCTATAACTATAGGGGAATTTGGGGATTATGACAATTCATTCAGATTCAAAGTAATACTAACCGTGTATAATCGGGTTCACGACTCTGTTCGGTATTAACTTCACCTTTATTATCGGTCATTAAAGTAAGCGGATTTGGCTCTGTACTGGGACTTATATTGGGAACATCCATACAACGTTCCAAGTGGCCACTAATGCGTTGCTTAAGAGCTTCCGGAGCATAAGGATTATTCGGCATATCCACAGCATTGTACCATTTTTTACATTCTCGTTCCGCAATCGATCCTGAAAGTTCATCACAAAAAAATATTGATAACAACAAAGTACAATAATTCACATACAAATATTATACAATATTATTGAATATTATTAATACGAGATTAGATTGTACACATTGATGCATCCTAATAAGCATTAGTAAGTAGATCGGTTAGCATTTCTAGAATATACAGGCGACAACAAATCGCTACGAAACAATAACAATAACAACATGTATAACGAACACAAACACCGAGTGATGGTCTCAGGCTAATAAAGCCTTTGTTGTTGTTACCTGGCACAAAGCGTCGCATAAGTGCAACATCATCATCATCATCATCTTTGATCTCATCATCTGCATGTTCACCATTTAATGTGGCGGCACATGCCTTCTTCGCCCTTTTTGACCTTCTTAACGAACCATTTGTTAGTATACCATTACTGGTGTACGAGTATGTATTTGTTATACTATTTGTGTTAGTGGGTTTAAGAATATTAGTAGCTGGAGGAACTATGTTAGTTCTATTATTGATAGTGGGAGTTAGTTGTTCACTTTCGTCATCATTATCACCATCGTAAGTCTCAAAAGTTGTTGTCGCTGTGCTCTCACCCGATTGACTAGAGTCAGAGCTTATTTGATCTGAGAATAGAATTGCGTTAATAAAACTGAAACTAATTTCACAAAGATTGTCTAAAATGAAAACACTTTGCTCTAAACTAAAATCGGTCATGATCTCAGGATTAGCCTCATCTAGTACTAGTATATTATTAGTGATTAATGAAGTATTTTGTGCAATTTGAGGAGGAGATTCATTCATTCTATACTCATTCTTTGGAATTTCTAACAAAGATTCATGTTCATTTGTTATTGATTTTACTACTAATTCAGCATTCTGGTCATCATGGTCATGATTGTTGTTTCGACTCGGATGAAAGTCATACTCAATTTCATCATCTTCATCAAAGGAGCTAAGATATCTGTACATGACTAGTGTCTTTCGTCGTCGACCCTCAATTGTAGCTAACAGTCTTTTGTCTTTTATATAAAATTTACAAATGGTCGCAAAGAGGTTAACTGGCTTGGCTAGGTTATCATCATCATCGCTCGGTGTTGTGTCCAAGACATGTGGCTGCCTTCGTAAGCACTTCTGCGTCATTTTACCTAATCCAGCATCATCATCATCTATGTAAACTTTATTATCAATTGATTCTGGGCTATTATTCGAACAACTAGCACAGGAGTCAGTGGCTTCCGGTATTGATGTTGTAGTTTCCATTTGTACAGTAGTATCCAAAACTGCACCAGTTTTAAAAACAATTTCACTAGGGGTATCTACTACTTTAGCGCTTTCTGTTGCTACTGGTTCACTTTGAGTAACTGTTGCTTCAAGAAGTACTGATGCATCTGAAACCTTAGTAGGAGTATCTTTTATTAGTTCAACCGTCGCTTCTTTTGCAGTATCCACAGATGGCAGTGATTTGGATTCTGCTTTCGTAGTTGGTATTGATTTAGTTGCAGCCAAATCAAGTGTCTCTATAGTTGCAGTGATTATTGCTGATGGTTCAGAAGGAACTCTTTCTAGAGTATTTGTTGCCTTAGCAGCATCCAATGTTGTTACCCTTTCAGCCATAACTTCACTTAGAATATCTTTGGTAACTAACACTTCTGGTTCAGCTATTGTTTTTACCAAATTAACTGTGGCTTCATCGAATCCTGTTTCAGATGCATTGTCACTGGGGATATCTGCCACTATTGCTGCTGGCTCTTTTGACACTTCTGTTAGGGAACCATCAGTTCCTGGTTGTCCTGAACCAATATGCTTTTCCGAAACTATTTCAGCTGTTATTTCACTAGACATAACTACTATCTTGGCAACCGCTGCCTCAGTTGTAACATCACTAGGAGTTGTCCTTTCTTCAGTGACAACTGCTTCTGGACCTGTTAGTTCGTCTGGTGCAATGTCTGTGACACTGTGTTCACATACAGCCACCACCGTTGGAATTAACTCAGAAGTATTTAGTGACTTAGCTCCCACCGAAGTAGGTTTAGAAGAAGTTTCAGTTGTGACTGCAAGTGTTTCAGACATAGTTTGTGGAATTGACGCAACTGCAATTTCAGTAGGAGTATCTGTTACTGTTGATCCTGTTTCTAGAGAGCTTGATTCAGTTTCCACTCCACTAAGCGGAGTTGTTCCTTCAGTGGTCAAAGAATCATTTACAACGTCAATGGGAATATCTTCTGCTTCAGCATTGACTGCTATCATCGTTTCAATTGTTGCTTCTTTTAGGGTAACAACGGTTTTTGCTAATTCAGATGAAGGTTCTACTATTGACAATATTTCAGCTGCAACCTCAATGGAACTAATTGTTTCTTCTGGAGTGTCTGTGGAGTTAGGTGGTTCAGATATAGGTTCAACTAATGAGATTGGTGCAGCTGGGAGCTCATTTGTTTCTATTGTTTCTATTATTTTTTCTACGGTTTCTTGCAGTTCAGAAACTGCCTCTGACAGAGCTGCATCAGCTGAAACCCCTTCTTCAATGACTTCAATCTCATTAGGACATTGCGTTGCTTGAATGACCACTCTTTCGGGTTCAATTAACAATTCTGCTACAATATCTGTGCATTTAGATGGTTCAAGTTCCATTGCTGGAAGAAGTGATACTGTTGGAGAAATACTTGGTGTAACAGTTGCTTCAGAAACTACTGCTCCTACAACTTCTACTGTTTCTGGTTCAGTGCTAGCTTTTCCTGTATGTGAAATTTGGGACAGTTCATGTGCATCCTCCACCTTTGGAACTGTGTCACCACCGAGTTCAGTGGGCGTATCTGTTTTTTCAGGGATAACTGGTTCAGTTGCAACTTCATTTATAGTTGCTATTGGTTGAGCGGTTAATGTATCTCCGCACACAGATGCTATTTCACTAGAAGCTTTTTCTGCTGATTCAGTTGATAGTTCTGCTGGAGTGTCCATGGATACCGGCGTTTCCATTATTGGAGTTAATTCAGCTACAACCTCAGCATCTGTTACAGTATTTTCAGCCACTATTACTGGTTCAGTTGCAACTTCATTTATAGTTGCTATTGGTTGAGCGGTTAATATATCTCCGCACACAGCTGCTATTTCAGTAGAAGTATTTGTTGGTGGGTCGGCTTTTTCTGCTGATTCAGTTGATAGTTCTGCTGGAGTATCCATGGATACCGGCGTTTCCATTATTGGAGTTAATTCAGCTACAACCTCAGCAGGTGTTACAGTATTTTCAGCCAATATTACTGGTTCAGTTGCAACTTCATTTAGAGTTGCTATTGGTTGAGTGATTAAAGTATCTCCGCACACAGCTGCTATTTCACTAGAAGTATTTGTTGGTGGGTCGGCTTTTTCTGCAGATTCAGTTGATAGTTCTGCTGGAGTATCCATGGATACCGTTTCACTTGTAGCTTCCATTATTGGAGTTGATTCAGCTACAACCTCAGCATCTGTTACAGTATTTTCAGCCACTATTACTGGTTCAGTTACAACTTCATTTAGATTTGCTATTGGTTGAGTGATTAAAGTATCTCCGCACACAGCTGCTATTTGACTAGAAGTATTTGTTGGTGGGTCGGCTTTTTCTGCAGATTCAGTTGATAGTTCTGCTGGAGTATCAAAGGATACCGGCGTTTCACTTGTAGCTTCCATTATTGGAATTGATTCAGCTACAACCTCAGCAGGTGTTACAGTATTTTCAGCCACTATTACAGGTTCAGTTTTAATGTCATTAGTACTTTCTATTTCTCCAACGAGTACTGCTTCTGACTCAGAGCGAATTTCTGCTACAGCATCTGAAGTATATTGCAATACACATTCAGCTTCCTCTTTTGGAACTGCTTCAGTATCAGAGTTAACTTCTACCTTTGAGACTGGTTCAGCTACAACATCGCTGGTTGCAATTGGTGTTTCAGGGATAACTAGGTCATTTTCAACACTCGGAGGAACTATTGGATTTTCGATTACTGTTGTTGGTTCAGATATTGCATCTATTGGATTGTCCATGGCCAACATTTCTATCGCTTTAATATCTGCAGACGTAGTTACTGGTTCCACTACAATATCTGAAGTTTGTGGCAGTTCAGATGAAGCAACCATATTTGGAATTATTTGACATGGGACTTCACTGGGTGAACTTGTTGTTTTAGTCATTTCTGCTTCAGCGGCAACTTCTTTTAGATTTGCTGTTGGTAGAGCGATAACTGCTGCTGGTTCAGGTAATGCACTACATTTAACTATTCCTTCAGTGTCAATGGGCACAGCTACCATTTCGCTAGAGTCTGTTGGTTCAGTGACGTTTTCTGTTGGCTCATGTGATACTTCCGTTGAAGTCTCTACGTACGTCAATATATCAGATGATACTTCCACCGTGTGATTTGGCTCAGCTGCAACCTCACTAGGCGTAACTGTATTTTCAGACACTATTACTTTATCATCATTGTGTGCTGCTTCAATTTCGGAACTAATTTCTGCTACAGTTTCTGAAATTTGAGGTAGTTCAGAAGCAATTACCGCATTTGGAACTGGTTCAGCTGTGACATCTTCAGGTGTAACTGTTTCTTCAGTTGATACTTCTGTTGCAGTCTCCAGGGTTGCAGCTATTACAGATTCCCCCCCGAGAATTGCTTGAGCTGTAACATCTTTAGGCGTAACTGTTTCTTCGGATATAATAACTGATTCATTTTGAAATTCACTAACGACATCTATTACTCCAGCATTTGCTTCATGTAATTTTGAAGTAGCTTCCACCACTAATTCAATTGCAATTTCACTAGGAACAATTTTTGGTTGTACAGATTCAAGTGCAGTATTTTTAGGAACATTTGTAGCCTCGTCTACTGCTGGTTGGTCTGAAGAAACTTTTGTTAATATTTCTGCAGTCATAAATGATGAGGTCTGTGGCGGATCAGATGCAGCTTCTTTTATTTGAATTGGTCCAGTTGTAATCTCATTAGGTGTAACTGTTGGTTCAGGGACTACTGGCTCAGCTGTTATTTTACTATTTATGTCCTTTGCTGAAGCATCCAATCCTCCTAATTCAGAGGAAAGTTTTGCTGGAGCGTCTGAAACACAGAGTGATGGTGATACAACTTCCAATGCGGGAACAGTTTCAACTGCAACGCCCATTGCTTCAGTATCCATTGCTGCTAGCTCAGATGCTGGATCAGAAGAAACTTCTTTTGGTATTTCTGTGGTCTCTTGTGGTTTGGGTACAGCTTCCACTATTTGAGTAGGTTCGGGTTCTGTTGGGACACCTGCGGCTTTGGGTGGATCCGATGCAACTTCCACCAATAGAATGGGTTCAACTACAATCTCACTAGGTGTAAGTGTTGCTTCAGGGACTACTTCTTCAGCAACTAAAGCTTCACTCGGAGTTATTATTAGTTTAGCGACTTTAGTTTCTGTTTCAGTTAATGCTGCGGGTGGAATATTTATAGCTGAAAGCTCAGCTGCACTACATTTAACTATTGCTTCAGTGCCTGTTGGTTCAGTTGCTTTTCCTGCTGATTCAGTTGATACTTCTGTTAGAGTCTCCATGGATGGCGGTGTTTCAGATGTAACTTTCTCCATAGCATTCAGTTCAGGTGTAATCTCACTAGGTGTACCAGTATCTTCAGATACTGTTATTGTGTCAGCTTTAATTTCTATTACTTCAGCGTCTAATGTTTCTGTGTTACAAAAATCTTCTGCAGTTCGATCTAATATTTCGGGTGATTCAGAAGAAGCTTCCATAGTGGGAACTGATTCAGCTACGATCTCATTAGACGCGACATTTGCTTCAGAGACTGCTGGTTCAGCTGTAACATTAGAATTTATGTCCTTTACTTCCGCATCCAATATTTCTGTTTCAGAGGAAACTTTTACTAGAGTGTCAAAATCAGTTGGTATTTGAAGTACAACTTCATTGTCTATTCCTGCAGGTTCGGCAGAATTGTTTGCTGCGTCATCTGTTTCTGGTGATTTAGATGTAGTTACCACCATTGAAACTGATTCTTCATCCAAAACTGTTTCCTCTGCGTTCACCGGATCAGCTGTTACTTTAGTGTCTATCAAATCAGTTATATGTGCGGTTTCAAGTGAATTAGGTACAACTTCCACTATTGGAGTTGATTCGGTTTCTGTTAGAGTATTAGATGAAGCGGCTATTGGAATTTGTTCAGGTGAAATCTCACTAGGCATAGCTGTTGGTTCAGTAGCTGAAGCTGCGGGCACATCTGATTCAGCTTCAGCTTTATTAGGAGCTGCTGTTAGTTGATCGATTACTGCTGCTGATTCAGTCATAGCTTCTGTTAGAAGAACAGAAGATATACTGGACTTAACTGTTGTTTCAGTCTCTACGAAACCAGTTGCTATCTCGCTATGAGTATCTGCTTGATCAGCGTTTCCTTCTGCTGTCTCAGTTGATACTTCTGTTGAAGTCTCCATGGATGCCGGTGTTTCAGATGCAGCTTCCACTATTGTAATTGGTTCAGCATTAATCTCACAAGGATTAACAGCTGGTTCAGGAACTACTAGTTTCGCTGTATCTTCACTGGATGTAATTGTTGTTTCAAGATTTACTGATTCAACTGGAACTTCACTTAGAGTTGCACTTGGTTGAGCGACTACCGTGTCTACGGACACAGCTGCTATCACACTAGAAGTGTCTAATGGTTGAGAGACTTTTTCTGTTCGCTCAGTTGATATTTCCGTCGAAGTCTCCATGGTTGCTGATGTTGCAGGAGCAGCATTCAATATGGAATTCGGCTCAGTTCCAGCGTCACTAGGAGTAAGTGTATTTTCAGAAACTATTAATATTTCATCTTTAATGTCACCAGCATTATCTATTTCTTCAGCATGTAATGGATCTGGTTCAGAGCGAATTTGTGCTACAGTATCTGAAGTTTGTAGCAGTTCAGAAGAAGCTTCAATTTTTGGAATAGATTGTCCTGGGATTTCACTGGGTATGATTGTTGTGTCAGTGATTATTGGTTTAACTTCACTTAGAGTTGCTGTTGGTTGTTCGATTACTACAGCTGGTTTAGAAATTGCTTCTGTTGGATTTTCCTGGACTGAGATTACAGCTACTGGTTCATTAGAAACATCGGATTGACTTTGTGAAGCTTCGGATAGTTCATTTATTAGAACTATTTCAGTTGCAATTTCAGTGTCTGCCTCTGTTAGTCCAGTGTCTTGAGTTGCTGTAACTTCACCGGTGGTTTCAGTATCTACTGCATTAACTTCATTAACTCCTACTTTATGGGTTATTGTAGGGGGAGTATTAGCTGGAGCTGTTTCCGTTGAAGCTTCTTTTGGAGTATCTTTGATTGAAGACGTCTCAGTTGCAATCTCATTTTGCTTGCCCATTGCTTTAGAAATAACGGGTGCAGTGGCAATCCCAGGAAGCTGAACAATTGTTTCTGATGGAATATCACAATGATTATTTGTTGGTTCAGTGGATACTGCTAATACTGATAATGCTGATGGATTATTATTATTTCCTGATGGTTCCGCAGCTGTAGAAGTATCTGTTGTTTCATCGATTGTAGTTAAGTTGTCTCTTAAAGAATCATTGGCTATGGTTGGATTATTTGCAGGATCCACTATTGCGATTGGTTCATCTGCACTGGGTATATTTACTTCATCAGGATCACAGCAGTGGTTTTCAGGAGTACATGTTGTGACAACTTGCTCTATTACATTTTCCGTGGCTGCTTGCATTATTGGTTCAATTGAAACTCCATCAGCTGACGCAGATATAAAATTGAGTGGTGCTTCGAAAGTCATATTTTCCAAAGAATTTAATTCTTCCAATTCTTCATTTGGCGGTGGCATCAACTCAAGATATATAGAACTTATGTCCGGTTGCAGTTCATTTGAAAGAATTGGTGGCGGTGGTATGGGATCAAATGATTGTGAAGTGATTTCTTCTATTTCCATTAAAGCTTCTGCATTTGTTATGCTCAATTGAGATGGCAACATATCCTGTGACAATAGATTACATTCTGCATCAACAATGCTTAGGGACATATCCTTCTCCGACGACTCCTCCTCTATAACGTCCAGGCTATGATGAAGTTCAGTTGTGCGAGCATTAATTTCTGCTAAAGCTAAATCACTCAGTTCCTTGAGAGTATTTAGTTCATTGTGTGACATAACTCCTTCTTGCTCTGAGGCAGGTACAGCCAACATTGGTCCCAAAGCGATTGCAGCCAGTATTTCAATAACCGATGGTATATGTGCCCTTATGTTCTCATGGGTCATACTTTCATTTCCATTATTATCCTCTACATATTCGAATAAACTGTAGCCAACACAGCCTTCAGATTGGATAGATTCGATAGATTCGTCTGATTCGATTGGGTCTGTAACACAAACGACTGCTAAATGTCGCTTCTTCTGAGTCATATACAGATAAATATTGGGAGGGGTGGTTTTGGATATGAAAATATTGATGATTTTTTCAAAATATCCTACAGGATAACTAAGTGAAGAATATACTCGTATGTTTTTATAGGTGAACTACAAAATGTATAATATTATTCTATATAAATGTAATTATTATTGGTTAAAATTTGTTAGCAAACTACAATATGATAAACATTTATAGGTACTAAGTATGTAATAAAGGATATGTATGACAATAACAAATTGAAGTCGGAAAGGTTGAATTTACCTGCTTTTGGGTTTTGAATTCCATTTAATTTGCTTTCATCTTGGAAATCCATTGGAGGTGGTGGTGCTGGAAGAATTACATTTTCCCCTTTCACTTCATTGGCTAAATTGCCATTAATTGCTTCGGTTTTTATGACAGAATCAATAACGAGTGAATTCTTGGTGTCCGCTATTGGTAGTTCATTTTCTGCTGGTAGCGTGGCTGAAGTCATGCTACTGCGATCCACCAGTTCATCGAGAACTAATTTTGTGTTATGGCCACCAATCAAATGTTTATTCAATAGACGATCATTTAGTTCATTGCAACGCATTAGGTCTAGCGATGAATCATCTGTATCCGATCCCATTTCGGAGAGGTCGCTGACTTCATCTGCTGTCTTATCACCAATTTGGGCACGAACATTTTCTTTTGGTGAAGGCACCAACATGCTACTAGATGTCGTTGAACTTGGCAACCCTGAACGTTTCTTTTTAAATAACCAATTGTCCTCCCAGGTACCCTCACCAATCATACTTGAAGTCATTGATGCAATGTCTAAATTATAATGAGATCATTTTTGTCAAAGAATTAAATATAGTATAAATACATACACTTACCATCTTCTGATTCTGTAACGGATGCTGATATGTCCGGTAGGGGTACCATATGTGCGGCAATATAATCATTTAAAACCGATTCACGATCCAAGGAAGCTTCCAAGCTCGTATGGGAATCTACTTTGTCTGACTGAAGAAAGCAACAAAAGTTTGAATAAAATCATTTCTGATTTTTTAATTGCTTACATTAAGTACTAGTTCATGGTCTGTTAGACTACAATCACTTCTGGGTTCTATGGAACTATCCGATGTTGTGCTCAAAGCCTCGACATTGTAATTCTCATCAATGTTGCGAGCACTTAAGTCGGGTGTACTCTCTGAAAACAACCGCGTATTACCTTCCTTATCGGATATCTGTAAACGAGAAAGTATAGAAAGTATTATCTATTAGTTTAATGTGATGATCCTTGACTTTGATTCAATTATTAAGACGTTGAACTGCAATTGGTGCAATTTATGGTCAATTTGTTTAGAACCTAGGAATACAAGTGCTATGATAAGCGGATTATTTGTGTTTTAGAGCCGGTGGAAAGTGTGTTGTAATTTAACGAACATTGCATACACTTAACGAATCTGACTCATTAAATAATTTCGTTGAATGGCAACGTCATCAAATATTTCGTTCGTTTTCTTTTGAAGGGTTGGTTCAATGCAAATCTATTGATTTTTTAGTGGATCAATAATCACAATTTAATGATTTCCATATGTCATATGTACAAAATATGTTTGCCAAAAAAGTCTTTCAACTACAATATTTTAGAATCAAATTAGTCATAATTGAAGATTATGCAAAATGTTTGTTCATATTTTAATAGGAGTTGCGCAACATAAATTTTGGTCGAGCTAAAAATACAAGAATAATCCATTGATTAGAAGTTATTTACATTATCCGCAGGTGCAGACATTTGGATTGCTCAGCTTACGTAGATGGAATTAATCGGTTCTTATTATATTTGTAGATTTTTTAAAAATAAAAATAATTCAATAAAAAATCAATTATCCAATTAGTATTAGTCTTTGCGTTTCTATGGAATTCTCTGACTTCTTGAAGAAACAACCGTACGGTTTAAACGTTTACGAACAACTAATTAATGGCACACAAAGAATTTCCTGATTTTTTATTGAAAACTTGCATATTTTTCAGCACAAGCATAAGCGTCCGAGAATTCTGAAGCCAAAGAAATGCTCAATGAAAGCAAAACTATACCAAAGTCTTAGACATGGAAATAAACATGGCGGAAACGAATGTACGGAAGAGAACTTACGGAAATTTTATCAGGTCGGGGTTTGTTATTCACTTGAATGATGCGACAACAAGTGGTTGGGTTGTTTCAGCTGTTTAGTTCCTTCTCTGAATGACAGTGACAGTGGTTCTTAAACTTATATATGCGGACACCAACCAAAACCTATACATTTTACACTGTTTTGGAAACTTAATTTCCGGCTCAGTTTTTTAGGCTTTGTATTTTATAATGCATATTTACAGCTTAAGAATTTTAGGCCGGCAGAGGACTCTTTTTTAACCTTCTTTTTTTTTTTTTTTTTTTAATTTTAAATGCAATGACTTGATGGAACCCTAGGCAAAATTTAATTTTTTGGCCACTAACTGTGACTAAATAATTTTCAATTGTAAAAAAATCTGCATATTGGAGGTCTACGATTTGTTCATTCATTATGAATCAACATAACTAAGGATGTTTTTTTGCAAGAATTTAAATTGTGTTCGGGACTTCTTTGAACGTACAAGGTAGGGTGACTCATTTTAACCTGGTAGAAGGATGGACCGGATATGTAGGCCGCTCAACACAGAAGGAGAAGCCATACGACCTATTGTATGTGATCTTCAAAAATACGAGGGATATTGAGGTTGAAGTAGGCTACCCTAAGTTGGTTTAAAGATCGCCGGTCTTATGGACAAAAAAAAATTTTTTTATACACACAAACTGCATGCTGTTGTTGTGGAAATGTAATCTCTTTTTTGAGATTTTTCTGGTTGATTATCCAAAAATTATTTCTTGGTGATATAGCAATATAAATACACGTTCTGTGAAAATTTGAAGTATCTACCTAGTGCAGCTCATGAGATACAGATGATTCCAAAACGTGACGATTTGGATTTTTTTCATTCAAATTTTTGGTATAAATTTTTGGCCAATGCCGCTAAATAAGTTTCACTTCAAAAAATCCAAGTTTCTCAATGGGAAATTTGTAAGATTGTCCAGGTTTTTAAAGAAAAATTTCCCTAGCAAACAGGGTAGTCTTGATATCCGGCGGGAAGGACGACCTATTGTGCATGTACTAGCGAATCATCCTGCTAATTTTGCATTTTATGGAAGGCAATACAGGCTATAAGATTCATCCTTCATACACACAGAATTTTGGTATGTAATACATATGTTGACAGCGCGGAATGTAAAGTAAATTTTTTAAATTTTTTTGTGTACTCCTGTTTAAGAATCGCTGCCTTAATCAATAAAAAAAAAAAAATCTAATAAATGTACAGCTGTTACTTACCTTATTTAGCACCGCTGTTGCCAATAAATCCTGATAGATTTTTGGCTCAAAATAATGCTCGGTACGATGACGACGCTTGATGCCGCCATTACTAAGCATACTTAGATCACCATTGCTGCGCGTATCTAGGGTTATTTCCGAAACTGCGCCACTGCTGGCTGTCAAAGTATTGACACCCGAACGCAATGTTTCAGCAATAATTGTCTCAATCAATTGTCTGAGACGTGTCTGCGAAATGTCGATTAGCGCAGGCTCATCATTATTTTGACTGCCATTCTTATTGTTATTATTATTACTATTATTATTATTATTATTGTTGATGGTGTTGGCACTATGACCACTATTTAGAATGGCAGGTAAATCTGTAAAAGAATAGTAAATTATTCTATTGTTAAAATGTAACGATTAAATTTCGAACAAAAGACTAACCATGCCAACGAGCATAAATTATTTTACTATGTGAAAGAAAGTTTCTATATTAAATACATACATATGTTGTTAGATACTTTTACACAACATTTATTGTTTCATTGTCTAAAGAATATGCAAACAGTTACATGTCAATAGCTTCAATCTAACAATACAGACAACAATACTTTACCTAATTTCACCTCAATGATGTAAGCAACGTAAAATACAATTACGGCTAACACGAGATACGTGCCCGTTATCAAGCCCAAAGTAAAATCCATTACAATTGACAATATTTTGTATCTTTTGGCGCAAGAGCGTCTTGTTTTTTTTGTTCCGATTTAATTTGTTTATTAGTTTTTCATGTTTTTTTTATAAAATTAATATACTTTTTGCTAAGAAGTAAGCGTGCCTTATTTTCTTGGTTTATTTATTGTCTTTCATTTGAATTTGTTGGTTATAATTATTAATACTTTTTGTATTTTATTCTTGCATTTCAATTACAAAATTAATTTTTAAATTATTTGTACTAAAATAAATAAATATTTTGTAAATCATTTTAGTAACATAGACAGACTCTCATACATTCCGTAAATATAGTGTAACGCTCTCTTAGCATGCATATTGAGACTATCTGACCTAACAATTAGTCGCATCTCATTAATCTTGAATTTAGTTAGCCATTTTTCTGCTCGAACAATCATCGGAATTCAATAAGTGTTGAGTCTGCCTTAAAGCTTTACTAATAATACCGGACTTTATGCTAAAAGTATATAAGAAACACAATAATATTTCGGTTCTACTGAAGATGAAATACCTTTCGCTTAAGCCAGAAATAAAAACAAAATATACAAATATCAATTCTATTTATAAATTTGGAATCCATAGATACAGAAAAGGAAGACAAAGGCAGTGTTCTTGGTCCGCTGTTATATAACATATTCACCGCTGATATTCTTACAAATCCCCGCCTCCTGACATCAACCTTTGAAGATGTCGCTCACGCTGCCCTAAAAATCGCTGCATCGAAAGAGCTAAGCTATAACTTGCAATTTGTATCAGACTGGTTGGACAATTGGCGTATAAAAGTCAATCCGGCCAAATATAAGCACGTGACAATCACCCTAAATAAAAGTGACTGTCCGTTTATAATTTTTAGTAAGACTATTGCACTAACAACAAAAGTTTATTTGAACAGACTACCCACATGGCGGAAACATATAGAAGTTAAAAAAAAATAGCTTTAATTTAAAAGCTTAGTTCCTCCACTGGATTTTAAACCCAAGATCTGGTCTAAGCCTCGATCTAAAGGTGCTACTATACAACAGAATAATAAAGCCAATATAACAAGTAACGTTGAAGCATCCAAACAGATCAATCGAAAATACTTCGTTTCTTAACAGGTGCTCCCTGGCACATGTCGAACGCGAACATCCACAGAGATCTCAATGTCCCTCTAATTAAAACTAAACTGGCCCAACTGATACCTCAAACACGTTCACTCTCACAGACGAGTAGGCACACGCATCTACGTCGGATTGACTTTCTTGCCCCATAAACCTGGGAGGATGCATCAATAAAAATTTTCTTTAGCTCACCATTAAAGAAATATGTAGAAATATGTATCAATTCTTAGTATTAAGATTGTTAGGCAAAGAGGTTCAATAAATAAATAAAGAATGCAAAATTATGATAAATTGGACAAATTTCATCAAATTTATCGTGAATTGTTTAAGCTCCGATTGCTTAATTTCTAAAATCTAGATTTTGATTTCAATACCTTATTAGCAACTAGTTGCAATAACAAAACATACAGACTGACATGGGTCAAATCGAAGCTAGATAATCATCTATAGAGCCATGGTAGACAAGTGTCCTGTCTTCGTGTATTAAAAGTTACTAGGACTGGTCAAAAAAAAATGTTGTAAGGCACCAGCTTTATGGATCGGTTACCCTTATAATGATATAAGGAGTATTTGTATTCATTTCCATTATTCTATGTGTTACAATCTTTATACTAAAGTTAAAATACTAATCACACACAAAATTATATACTATGTTTAAAAGGTATAAAAAACAAAAATCAGTAAACTATTAATCATACTACATAGCGAGGAATGAGTTTGAAGTTACTTAGTTATTGAGTTAGTTGAAAACAACAGTAACAATGGTGACTGACTATAGTCTGGGTAGCTTGGTTAAAACTATTGTATTCAATGTCAACTTTATCATATCTTTAAGGCTTTTGATATTTTTGTGCTCAATTGTTTGTTAAAAAGTTTTGTGTCGTTGTCGATATTTTTCTTTTGCTTAATCGAAATGAGTGAATGAATGAATGAATGAATATTTTGAGTTCTATTGAATTTCATTAATATTATTGTATTTTTTTCTAATAAGGAAATTAACATAATTTCTAAAACTGCACATTGTTTTGAAGCTTTGAAAACATGATTCTCCTATGTCATTAATAAAAATATAAAATTATTTAAATAAAATATAGAAAAACCGACTTAATCTAATTGCTGTTTCTTTGTGTACTTTGTTCTTGGCTAATATTGTACAAGTAAAAATATATACATAACTATATTTGTATAAATGTATGTGTCTTTACAAATGAATACTAGATATTAATAGATACTATTGTAATGCATATCGCAGTTCATAGTGCAAAGTATATAATGTTTTATATACTAAGTAGTACGTGTTCTTATGTACTTATGAAATTAACTTCATTCATTTAGTTTGTATTTGCAATAATATATTTATATTTTAAAATTGCAAAGTCTAACTTTTTGTAGCATTTCAAATCTCTCATTTGATAATTTGATTAAGAGAAGTAATGTTTTGATTAAAATTCTTGCGTAATATTATCAAACTGATAATTATAGGCACGATTAGAAAACAAAGAAAGAAAAAAAAAACAAAACAAGCGAATAAAAACAATTATTAAGTTATTAATAAATTAGTTGTAATATTTTGTAAATTTAGTAAATTTTTCATTGTCATAATGAATTAAAAAATCAACTAATACAAAATAAAAAAACAACACTGTAACACTATCACAACTCTGTGTCACTACTGTGTCACTTTAGTTTGATGTTTGTAAGGCACTGGCATGGACTTACATAAATCACAGACATAACCATGTCCATGATATGTATATTGACATGATCAGCAGCGAAGAAGGAAATAATGAAAACGATTCTTGCCCGACCATTCGTCCAACTGAGTCGTCAGGAAATTTATTTATTTATTATTTTTTTTTCTTAATTTTTAAATGTATTTTAATGATCAAACATCCGGAACAGAACACTTCACAAGTCTAATAATTAGTATACAATAATTGTGTTGTTTCATAGTTTTTTAAAATAAAATTCATATATTTTTAAAGTTTTTGTCACCTTATGTTAAGTGTATGTAACCTTTGGTTTGCTTGTTTTATATTCAATTAGAATAGACTAGAATGATTATTGTTGTAAATAATAATATTACGTATACGCTACGTTGAAAATGATTAAGGGAAAATAGTGTCATATAAATTTATTGCATTTTACACATTAATTAATATTTGATAATCATAATTTTATGTCATCAATCGAATCATTAACCATTAAATCGAAAAGGAAAACACTTTTTATGTTGGAAAATCTTAGCAATTTGTATTTAAATATTATTTAATTTTAAGCACATTTAAAATGATTCACGAAATTATGAATTATCTTATTTATCTTAATCTTAAGCAAAAGCAAAAATAAATCTAAAATAAAGATAACAAACAAAAAACTACAATAATTTATATCTAGAGAAGATAGACAACAAGAATAAACATAAAAATATCACTTTCGTTCTCATTATTTAATTAAATATGAACAAAGTTTTATCTTAAAACAAATCTTCATTTATGTATTTTTAATTATTCATTTAAGCACTCAACTTCTACAAATGCAAAATTGGTTGAACTTCCGTTTTATATTGTACAATAAAATAATCTAATACAACACACAAAAAATGAAGACTCATCTCAATAAAGAATATTAAAATAAATATTTGAAAATAAGAACAAGTATATTAATGTTATATAATTTTGGTTTTGATACCTAAAGGTCAAGGTTGCCTAGTTCAACAAATGAAGCACAAAAATATTTAAAATTTACTATTTTTTTTTTTTTTTTGTCGCTACTTTAAGAAAGAGACACTTGACAAATAACCAACTTTGTTATCACTAAGATAAACAACAAAAAGAGGGAAAAAACCCTTATCAGCAAGGTGCAAAATAAATTTATTATGGTTCATGTGTACTAAGTAATTCCTAAGAATTAAAGTTGAATTTACTTTATTTTATTTTGTACTCTGGTTAAATTTAAGTTAAGGTACTTGTCCAATTTTTTTTTTTTTTTTTTTTTTGTTTCGTAATGGGAGATTAGTTTTTTGATAAAGCAAAAGATTTTCTAGTCTTTTATTTTTATTTAATTATCAGTTATTTTTGTTGTTATTGTCTTGTTGACGTTTTGTTCCGTACGCAATGCGAAGCGTTTGCAAACTAAACTTGGCGCCAATGAAATGCTTAATCGACCGGTAAAGTTGTGGTTTGTGGTGAATTTGTAATACTTGCGCTCAATTTACTTTGGATGGATGCTCACTCAATGCTCGCTCCATTGTGTGTTGAGTATTTCTGCGTAATCAGTTTTATCGTCTAATAAGCGAGAGAGCGCAGCTGAACGTTTCTTTATTCAATTTTGTTATTGTTATTATATTTTTGCATGATTTGTTAGCAAAATTATTTCCCACTCTCTTTTCGATCTCCACTCTCTACTTACATTTAAAGGTTTTGGAGTAATTTTTGAAGTTTTTTTTTTCTGTTTCTTTCAAAAATATAATTATTTAATAATTTATGACGTGCGTGTACTCGAATATTGTTTCGCGTGTTCGGTAATATTTGTTTAGTTAATCATACGCCATTTATCCCGGTTGTAGTCGATCATAGTCATAGTGTTCCCATCCAAAAAATACTTATAAAGCAGAGAGAATACATATAGTCTTTGTTTATATTTTTCTTAACTCAGCTTAACAAATTTCTGTTAATGAGCTTCATTATGTTGTTCATTTTTATGTACTTTTAACCATAATTTATGAGCTTCATAATTTATATTTTGTTAAAATTTTTAACTTTATGTTAACCGGCGAAAAATCAATTAGCACCTTTGTATTTTTGTCTAAGGATTAAAGTACAATAATAACAAATAAAATTATCTTAACAGAGCATACAGTTGTTAACAACTTGTATACCTTTCACACTAGTGTGTGCAGGCAAGTATCATCACTTTAGCTTAATGTTTGTAACGTTTGCATTTGATACTTCATAAAGTGTATGCATGATTTCTGTAAATAATCAGAGTAGTGAAGTTAATCAGTTTAGTCATATCCAAACGTCTCTTTGTCTATCCATGCTAAGCTCTCAGTTTTTGATCTATGTATTTAGCATTTTATTGTTAAAATGCTCCTACACAAAATTACCATTAAAATTATTTTCACTATTGAAAACTGAAACCAAATTTTAAGCAATGAAGGTAGGTGAAATTTTCAAAATGGGAAGAAAGGTATTGGAATTTCGGTGAACCGAAATTAATGTCTGTGTGATTTTTCTAATTAGTTGCCATACATTTCTTATGAAATTCTATAAATTTTATTACTTTATCATTGCACACATTTACACCTGCTTAGTACCAGTTTTTGTTAAAATCAATACTTTTTGTTATCATGATTATGAATTGTATATTTATTGGTCGAATTTTAAGTGATTATTTTGTCTATGTACTTGTGAATTTTTATTGTATTAACTATTTCACTGATAAGTGTCTTTCCACTACATTAATTTGTTTGAAAAGTTGGTTTTAAAAACTTGTGAATCTTGCGAAATTTATTTCTTCATTACATTAAAGAAAACCTAAAATCAGCAACAACTTCTATAATAGGATAAATTCTAAAATTCTATCTAATCGAACACCGCCTATAAAAATAAGCACTACACGCCCCAGCTAGTTCTTACACTGCATTCCTTGGCAAGGAAATACCCTTATGATGATCATAAAAAGCCGATGAAGTTAATAGATCTTAATTTGAGTAATCGTTCATAACAATAACCAGTGATATTTCACACTAATGTAGTCATAAAAAAAAAAGGAAATGAAGAAGATTAGACTTGCAGATTGTGCTAAAGTAACTTGATATCAGTTCCTGGAATAATTTTTTTTTTCTGTTAAATTTTATGTTGTTTTTTTTTTAATTTTGTTTTTGCACTGAAAAATGTTTCATTATTTTAACGGAAAGGATTAAACGTATTTTTAATTGTAGTAAAAATAATAAATGATGCAATCAACCAATTATAGTTGCTGTTAAAATTATCATACAATGAAGGCTAAGACAGTATAAATATTTATTGTACTATACAATACAAGTCAATACTTGAATGAGTAATATAAACGTATGATCAATATTATTGTATTGTTATTACATAAAACATGCAACTAGTTTTCTTTATATCACTTTAAAACAAACTTCGAGATACAAATTATGTACAATCAAAACTATCTTTAAATGTTGCACATGCAACAACATTTAACCAACGACAACTTGCAACTATGCATAAACAGGCGTAAACTGAGTGAGCCTCAATCCACTTCACTCACCTCCTTCGAGCGCTTGGGCGCACAAAGTATTTTCCATATTGATAAGCAGGTTACTTAGTTTTGAATGATATTTATCAAAGAGTTGTAGATCTTTTGACACATGTTGCATGTGGTGTGGATAAGTTTTAAGTAAGAAAGAAAACAAAAAATTACCATAAATAACCAACAATTTACTATGTACGCCTCAAAGTATGCAACACATTTGCTGTTTGTTAAAAAAATAAGCTTAAAACATAACAAAAGCTTTTGCTGCTTTGCTGAAAGAAACTTTAAAATATTGCCTGAGTGTGTGCTTTATTACACTGACTTCGGATAGTGTTTATATGTATGTATATGCATATTTAAAGCTCATCTTATATGTTGTACGAAATCAATACAATACTTACAATTTTCACTTTTAGACATTTGTCCCACTTGAATTTGGTCTAAAGATCCTCCCAACATGTTTGCTACAAGTTCTTCAACATATTCACGTATCTTGATTTTCTCCTCAGCACTTATACCAGCCAAATTAGTTCCGATTTGACTAACACTTTCAAAATCTTAAATTGCAAATGAAAAATAAGAAGTGAAATATTGTATATTAAAACTCATCTATACATAAAAATTTATACGGATGAATAAACTTACGCATTGAGCTATCATTGCAATCATTTATTGGTATATAAATTTCACTTCTTGCACGCAATGGATAAACAAATTTCTGCCGATTGAAAGACATTTGTTCGGCGACCCATGATGATGTCTGGGCCAAGGACTCTTTGGATGAGTGACATAACTCGCATTCCCATCGACCATTGCTCGGCAACCAATTGCCACATTTTATATTATTCCGACAAATACGTTTATTACACACACAACAAATGGCATAACTATAAATAAACATATGCAATATGTAAACATGGGAGATTACAAGAATTGAACTAATTCTACATACCTTTTTGGGTCACTAGCGTTGATCTCTGTACAACAAACTATACAAATTTGTTCATCTTCGGCATCTTTCATCGCCTTCCTTTTAACGGCTATTTTACTAAAATCGAAACAAAAAAACAAAAATTTAAGTAGATTAGAAATCATGATAAAAAATAAAACTTTTTAAATATAAAAAAACAAAGAAATTTGCATTTACTTAAAAACAAAAACAACCATAATTTATTTATTTTTAAACGTCATAATATTTTTGGTTGCGATTTAAACTGGTTTTTTCTTTTATTTTGCTCAACTTTATTTAAATTCTAAAAATTCGTAAGAAACAAAACAAAGTTTTTGTTTGTGCATCTTTTAACGGAATAATAGATAAAATATATTAAAATATTATACAACATTTCTTTTTCTGTTTCAATTAAAAAATTCTACAAATTGACATAAATGGATTGGTTTAATTAGCAAAATTATGTTTCTTGTGCATTTCACTATATTTTGAAGTGTTTGGCTACTAAGACTTGGTAGACTTGGTCATGATGTTTAAAATGCACAATCATTCCATAATCAGTAACATGGGGGATGTCTTCGACACTAAAATCACCAATCTGCATGACTTATGGGTCGGAGCAGATTTACCATAAACTTTCTCAAGCATTCGATGGGCTTCAGCTGCACTTTTCTTCCCATTAAAAAAGAAAATCAAAACTTCCCGCAAATGCTGCTTACTTAACACAAATCCGGACATTTTCGAAGAGGCAAAAAACAGTGTTGTTGCCAGAAACAGACGCTGATGCACACTAATTATTGTTGGCAGATGTCAAACCTTTCCAACGGAATAGGTAATCGCTTCCTAAATCGGCCACAACTTGCAGGTGGAGGCATCTTTTGAAAACGGACCGAAGTAATTTGTAATCCCAATAAATATCAATCCCACCAAACGTTCGGTACAAATGAATATCGATGTAAGAGTTGCGATTTCAACAGGTGGTTTGTAACAAATTTTTTGATATTTTAGTACAATATATTTATAGGATGAGCTTATCGTAGATGATATGATACTGGGTCATCGTTGAATTCATTCAAAGCTCATTCAGGGCGGCCAACATTTGAATGAAATCATTTTTCATAATTAATCGGAGGAATCACTTTATCAAATAAAGCGAAATTCGAAATTCGAAAAATTAACTTTTGTCCATTTAATGAGCAAACCAAAACCAGACCAATAGACGACCAACCCCATAGAACTTGGTAAGTTATTAGTAAATAATTTGATTTGATGATTTGTTTATTACAATCGTTTTTCTGTTTTATTTTCTACATTCAATTTATCTGTTAAGACCTTAGATTATACAAGCCAAATTGCAACTGCGCAAGTCTTATAGTATTTAATTTATGGAAGTTCGGAAGTAGTAGCCTATGAAATCTACAATACTATTTTAGCTACAACAGATACATTTAATTTGTTTGTGTTAAAGGTATTTAATATTCGATAAAACTGATGTAGATGTTTAAATGTTTTGCACAACACTATTTTGTTAAGAAATATATTTAAAAACAAACAAAATAAAACAATAAAAACTTGTTTCGTATTTTTCATTATAAAAATTACGTTTAAATACCAAAATTATAAAATATCTTCTAATATTAAATATTATAAAATAATTTTAAACAAAGAAGGTTGATAAACTTTTTCAATGTCATTGTAAAATAGACAATAGATTGCATTCAAAACTAAGTAAAAATAATTTACTTAAGAGCGAAACTAATTAACATCAATTTATATTTATTATAAGAATAAGCAATTTGTGTTTAAAATTAAGTTTAAATTTAGTTGAAATAGTTGATTTATATTTTTTTTGAATAACAAAATTAACTGTAAAATTGTAGAAAAATAATAATTTTATTGTATTTCAAAGATATTCGCATTAATCTAGATTGGACTAGAAAGAAATCTACAATAGAAGCTGCAACAAGGTTAACAAAACGATGATTCACTGAAATCAAATGACAGAATTTTGATTTGAATTATCATTATTATGATAAAGAGTAGATTAATATATTTTATTACTAATATTTATCATTCATTTATTATATATTTATTGATTCTTTCATTCATTGAGAAATCAAGAAAAATGATGATGATGCAGAAACTTTGGTGTTGAATTTTTTTGTAGTAACCCTGTCTAAGTTAGAGATCAGAATTTGAGAAATCCAGTTTGTAAATAAAGACGTTTGTTTTACACAAATATTCTTATTTATTTTTATTTTATTAAGCGTCTTGATGTGATTTGTTTCTGCGTTAAAATATCGCAAGGTTTTCACATTGAGATTGTGAGAAAACATTAATCAATAAAGGCTTAAAATTTCCATGTGAGTGATAAGGACTTGGGGATACCGGGCACCCGCATGGTGCACTTAATATGTTGTCTACTCCATTGCATTAGAGAGAGAAAATGTAGCCTTTTGAGTCTCTGGATTTGAGTTGCATCAGTCAGTGGTGTGATTAACCGATGGTTGTATGCCTACAGATGGTTGCTATACGAGTATTTGCTAGTTTGGAAGGGTAATCCTGTAAGATTTCTACTCTCTTTTATTGACAAAAATACATATTTAAATTAGTTACTGTATCAAATGAGATTCTTACAATTTTGAAGTACACTTCCTGTGACTTTATTTACTGAAGTCTTTGTTTCCAGTTTTTTAAGAAGAAGAAACAGCGAGAATAAGGATTAAAATACACATGGAAGCATAAAGTTTTTAATAGCTTGGATACTTAGTATTAATCGCAGTTCATTAGCAATTCAATTTTATTGCAACTTTTCATGACAAGTTTTTCTTTCTTTTATAATAATCTATGCATGAATATAAATGCAGATTCATCACGAAGTTGTCACAAAACAAAAAAAAAAAATAAAGTAAATATAAAGGTATTCATAATTTATATTTAGATACAAAACAATTCATACAAATTGTATTGAAATCATTAATAATCTTACGTTAGGAAGAATATTATTTAATTTTAAAATAAAAACAAATAACATTAACATTTCTAAGTATTAACGATGATTATACAGAAATCATAAAAGGAATTTATGAAATAAACAATTTATCATAAAATATTGTACTACATCATTATGTATTGAATAATTGAAAATATTGTTTACAAAAATAAACATTATTATTTGAATAATGGATTTTATGGAAGTTCCAGTAGATGTGGGTAACTTTTCAATTTTCTAAGGGAACGAAAATCCTGACTTTGACGAACGTCTTTACTTGGGTTTTATAAGAAGAGGGAATATCAAAATTTTCTGTTTTGTATGTGAAAAAGACAAATATATATTTAAGATTTAAAAAACTATTTAAATTAAACTACAATATTTTCAACAAATTACAATACAAACAATTTAAATTAGTAAATGGGTAGAAACAGTTTAGGGGAAGGATTAGAAGGATCGAATAGAGAGATCCACAGGATGCGATCTTCTCAACCGTCTGGCCAACCTGACCTGACCTCCCATTCTGCGTCGCTTTTTAAGAGGCGGCTGGATGATTTTACAACCGCTCCAAATACTCCTTGACCTGACGATTAATGATTTTATCAATTTTGTGAATTTTTAATTCGTTATCAAGGTCTGCCATTTGCTTGAACCACAGGGCACAAGAAATAATACCCTGAGTTTCGAGATATTCTATTTAGCTGCTATACCGTACAACTGGAAGCCGAATCACCAAGCAAAAGCAATTATTACTTTGAATATGAGCACTTTATTTTTCAAGAAATATTTATTCCCATCAACTGCCGTTAATAGAAATAGAATCTACACAGAGCTTATGCTTTATAAAGTAATTGAGTCTGTTCTTTTTTGAATATTAGTACTTCGGAGTATCTCTTTGTTACATGATAAAAACAAAGAAGATTTGTTTCAGGCTGAAAACTGTCAAAAGAACTATTAAATTTTTTCAGCAGTGCAGAACTGGAGACATATAATCAATCAATTAGGATTTGTGGTTGTGTGAAAATCGAAGATTTTGATTTTGATGTTTTATTGATATTTGTGGTTTTCTTAAGTAAAAAAAAAAAAAATAAATAATTACAATTTTAATTTCATTTCATATTTATATACGAAATTTTTTAGATTATTCCAACGGTTTCCACATCCAAATATGTTCTATTAATTATTAATTTATATCACAAAAGCACATATGTAGTAGTTTCAACAATCTCTTTTAATTGTTTTTTTGGAAAACTTCATTTGACTATGACTTCTGCTGTGTGATAAGTTTTGAGAAATTAGTCACTGATGGTTAAAAATGAATTGCCCTAACAATTTCCATGACTCTACGATGTCACTAATTAATTTTACGATACTCATAATCCCAAACGCCATTCAAACTGAGTGCGAAATTTTGAAAAACAAGGAAAGTAAAAAATAGAAATTGTTGAAAAACAAGTAACACAACACACAAAAATGTTGCAAAACATGAGGATAACTGAATGTTGGCGTAAAACGTAAAACTATCATAAAATAAATTGTTAGTTTTAGTTTCCTGGTTTTGGTTTCGCTTATTAAAAGTTTTTGTAATCAACAATGCATGCATGCAGAAATTTATTTCGCGCTAAAAATTCAAACAAAACTAATTAAAATCATAAAATTGTTTTTCTTATTCATTAAAAATTCATTTATTTGTTGTTGTTTTTTTGTTTTTTACAATTTACAATTTATGTTAATTAAAAATAATTTACATTTAAATATAAACAAACTAATAAACTAATACAATATAAAATTTCTTTTGTCTCAAGAAAGAATAATATCACAAAAATTTAATCATCAATCTAAAATTCTGACTTTTTTGTTTTTGGTTTTCCAAAATTTGAAAAATGCATAAAATATAAAGTATCTTACACTAATATTGTAAATAAAGTGAGTCTTTTAAGAGGGAAATTCTTTTATTTCTTGTCTACTACATACTTTTCAAATCAGTCATTTGTAATTTATGTAAAAGATCTCATAGCTAAACACCAATAAACTTAAATAATTAAGATACTCCTCGTACTATTTACAATCAGAGATACACGTATTTATGTATTGTAGTATTATGTACCCCATATATTGTCATCAATTTATTCTGCATAAACGTGAAACGTGAACAAAATATTAATTATTTTGTATTATTATTTTATTTCTATTTAATTATTTGCACAATTCCAAAACGAAGCATTTACTCTATTGTTTTAGTGAACCGAAATGACGTAACAATAAAAACACTTTCTATTTTAGAGGTTTTTCCCCTTTGATATTTATTACTTTCAGATTGGTTTCTTGATCCAACAATACTTCCGGACTAGCCGGACGTCTCTTAGGACCTAATAAGCAAGGAGGCTGCAGTCTTATAAATGCAATGAAATAATTTTGAATCAATTGTTTATGTAGTAGTCATATGTATAATAATGAGTGAGCCCCCTAATCCAAGACCCGATCTATCGAATTGTTGTTGTTATTTGTTATTTGTTTTTTTGCAGTCTCTTGGCTGGGATGAAATGGTTGAATGGTCATGTCCTGAAATCAATATCCGATCTCTTGTGACCACAATCAATATTCCATTTTACTGTTGTTGCCTAAATTGAGCTAAAATCTGTTGTTGTTGTTGTTGTTGTTGCTGTTGGCGTTGACGATAACGCATACGTCTGCGTGCCCATTGCTCATAATTATTTTGTAGATTTTCATAGTAAATATCCTCTTCATATTCACTGGCATCATCAAAATCTGCATCGTTACGCTCAAACATTGATGAGGTTGTCATTTTTAATAGAACCACTTCCACGCACAGATCATAAAGAGAAACATAAACACAGCCAGATTTGTATGGGTGCTCAGGAACATTTTATCCCAGCTACCAATGAGTGTTGAAGCGAACAACATTTTCAACATTTTCTCTTTATTGTGGAAATTTATCTTGATTTTTGCAAATATTTTTTTATTACTTCACTTTAAATTTTGCACTCAAATTGTATTTTACATAATTTATTTATCTTTGGTTATTTTTTAAGTTAGTTTTGAGTGATTATTTTCATTTGATTTATTTGCGAATTAATTTATCCTTATTTGTTTTTTTTTTTTATATTTTTAACTAACGCGCCACGATTTCAGTAAATTAAACAACTTTCTCGCGCAAGGTTTACTTTTGTTATGATCGCGCATGTTCAGGTTTGAAGCTTCAGAAAGGCACCTAGCTTTCCAGTTAACTCTGCTAGTCCCAGGTATAAAGCTAAGCTGCTAGCTAGCGTCGTCAACAATTTACGCTTTTGCACCGGTTTTCTATGCACAATAAACAACACTTCGATCGTGAACCGATCGGTGAAATAGCGACAGCGTCTGAGTCTAAGCCGCGTTGAACTTGTTGATGAGGTAAGCAAGCAGCGGGCAGACAAGTAGACAGGCCTTATTTATATTAAAAGAGCATAGAAATTCTGCTTTTATTATACACAAGTTATACAGTTCACAATTAGAGTGTGTACGGCATATGTATATAATGAATGTATCTAGCTGTTTTTAATTAAATAAAAAACAAAAGACCAACACAAAGTATACAACTCTTTCATCCAGATATTGTATATATATTTTTATAGGTTTCGTTGTGTAAGAAATAAACATTGTCACTTTGCCTTGATTTTTGTACAAACAAAATGGAAATGGCGAGGAAAATTCGATTGGATTAAAACCATTCCTCTACGTCTAAGCAAACTAGGTTTTCAGTTTTTAGACTTGATGTCCTACTGTCTTACAGAGACAAGATGTTGGAATCGGTGCTTTCCAGTTATTGAAAGAAGTAGCCCCCATTTAATATTATTATGACATTGTATATGAAAAAATTTTCCATTTCCTAAAATATGGTACTCAAATGAAACTTCACAAATCATTCGAAATTTGGGGTGTGTTCTATGACCGCAGTTCATTTTCTGTGTTGGGTTATTTATTTCCTGCTTCGGGAAACATTTAATGTGAATTTTGTAATACTTTTAAAAAGATTTATATGTATTGTATATTTTTATAAATTGTTTTCTAAATTTAATAGTTACTTATTAGAACATTTTTCATTTATATTCTATACAATAAGTACTTTTTTTCTTTTATTATCTACTCGCGTATTCATGTATATACCTACAAATAATATATTGCATTTAGTCAAAGTTCCCTGATTATTGACAAGCAAATACATAAAGGCAAAGTGTTTACAATAAAAGAATTTCGATAGAAAATTTTAATATGCTTCATCTGCTAAAGTTGAGGCTTTATAAAAATTATTTATCGACTATTAACTTGTTTAAGGGAAAAAAAACTTTTCTTCCTTACTTAAGTGAACAAACATTAATATAGGTATAAAAAAATAGTAGAAATACGCGGCGGGCGTTTGCTTGGAGCGATTCTTTTTGGGGCAAATTAAGTATAATCTTGTACGTTTTAAGAACTGCGGTTATTCGGTTTGGTTCAAATTCAATGGAAACTTGAGTGTTGATGCAATTCTCGGTGATGCCACTGCATTCGAAACGGCATCAATATTAAATTGATGTGTAATGTTGTGCACGTACCTTCTGGAATATCTAGGAAAAAATTCCGTCTTTTTCGTTGGTTACATGTGGCATGACTTTATCATGCGTATTTTTTTAATCTCCAACTAAAAGTCTTGTTTGCGTTTGCAAAAAATGTTAAGCTAAGCCCGTTTGGCATTCTATGCTATCGAAGATTTTCAAGGCAATGATTTGCATACCGATTTCTTTACTTGAACTCCTTTTTCGATATTATTGACAATTCACGGCATGATGATACACAAAACCTTAATACATTTTACACATAAACCTTCCTGATGAATAACTCCGTCTATTGGTAAAAACCGTATGATAATCCGTTCAGTAGTTTTCCAGTTTATCGCGATCAGACAGACAACGAAATGGTTTAATTCGAATGAGATGTCATATAAAATACAATCTTCATTTCTTCAGCTATGGAACTTAATACAATATAGACAAATTTGAGATAAATGTAATTTATATCTCCCATATTAATGGACAGAATAGGAGATATATGCCTAATGATTCTAGCATTACTTTACAAGTTACATTAGCTTTAGTGACGTTACATTTATTATTTTTAAGACAATGCAACAATGGATCAGCTTAAGTGGAACTTTGCTTACCATTTGTGTTGGTAAATATTGTATATTTGCGAATTAATTAATAAATCCAATTTCGGGACTATGTATTTCTGAATATCAAAAATGTGGTGTATGTTTTTTTGGAGAATAATTATTAATCCATCTATATATATATATATATAAATGAACCCAAAAAATAGTATGACTCCGCAAAACTCAAGAACGACCAGACCAATTTTGATGATTTCTTTTTTGTTGTACTCATGCAGTTAACAGTCAGGGTCGTTGCTATATCTGAATCTGGTAGGCGGCGCTGTTGTCCAGATAGAGATAGTTTTATGTCATTTTTTTAAACTTTTTTTCATTCGGGGCAAAATATACTGAACCGATTTTAATAATTTTTTTTTTTAAAGAACAAATATATCTGTATGCAACAAATCGCATACTTAATTTTTTAATTTTTTAAAGTTAAATATACTATTTTTAACTATTAAGTTTTAAAAAAAAACCAATGCAAGCACAAAACGTTTTATACGTTTCTTCATTGTTAATGCTGGTTGTTGTTATTGTTGTATTTTTGAAGTGAAACTTCTTTAGTGGCGTTGGACAAAAATTTATACTAAAAATTTGAGTGAAAAAATACAAATCGTCACGCTTTTTTTTTCTTATTAAGATTTTATTTTTCTAAATTTATGTTTATCTTTAATGTGTTGATTGCTAATTATTTCTAAAAATTTTGTTGTTTCAAGAATTGGTTGTTTGTTATTGTATCGTGCATGTGTTTTTAAGTATCTTTTAGCATGACTAGACAAAAGTAAAAACATTCTTTTTCTCTCATTCTTTGTGTCTCGTCTTGAAACACATTCTACGAGTATATTCATTGTTTATTTTCTACTTAAAAACAAAAAAGTCTTCGTTTCCACCAAATAATCATGATTACACATATTTTAGATCAGTTTTACCAGACAAAGTTTAACTTGTTCAACAGGAAAATTCTTTGCTTGCAAATTAAACTTGTTCTATGCGAATAATTTTGTCTGTTTATGTGATATGATAAAATTTATAATTGTCGTCATCGGTCGGAATCATAAATGTGACTTCTTTGTACGTAGTATTAGATACATAATTAACAGCAATAGAAGTTCAAAATGTTGTTTCAATTTATGATGGTTATGAGAAAAAATGCCTTAAACTTGTTTCTTTAAGTTATTTCTTATTGAAATTTGATCGTCAAAAATATTTACTGATTATCCAAATATTCTGTAATATGACGCCATTAATCAAAATGATTTTATAAAAATTAACAATATTAAAATTGTACAACAAAAATTTTTAAAACATGGGTCTCAGTAGAACTTAGACACGCTTTATAAAAGTCGAACTTGGATTTGTTTGAAATTGCTGATTGAATTATTGTAAGTCAGCGGCTCTTAAACTTATTAAGTCCGAGGACACACGAGGAAACAGCAAATTACTTGTTTAAAAGACCCTGAATTAAATTATTAGTTATGTTTTCAATCGATTTGAGTATCGTAAATGGAATAAACCTTACATAATTACTGATATTAGTCTTGGCGAAGTTTGATATCTATAACTCAAAAACTATTAGATTAATACATGTAAGTATTGTATTTTTCAATATTTGCAAATCTAGTTATAGAAATCTTAAGAAACCTTGCACAATTGCATTTGAATAATTCACAAACTGAATGACTAAAGTGCATAACAATAAAAAAAGTCTTTAACAATTGCCTTATTGATGACTTTATGTTAAAATACTCTATGCTCCCCATGTTGTGAAGTGTACAAAATGGTACCATATACAGAGTTGGCCATATTAGGTGGACCCATCTGGCAACACTATTCCTTTGATAAGAAAAGTCACATCGATTAATGACAGCACGTGTTTGAAGTATCAGTCTTAGGAGATTTTTGCTATGGAGAAGTACACACTAATCGAACGCCCTGAAATTGTTCAGTTGCACATTCAATATAAACTTCTCAATTGTGAAAACTCAATGTGCATGGTGAAGACAAATATAAAGTAAAAAGTGCACCGTGAAAGAACACAATAAAGCGTTTACACGAATGATTTTTATCTTCTGGTATTATCGCTTATCCCAGGTGTCAAATAAAAAGCGAAAACGATGATCCGATGAAAACAAAGCGATCGTACAAATCAGTGTTGAAAGCACTCCGCGAACATCAGGTTCAAGTCGTTGTGTCCCTTGAGGCATTGTTCGGATCAGTCTACGGCACATAATCCACTCTGATTTAAAGTTGTTCCCGTATGAAATTCAATTGACTCAACTTTTTTAATGAACCGATAAGTCTCATCGCTTGGAATATGCGAATTTCGTCTTACAAATGGAGGAGGAAATTTTGTAAACATCATCATGAGTGATGAGATGCATTTCACTTTAAACGGAACCGTAGACAAATAAAATTGTCGATTCTACGCCAGCTATCACCTCACACAGCTCGTGCCACAATCGATTTTTTTTTAAGTCATCGTTCCCCGATCGCTTGATATCAAAAAATTGAGATTTTGACTAACCTCCGCGTTCTCTTGATTTAGCACAGCCGGACTTTTTCCTCTGTGGCTACTTAAAGTCAAAGGTTTGCATCAATAAGCCAAGGACCGTAGACAAACTTTAGACAAACATCCAAAAGGAAGTATTCGCCATATCTTCCGAATCAAATAACTTTACACGGCCAACCCTGTACATATGTAAAAGAAAAAGCCGCTGATGTATCTAACCATTGATAATCAAAGCGGAAGTAATTAAACAGCACATAAGCTAAGTATCTTTGTTGAAATTGTTACAACAATATTGTATTGTGGAAGGTGTAGGAGTGAGTTGCTTATCTTTATTTTCATCAGTCAATTCATCAATATTTATGTGTCAAACATTAAACAAAATAATGAATTCAAGAGCCAAAGTTCACAAAAGTTCAAGTTAATTTGCAAGTCTTAACAAAATGACGAGTAAATTCACTTTTTTTTGCTTTCAATGAAGCTACCTAATTGATGATTGTTGCACTCACTCAATGCTAATTATATATGCCACACAATAGATACATTAAGTCAAACGATTTCATTTACAATTACAGTACGTAGATACATTTGAAATAAACCAACGAACACTTTAATCAATACCTTTACGACAAAGGCAAACAAGTGCATTTGAATGTATGTATGATTAAATAGACAAGATGAATGAATAAATGAATAAAGTGTCAGATAATCGTGTATAATCTATTTATATTGAATGACTGAACAAACATTCATTAATATCACATAAGGTTTTAAATTAAATAATTGAAAATTCTCCTCAAAAAAGATGAGTAATTTTAAAACAAACACTTATGAATTAAGTAAATATGCAAGTGTAATAAGAGTTTTAATTATCAATTAATTGACAAAAATATTTCGTCCGTAGAATGTTTAAACATTGCGTATATTGCAAATACGAGTATGTACTTAGTTTCCAACTATTGGATGTCATTTGCATATTTAAATGTAACAAAAGATATATTGATTGATTTACCTTGTTAGATAAGAAAATGTAATTAGATTTATTTATGATGAATAAATCTACATACATGTGGTTAGGTTAATTTAAATGGAGGACTGTTATCGTCATAGACATTTTTGCTTTTGTAAAACATTATTTACAGTATTGTTTGTTTGCTTTTGTTGATAAAAACATTTTTATTTATATTTCAATCAATCAAACTAAAAACCGTGTATAACAGTAATATCAGTTATTTGACCGATCAATTCAATTTTTGAATGTACGAGTCAATTATAATATTATATTGTGTGTTCTCATTCTTAGACCCGAATCAGATGACGATTGTTTTGTATCTGGAGTGTCGAGTTTGTTGACGCGGGAAGCACGAGGCTTATAGGGTAGATTTCACTCATGTACCATGCGTGAAATATTGTTTTGCTTAAGTTATCGTTCCGGTTTTATGCCCATATTCAATGTTTTATCATATTCATTTGGTTTTGTAGAGTAAGGGTAGATTAATTTGCGTTGCGGTAGATAGGTGTATCCTTGAATGTGAACGAATTTACTTCGCGATCGAAGCAGACTAATTCACAAAGAAACGCAAATAGTAAAGAGGATCATTTCTCTGTAATTTTTTCTCAGACCTCACAACAATATTTTATAATTTTAATTGGTTGGAAAAAAAATAAAAATAAAGAGTATAGTGTATATATTTACTCAATGCCTAACTCATCATATGGATGACAACTTGATTTGCCAAAGAAGAATAGACAGAAAATCACAGACTCATCAGTCTACGTCTGAAGCAGGACTTAACATTTTTGTTACGAAAATATAATTTAAAACAAATTGGATTGTCATTGACAATTTCAACTGCAACAATGAATTCTTTAAGAACTTGGCTTTACCTTGATTTTTGTTTGGGAATACATTATCTTTATATAATAAGACATATATGTAACAAAAGATTCATAAACAGACGGTGGAGGAATATAAATTATGTTAGCCTAAAAGTATGCAATGATTATTTTTGCTTCAGAAAAATTTAACCCTTTTTGCTATTTTATTTTTCTCTTTCTTTCTCTTTGTACTGTGTAGTTAAGTATGTATGTACAATACTACTACCTACATACATATGTGTGTGTATCATGTAAGTCTACAATTACTTAGTTTCTGTCACATAAATCGCGAGCAATAATGCAAAGACTTTCCCATAAACAAATGTACTAGAAAAACCTACTAAAATTTATAATATTTCAGGTCATATTTACTTAGAGATTTGACATAAATTGAACCAGTTTTTTTCTTTTTCACATTAAAAATTTAAATGATGGAATATTCGTTTTTAAATTTACTTCAATTTTTCTTTTTTTTTAGAAAGCATATCATCATGTGTAGATGTTTACGATGCGGCTGGATTGATTATGACAAGAAATTGCGTGACATAAAAACAATTTTTGAACGAACAACAATGTTAGTAAAATATTTATCTCAATTCTGACTTAGACAAACAATAAACTTTAAAAGATTTAGGTCTTCGTGTTCACGAACAGCAACCACATTCTTCTTCAAAGGGCAGAGTTTAAAAAATTACAATACTTATTTTTCTCATTTTTGGAAACAATAATAACTTCCGTTCTTATAGCATGTACATATATAAATATTATGGTGGACATTATACAGTTGACCAATTTGGACTATTGCCCGCTTTACGACATTCAATAGTCTGCTGATGGTTTGTCCATGTTTGTGTGTAGGATACCAAAATGTATTAAAAAGTTAAAGAATTGTACAATATAACCCATTCAACTACCATAATCGTCTTAAATTATTATTATAAAAATAAATATGAATAAAAGAAGGAATGACAAATTGACATCTGACAAACTTTTGAAGAGAATTTCTATTCAATTTTTTTTTTTTTATATAAATATAAAACTCATTGGTTTGTTTTGTTTTGACGAGACACGTTGGTATGGTACCTCTTCATTAGATTCATTGACGGAAGTCATTGTTAAATGACAAAGATTGTATAATTCAAACCAAATATTAGCACAACAAATAGGGTTAGGTGTTTGTTTTTTTTTTTTGTTTTAATTTGTTTTCTTATAATATACATAAAAAAACAAATAATATACCATAATATGACATAGTATCTTAAAAAGTTTGTGTTTTGTGTCTTTGGTGCAATCATCGTAATAAAGAAAATATAAACAAAATATAAAAATAAACATAAAAATGTACTTTCAATAAGCCTTCAATGGAATAAGTAATGACAACCAAGTGATTATGTAAGAAATATACAATAATTAAAGCGAAACGGCTGGACGTAATTTAAAGACAAGAAAATCATAAAAACAAAAAAAGAAAAATTGAACAATTTGCTACCAATAATGGTAAAACAACCATACAATAACAACAATAATAACAACAACAAACTACAATTATGTCAAAACTCTTTTTCTTTATGCGAATTTATAAAATTTTTTATACACTTTTTCTTCTTCTTTTTTTTTATTTTTACTTTTTCACACGCAAACGTAATCAAAGAAATTTTTGCTTGCATTTGATTGATTGACAGATTGAGGCTCATAATAATGGTTAGAAAAATATTGAAAAAGATATGATGAATGAAAGAGAAGAAAAACTTTAGGAAATGTTTAACTGAAAACAAAACAAAAAAAAACATGACTAAAGCAATAATACGAGTAATAATAAATAACAACAACAACATAATCAATAATCAAAGTACTGAATTTTATTGCGTTTATAGATACATTTATGTATTGTATTGTATAATTATATTTTATAAGTACAATACAAAAATAATATTGTATTATGCATACATTAAAACTAGTGACTGACTCACTCACCCAAGTAAATGTTTAGTGCCGCATTGCAAAAGATACGCGCCACCAATGAAACTCACGACAGCAGTTAGACCAACAAAAATGTTATTACCACGACAAATAGGTAAGAACTCCATTGAACAAACTCATTAAATGTTTAATGCAAAAGTTTATTTCACAAAACAAAAAACAAACTGCAAATTTAATATATTGTATTAATTCTTTATCACAATATGCACATTCAATTATTGTATTTAGTTTAATGAAACACCCAAGTCTTAACAATGAAATGAAACTATTCTCTTAAGAACTTAAGTCGATATACAACACGAAAGAAACACATGGAATAAATGGAATTACTCTGTGATAAAATTTTAATGGTGCATATGTACATATATTCTTTATCTGATCCTTGGAATTTCCGTCCGATCTATTAATGTACCAATACACTTTACACAAATTAACCCTAATCTTGAGTATATTTGTCATAACTTTAACTTTATCTTTCTGTTTCTTATCGACGTTCTTTAATTGAAATTATGTTTTAACTAATGTGAAGCATTAAAAATATAAGTATGCCCATTTATTTCTTAGAATCATATCACATTTTAAAATACATGTATGATTTTATTGGAAAATAAACTGAAGGCATTGAATAGAATTAATAATAAATTATAGTGACATTAATCATGGACAATTAATTATAGGAATGCATAAGCTTCTTTCCTAGGGGCCTTGTCAACAGCATCAAAAATTTATTCAGAAATTATTTTAAAGGTTAGTCAAAAAACCCTCATAGGGTTCTACCAAATAGGTTGCAAATTTCAAACATTAAAGTAGAATATTTTCTATGATATTTTTGATAGAATGAAAAACAAAAGCAATATTGCATCTTCATATTTGAAAATTTGTGTTTCTGTGCAAAAAATTTAATCTTTCATAAACTCAACTCAAATGAAATGAACTCAATTTTAATTATTGTATGCTTTAAATTTCTTGAAAGGTATACAGCCTTCAGTGTGACCCAAACAGTATTTAGACTGAAGGCAACAGATAACTCAATTAGTTTTACATGATTGATTATTATTTAAGTCATTTAGAATTTGGCTTGGGGAAAGAAAAACATAACAATAATAATAAATATTTTGTTTATGTTAATCTTATGAAATCATATTAATTTTTGAATCACTTGAAAGCTTGCTTGCATTTCGAATGGAACTTGAGTGTTTCATTTTTGTGGAACTGAATTTTGAAAAATATTATAATTTGTATGCTAATATGTTTATACTTATTACCTATCTATTATTATTGTATATCATTTAAATACATCTAATATACAAGTACAAAATGTCGTAAGTGATTAAGATCACGCGCGCACTGTTTTTCGTATCTCACTATTCAAGTAGCACAACCCCCACAGGGTTTTAGGTGTTTTTCATAAGAAGCACTACAACGCGTTTCCGTTAAGTTGCTTGCCCAACTCACTTGTCACCCGGCGTTTATTTTGCAACTACTATACACTACAATATCTCAACTGAAGTTACTTGGTAAAAATATTTTTAATTTGCGACTGCGACAGGTTTTCTTTGCAGTTTCAGTTTCAGTTTTGTGTTTACTTTTCTTTACTTTTATATTATTTCTGATATTTATTTTTTGCCTTTTTGAATTTATTGTTTGTTCGTCATATTTCGGTATCATTGTACGACTTAAATCTCCTTAACTTTGGTATTATGAATTTTTGTTTTTTTTTTTTATTTATTTGATAAGCGTAATAAAGATAAAAATACTCGAACAATAATCACAATTCACAGATAAGTGTTAAATATTTTGCTCTCGAGGTAGACAGACTGATAAAAAAAAAGCTTTTCTCCAAATTTAATTGCCAAGCGTAGCATTTTATACGAGTATGTATACTGTGTGTATTATATTTATAAGTAAAATGTTATAGCTTTTTTTTTCGCGGACGAAAATATAAATCAATGTAATTTGACATTGTAAAAATTTGATAACGTAATGAGTAGAAATTATGAAATTAATTTTTTTTATCTATTTTATTTGAGGTTTTATTGATTATATTTTTTTATTATTATTTTATATATGAGTTCCTTAGCTCTGTAAATGTGCGTTTCGTGCGAGTGACCAAAGCGGAACTGTTTGTATCTTTAAGCCTAAAATATTTTCTATGGCACTTGTCAAGTTGAGCAAACATCAAGCAAAAAAGCACACAATAAATTAGAATAATAAATACTCGTACCTTGCAAAAGGTCTACAAAACGTAGACGAAGAGCAAATGTGCTAAACAAAAAAAACACAAGTACAACTTAGAGATGAGCATCGAAAGTGCAGCCATAGTATTTCACTGAAATCACTTGTAAACAATAAAATATAAATGTAGTGCATAATATTGAAAAGTTTTTCATGACTTCTCTTTTCAGTTAGTGGAAACGTAAATTAGTAGAAGAGGCAGCACAGTTTATGCACACTGTGAACTAAATGATCTTTGTAGCAAAAGATATTACAATAACATATCATTTCTTGATTGAAATGTTCAGCCCTTTAGGATTGCCTTTAAATGAAATTCCAAAGAATAACAATTAGCTTTTGCTTTATAATTGAATTCCATTAGAATCAATCATGTCAGCGGATATAATACAAATGATCCAATCCTTTTTCCCCATAGTTCGTTCAGGCATGTTTAATTGTTACACATATGTCGCATCATGTAATACCTTAGAAAGCTTGTTTCAAACAAATGAGCTCACGTGCGTGGTTTTGGCCCACACAAGAAATCAATAAATCTGATTGCATCTAGTAAATTGGATTTGGCTTTGCCGTATTGTATTTCATCACAGATAATATTTGATTTGTGTAAAACAAGACACACACGCACACACACACATAGCCACATCCATATATAGAACGAAACACGACTTTATACCAATTGCAAACAAAATTCAATCTTAGTTCCCTTATTTACTCAGTAAGTATGTACAGAGTTACAATGCCCAGTTGGCAACAGAAAGTCCATTACCGGATCATTTATACCTATAAGTTGCTTATATTCTTTATTTCTCGGTACATTGACACAAGTCTATGACTATGAACACCGGCGTATTATCAAGTCTAAGTAATTTAAGATCTACGGGATTGTCATCAACATATGAAATTCAATTGATAGCATTCATTAAGTACTTATACCTATAAATGTCTATAAAAATGACGCATTCATGCAAAGAGTTGATCAAGTGATGATTGGCGTAGGAATCATTGTGACATTTAGTGCGATTGTGATGAACGAAGACTCCTGAAACTTACACAAGGATTATTTGAATAGGAAGTTCGATACTCGACATTTTGTGAATTGCCTTCGAATGGAAAGTAAATGAAAATGATTATTTGGGTGATACAAACCTTGTTGATGAAGACGATGACCATCAAATTTCAAAGACAAACACTATAATCAACAATGAAAGACGATGAAAGCTTGACATCGAAAGTGGAGGTCTTTACTATGTACATTATATGATAGCCGTTCTCCAACTCAAAAAGATTGGAAAAGAATGAAACTCCAAATTTCCTTATGCAATAATAACAGTTTTCATTTGAAATCTTTAACCAATTATGATATTTAAGAAGGACATAATATTAATTCTGATATAAAATACAATAAAATTGTACACTAAGTAATTAAAGTAATATCTCATGATATAAGGAAATTTCATAACAAATGTGAAAAAATAAAAAATTTTAAACATATGCAATTAAATTTCAGCATGATTTCTATACTACAAAGCATTGCTACTTAAATTCACGGCAAAACTATTTCCTTTTTTTTTTTATCAAATTAAAGTTGTTTTGGTTATAGATATGACTATAAAAATGCCATGAAGTACTTCTTTAATACAAAGTTATTGGATCCACAAGTTTATTCTTCGTTTAAACTAATGCACTATAAATTTCAACTAAACATGCACATCACTAATACAATATTTTGTGGATTGAACTTACTACTATTTTTGCTACCATCAAATCACGACCTGCATTCTTTGCTTCTTCCATTGTGCAACATCTAAGAACTTGTAAGCGAATGAGTATATTGTCAGTCATTTTAAAAAATCAATAGAGAAAATAAATTGAAATGCTTAAGTTTGAATTGACAACAAACAATAAAAAATCAATAGAGTTAGTACATATTATAAATTCATTTTAATTCATTTGTTTATGTTTTTGTTTGAATAAAATTAAAACATTTTGATATAAATAAACATGTATTTTTAATGAAATATTGTGATATTTGATTCACACATTTATTTTTAATAAGATTGTTAAGCACAATACACGATATTCATAATAAGTAATAAATAAAAATAATATTGTTTACTATTTAAATGAGAAAAGCAGTTAGGTTACCTTAAATTGTAATAAATTTTAATTGCTTGGAATATTTTAATAATGAGCGGAGGAACGATGTAACCGAGGAGACAAAGGTTTTACTTTTATATATACAAAATAATCATTAGTCAATTAATGTCAATGGAGTAAAAAAAAAATTGAAATATAACACGAGTAAGTAAAACAATATACATATTTGTATAATCCTTTTTTATTTATATTTTTTTGCATGTCTTTGGCAGTCAAATGGTTTGGCAAAGTTAAAATATTGTACAAAGAATCACTCTACAACTAACAAAAACAAAAATGAAGAGAAAAATGGTCATACGTTAGAAAAAAATGAAAAGAAAACAAGTAAAAAGAAGTTTAGTTTAACTTCGCCTATGCCGAAGTAAATATACTCTTCATGCACCCCCTAGAAAACGTTTTTGCCAACGCTCTGTGATAGAGCATTTCAACACTGAGACCGAAATATTTTGTATGGGAGCTTTATGATCCAGTAATCCTAGGGTTTTGAAAGCTACATGATTGTTGATATGGGTCAGACAATTACACTATTCAAAATTCAGTTCGATAACACAAAAAACAAAAAAGTTTTTCATATAAAAACCTAAATTTGGATTTGGAATGGAAACTATACGATCCAGGTCTTGAAATTTTCAAATTTCATGGACATTAATTAGAAACTTATAGTACCTAAATTTTAGTTCAATAGGACAAAAAAACAAAACAGTTTTTCTAATAAGATCCTGAATTTAAGTGGGTGTTTTGTATGGGAGGTACCCCTACTAGTGGTCTGATTCGGCTGGTTCCGACAATTGTACTGCGTCTATTCTGGAAACTTAAAGTGTCCAAGAGGTCAAAAAACAAAAAGTTTTTCTCATAAGAACATGAATTTAAATAGGTTGTTTGTATGGGAGGTACGCCTTAGTGGTTCGATTCAGCTGGTTTCGACAAATGTACTAGTCAAAAGAAAGTTTCGTGCAAAATTTTAGCTATCTAGCTCAAAAACTGAGGAACTAGTTAGCATACATACAAACGGCTGGGCTGATCAAGGATATACGAGTATATACTTTATGTGGTCTCTGTTGTCTCCTTTCTCCCTGTTGCAAACTTCATGACAAACTTATAATACTAATCACTACATAAAGACTATAATAAGAAGAAACGAAAACTTTGATTTCAGTAAAACTTATATGCGATCACATTGCACATTTTTTTATTACAATATTTTAAATTGCATTTTTTTTTCATAACATCCCTTAATCTAATTTGCCTTTCTAGTCAGCAACATTATATTCGATTTATTAATTAATTAATCTTCTTTATGTAATTTGATAGTTTAACATGGAAAACTAAAAAATCTTGAAATTATGTAGAATATTTCATTTCAAAAACTCAAAAACCTATGTGTTTAGTTTCTTGATCAATGATTCGGATGAATGGATATTGTGAAGTGAAATGTATAAGATAAGAGACAAATAGAAATATTACTGAAGATAGAAGTCAGTCTTGTATAAATATAAGATGTATAAGTTGTAAGGATTTGGTCATTCGCTTTAAATATTACTGTGGATGAAATAGAGAAATTTTCCACATATTTTGATGAAACATTTAAATATTTATTGTATATATTTACAAAATTTATTATTATGTTCGATATTTTACAACTACACATGAGTGGAGATATTTATTTTATTTTCCCTCGTGATATATTTCAGAGCCCCCAATGTCTTCATTAACAAAGTGTCACAAATATCACTTGTTAGTGATAATACCATTCATGTTAAGTGTGAAATAAGGGCAACTAGCTTAAAGTGGTGGAAAAAAGAAACAAGCATATAACGGGGAAGGTTGCAAAAAGTGCATGCCTCGCAACTATTGAGGTAAACTGAACTGGAAATATCGCAATATCACCCAGCCAGGTCAGACAACCTATGCTGTGTGGCTGCATGCTGTGAGGTGAGCTTATAACCTAAAGATATTGTCAACTCGTTTGTCTTTTTTTTTTGTTTGTTTTGTTTTTGTTAAGATATTTTCTTTCAGAATTTGTTTCTATGACTCGTATAAATCCACCATTTGTTGAGTTAGTTTTTCGTTATTTTCGGGCGGAATTGATGTCGTGCCAAGCCTAAAATAATGACAGCGATGATCGCATGACTGACTGACTGAGTGAATAAAATTGACTGTTTTATCGCCTAACTGACTAACTAACTAAATGAATGACTGACTGACTGACTGACTGAATGGCTGACTACCTGAGTGACTGATAGATTGGCTGACTGACTTGGGCGTTAGTCTCAATGGCACTCAATGTTGGTTGTTAGTTGTTGTCTACTATATACTATGTTGGTGTCTTTGAGTCTTTGGGTTTTTCTTCATTTTGTTTACATTTTGGGTGAGGTTGCTGTGCTTACTTATATTTCTTTGAAAACTGAAAGTGTCACAGTGTTGGTAGTAGTGCAAATACTCTTGCTTGCCATGCTGATTAACATCATCTTGGAATGAAAATCTAAATTCTGCATATTTTTACGTTGTAGAGTTTTGATTGTTGCAATCATGGTAATTATAATTATTTTCTATTCGAATTGCAAATTTTGTTCCATTTTGCAACCATAGTACAATATATCCATATATCATATAGTATTTTCAAATGACAAGACCTAGTACGAGTATGAAAATTTAACCTGAATTTAACCAGTATAAATTTTTGAATTATACAAACTAATGGATCTTCAATGAGTACAAATGTAGAAGAGATAACAACTCATTATATTGTATATCATACAAAATTGATATTTAGGTTGAGTTTAGTAGTATAAAAAAATCAACCCTAATTTTTTTTTTGAAATTTTACAAACATTGAAATTGTAATGAATCATACAGACAGAACAGAGAATATTTCTTTACAATTTGTTAAAATTTAAATGAAAAATTAGTGACTCAAAATACAATCTCTTCCTGTTTAACATCTCAACATATTGTAATCACATTTGCAAGTTGAATGAACCTGAGATTTAATTTTAATTTGTGAACAAATATTTTACGAAAATAAGCTGTTTTCTTCGGTTAATTAAATGAAATTTATTTTGTAAGCGCACAGCGGCAAGTGATCTCAAGTACCAACCAACCAACTAGCCGATCAACTGCCTGACAGTCCCATGATGCTTTTTATACTCGTACTTACTTAGTACAATATCATTGTATGTCTTGAGAAAGTTGCAAAAATATTCCAAAAAACAATGCATCATTCGAACTTACAATTTAATTTACATAAGTTTCATGAAAAGAAAAATAAACGCATTGCGCGTTGACTTACCTTAATCTATCGCGTAGCAATCTGTAGACCTCCTGGTCCCGATTCAGCACCAGAAGAATGCGTTTACATTGCTGCAGGCGTTTTTTGATTTGAGCATTATGTAAGGAAGTTGAATCCATATCCATGACGGCAATGCCACTATCAAAACTGCAATCACAAAGACCTGGACTGCAACTGCTGCTCTTTCCACTATCACTTTCAGGTGATTGGATCACCTGCTGTGCCTCTTCCCCCCGCTGTTGCTGTGCTTCCTCTTGGTTTTCTTGTTGTTCGTTGTTACTGACAAAGATAGCAGCGACTAAAGGTTGTTGACGTAGAGATAATGTTGATTCTGTGTGTTTTGATGATGTTTTAATATTGGTTTCCACTGGTGGTGATGCTGCTGTGGCCATTTTTCTTTAACACAAATGAAATTTGTGAAGTTTTATAAAATTTTTCTTTTGTTAATTTACTTTTAATTTCACTGGTTTTTAACACTTTCACATAGTTCACGAATTATTGCCATTGCAAACTGGCCACCTTCATTTGTTGCTCACGCACTCACTCAATCAACTCCCCCGACTGTCAGTTATTTTGTTGTGCTTCTCGAGAAAGAGTTGTCACAACTGTCAAGAACTGAAAAAAACTGAAAAAAACTTTAACCAAATTTGTTTTGCTCTTTTTTTGCTTGTGTCTATTATTTTTTGTTTATTTATTTTGTCATTAATTGCGCTCTTTTGATGTCATTTGTTTATTTTCCGTTTATCGTGAGTTCGCTCAATTCATGCAAAAAAAAAAAAAACAAAAATAAAAAAATAATGTTCATTTCTATTATTCTCATTCCAGGGGTAAGGCTGTCTTATCACTGAAAAAAAGCGATACAATTTCATGGTCTCAACTCACGTTGAGAAGAATGCGCCGCTTATAAATAAGCAAAAATTAAATAAACATTTTTATTGTAAACTCAGCTATATTTTTCTTGTCTCTTGTATCTATCATATGAATTGCTTAACAGAAATAAAAAACAGAACACACTATGCCTCTTTTTTTTCTTATCGTTACATCTTATAAACTTAGCATTTAGAATTTCTGGTTAATCTTAGCACTTCCGAGATAAAAGTAAAATGTGCCCTACTTCAGCACACGATTGTCGCATTCTGACTATGCACTCACTCAACTGTTGTTTTTTATCATTTCGTTGTATCTATCAACTCTATATAATTTTAGAGAACTCAGCAACTCATTGGCCTTTTATGTTTAAAATATCTGTTTCTGCTTCTGTTGCGACTGCTGTTGCTGCTGGCTGCTGGGTGCTGGGTGTGTTTATGTCTGAAATGTTTGCCTTCCTGCATATCCATTCATCTGTCAACCTACACGTCATTGCGTTGGCCCAGAAAGTAAATTAAATGCATATAGACATAATACAAGATCTAAGTATGTACATCTTCTTAATGCTTTGATGGCTGAAGTTTGTTCTGTTGTACACTTCATACTGGGACGAATTTGGCCTGAGATTTTGAACGAACATCGATCGAATCGAGTTATGTGTTATTGAACTGAATTGAAATGAACATGGTCTTTCCTTTTATACTCTTAAGTGAATGTTTGTTTTATCTGTCGTAATGTGACCACCAGGAGAGATACAAAATCACTTAAACCTTAGTCCTATTGATGTTTATGAAGTCAAGTGGTTTTTCTAACTTACTGAAATCATTTATGGGTATTCAACCATAATGGTTCACTCGACTGCATGTTTATACCATCATATAAAGCATAAATTCAAATTCAAGATTCTTATTCAGACTTCTAGAGATGAAGAAAATACAGAAAACATCCATCAATTTCTATGCGATTGATCTTTTATTCTAGGGAACGGCATCATAATAGCCTATCAGGCTTCTGGGTGAACTCTGTTTATCCTCTATTGTTTGATATAAGACCAATCAAACTGCTTTTTGACTGCCCAGAAATATTTAATAACAAAGCACATGAGAAACCTTTCTAAAATATGCAAAATAAAGATCTATAATCAAATGTAGTCCCTGTGAAGGGTATCGAAGTTTTGGGGAGACCGAAATAAGTTTCTTTTTCTAGGTTTGTCTTTTATCTTATGGAAACTTATAGACAAAACTTGCATGTTTGCTTTGCTTTGGAGATATTGTATGTTACATGAATCATCATTCATTCATTCATTTTATAATGACTTTAGCATACAAATGTCGTTGGTGTTGTGACATGTGTTTTTTAACGCAAATCAAATAAAGAATATCATTATTATTATTGTATTTTTTATTAAAAACATATAAATAAAAATAACTAAAATGAAAATTTTTCAAATAAAAGAACAAAATTAATGATGTGCGGCGTAATTCAATCATGGTAAATCAGTTAATTCATAAACAAATACAATAAAAAAAAGATGTTTGAGTTTATAAACAGACATAATATGCAACATCCGGGTATTTCATCTTCAGATACTTTCCGCATAATTATCAAAATAAAACTAAATATCTATAAGTTGTGTATAAGCAGCAACAAGTTTTTAGACACACATTTCATATTAATGTTGAACATCATTGAAATAAAAAAAAATGTATTGTAATAGAAATTAATAATAATAATAAAAAAAAACAAAACTAACAATAAAATTGCGCATTCATCAAAGTTTTTTGAAATGAAATGTTTATAGAATCACATTTATGATTATTTTTACCTATTAATAATTAAACAAATAATTAATAATTTAAAAATGATAAAAATTTCTCAAAAAAGTATTGTAATTATTACAATAAAAACATAAATTCAAGAATGACGAATCAATGTTTGATGACATAAAGTAATTTTTGATTGGAAACAGAAATTATTTTTCAATAATGAGAAATCATACATACATCTATACATACATACATACATGCCTATAACAAACAACAATCATCAAAGAAATCCAGAGTTTAGCTTCACTAATTAGTTAATTAGCAACCACGAAACAAATTGGGTTAAGTACAACGCACCTAACTCAATTAAACCAATGAAATTTGTATGAAATCGCATTGGTCACGTGAAAGTTACAGCAGCTTTAAAGATTGAATCTTGAAAAGTATGCCACACACAGACAAATTGGAAACACAGATACTTAAGTAGAGCCACGGACTTACAGAGATACCACAGTATACATACAATAGTAAAATCAGCCAAGTTAAGCCAAGAAGTTGGTTGCTTCAGGGCATTTAAAGGCATTTTAAAGAGGCGTTGAATGTTTGCAAGTTAAAGAGAAATTCTGAAAATCAGAAAATCCAACTAAAACCAACAACTTCAAATGAATTTGCAACACAAAAAAAAACACAGTAATAAAAATTGTAAAATGATGATCATGCAGAAAATGCTAAAATGACAAATAAATACAATACAAAAATAATTATTTGTTAAATGCGAATCTATCTGTGTATCTATGTATAATTAAATGCATGATGATGGTGATGATGATGATGATGATGATGATGATGATGATGATGATGATACATTATAATGTTGCCAACTGTGACGGATTGTCGACTGACGAACGATGAATTAAATGAGCAGCAAATGTATAAGAAAACATACATGAGTAAATTTATGTATGAAACTGTAGAATTTACACTTGCTTTTTTCTAATATTATAATGAGTTTGTTAATACACATGGTTGTTTATTGTACTTCATTGATGATTTAAAAAGTTCAAGAGGATTTAGCCATCGCAAGCAACAATAAAGAAAAGCTAAAAGTTAATCGAAGTCAAGTAAACTATTTATAAAATAAAGAAAAATCGATACTAAATTCGGTTTCACTTTAGATTTAATACCTTCCATGAAAATTAATTGGTTCTTTATTTGTTGTGGGTTGGCCGGTTTATCAAATGTCAGAACTAGTGTTTTGTAAATGAAAAATATAAATTAGAATAATCTCAATAATAATAATAATTCTGACAAATTATAAAAATAACTCAAATTATTGGTTGAATGTTTGTAAGGGAAAACTGGTATCTTTAACATTAAAGAATATGCTAATTTTCATATAAAAACATCAACTAAAAAACATTAAGTAGTGAGCCTCACCCTCATAAGCACAATACGGAAGTGAAACTTCTTCAGCGAAATAACTCTTTTGTTTTGAAACAATATAACACTACAATATTCTGTATTATTGCTGAACCATCTTCTTTAGAAGTTTACTCCCCTTCGCTAAAGAAGTTTCACTAAAAAGAAAATCAATATTCCCAGTACAGGACTCGAACCCCACACCCTCGGCTTGCAAGACCTACTCTCTAACCACTATGCCATGGATACATTCCAATTGTATTTTCCTAGATAGCTCCAATATAATAATAACATCGTCAAATTTTGATTTTCGTCACATTTAATTTTCATATTTTTTTTGGATTACTCCCCTTTGCTAAAGAAGTTTCACTTAAAAAAAAAGAAAAATATTCCCAGTGCAGGACTCGAACCATACGCCCTCGGATTGCAAGTCCTACTCTCTAACCACTACGCCATGGAGACATTCTAATTGTATTTTCCTAAATAGCTCCAATATAATAACATCGTCAAATTTTGATTTTCGTCACATTTCATTTTCATATTTTTTGGATTACTCCCCTTTGCTAAAGAAGTTCCACTTAAAAAAAAAGAAAAATATTCCCAGTGCAGGACTCGAACCATACGCCCTCGGATTGCAAGTCCTACTCTCTAACCACTATGCCACAGAGACATTCCAAATGTATTTGCCTAAATAGCTCCAATATAATAATAACATCATCAAATTTTGATTTTCGTCACATTTCATTTTCATATTTTTTAGATTTACTCCCGGAAGTTTCACTTCAAAAATATTAATCATTTTAATAAATATTTAACCAATTTATAGAAATGTTTCTAAGAGAAACTTACACACATGATTAGCCTATTGATTCAATTTTTCTATTGTACACAAAATAAAAAATTATTATTATTATTATTATTATTTAGTTCATTAATAGATGTATTCTATATTCAAAACTAAAACTAAACAGCCATGTATTTGTAATGATTTTCAGATATTAATTGTTGGACAAACATAGAAAGATTTATCTCATTTAGTGTAGTTGATCAATGACAAGTATGTTAGTTCCAAGATCTCCATAATCTTGTTACAAACATTACCACAAACGAAATATTCCATTTAACATTGTAAGATAAAATGAAATAAAAATCAAGCACAAATTCGAACAAGTGAAATTGTGCCCAGGGCAAGCAACAACACAATGCGAAAGCAACCAAGATTTCAATGGTTTAAAAAGAATTTGATTTTCTTGGGAATTTTTGTTAATTTTTTTTTTTCTTATTTTGTATTTGTAAGATTAAGTTGCCGAACAAGTGTTCAATAAGATACGAGTATGTATAGAGAAAAGAAGAAAGAAAAATTAACATTAATTAATAATAAAAATGTAATTTATTTTAATTAATGTTAAGGTGTGGTGATGGAGAAGCCTTAACCAATTATTCATAAAAAATCTTCATTTATTCATTTCTAAGATACTCGTATCTTCTGTCTGAAAGAGTAGAAAATCACTTAAACAATTTGAAGAAAAAAAAATTAAAAAAGCAATTTTTCGGCTGCCTTACAAACAACAAAATAATGAATTTCGAGATTGCAACACACAACAAACAACATTTTTGCGTTATGCGTTGTTGCATCACGTTGCACTTCATTGCTGATACAAAAATTAAACAAAAATGGGAATAAGTGTAATGGAGAAATATTGTAATATAATTTAAATATCAATGGTTTGTATTTTGGATATTGTTGTTGTAAATAAGACTTTTGTTGTTTAAGACAAATTGCTTACAGAGTGTTTATATTAAGTATAATTTTGTATTGTATATAGGTCAAAGGGCATATTTGGTGTATAGAAATGAATGCAACAAGCACATTGAATCAATCTGCAGCGGTACCTTAGTGTATCGCAAGGTTATTGAAATTAATTGGCACACAAATCCGAGACAAGTAAGAAAATCTTTAGTGGACTTAAGAGAATTCAGTTACTTTGAGTATTTGAGGTTTGAGGATTGTTTGCAAATAAAATAACAGTTCGTTAGAGAAGAGTCTTTATTTTAGAGAAGTTTTATTGTAAAAATTTCCAAATATAAGCAAAAACAATAGACTACATAAAACTACAATAACTACTATATATGTATATGGAAGCTTCAACAACAATTGCAGGAAACAGAGTATCCAATAGTCGGTCTCGCATGACTATATTCCTCTCTTGTTTCTTTTACTGCATTTGCCATAGTTATTTAATTAACAATTACTTTAACTAAACACTTATTGTTGTACTTAATATATGTAGATAATATTAAATAATACGCTTATTGCATTTATAAAGAAAAGAAAACAACTGAATAACAAAGCTAAACAAATTCAATGAAATTTATATTATATTGTGTTTTTGCATTTTTCACACGATTGTTGCATGTTGTTGTTTGTTGTTTGTTGTATTATGAAACTGATAAAACATAATTAAGGAAAATAATAATTTCCAAGAGTAAAAACATAGTCATTTACCGATTTGAAATTAGGTCAGTGCAAATTGGTTAGCGTGTTACTATTATGGTATTTTATTTTTTATATTGTAATTAGAAACAATTTCATACACGACGATTGAAATTGACCCTTTGCAAAAATTGTGCAAATATTCAGTTTTGTAGAAAAACAACAATTCACTCTAATGTGAATTTTCTCATATGTACAATATTTTCATATTTTCTTTTCTATTTTCCTAACTACCGGTTTATGTTTGTTCACACAATGATTGATTGATGATGTTGAGGTTGCAAAAAAGAAATATTGCCAACCAAAAGAAAAAATGCATAGAAACTTTATTAATTACAGTAATCGAACGATCGATGATGCATTTGATGCAACTTTTACCAATTCATTTTCACACATTTCATATGAAACTACAATACTAGAAAATGCAATAACAAATGCATTGTTGTTATAGGGAAAATGATTGATTCATAGCCAACATTACCGGAGGCATCAATAAATACAATAAATGAATTATCACTACCTCAACTTTAGGAAACAATTAAAGATTTCCATTCATTCATTCAATCACTCATTTATTTATTCATAGATCTATCATTCATTTAAATCATTTTGAAATCAAAAGCAAAAAAAAAAATAAATAAAAATTGATGTCTGGAGATGGAAAATAATTAATTTGTGGTTTGTGGTCGTCTGCAGCCATAAAAACACCACAAAGTGAAGATGAAATTATAGTCCAAAACCAAACTAGAAAGACAGGCAAACAGATCGGCAGTCAAAGAGATATAACCACGTGAAATCGAAAGGAAATCATAAAGTGATCATCATATTGTTAGATTGTAAACATTAAAGTGAAATTAGTATTAAGGGGAAATAAATATTGAAATTAAACATGAATAATTTTTTAAGTTTAGAAATACAATACATGTTCCAACAATGGAAGGGACACATACGAGTACAACATTGAGACATAATTGTAATTCTACAAGTCTTCGATGGAATTCGCAATTCCAAAGAAACTTTGGGAAATACAATAGTATAGAATGTAGGATGAAAATTTCTTCGTAATCGATGTTGTGAAAATTTTTTTTTTATTCAATGAAATCGTCCTAATTCTAAAATTCTCTCTAAAACAATTTACTAAGCATTAATCAGAGCGATGACTAAAATCTTAAATCTTCATTTATTAGATTTGCTGGCAACAATAAAGTGTCGAGTTTATCAAGTTACTGTCTCCTGAACAATATATTGAGAAGCCAAAAAGTCAATTTCCTTATATTATTGTACTAGCTGTGTCTGCGCCTTCGTCCTTGTACCTATATAATTTATAGTAAAGCTTCTCTGTGCAACAACATCACACACACTCTCTCTCTCTCTTGCTTTGCTCGCAGTGAACATCAAATAGAAGAAGAAAAGAACAAATAGTGCAATGCTCAGTCAATAAAAAATGAAAGACAAAAATATCATAACAACCACAGTTCACACAAAGCAGAAAAGCATAAAACAAGAACGAAATTTTCCAACCCAAAAAAAAAAAAAAAATAAATAAAAAAATAAAAAAATATATTTTCCTTTAAATTATTAAGTTAAAAATTAATATTATATATTTGATTCAGTACGTCGATTGAAACAAAAGCTAAATGTTGCTCATAATAAAACTTCTTATCCTTCAGTAATTTGATTTTGTATTTAATCAGTGAGATTTACTCTGAAACAAATAAACAAACAGGCGAACAAAAAAAAAATTTCCAAGTCTATGATTTTATTGTATTATATGTATAGATTATGTATATATTAGAAGATGGAAGTTTTTCTATATTTATAGAACCGTTTTTTGAAACAGGTCAAAAAAAAAAAATCTTCTCAGGTCGCTTTCAAAGATTATACCATGATGTGTCTGACATCCATCAATAAAAGTAATTTGTACTCGTATAAGGTAACTTAAATCCTTTCACATTTGAATCTTAAAAAAAAAGTCTATATTATAGTTTGCTGTTCGTCAAAGGTAAGACGAGAAATAGGATCAACACTACAAAGACGCATGAATGAGCCTCTTAAATGATTTTCCTATAAATGATGAATGATTCGGATTACATTCTATTCTAAGGAAATTATAGAAAATCGAGTGACATTTTGATGAAACTAATGATGATGAAAATATTGTATTATATTAATGTACAATAGTTTCTTATTTCTGTTTATACCATGATTTATCAATTGTTATGACTCATTATTATACTATGTATGTATGTATGTTATAGAACAAATATAATAAGTATTCAATTATTTATCAAATTCGGAAACTTAAATTTTCATAATTGTTGCACGTTTCATATATTTTACTATCTTTAATATAATAATTTCTACGAAATTCAAATTTTTGCACGTTGATGCGAGAAATCTTTGTTGTAGATAAACAAATGAACTTAATGACTTTACTTTTTTTTTTAATATTTAAACAAATAGTTTAGATTAATTATTTTTTATTTAATTTTATTTTATATTTGTATTTATTTTTGTTTTCTTGTTTTTGTAAATAAAACAAAAACTAGCAGCAGACACAAAACAAGTTTGACATTGACACTTGATGATATTTTCGTCATTTTATTTTAAACACTATTCTAATTTACACATGTACATACACATGAATGTATATTTGGTTGTTGTTTTATCTTTTTAATATTGTTCTGCTGTGGCATATCGCACGCTCCAGTGACCCACTAGGAAATACTAGTAGACCAAATGATAGCGTCCAGTAATGCGCAACAAAAGTGACAAAAACAAAAAAAAAAATATCAACAATTAATGCTATGTACATAAAATACTGTGTACATAACCATGTAAATATGGTAAATAAGTAGTATGTACATATGTATGTATATAAATATGTATTGTATATTTTATCATATTGGGAAAGGTTTTTATATATTTTCCGTTTTCATTATAATTTTATTTTTTTTTTATTTAGTTTAGTTTAATTAATTTACACATTTACACAATTTTTTTTTATTCATTCATTCATTTATTTTTTTTATGTTTTTTGTTTTTTTTTTTGATTTTTGTATATTTTATCCCCTAATTTTTCTTTTATTGTCATGTCTCTTTCGCGTTTAGTTGCGCTTCACCGGTTTTTTATTTATTATAAGTTTGAAGCTAGCAGCTGCAGTTGTTTTTATTTTTGTTTTTGTTTTTTTCTTTTTTCTTTTTTTTTTTTGTGCGTTTGTATAGTTTTTTTGACGCATGCGTCCCTGGTTATTGTTTGCTTATTCCTTTAAATTTGATTTTGTTAGGCATTTCAATGCATTTTACTTAAATGCTTAATGAAGCAACAACAAACAACGCAAACGCACTAAATGTAAAATAACAATAACAACAAAAAGCAAAGAAACAGAATTACATATATTTTAAAATACCGTCAACTTTTTCGTTTATGCTCTTGCTCTTTATTATTTTTTTTTATTCTTGTAGTAATTTCGTTGCCCGTTGCCCGGACGATGGCTTCGTTACTTGGTTTGTTTCCGCGCTCTTTTTTTGTTTTGCTATTGCCGCTGCAAGGTACAAACACGAATGATTTGTAAGCGTAAGCTAAGCTCTGTGCCGAAGTTACCAATGCCGTTGTCGACCCAGTCGGCGCTACAAGTTTTTTTTTCTTTACCGACGTCGCGACTGGGAACGTGTATTGTGTGTGTGTATTGCGTACAATATTATACCTCGTACAATGGTTGTTGTTGTTGCTGCTGCCGCTGCTGCTGCTGATACTGCCATTGCTGTTGCTGTTCTTGTTGTTGTTTTTGTTATTATTATTGTTAGAGTGGCAGAGTGGCAAAGCCAACGAAGTAAGTAAAGATGGGTTCGTGTTCATTTGTACGTATGACGTTTGTCGCTTTGTCTCTGATTACAGCGCGCGACAGACGAGGAGAGTCCAGTTTTTTCAAGTTGATGTTGCCGCTTTTGTTTTTGTACTTCTGTTTCTATTTGTGTTGATTTTATTCTTTTTTTTTTTTTGTTGCATTAGGAAGGAGTTTTAAGATATAAAAAATGCTGAATTGTTGCTTCTTAAGATACTTTGCAAAACTTTTTCGTTTAGCAAATATTAGCAAAATGTGAAAACAGAAAGAAGAGAGAATAATAATAACCGGCAAGGTTATTTGTTTCAGGTAGTTTTTTTTTTTTTTTTTGTCCAGAATTTGAAGAGTGAGTGGAGTGGAGTAATTATTTAAATTTCTTTTGATTTATAGAAGTTTTAATGTTTTCTGACTTATTCAAATTTAAGATTTAATTTATCAAGTTCTCTCTATGTATGTGTATCTATCCATCTATCTCATGTACAAATGCCTTTGAAGTTTCAGAATAAAGCTAAGCGCGATACTATAAGATACAAGTTCTATTTAAAATGATTCTTGATAAGTTGAGTATATTTTTACAATAACATAACTAAACTTTGATTTTATCAAAGCTTAAATTTAATTGTTGCATCATTTTATTATCTAAATTATAAATTTGCAATTCTATTTTATATTGCTTTATTTTCCATGGCCTCATAAACTAAAATTTTTTTCGATTGTTCCAGTATTTAATAATTTAATGAGCATCACAAACTTCCCTAGCGCTACATCATATACATACATACATATTCAGATTAGGAGGTTAATAATTGGCCAATTCAGGGACATAACCTCAACCCAATTTTGCTTAGTTTTAATTGTTAAAAACTTAAAAATATACAATAAAAAAAAAAATTGTTTAATGCGTCACACAAATGTTTTCTGGAAAAAAGAAAATCTTTTGCCAAAATTCCATCTTAACATTTTAAGTATACTATGTATAGTATTAATTGGGGAACAACTTGCAACAAACCGATGAATAATTTCTATAAAATACATATGGTTTCTCTCCAACAACTGAAGAAGTGATAATAAATTTCACACTTTTAAGAAGTTTACAAAAGGAAGAAAGAAAAGAAATAACAAAACAAACAGTTTAAAATATTGAATTTCACATATGCAGTTAGACTTGGCGACTTAAAGTGTTAAGTCAACCAGTTAGTCAGTCAGTTAGTTAGTCAGTAGCCATAAGAATATAAAATATGTATACAGAAGTACGAGTATATGAGACTTGGGCATCCACTATAAGGAAGACATAATGAAAAACATATGTATTTATGTATATTTCCAAATTTGTCACAGATATATTGATTTGGATTCATATAAAAATTTCTTGAAATACTATAAATCCTTTATGGAAATAGAAAAAGAATTTATGGGTCAAAATTAATTATCTCATGCCATTTGTTGGTTATTGTGTTTCCTCTCTTGTTGTGATCATAGTAAATTTGCTGTTATTTGTTGCCTGGTGACAACTTTAATTTGCTGTTCATAACGTGAATGCAACGCAACCATTGTATGTGTATGTTTATGTGTGAGTTAAAAATAAACTGAAATGAAGCAAATGAATATTGAAACTGCACACACATAAAATGATATGAAATACTCTCCCATAAAGTAAATACGGAATAGGAAGCATTTAACCAGATATTTGATCATAAGTCAGTAGTTGCAGCAACAGCATAAACAACAAATACTATAATATAAACAAAGACAGAAAGCAAAACTACCACAAAAATAACACAAGAAACAATCAGACACATATGTATGTATGTATCTACTTAGATATATACATACATATATATGCATATGTATCTAAATAGTATGTATGATATGTATGTAAGTAAGAAATTTAGTTTTAGCCACGCTTCTCTTTGCTTGGTTTAACTTGGCTTTTACTACTATCAGGCATCACCATTATCTCCATCACCGTCACCGTTACCGCCACCACCACTGGCACTGACCGCGGCTGACCGAATCATGCTTCGACCAACAATAACAAACGCACAAACATACGTATGAGCGAGTACCCGAACGAACTTTGTCTGACCGGACAGGAGATACAAATGGTAAAAGGGATGGACAGACAATATGTATGTATCTATGTATGTACAATATGTATCTGAAACAACAAGCAAGCAAGCAACCAATTGCTCAATGCACCTGACATTCGTCAATTTGTTGTTCATTGTTTTTATTTTTTGTCTTGTTGTTGTTTGCTAGCTTGTTTTTTGGTGTCTTTACTCACTCATGAGCACCTCTCACTTTTTTCATAGTCAATCATTTTAGTTTATTTTTACATTTCATATATTTTTCATTTTTTTTCCGTTTGCTTGTTTTTTTTTTTTTTTGTTTTTTGTTTAGTGATTATTTTGTGCCAATTTGTTGTGGTTAATATCTGTAATTTTTGTTAAATTTTTCTTTTTCTTTACTATTCTCTTATTTTTACAGTTCATTTATTCTATTGAGATATGTATGTATGTACTTGGAAAATAGTACAATAACTAACTGAGATTAATCCAATCAACATCATCATCATCATTATCAGCATTGATAGTGACATGACAACATGAGTTCTTAAGACCAATTTCCAGTTAGTCCAAAATCGCATTATCATCATCTCTTTGCTGATGAAAAAGAAAGAAAAAAAAAAAAATAAAGAAAAAAACACAGTGAAGAAACTAAAGAAATCGACAAAAAAATTAGAAATTTTTAGTAAGTGAAAATATTTTGGAGTTTGAACAAAAGCCAATTCCATCAAATGAATGACCAAATTGGCAAGTGATCAAGATTTGGTTTTTATAGTCGATTATTTTAAACACACAACACCTGCCAATTGCCATACGATACACAAAACTACCTACATATTAGTAGAAAATTGTTCGAAAGTATTTTAATCTCATTTTGATGACTGCTCTCAATCATCATTTCAATCAGTTAATCGGTGTTTGTGCAATTAAATGAATTAACAAATCAAATCAAATTGAATTGTGTCGAAATTTGCATAAAATACATAAATGCTATGGGAAAAAACATACATAGTTGCTAGACATTAAATTCTATTGTTATGCACAATTTCTATTGTTGATAATAGATATTCATATGCTTTTTTTTTTTTTTTTGACTTTTTGTTGCCATTATCATTTAGCGTAAACATTTGATTAGGCTAAAAATCATACAAGTTTTGATTATTTTATTATTTTTAAAAAGCTTTTTTAAGAAATTTTAAAGTGTTGCATACTTTGAGGCTTCGATAAAATACAAAATGTGCGAGAGTTGTTTTGATAGTTTAAGATTGAAAGTGCTTGATTATCATTGAGAATACAATTAGAAACACTAAACATTTTTTTTGGAAATTTTAATTATTATGTTATTCATAAAACAAGTTAAATTAAACTATATACAAAACAATAACAAAACAACTTCTATTAACAAGTGGAACAATACGTTTAATAACATCTAGTAGGGAGTTCGACAGGATGCGATCTTCTCGCCATTCTGACATCTCGATTTCTGCGCCTCTTTAAAATACGCCTGGCTATTACGTTTGGATGATTTACGTTCCGATCAATGTAGTCCTTGGCCTTACGATTAATCACATCGCCGATTTTTGTTATTTTCAAATCGTTCTCGAGGTCCGCTGTGCGCATAAACCATGGGGCTCCAGAAATCCTGCGCAATGCCTTGGCCTGCAGTACTTTGACCTCGGAGATATTTGATTTTGCTGCTATACCGTACACCTGTAAGCTGTAACGCCAAGCAGGTGCAATTATTGGTATGTAGATGTGTACCTTATTTCTTAATGACATTTTATTCCTACTATTTAGAAGCCAACGCAATTTTCTTATTCTCTGTCCGAGCGACTTCGTTATATTTGAGATAAGCGATTTAAACGTTAACCGCCTATTTAAATACACACCCAACTGAGTATAAGCATTGTGGCGAATCACAACGAATAAAAAAAAAATCGGATGAAACTCACAATGTTCGTCTAGCCCCTCTGTTATGTGAACGTCCTCTTCTACTTGTAGGAAGGGTAAATAATGACACCATATTATTAATCCTAAATTATAATATTATTGTAAAAAATAAAGCGAACCGAAGAATACGAGTAACATGAAACACAATTGCATAAAGTAACTACGGTATAGAAAATATTTCAGCAGATTTCTGGTCATAAGTCGACAGCCGCACGTGAAAACACTCTTTAACGAATGACTCGGAAAAGGAGGGTAATAGAGCGAATAATTGCTGTCGGTCCTTCAGCAGTGTGATAACTTACAGTTTTGGGAAATTTCAAATGAAATCGAATAAATAAACAATCTTGAAACTACAGACATCATAAATTTCTATTGACTTTTAAATGAAGGCTAAATCTTTCAGAAATCAGACAACTTTCAATTTTCCATGCCACAATAAAACGTATCTATATTCAATTTACACCTACACTACATTGTTCTGATTGTAACCAAATACATTTTCAACTATCCTCCAATGTAACTGGCAATGACCCGCCCTACTATCTAATAGAAATGCACATGGTTTAAAACATTTTTTTTTTTCTTTGTATTGAACTTAAAATATTGAACTTTTTCTCATTGGTCATTCGAAAGATACGACGGACCAAACGAAATCAAATACAGTAACGAACAGAAATCCTTTCTTCATTTATATAGTAAAGTATTATACAATGCGCAGAATCCTGATTTGTTGTTTCCTACATAGAGCAAAAGGATAACCAATCACAACGCATTCAATTTAAATCATAACAATATCAAATATCCAATCGGTGCGGTTCACAACTCCTACAATGAATAATTAAACTAATTTAAATTTAATAAATTAAATGAAATATAAAAATGAATGCATATTACATTATTGATTTTAATAAATATTTATTTTATTACAACAAGAATTTCAACAAATTAGTTAGTTGGTAATTTATATTTCTATTATATTTTTTCTTTTCTTAAAAACAAAATTAAATTCTTCTTTTAAATATTATTCTACTATATGAAACTCCCTTGAAGTCTCTCATACCCAAAGAAAAGAGATTAAGAAGGATACCAACAGTTGTTTAGCTTCGCTCTCACGAGGACTTTATTTTGGTTCTCTTTTTGTTTTTTTATTTTTTTTTTTTTGTGAAGCTTTTGAGCAAACATTTTGATTTGTTTGTACCTGCGCAGAATGATGAAAACATGCGTCTAAAGCCCCCATAACACCGCCAGAGGTCAAGAAACACAGTAGTCAGCTGCAAAATAACCACCAAACCCAACACCATGTTATCAGGATGCTGCACAGCATGAGTAAAAAGCTCTTAGTTCAATCTGCAGGACGATCCTATAAATACCGAGCATCTGAATAATTCTTTAGCAGTCTTACTGTGGCAGTCATTGTGGATATTTGTGCTCAAAAAGGAAAATAAGATAATAGTGACAAAAGTGAAATTGAAAAGTTTGTCTTAATCTAAAGTGTTTGCTAAAAACACACACTCATTCTATTGTATATCTCTATAGAGGAAGGCACATGTATGTATTCATGAACATAACCGTTTGTATGTCTTTTTATAAGTATTTATCTATCTAAGTATCTGTGTGCAAGTTTGTTATTTTTTTTTTTTTTTTTTTTGCTTGTGTTGCTATTTTGTTGCGCGTGAAATGGTCTCTTTTGGATTTCGTTTCGATTCACATTGTGCGGTTCTTATTATTATATTTTTCTTTTGTTTGAATATTTTTGTATATGTTTAATACAATGATGTCCTTTAAGTAATCAGGAAATTCGAAAAATCCAAATAAAATAAAGTGCTTGTGAAACATGAATTTATTGCTAACGTTATCCTTCCGCATCGAGTTTTGAATATTTGATTGGGTTTAATGCCTTCGGCATTTGCATACAGCTGTGCTATGCTGTGTGTGTGATGTTTTTTGGCGGTAGATGCGAACAAGAATGTTGAAGATACTTTTGGTAAAACATTTCTGAGAAACAAGATGAATCCATTGCTTTTTGTTAAGGGGTTGGTTTTGAAGGAATAAAATCTTTTCCTTAATTCTTATGGATGCTGTGCATAACATAAAATAAAACTCATGATTAGCAAAATACAAAAATGTGTTGAACAAAAAATCTATAAATTGATTTCTTTTGTACGCTTTTCAAGTGCATACTTAGTTTTATAGTTGTGGCACTCAGGAAATCATTTAAGAAAGAAAAGAAAATCAGGTAAAAATTAACCAAAATATTATAGATTCATCTTTGAATGCAAATTTCTCAACAAAAGCCAGCAATAAACAAGAGAATAAAAGAATAGAATAAAGAGGAATGAATAACTTAAAAAAAAAAGGTAGAAAAAATGAGAGTAAATAGAAAGCATGCACAATTTACTAAAGCCAGGGTGGCCTGGCCCCAAGCAGTACTCGTAACATAGACCCAGCCAAGTTGGCCATGGTATGCCAGAAGAGAGTTGCGTTCATCTGTTGTTTTTGTTGTTGGATGAATGTTTGTTTGGGTTTTTTCTTTCGTTGTTACTGCTTTTTTTACACTCGAAGTGTGAAAGTATGTAAGTGGGGGTGTGGGTGTTGATGTGGATACGCTTGTGTATATCTATGTCTGGGTCTGTCTGTGGCTGTGTGAAAAAGCGTCAGTGAGTGAGTTTTTGTCTGCTTAAAGTGTGACGTAACTTTTAAGGTTTTTGAACTGAGTACAGTGGAAAAGTATTGCATAATTTGTATATTACAAAATATTTTTATTTGTACGTATAAACTCTGGTAAACAATTTAAGTTTTTAGAGGACCTATGACAGCATTATTCAGTGCAGCAAAGAGTTTTGATGCCATCATCGTAAAAAAAATGGAATTTATATTTTGATGCATTGGGAAATGCTTGATTTTTCGAGCTAAGCCGGTTCGTTTTCCATCAGATATTGCACTAATCCCTGTAATCTAAGTATCTTTAATCTCAATGTCCTCCAATAGAACTCGCAGAGTGGAGCATAAAAACTTTATTAAATAATTGATTATTTACTATAATTAAACATTTTAAAATCATTTATCATCTTCATTTCACCATATGTTTGTTACTATCCAATTCAAAATGATAATTTCATTTCAATAAGTGTGACGAACAATAACAAGAAATGCATTGCATACTTTTGGGCTTAAATAAAACCACTAAACCAAATTGCTTTAACATTGTAAATTCTTCAAATTTTATGCAATATTAGTGTTCTAAATTGCATTTATTTAATGCAACTTTCAATTTAAACAGAATTAGATATAACATATTGAATTGTCTTTCCGATTGAAAAAAAAAAAGTGACGCTCCAATGACCAATGACCATTAAGTGTCACTGAATGGTAAAGCACTTGAAGTTCTTGAAAGATTGATTGCAAATAAGACAGAAATTCTAAAAATAAGATCAAGCAAGAAATATTTCTTTATTAAGACCGTTGAATTGAAGCTTCTACATATGTATGTATATTTCTAATCCTGTCAACAATATCCCCTAGCATTACAGACGAGACAATTTTTTGTTAAATATTAAAGGAAAAAAACTCATCGGTAGTGATATTTGAAACAGAAAAGAAAACTTAGTTTTTTAGCACGCATGGTAATTTGGATTTTTTTTTTTGTTTTATATAATGTTATCATCATCTGTTTTCAATAAGGTGCCTTGATAACTTTGTGACGTAACAACTGATATAATATTTTTGTCAATAATCGAATATTTTAAAGGAAACAATACTAATTTTTTTATTTGCTTTCAAATTTAAATTAATAAATAATATTAATTTAATCTGTATTCGAAAGCTTGTCTTATCTACTATTACATACAATAAATTTAATGAAAATAATTTTTTAGCATTTATGAACCACGGTGCTTCATTGTAATGCTGTTAATGTCTGAGAAACCTACTTTTGGCAAAGTGCCATATAAAACAGCTGATGATAATCTGCACACATTCATACAATACATATTGTACATAATGTTAATACATCATTATACTCACTCTCTCTCTCTCTCTCTCTCTCTCTCTGTCATTCTCTCTGTCATTCTCTTTTTACTGAGAAGTTTTTACCATAGAGTTACACTTCTTCGAGCCAAATAAAATGAATTTCCTGTGCTTTCTTGTCTTCCGCAATGGCTTCATTTTCATATGCTTTGTATTAAGTTTGAATAGATGATTATGAGAATAACAGAAAATGCATACAAGAGATGTATGTATGTTATAAACAGAATAAATATATACAATGTTCAAAAGACTAAACAGGCGCACAGGAAATGAGTATCTGATAGCTGGAAATTGAAGCGCAAAGGTGATTCTGATGATTTTTCCTTGCAATCATTGCAACTGACAGCAAAAGTAATTGATATTAAATATTTGTAAGGCAATTTGGCTCTACGTACCATAAATACTCGTATACAACTATAATTCATAAGTAAGTGCATACAAAGTTCTTGTGTCAGCAACAGAGTATCCATCGATTATTAATGAAAACCCTAGGAAAAGTACAAAAGTGCATGAGCAAACTTTGAAAATATTATACTTAACTTTCATTTCACCGCTTTCAATATTCCATTCACTACTGTGAGCCCCTCCAACCATTGAATTTTATTGCATTTTCTTGTCACAAGCAGAAAGAAAATAACTCCTCATCCACATACTACTTATACAATATTTTACTAACATTATGAATGATGACATGTTACAAGGATGCACATCTTTTGCTTCAAAACTTTCATAATATGAGTTCATGCTCCTTCTTATTCACTCAAAGCCACACACAAGTAGGAACTCATCCAGTTTAGGAAGTGGTTTGTGGTGAACTTGTTATTTTTTCATAGGCAAATATGTGAATATTCAGGAAATTAAACATGCATGGAAACTTTAAAGGTATCTTTCATTCTAGGATTTTAGTTTGTCAGTTAATGATGACACAAAAAGCATAACTAATCGAGAGAAATAGATTGTCACTTATAACTTGGTAAACTTACAATATAATAAAATGACCATACCAAGTGCATAGCTAAGTTTTACCAGTGAAATTATAAGATTTGTATTTTTCACAAAACAAAAACTGAGATACAAACACCCAAACAACAACAGCAACACAGATAAGCAGAAAGTAGGATGATGGTTCGGATAATTACTGACTACAAATGATTATAAAAGTCACTTGCAGTAATGCAAAGACATTGCCGCATTTCCCATTAACAGGATATTAAAAAGATGACAGAATCTTAATTTATGTAATTTCTTTGGTCAATACAAAGCAAAAGGAAAACCAAGACCATGAAGCATAAACAAATGAACATAAAGTAAAAGGAATATAATCAGAAAATTATAACACAGAAAAAATGATAAAAGACACAAACAAGACAAAATACGATTAAGTTCAGGTCATCGAAGCTTATGTATTACCTTTTAGAGCTCAACTCTTGAAATGAAGGTCAAGTTGCTTATAAAGAAAATATAATTTTAGAATGGTCATTTTATGAAATGTTCTGTACATATTTATTTTAAACAATTGGGATAGAAGCTCATAAATGTTGTTGTAATCAAGCAATGAAAATGCATGAAAATTGTAAGAAAATCGAAATCGAATCGAAATGTTTTTTATGGGAACAACTTCTTCTAAATAGTAATGGTTTCTGACAAAATGTATTGGTCAATCAATCCCTGGTAAATGCTTATCAAGTCCTTACAATTAACAACACACGGTTCCATGCGTTACAAGTATCACAACAGTGTTATAATGGCAAATTCATTCTTGTGTGAAAGATACGAGAAATATTAATTAAAAACGGTGTAGTGGCATGGCTCCCGAAACATGGGAATGTCTTTTGCCAAAACATGTTTTTATGTTTCTGCTATTATAAGAGAATAGTTTCGTATTTTCAATTTAATAAAGTTATAAAAACAAACTTAATCTACAATACTTAATTTTATTAGATTTCCTATAAATACGAAATTACACTTTCTATCTTCATTTATTTTATATTTTTAATAACAAACTTCCACTCAAAAAATCAAATATAAAAATGTATATTATCTTCTTATATTAATTACATTCTTCATATAAAACTTATACTTACTTACGCGTGCATATTCTTTGAGTATAGGGTATACAAAGAAATATGAACATGACAACCAAATGAAAAATGTGCGCAAGAAATAACCAAATAGGGGAAAAAATGAATGTCTCATAAAAAGCAAAAACAAAAACAACAATAATAAGAATAAAAGAACAACGAAATACTAAATGCAAAATAAAAAAAAACCAAAAAACAAAAAGTTTGCCATTGAAGTTAATTACGAATGTCCAATTAAGGAACTGACAGCGAAAGTAGATGCAAAAGTGAAGGGTTGGCGACGTCAGATGGCGATTGCTGGCCACCAGTTGAGATTTAAGTTGACCATTGAAGGTTGAGCTTAATGCAATTAAAAACGGAAATGAAGGCAAACTCTGCGCTGATGTTACTCTGTTTTTTTTTTTTTTTTTTTATGTTTGGTTGGGGTGTTTCCCAGAGGTAGAACAGCAAGCAGACCAAGAGGCAGACAGAGCTACTGATAGACAGACTAACCAACAGACAGACTGACTGATCTAAACTCATTGAACATGAACACTAAACTGAAGACTAATAAAAATGCGCACTAATCAAAATGTACTAAAATGCTGAACTTGACAACTGACACAAAACAAAAAAAAAAAAAATGTTTCGGTCTGAAACTGTGTAGGCTAGTTTATGCTAGGCTAGGCTAGGCTGGGCTGGATTACATGGATGGAGAGACCCATGCGAGATTAAAAAAATGGACATGGCGTATGCAGATTCGTAAGCAAAATTGCATAAACAAAAACTGAAAAACAGAAATGGATATAAACGGAAAAGACAATGGAAAAAGTATTAAGAAGTGCTGACATCAAGTATTTTTTGTTGTTATGTATTGCGGAAACGGAAGTTCAGTGCATAGAAGTATGCTGACAAATTATTACCATATATTATTAAATTATTCTTCTTGTTGTTCATGATGTAGAAATTTCTACGATTTTCACAATTTCCACATCCCTGACAGGCAACAAAAATGAGAGATAGTAAAGTTTCCAGACATTTAAATTTTATTTGATTTAATGCAATAGTAAAACTTGGTACATTTTCACAAATTCCCAAGGCAAAACTATTGAACAAATTTTCTTTTAAGTTTAAGTTTAAGTTTTGAGTTTGGTTTCTTTAATTTTCTTCTTTTTTGAAATGAAAATTGCATTCATTATAAAAATATTATTTTATATTGTATTATTATGGGAAATTAAATAACTAACTGACTTCATTAAATTAGACAATTTTTGGTCATTAAACTCAGTTGGACGGAAAAGTGGAAAAAAAATATCTTAATGTGGAAAAGATTTTCCTAAACAATACAGAAGAAAAGAAACTCAGATGACAATCAAAACTGGAAAACAAAAGAAGGAAAGACTATGTTCACTTAAATAAGGATCATTTACTAATTAAAGAAATGAAAGAAAAATAAATGTGTGGCACGTGATGAAATGTTTCTTGGGAGAAAGAAAGGAAAAAAGATTTAAGAGATGAGGAAAACAATCTTTAGAATAATATTGTGTATTTCTTTGTTAATAATGAATTTTTTGTACCTTTCATAAAATGTATGGTGTTTTTTTCTGTTATTATTGTTTTTTTTGGTGCCTCAGGTGTTTCTTCTTTCCAATTTAGATTAATATTATATGAGTTTGTTGTATATCCCCAATTATAGTGTGTGGTCATATACAATACCTTACTTGAAATGACAATAGAGCTAAACTCTGAATAAAAACAATATTTGTTACTTAGACCAGAGAAAATGATTATTTTTGAAGGATCCTTAGTTGACTACAATGCATACTTAACATAGTTTTATTATTGATTCTTTATTCTTCTGAAATATGCTTTGATTTAAATGGAGTCTTATTTATTAATTTCAAGAGGTAATGCATAATAATTGATAACAAATGTATTCAATGAAATTGTTAAAAGCTTTGCTTTGTTGCCTTTGTTACAAAATTTTGATGAAATTTAATAGGCCATTTATTTGGAAGACCTGACAAACCTTCATGCAGGATGAGGTGGCCACTAACAGAACGAACGAAGTCCTCTTCCGTTCCATTATTTGCTACTTTCTTCCTTGGTTCCTTCACGCTTCTTGCTTTAAGCCACAATGTTTCATTTTACGCCAAGCGGCGTTTATTCAATTCAATTTATGTTTGTGTTAATGCTGATAAGTTTATTTCCTTTTTATATTTAACTTTCTTCAAAATGTTACAACGGGAGGAAAGCGGCATATGGTTGATAATTTTTATGTCTACTTGAATTCAAATTAAATTTGAAAACATCGGCTAATCTTAATTGTAAAATAGATAATGATGATGATGATGATAATGATGATGAGGAGAATGATTGCCTTTAGGAATTCATTAAGATTACATCACAAGGTAAATACAATATTTCCTTATGAAAGAAGGTGACGTCTTAAAATGTATATATTTTGTAGGTTGCTCTTAAGAAATCTCAACTTGTTGTAATTTTCAACATTAAATGTATCTTTTTCAACAATTTTATACTATTTTGCATGCTTTCATTTTCTCATTTGCAAAATTTCATAAATTGTCTTATTCCTGAAAGTTCAAACTCATTAACTTTATAAATTTCAATTTCTTTACTCCTTGATAAAAGCAGAATGAAAATATTAAAAATACAATACAATATAAAACTCGAAGGCTTAACTCTGTAAATGGTGGTTAAAATTTGAACTTACAACGTTTCCCAGAACCAATTTCAAGTTGTTAATATGAAAAGTTGCAACAACTTTGCATAAAAATTAATAATGAGAAGAGAAAGGTGTTTTTTGTTGTTGTTGAAAGAGATTGGATGAAACCAGTGTTCTGCATTAATAGACTTTGAGCAGAAACTAAATTTACATCCTACTTAGTTTATGATGTTGCTTGCCTATTAAATTCAAGCAAAATTGAAAACAAAATGGTCAGAAACTTAATTTAAAGGACAATAATTCTTAATAGGGTAAACTTGTTATTATAAGTAGTAAATGTGATTAAGGTTCAAGGTTTTTATATATCAAAACATATGTTTAAATAAAAGATATAATACAAGTATAAAGAATTTCAACTGAATCAGTACACTGATTTATTCCGATTCAATATTTTTTGTATATTTTTGAAAATGGTAAAATATTCATAGTCTGATACATAAAACTGATGATCAAACGTTATATACAAAGACTCTATTCTTGTCCTGTAACAGGTTTCTATAGAAAAGAGCAACAACAACAAAAATAAAAGAGAAAAGCCTATGCCTGGATACCTTCTCATCTATGGTATGCACAAACGCAAAAGATACACATGAACAATAATACATATGTTGTATACATGAAAATAAAGATTCAATGTGATTTAAAGGTATTAAACACATTCATGCATACACCCCCCATTCAATTAAATTGTATTTACCCTCTTATGTTTTTATTTGTGGGTACCCTAGTGGGGTGGAAGCATGAAAATTTCACTGCTTCACACATGAAATCTATAGAAACTTCAATTGTCCTTTGCTTTTATTTTCTTGATTCATCAGGTTTATTCGGGACTCTTATCTTACAGCATTTGCATGCATGGCAAACTCCTGATTTGAGAGGATATACAACTCTCACACTTACTTTATTTCACGCTTTCTATCAAACTGAATAAAATGTTGTTCTTTTTTTGTTTTTTTGTCATGAAAACTCAAAAAATTGTGATTTCATGTTTGGTCAGTAAATTACAGGTTTCTGTTTTCCTGTTAATTGTATTGATTGCGTTTAAATTAAACGATTTTCTTGCAATGAAAAAATTGTTTAACATTTTATTGACAAATAGACGATTATTGGATACTTTCTTTACTAACTGGTTTAAAAGCTGATTGACAAATTATCTGTAAGGTTGGAAATTCCAAAAGACTCATTAAATAAAATTGTATAAATTTGATTTCTATTTGCGACTCTGAATTTTGATTCTTTTGTATTTTTGAAAAATTGAGGTTTTCCACTAATGTAAACTTCTCTGGAAGACCAATCAATGCTTATGTTATGCCGTCGTATAAATCGAATATAAATACAAAGTGGAGCAACAGACAAAACTGATGCATTGTTGTTTCCTAGTTGAATAACAGATTATGTATATTGTTTACAGTGATGGAAAAATAAAAACGAATAAAAATATTAACAGATTTAAGCGTGTTTAAAACAATATTCCATGACATTTTCAGAATTTTTTCTCAATATTTACAATTTGTAAAATGAGTACTGAGACTAATAAAAAAGACAAAGAAATAATATTCAATAAAATGTCCCATATTGTATAATCGACTAACATTTCAACACTGTAAAAAATGATAAAATGAAAATGACACAAAACTTTGAAACTAACAAAGATTTATTACCATTGAAATGCACAAAAAAAATTATACAAAGCAATGTTATTATTTTACTACAAGGCAAATAAAAAAAAAACTAAGAATCATTTCCTCTAAAACAAATGTTGACTTAATGAATTTTTTCATTTATTTATCCTAAAAAGTCTTAATAGAAGATAATTTCGTGCAAAAATAATGTAAAAATGAAATGTTGCTTATAATAAAATAAATTGCTTGTTTTTGAAATGCGGGTTTTTTGTTGAAAATGTTGAAATGTTGAAAATTAAATTAACCATTATTCAATTAAATATCTTGTAGTGAGGGAATTTACATTCTACACTAACTGAACTTGCAATTACACATATTAAAATAATAAAAGTTGTATTAGACACAAATAATTTTAGAAATAACTTAAGCAAAATTTAATTAACTTTATATAAAAAAATCTTATAATCTAAAATATACAAGTGTGTAGGTATATTTTTATGTAACTACTTAGGTGTTAAATTAGGTTACTTTATATACTTAGTTTTTATATCTTGTGTATAAGATATTATCATTTTATTGTAATGATTTCACATCATAGTAATCATCATGGAAATGAACAAGTCTTGAGTTGTAAGGTGCTTAAATTTGATGGTGACAAGTCTTTTATTATCCTAAATATTTCAAATTAAAGTTATACGATTACTGAAAAACGTAATCATCTCACAATTACCTTCCTATTACCAAATCTATAAGACCAAATTTATCTTTTTTACTTAACAACTCGTGTAACTTAACAAAAAATTAAATCAATTGAACCCATATTTGATATATTGTATGTAATTGCCATAAAAACCTATGAGTGTTTTTGTTGAAAAACTTTTGCCATTCTTGTGAAATTCAAATAAAACTTCACATATCAATTTTAAGTAGCAATACAATAATATTGTACAAAAATTTGAGTCATGCAAGGTATTTTTTGCATAAAAAATTCAGTAAAATGAAATTCATGTTCTATTATGTTTTAAGTTCCTTTTTTAGGGTTCCGTACCAAACGGCCGTCCGCCCTCGAGTCATATCTCATGAACCGTAATAGCTAGAGAGTTGAAATATTCGCAAGAATATGCAGTTCCATCCGGGCATCAGCAAAAAATACTAAAACTAAAATATTTTCAAAAACTTAAAGGGGTCCCCATACAAGAAACATTTTTTGTTTTGTTTGTATGACAGCAATACTATCCAGTAATCCCAAGATCTTGAAATTTGGTAGGTTGCTGGCTATACAACAGAAACTTGTATTGGCGAAATTACAGTTTAATCGAACCACTAGGGAGGGTACCTCCCATACCAATTCCCATTAAAATTCAGGCTCTTCTTAGAAAAACTTTTTTGTTTTTTGGACTATTGAACTGAAATTTAGGCGCTATAAGTTTCTGATAGAGGCACGGTACATTTGTTGGAATCAGTCAAATCGGCTTACTAGGGAGGGTACTTCCAATACAAACCTCTATTAAAATTCAGGTTCTTATTAGAAAAACTTTTTTGATTCCTGAACTATTCAACTGAAATTTAGACACTATAAGTTTTTGATATAGGCACTATACATCTGTTGGAATCAGTCAAATCGGCCAACTAGAGGGAGTACCTCCCATACAAACCCCAATCTGGTACGGAACACTCCGAATCCGAGTCTGACTCTCTGACTTGGCCGTTTTTTTTTTTCCTTTTTCTCGAGTTATCATTAATGAAGTTTTTATTATACAATAAATAAATAATTAAATTAAAACAATTGCATATTTGTATGTATACCTGCATATATGTAAGTAGATACAAGTATTCTTCTCATCGAAAACATGCGCTCATGTTTCATTTATCTCTTAATGCATATGTAAGTACTTTATATCCATAAGTATCATGACAATAAATGAATGAATGAATCAGCAACAAGTAAATCATTTGTATAAAGTACAAGAATAACATACAAGAGATAAAAGGGAAAATATTACATTCGGTATTCGTTTCATACCCTTTAAAATTTACTTATTTATTATATTATCTCTTAAGGAAAGAAATATGTTTGATGAGACACATACAATAACTTAATTAATTCCTCTTGGTATTTTAACAATTTCCTTATAAGTACGAGTATATACAATATTTTATTATACGAATATATTGAGTGACTTTTGTACGTAAGTAGTATCTTCTTTAATATGTAGTAATGAAGTACCAGTGTTTTACGTAGTAAGTAGATTACGAAAATCATAATAAAATGATAATACCATTCATATGAAGTATAAAGTGCAAAACTAACAAGAAAAAAGAAAGCTACGCCGAAGTTATTATACTCTTCACGTACCCTTAGAAAACTGGAGAACTTGTTCGCGGACAGATGGACGAACAAACGGACATGGCTTTATCAATTCGTCTTTATCGAGCTGATCAAGAATATATGTATGTATGTAGTACTTAATGGGGTCTCCGATGTCTCCATCTGTAGGTTACAAACTATATGACAAACGTATAATATTGTACAATACTATTAACTGCATGAAGAGTATAAAAACAAAACAAGCAGTCAAGTAACATATACACAGACTTAATCGAATAATGACGAGTATCGTTGGAATGGGTAAATGTGTTTTGTATGAACAATTGAAGGGACGTGCGTGGTCTTGAACGTTTATTTATCAATCTGACTGAACAGACTAAAGCTGAATGGTTCATAAAAAGTTAACCGTCGCAATCAATATGATGTGACACGACTTGCTCGAATAGCAACGTGATTTTTCAGCTGTAATCATCTGAACAATGGGGCTTTGAATTATGAATGGGAATATGTCACAAATTGTTACACTTAAACATTTCTATCTACCTTATACTACTAGTCTGCTGTAAATTTGGAACAATTGTGAGGAAGTACTCAACTTAATAAAAAATGACTAGTTTAACCCTGTCATAATCAACACACACCTATGTATGTATATACATATGTACATACTATATTTCTGTATCATATAGAAGGGAATAATACTGACCATAAGTGGTCCACTAGCCATCAAAATAATGTTTGCCCCAAATAATATTCATATACATATGTACTAGTATATTCAGTGTTTCTTATTATGTAATCTGCATATTACAAATTTAAAAATAACCTCCCACATTCAATTATAATTATTATTTTTAATCATCATTTTATCAGAATGTTTCTTATTCTATAAAGAAATATCCTAAAAGGTTTGGAATCACAAACAACGTCATGTGTATTTGCTGATATAAACCCCAAACTCTCAGTTGTTGAGCTATCAAGCTGAAGAAAGACATTATTATCGTCCAAATATAGATGATCTGTCGGAATGAGAGTTCTTCGATAACTGGAAGAAGTAGGACCCATACAAAATTCTTCTTAAAATCAAAGGTTATTATGTTAAAGCAAAATGTATTTAGTTTTAAAATCATTCATGCTTAAGCTTTGATAAGTCCAAGGTTACCTTAATTCTTGGCAATTTATACATATACAAAAATTGGACCGATCGACTTTCGATGTATTGTATGCCACTGCCATTGTAAGAATTGCATTAAATTGTTATTTCGGAGATATAAACTGTAAAATTGCCTACTACTACCATAGGAAGATACCGTCTTTTGGTGGATCACAGTTTAAGAAACTATACATTAGATATTTAAACTAAATCCCACGAATCGATTTAAAATGCCAATTAACACAAATATGTATACTTAATAAGCAAAAGTTGGATGTGAAAGTTATGTCAACTTCGGTGAACCGATGTTAATGTTTTGTTATTTTTAGATGTGCATAAATCTAACGAATCGCAACTTACAATGCACTCTATGCTTACGAGAAGCTTGCTAACTAGGTGAATACACAAAAACTTCCAAACTTATAATAAATAAGAGTGTGAAAGAGAGAGGGAGATATCGAAATAAGACTAAACTTAGTTCGGCTTAACACAGATTAAATACATTTCACCACGTTTGAAAATTTCACCTTCCTCGTTTGCATAAGGAGAAAAATAAATAAATTGAAAATTTAAGAATTTTTGGAAAATAAAAATTAAATATGAATTATCTCCGATTCTGTACTGATTATCGCTGTAATATTTTACCAGATGATGAGTTAATGGCTTTAGAAGAATTTCTCATATAAAAGTTGTTTACGAAAATATTTTATTTTTTGTTGGGGATATGGCAATAGAAATACACATTCTGTGAAAAATTTCAAGTCTCTACCAAATTCGTGACGATTTGCATTTTTTCACTCAAATTTTTAGTATAAATTTTTGCCCAACGCCGCTAAAGAAGTTTCACTTCAAAAACTCGATACCACAAAAGCTGAAAAAATAGCTTGCGGCTGCACGGACAGGCATGACTTAATCAATTATGTTGGCGTTTGCAGTCCAAATATCGTATCAAAATGATAATACCCATTCACATTTGCTGCGAAAGGTATAAAAAATATACATATGTATGTAAGTACCGCTTACTTTAAGCACGTCTGAATGTGTGATTGCTTGTTTGGTTTGTATGTATGCATGTATGTATGTAACTACAAACCATACTTGTAAAAACAGCTGTTTACAACAAGAATAACAACAAAACACAACACAACACATATACACAACAGTAATAACAAAGCAGACACAGCAAGCGAACAGAGGAAAAACGCAAAGCAAATACAGCAAGCAAGCGACGCTGACTTCGACGTCAAAAACCCAACACAGCCAACAGTAACAACAACAACAACAACAACAACAATATCAAAATCAACACAGAAGAAAAAGCACAGACTGAATAAACCGTTTTGCGAATTGTGCTCGCTTCTTAATGCGAGTGCTTTAACTTATTTTGCATTCATTTTGAGCGGGAGTCAAAATCAACACACTTGTCTCGCAGCCGCGCTCTCCATCGCTCAGTCGCTCACGTTGCTCTTCCTTGAACTTTTAAATATTTTAACGGAGTTTCTATACTTTTTATTGCAATTTTTTTGTATTTTACAAAAACAACAGACAAAAATAAAATAAAATAAAATAAATACATTTAAAATGAATTTAAAAAAAAATAATATTATAAATTCAATGTCATTGACCTTGTAACACTCATAAAATAAAATATTAAAAAAATTAATACAATTTAAGGTCTCAAATCAAAGTGAAAGAAGAACACACAAATTTTTAATAAAGTATAGCAATCGAAATATTGCACATGTTATTTATTACACTCGATTTCGAGGTGTGTTTACCATATGAGTATAAATTTCTATTATGTATGTGTGTGTGTGTGTGTGTGTGAGAGAAAGAGTGTGAGTGTTATCAATTGTGTTTTGTTTAAGCAAAAGAAAATAACAAAATACAAAAATAATTTTGTTGATTTGTCGGGCTATTGAAGTTTTTTTTATGAGTCCTAATCTTATATTGAGTCTATTAACGAGGTGTTGATTAAACAACAGCCACAAGTGCCAATTACATCCATCCATCCAATGTTTGCTTGACAATGTCATCAAAAAAATATAATACAACAAGTACTTATACCCTACTAAGTGTAGTACTATATCAAAAAAAAAAAAAAAAAAAAATCAATTATTATTTAATAAAAAGCCACAAACGGAAATTATTAATTCACAATTCATGTAAATCATTCAACTACTATTCATCCCTTGATCGATCTGATCCATCCATCCAATTTGCCATGTTTGTTTTTCTATCTTTTTATCATTAAGTTTGTTGTTAACACAAAACGCTCTGTATGTAAGTAAGTACATACATAAGTGTTGCTCAAGGGCAAGAGGAAGGGAATTCATGTATGTAAATATTATTTATTAACACGTTTTTGCGGTTAAAACAAAAAAAAATGCGTTGGTGATGTGATTCAATAGAATTGCTATCAAGTATTGAAAGCGTGCGAGAATTTGTTGGTTTTCGTTATCGGTTTATTATTGCCACAATGATAAACCAAAATTACTACACACAGATTATGAGTCTATCTGTGAGTAAAATGAGGACAGACACACATACATATTTAAATGTGACATATGTAAGTATGTATTTCCGATAATCATTTTTTTTACATCAGTGTCAACATCAAAATTAGAACGGTAATCATTTGAAAATCAACATGCAAATACTTTGTAATCCAGCTTCGCTAAATACTACATAATGTAGAATAAATTTTATATATTAGTACTTACTTACATAGGCTTAAAGTCTTTGAAATACTAAATATATAATCAAGTGGATTACAGTTTAATCAAAGGAACCACCAGTAAAATCAGGTTTCAAACATAAACCGAATTCAGGATTGTCTGTTCTAAGGACAACTCCAATAGAAGTTCGTCACTCCTGTTTTAATTGGGCAACAGGATAAGAGGTCACATATGCTGACTCATAAATTTATTAGCAGACCATGGGCATCATCGGAACTTATAAACTTTATAAATATTTAGAGTCAAAATTGCCCACAACTCAAAACATATCATATCATGTGATGATAAAATATCTATCTAACCAATTGAACCAATGATTTTGTAATAAGACTATTTGTTGAAAGTCATAAAAATTCATCTTTATACAACACTCAGTAATTATGAATGTGGATATGAATGAAATATTACTTTGTATTGGAAATTAGAGTATACAATTTTAACTATAAACTATGCTAATTCCAATAGCAGCAATGTTCATTAAGTTCAATGGCAATGCATTTTTACACCAACAACCTTTTGCCCGATCCATCATCATCATCTGTCTGTGGCAAAACCCTTTCAAATTCGTCATTTGCTGTTTTCGATATGCCCCTCTAATTACTCTTTTCACTTATTAAGCTATTCATGCATTCATTCATCAGGCCAAAGCAAGGACTAAGTTTAGTCGATTTTAAAGTGAAATAAAGCGTGATTCTTTACACAGTCAAGTGGTCAAAGTTTCAAGTGAAACCTTTTCGTTGGATAAATGATAGATAGATTCAGTTAATTGTTGTTTTGTTTTTAATTTGATGTTCTTCACTCTTGTTTGTGTATTAAGCGCGCATAGTGAAAAAATGTTTAAAGTTTTCGCTCCATGAAGATACATAGCGCTTCAGTCACCACACGGACAAAAATAGAAATTAAAAAAAAAAAAGCAGTAATTCTATTTGAAAAAAGAAAAGTATGTTTCGTAGAATAAAAGATTCTTGCTTTGTATTTGTACTTTGAATCAATTTGGAGAATCAGTTCTGGTTTAGTTTTGAGGTTTATATAGAAATCAACGCAACGCATATTTCAAGTTCCATTGGATGATCATTAACGCCTTCAATGTTTCCACTTCTAATTGAGTTTTGTCTGACGGCCAAATTTTGCTTATCTCCTCCTCCATTGCTGAAGCTACTGGCAAGCATAAAATGTATTAAACGATTTTAACCAATTCTTTGTAATTGCAATGACATGATGGCATGTTGCCATTAACTTTTCGCTGTACGCCATTTTTGTGTATTTACACTCGCCTCGTGTTACTGCTGTGCATTGCAGTTAATAAATTTGAATTTCGATATTTGAAAAAATACAAAAAATTTTATGTTTTCCCTGTATAAACGCAGCATTTTAAGGAAAAAAAGAAACAATATACAAATTTGGAGTATAGATATGAACATGATTAACTTAATGTAGTTTTTCACAGATTCTTGGTATTGTCCAAATTGAAATCTTCTTACAATAAGAAATCCAATACAATCGGTAAACATTTCTATTCAAGTTAAGTACAATACTATCTGAAACGTGCATTCATAGCTGTTTATGTTCATACAATACAATACATTTATCTAATAAACAAGTAAATGAGTTAGTGAATATAATACACACATATGTATGTATATGAACATGTGTATTTATGTGGGTGTTTGGATACAAACTTTCACACATACAATGCAAGTCGCGCATTTGTTGCTTAATTGATTCATAATCAAATATAATTTTACAATTTAATTAACTTACAGAACAATCCTGTCCTTGTCTCCATCAGTAGCTTAAGGTTATATTCACTCATTCATTCATTCATTTAATCAGTCCATTGTTGTATGTCGTTGTCTATTATGACTGCGTTTTAATCAATTTGCTGCTCACGTTGACATTAATTAAAGATACAAATTTCTTTAATTTACTCGTATTTATTTTTATGTAAAATAAAAGAAATTCAATACAATTTGTCAAATAAATGAAATAACAAATGCAAATCAAAAGCTTAATTCAATTAACATTTTTGAAAATATTTTAAATACTAGAAACGAGTTTAATTAGCATTTGCCATTAAGTGGGAAATCCACTTTTAAAGTATTTTATTGTAATTCAACTGAATTAAAGTGAATCACAAGATTTCATTCTCAAGTTGTCAGAGTCATTATTATATGTACTTGTAAAAATACAATATTTTATCTATATATAAAAAAAAAAATATATTGTGTAATAATAAATGAATACATGATAAAAAGTATTTAACTGAATGAATCAACCATCAACCATCTACAAGTTTTGGCTGAAAAATACTACATACAATACTACAAACATTTGTATGTGCTGAAATCATTTCTAGTTATTTCTCTCTATTTAAGAAAAAAATGTCAATTTTTATAAGGAACATGATTCAACTCGATGTACCCGGTGTAATCAATTCTGTGCATTACAAAACTTACGTGAAGTTGACAGCATGAGATTGTAAGAACAAAAGATTTTCCAATCTCATATTGGCTGAAATTTTGTATGTCATGTTGAACATGTGTAAAATAAGTATATTTATCATGAATCAGTATTGTTAACGAGAATCCCTTCTTATGCAAGAAAGTTTGCTATTAACATAGGTTCTTGTTGCAGTGATATGATAGTAATTTGATAACCCATTGATTGAATTTAAACTAACGCAAATGATGTCAAATTGTAATACTTAAATAACGCAAATATTTAAATTTCTTGTATGTTTAGAAAGTGTCATTGATTCATATTTTTAAATGTGACTTTAAAATGTCTTGAATATGAATATATTAAATATTTTATAATATACTACTAGCGTTGCCCGCCAGCGTCACCTACTGGGTTCAAATATAGTTAAGAACCATTATGGTGACCCAATAAGTACAACAAGAAAATTGAATCAAAATTTATCCAGACGTTCTCAAGTTTTGCGCTTAGGAACGCATTTAGTTTTGTAATTTTATTATATAGAAGATTTCAGATATAACGTAAAAGGTATTAACACTTTATACAGTTGCTTGGCTCCATAAAATATATGTACCTATATGATCTCAACACATATGTTATTGATATGCATATCATATCATGAAGAATATCGATATTATGTGATTCTTATAGTTCCATGTAAATAATATATTCCAGTTCTACAGAATGGCTATCCATATAACCTTAGCATTGAGGGAATTAGTTTTTAAGTGAATATTTTCTTTATATTTAATTTAGAAAGCTGAAATTCTACACAAAAAAATAGTGGCCAATAGGATAAAAATATCATAAATCATCCATATAAGGCTGGAACACAAAATTGCATAATATTTATGGAAATCATTTCATTTCTTGAATGACACGCAAACAAAATCTGACAGAGAAGCATTAGATTGCTTTTAAAGTAAAATATTTTTATAAAAATTGTTGACCACATAAAACAACATGAAATGATTGTTTTTGTCGGAGTTTATCTGATTTAAGTATATATACTTGTACAACGTTTAACTATCATCTAAATAGATCATTAGCAAAACCTTGAATTTTGTAACCTTGACAAAATAGATTTAATTCTATGAAATGAAACTAAAATAACTATTTTGACTTGGTTTCAATTTAAAAACTTCCGCCTGACCGCACTTACGTGGTTGCCCTCAATGTTCATACAAATTTAGCTACTTACAAATACAAGTACACGGATATGGGTTTGTTGAAACGTTGCCTTAGTATTTCATCTGCGTTGAGGAAAATGTAAAAATAATTTGTTCTATAAACATGTACATACATATATAAAGTATCTCTATATACATCCAAGTGTTTTGTATTGAAGTGTGGAGATTATTTATGCAACTGAGGTTTTTATAAATTATTTACTTGTGTAAGAGTGTTTTTGTGTAATCTAGTAGTTCCAAGAAGTATGAAAGTATAATATGAATGTGTAATATGATAAAGTTATATAACTTTTTTCCAAGAATTTAATTTTTATCACTTAGTGCAATTTTTTACAATGCGAATAACATACAAACAGAAAAAATTGTTGCATGCTTTTGCGCGCAATGCATTATAGTGTTTTGCAATTGACATTGGAAAAATTACAGTCAATTATTTGTAAATTGATGCGATTTGCATTGAAGAGATCTACTTAAATGTCATTAATGAAAAATAGAAACTAACAAAAGTATTCATTATTTGTTGTTTATCACAAAAACTACAGGAATTATTATTGCTTTTGTGATTTTATAACATGCCCTCATCACTTATGATGATGATGATGATGATGAGTATGATGTAAATTGAAAATAATACACAATGAAAATTGATTATTAAATTGGCTTGCGTTATTGCAGAATAAATAGAGCTCATTTCCTCTGTTTCTCTTTCTCTTTCTCTCTCTCTCTCTCTCTCTTTCTGTCATCATTTGTCATAAGTGCAATCTTCACTGACTTTGCTCAAATCATATAAGCTACTTGACATGTTTGTAGTATTATACAAATACGTAAATCCTATACTTGAACTTGACAACAATCGCATCATCATGCAGATATATTGTATACAATTGCTACAGAAATGTAAATAAAATAAAATTGTTAAGATACATAACATATTGTATTTAGAAAACCTCCACCGAAGAGCTTATTTTATTGCATTCAACTAGTGTTCAAGCAAATCAAATCTTATTGTTAATATATCATATATAATATAAGTGCTTAGTATATTTTGTATTTCCTTACAGCAAAAAAAGTTGCAACAAGAGGATAATCAACAGAGCACAAGGTTCCAACACTCATCATAAATCCCTTACTGTACAACAAGAACAAGAACAACAACAATAACAATAAGAAATATAATAACAACAGTAACTGCCTACTCAAGGCTGTCAATACATTTACCACCCAGCACTAGCAGCAAAAGTAACAGCACCACCGAATAATAGGGCAAATAATACCAAACAAAACCAGATCAAATCAAACAAAAAAAAAATAAATTATACTTATTAAAGAATTTAACACTCATAATAAGCACAACCGGCCAATTAGTGAGAGCTTTCCAACTAATCCTCTCAAGCAAACAACATAAATCAAATCAATAATAATTCTAATTTATATTTCAATAATCAATAATATTACGAGTTAATTAGATGACACTCGAAATGGATTTGAAGCACAGTGGCAATGATATTGAAATTGTCGATGCCCGTGCATCATGCAGTACTTCAACGGATCTAAATACTAATAACAAGGAGAAGAAAGCTGCTAATAGCACTATTAATCAACCAGCCAAAGGTAAGTAAAAGACTATATAATCCAAAATAATAATCTATATCACTATCGTATTCATATGACGAAAGAGGTTCCATAGTTTCTCAAACAAAAAAAAGACATTCAGCCTTAAGCGGACCATAGACATACAATACAATATATATTGCGCAATAATTAAATGCATTAAAGTTGTCCGTTTTAGCAATATTAAATTAAACTATTAAGCTAAATACAGTTCAGAGAAAATATATTGAACTGAATATATTTTCAGTTGCTTTCAGATTCTAAAGCAATTTGTATGGAAAACTTACGCTGAATTCGGTTTTCAGTATCTACAAGAATCAAATTTTTTATTGTATAACAAAAAATTTAGATATTTATTGTACTTGACGGTAAATATTATAGTTTTCAATGTGTAAATTTAAAAAGAAGTTTGTCGAAATGGCAATAACCAATGAAAAGACAGACATTCATTATAAATTTTATGGTCGTGCACCATTTACTAAAGGGGCCTTTGGGAGATTAGATGGAAATAAATATTACAAATCTATGTTCGTTTTCCACAAATCTTATCATTTGATATTGTATAATCTTAAAACGTTCAACTTAGGTAAATGTGTATATCCAATTTTTGCGTCATATTATTGTATTTTTCTCAACAGTCTTAATATTTTTATGCAATCCGTTGGCATCATAAAATTGTACGTCTATGAGCTACCTTAATCAATCCAATGACATTTTTTTTTTATTACTATACCGAAATATGATTGTCACATGCTGACTTTAGTATATTTTCCTTTGAAAATGCAATGCGGTATCATTCAGAATCATTCACATTTTCACCAAGTCCCTTAACTTCCTCCTTAACTTATTATAGAAAATAACGCACACTTAAGTTATGTTGATTTTTGTGGCACTTGCAGCAAGCGACTTGTTTTCGTATTGTCATGCAACTCTTGACGCACATTGTCCCTGTTGCAATTGCCAAGTTTGCTTTTGGGTACGGCGTCGTCGTCGCAGACAGAGACTAAAACGTCTTCGTCGCCGGAATAGTCCTACGGTCATCCGTTTCTATGAAGAAGTGACACCGACCGGCTGTTGTTCAACATGTTGTTCCTCGCTGCTATCACCCCATTGGCAAATAAGTATGGCCATGTTCACTTATATCTTACATAAATATGTGTGTTCTTGATGTATGACTTACTATGGCTGTCGTCTTTGTATGTGTTTGTGTAATTTTATACGTGAGAACACGTTTTAAGAACAACAAAATCATCAACAACAATTGCTTTCAACAATTTTATCCATGGTTAGTGGACTTAGCACGTGAAAGTAAACAAATCAAATAAGTAAATAAGCTGGAAATGAACACGTCCCCAATTAAATACCCTATACCTCCTACCATCTGCCTTAAAAACAATTCCGAAGAAAATGAATATAAAGTAGAAGAGAACATTAAGTTCGGTTCATCGAACTTTACACACCTTTCACCCATACAATTAATTGGGTTTATTGTCATTTGAAATCGATTTGTGAAGTTTAAATATTTTAAGAAATGCAAGAGTTTTATAATCAAAAAATTATTTTTGTAATATTAAAAGGTATATAAGTATGTTAGCTATACAAAATATTATTTTGATCTGTTCAATTTTTGAATATATTTAGGTGAATTGTTAAATTAACTTTGGTCTCAACAAATCCTTAACACATCCTTAAGCTGATCTTGCAAATAAAAGATCACTGCCATAACTTTATTTGCTTTAATTTTTAAATGAAATTTGTAAGGGGACAATGTAGAATTCTGGTATTGGATTACCCGATTTCGGCTCGTAGCATGCAACATACCAATAGACAAAAAGATGAACAGATTCTTAATGTTCGATTCTCCTTGTCATGCTTATCATTTCGATAAACTTAAAATTTACTTTATGGGATCTCAGACAAACGGTTTCATGCTTTATAACATCAAATTATTGTAAATTCATTGTAGTGTAAAAACTAAAATAAAAATTTAAACAGAAATGGGCTTAAGTGTCACTGGTCTTTGCAAAGCACGACACTTTTATTCTGAGTTTCCTTCATGTTTTTGTTTTTATTGTGTCCATTTACAAGGGAAAAAGAAGACTCCACGACTATAAACTGAACATTTCAAATCATGCCCATATGCATTGATTTCTATTGTAGGACTCTGATTTGAAGGAATTGCTTTGCAAAAGATTTATATACAAATTTTATATTGTACTTTCTGAAAAAAAGTTCTATGCAATAATTATGTATTACAAATTAATTCATTTATTTTATCTCTAATACATAATTTTCACTTTTTTAATTCTAAGGACATATTCATTAAATTACAACACAAGTTTCTCATAAATTGTTACCCGTGGACCTGCAGTGTCCTAGTCAATGAATTCTTAGCCCGTTTCTTCTGTAGTTTACAAACATATACTTAAGAGTACCCACCCAAACCGAATATACCCAATTTTGATACAGGGTACAAAGAAATAGAAGAGTACAAAAATGGATGAAAAAAGAAATCAGAATTTTTATGTTAAAAATAAAACTACACTTGACCTTGCTTTGCGATATTTTCTCTTTAAACTTGTATATTTGTATATATATACTTATTTGGTATAGTACGGGTGTCTCAATGTGCATACAAACATGCACAGTAATATGTATATGTATGTATTTGTTTATGTGTATGCATGTTGTGTTTTTTTATACTTAAATTTGTAAGTGTATGTTTATCCTTGCGCATAGACACACAAAAGCTACTGACGCGTTATTTAACCTTTGAACTGCATAACTAAGACTTTTAATCCAAGTGAGATTTGTGTTTCTCACTTGTTGGCATTGCAGGTCAGAAGGTGGCTAAGCGGAAATCTTACTTACTTATAACTTATGTCTATTACAATGAAAGAAACAGTGTTGAAATGAATGAAAATGACCTCAATTAACCATAAAGTATTATGTATACATATTGTATTTACAAAATAATTGTCCTTAAAACAAATTGAAATGAATTAGTGATATTCTATGTTGCAATTTTTTTTTTTTTTTTTTTATAAAATATAAATGTGATGTGCCTATGTTTTATGCTAAACATGAACGATTTGATAGAGTTTTAAGTGATTTACTAGATTAAAACAAACTGCTGCTAGAAGACTATAAACCTATTAATCCAACCACTCATGATTTGTGTTAATTAAAAAAAAAAAAAAGTTACTTCTAATATAACAAACAAATCAAACACATATATTAGAGTTTATAAATTAGTAGACAATTACAAGAATTTTAAATGATTTCTTTGACTTTGAGTTGAGCTGAAACTACTCAATAATTCAACAACTCGAAACAAACAACTGACTGGAATTGCTTTGAACCCAGTTGGTCCATGCGAAAGTACTAAGCCAGACAGATGAATCTAATCTAACCTGAAATGGATTAAGCTAAATCGATTGTCTTACTACAATACTTTGGTTTGGTTTGGTTTGGTTTTTAAATATTATTTTATATGAAGGATAAGGTAAGGTTGTAAATATTCTATCTATTCTGTCTCTCTCTCTCTCTCTCTCTATTGTTTTTTTTTTTTTTTTTTTTTGTATGTCAGTCAATATGAATTTTTCAATGAAACTCTTGTATTTTCATACTTTCTAAGTATTTATTGTCATGTCTCTTATATGTTTTTTTTTTCTTGTTTTAAAATGTTGTTGTCCCTTATTTATTTAAAAATTAATTCCTTTATCTATACGCATATATATATTTTTACAGAGTATAAAGTCTACAAACGACGATGGGCCATACTCGCTTTATTCGTTCTATATTCGGCATCAAATGCGATGCAATGGATTCAATACAGCATCATCAATAATATTGTTGCAAAGTAAGTTGCTTTAAATCAATAATTAATCTGAAGGTACTAAGTTATTTAATCAAAATTGTGAGTAAAATATACATGAGTATTATTGCGACTTAAATAAATTATCTAGTTAAAACTAGCAATCGGAATTTTGTCGTATGCAGAAGTTATGTCTTTAAACCAAACCAGTTTTTTTTGACCAATATTCCATCCGTTAAAGGGAAAGAAAAACTTAAGAAAACATTACATTTTTAGCGCTTCTTCTTATAGCTCATTAGTTTTAGAAAGTTTTACATAAATGCCATAATAATTTTTAATTAAAAAGTTTTCAACGTATAAAATGTTTAACAGCTTCACCAACTGTTTTACTAATGAAATTATTATCATATTCAAATGATATATTGTATGATATATCATGTACCATACTTATACTTGTATGTATATAAAACAGATAAATGTTTAGATATGCGCGCATACCAAGTTTTCTAAAGATTCACATAAGTAAACTCTCAAATGGGACCACACACCATGTTTAATGCTTAAGTTTACTGATATGAGTACATAAGTCTACAACAACGTACAATATAAATCTACATTTTAAAAGACACCAAAGTATCAAATAAGTAGTACATTTGCATAATTACAAAATCTTGTCTTTCTAAAATATTTCAAAATTGTTCAACATATAATTTATTAATATTTTTAAGTAACCATATGCATTCATCCATACTTCGTACACCTTTTAAGTTTATTAAAACATAATTGCTTCACATTTCATAACAGTCCCTTGATTGTTGTTGCAATGAAAACTATTGTTCTTTTCGATAGGAAAATGGGAAATACAATATAATCTATATAATTAAACGGCGAACATTGAATTTGTGAAGCCTTTTCTGAACCGATTTTGATAAAAAAAATACCAATTGAAATGTATTCTTCGCAAGATGTGCAATATTTTAATATTAATAAAAAAAAAACATTTTAATCTTAAATTTTAATTTTTATTGGAAACCCATCAAAAGCTTTAAATTTAATTGTAATAATATTTCTTATAAATTATTTAGATATTATGGCATAAGTGATAAATGGGTTGACTGGACCTCAATGATATACATGATAATATATATACCGTTAATATTTCCTGGAAGTTGGTTTTTGGACAAAATGGTACAGTAATCAGTAATGAAAATCAAAAGAATTTCTTTATGTATTTTTGTTTTTTTTTTTTATCTATTTGTAGGGTTTACGCATAACTGCATTGGTTGGTATATTTGGTACTTGCATTGGCGCTTGGATTAAAGTATTTTCAGTTAGTCCAGATCGTTTCTATATTGGTTTTATTGGTCAATCTGTTGTGGCACTTGCACAGGTGAGTAATTTATTCATTATTGCCTTAACATTTTCGTTTGTAGTTTGAGTGAACTAAAAAGTTGACAAGTTTCTTTAATTAAATGTCAAGTATTGACATTTTGGTTTTCCTTTTGTTACAAAATCTCATTAAAGATGACAAGTTTCTTAATATGTCACTCATCGTATATTTTCTTTTGTCATAATTAGTCCAATCATTGCAAATTTCCTTTCAAAAATACATAGTTAATTTTATCATAATCAGCATTTTTCATTTATTAATTAAAAGTTTTTAATTTTAAATTTTATATCTCGTAGATTGACTCTTAAATATTGTTATTTATTACTACGTCAATGCATTATTTCTGTTCAGTATTATTTCAATGGCATCCAATTCAATTAGTGACATAATGCATTCTAATATAAAACATAAGAGCAAAGAAAATTTCATTACGCCATATTATATAAAAATATTAAAAGCATCAATGTCCACATCATCAGTAGCAAGAAACATTATTAGAGGAATATTGTTTTATAATCGCATTAACCACAAATTTATTATACATAATAAAATTTAGTCGTGGGTAATAATACAAAGTAAATTTCTTTATTTTTATCTAAGGTGTTTGTACTTTCATTGCCAGCACGTTTGGCAGCAGTTTGGTTTGGAACTGATCAAGTATCGTCAGCCTGTAGCGTTGGAGTCTTTGGTAATCAGGTAAGTTTCTTAAAGTTAAATTCACAAAAATAATATTAAAAAAAAAAAATAATAATAGAAAAGAAGCAAAATCTAGATCAATTCATTAATTTGAATGAAACGATCACCACTATATTTGGGTTCCATATCTGCTGCAAAATGCAAAAAGAAAAGCCACAAAAATGTACTCATTAGATGACAATGAAAATTATTATATTGTACGAGTTTCAGACAATTTAATGCTTTTTATTATGTTCATATTTTATTGTTGGCTATAAACAAATACATAAACAATACCATACATTTAAAAAAAAGATAGAACAATTGCTTCGATTCATTGAAAGTAATATATCTTTTGCAATCCTTCTGATCATATGCAGAACATGCACATTCAGAAATTTAATTTCTTGTGACGGTATACGGTATATCATTTATATTATTTGTTTATTCAATTAGTTTAATTTTTGGATCTACTCGTATTCCGATATATTATCTGTGTATACTCGTTGAGTTTCCAAGAACCATATTTCAAAGCCGAGTTTGATTTAGTCTATGCCTTCAGGTATTTGGTCTGTACGGTATTTGAAACTGCTTAACAGCGAATCAAATATATTTTGTATATTACGCATGACAATTTCAATTAATTCATAGTCACGTCATGTACAATCTCTGGTAAGGGGAAAAGCAGGATCTAGTCACCTCATCACTGTGGCCTTGATTGGGCCTATTCTAATTGTATTATTTGTGTGAAAGATACAAAAAAAAAATTATAATTTTAATTCATTGAGTTCTTACAGCAATTTTTGTTTTAAACTAATTGTGATTACTAATTAATATCATGAAACAATTTATTTAAAATATAAAAAAATCGGACAAATGAGAGTCAGCCACGTACACGAAAGGTTCCGTACCAGATTGGGTTGGTCACTAGTGGTCCGATTTGTCTGATTACAACAGATGCATAACGCATATGTTAGAAATTTATAGTGACTAAATTTCAGTTCAATAGTGAAAAAATAAAAAAGTTTTTCTAATAAGAACCTGAATTTTAATGGAGATTTGTATGGGAGGTACCCTCCTTAGTGGTCCGATCAAATTGACATTTCGACACTACAAGTTTCTAATCCACTTCCACCAACCAACCAAATTTCAAAATCGTGGGGTTACTGGATCGTATGTCTCCCATATAAACCAAAATGTTTCTTGTAAGGGGACCCCATTAAAATTTTGAAAATATTTTATTTTTAGTATTTGTTGCTATTTCCCGGTTAGAACTACACATTCTGTGAAAACTTCAACTCTCTAGCTATTACGGTTCATGAGATATGACCCGAGAACGAACGGATGAACAGACGGACAATATGAGTCCGGAACCCTAAAAAAGAAGAGAAAAGACCAACTTCAGTTTTAACATAATAAATATATTAAATAATATATTAAATACATTACACTAATGTTTTTGAAGTGAAACTTCTTTAGCGGCGTTGGGCAAAAATTTATACTAAAAATTTGAGTGAAAATCGTCACATTTTTTCAATTCTGTATCTCATGAACCGCAATATGTAGAGACTTCAAATTTTCACAGAATGTGTATTTCTATTGCCATATCCCCGACAAATAATACGAGCAACACACAGACGGACAGGCAAACAGAATGACAGATTGGCATACAATCGTGCCATGAACCTTCCCCGCACACGTTGTGAGAGTCCACAAGCAAAATGAAATTGTACAAACAAGCATTACAAACTTCTTGACAAACTTATAATATTGTATGTAGTTCTGTTTGTTTTGAGATGAAATTTCGCTGTCTGTTTTTAAGAAGTTTCATTTTTATCACATGTACGATGGCACACGCGCAATTTTTTGAACATGTTTTATGGCAATATGTTTTATGGCTAACCCATGTGTTTAACATGATGTGTGTTGAAGTGAAGAAATAATTTCATAAAATATTCAAATAAAATCTGAATATTATAGCTATATGTACATGAAAATATTTATTATGTCAAGCTAGCAGATTAACACACAGAGTTCTGAATTAAAAACTAAATATGCCAGTGGGGCCTTAATACATCGCACACGTTTAACTAAAGTGTCACAGATGCAGATGATTTACATAGTGTAAAAATTTCATGTTTATGACTCACATACTCCCCGCGAGAGTAGAGAAAATTTCTTCTATACTTAGCCAATTTGTGAGTAAATTTAAAACTTTGAAATTATGTTTTGTTTTGAGTTGTGGCACTTTAGTGAATGTAGGTCAGTTACTTGTGGTTGATACTTTCAGTAACAAAAAGAAACAAAAATGCTACAGAATTAGCATGGAGTAATTTAAATTTAAGATTAATTTTCCACAAATTTATTCACTTAATGATAACCATAAATGATAAACATTTTATCTATTTCCTGATTGGCAATAATAAATTAAAAGGGATAATCGAATTATTATTATTATTATGCTGTTATTTATGGTACTTTGAAAAGTCCGTTAAACATTAAGCAAAATACTTTCAATTTAAATTTTTATGCAATTTAAATTCCATTTTTTCTTTCATCAGAATTATTGCAAAATTCTTTTTCTCTTCTAGAGTAAAGTCATCAAAATATTCATAAAACTGAAATTTTATTTGGAAAAAAACTCGTAAACAAATTTGTTTGAAAATGAAAATCTGCTACTAATCAGTTTAATACACAATCGTATATCAAACCCTTTTCACAAAAAACATTAAATCAAACCAAGAGATGCCCAAATAAATAGTTATCCTTAAACCTTTTTGTTTTGTTTATCAGATACATATTAGGTAATATGTATTGTATATATACACATATTTAGATTGTGGATTGTGTATGTGTATAAGAAGTTTTGGTTATGTGTCTGTGTATGATATATGTTTAGTCTTAGTCGTCGTAACTGATTGTTTTACCTTTTTACGCTCGATTGAATTTTACCATTCCAATGGCTTAATACCATTGATTGATGAAGCCGCTTTTGTGTGAATATACAATATAATTCAAGATACTATAAAGATATTAATTATTATGGAAATATCAAAACAAACTATTGTACAATAGAAAATAAATGTCAATATAAATTATGTAATATTGTAATTTATCAAATTCACATTTGTTCATTATGCTTATGTAAAGTATCCATGTTTTCACTGGAAACAAAAACAAAAACAAAAAAATACATTTTACATGATAATGCATTTTTAATTCAAAAAAGGATAATGTGTGCGTGTTGAAAACAAACTTCTCTTCTAAAATTACTAAATAATAATTTCTATTTCAAGGCTCATTAAGGATTACCCTGAAAGTATGCAACACTTTTTAAAAATTTAAAATAACTAGAATTAAATTGCCAAATAAAGTCGAATTAAATTAAAATCATCATCCAAATACCATGTAGAATATCATATAGAATAAAATAAAAACTAAATTCTAGCTGCATTTGTTAACCACAAATTCATTAAGACCCAAATAAAATGAAGTAAAATTTGAGCAATTAAAAAAGACTTATTTATGGTCAGAATCATTTAACATTATTTTACATAAGAGAGAGAAAAACTACTCCTATACTAACATAAAAGTAGAACAAAAAAAAAAAAAAAGAAAAAAAAGTAGTAAAAGAATAAAGGAACTAAAAAGTGAAACCACCAAAAAGATTACATGAAAAAGGCAGACTCATCATCATCATCATCATCTAAACTAAACTAAACTATGGGTTGTACAGCAACCGAGAGCATAAGCAGTAGTTAAACTGGAAATGATATATGTACATATACTTATAAAAAAAAAAAAAAACTAAAAAACTGACACCCACTAGGACATTTAGAAATACATACACACCACATGCAAACACACACACACACAAGACAAGCATACACATCTTTACTCAATGAGTTATACGAGATATGTTCTAAAAGTATCCGACTTGCGATTATACAATAAATTTGAATCCAGTATGTTGGAATGAACTCTGTCGGTTACAGACTTAATCAGTGACTCCTCATAAAATGAAATATGGAATAGTGAAATCTAAAATATCGAGATTTCTTACTGACAATTTATGCATAATTCATTCGAACGAAATGTGCTTAAAAACCTCCCTATGGCACCGTTTCGATGTTATACGAGGATTGCAAACAAAGCAACTAAACTGAATTTTAGAACTACTTCATGATGTGAACGTGGTATTGGGGAATTACTTCGAAAATGTACACAATCTAGATAAAGAAGATTAATATGGCAATGCAGAGTTATGAACGTAAATCGGATACATTTGGGACACACCTCGTATGCTTCGATGCCATTTTACTTGATTGCCTGCTTGCTTTTCTTCTTCATGGATATCGCCTACTCATTTCCTTTTTGCGCAATTCTGTACGAAAAATGAAATGTCTGTGTGGAAATTTACAATGACAGAAGGAACTTGTGGCCCCGCTTAAGCGTTTTGCTGCTGACTTAACAAGTCAACGATTTGTTGCTATGGGAAATGCAAGTACAAATGAATGGCCCCAATGCAATTGTCTTTAGTACATAAGAGAAATACAAGGGTATTTCAATATGCTTGTGTAAAATACAAATTTCTGAACAATTTTTCCTTACCTTCATTCTTGTTTTGTTTATGATTTGATTTAAAAACTCTGATAAATCAATAAGCAACACTTAATAACTTATTCGACTGGATTTCACTTAACGAAGTGCCTGTAATATTATGAACTTGTTTTCCCTAGTTTTTATTCGAAGCAAATTACATATGCGGAATGTGCATGTTTAGTAAAATAATATTGTAATGTTGGACGTGTGCACATGCATATTTGATTTTTTTTTGTTTTTTTTTGTTTTCTCACATTAAGGAAGGAAGCAAGCATACGAGTATCTTAAGCTTTCTAAACCATTGCACGCTGTAAGCATAACTCATAGCGCATTTAGGGATATCAGGATACAATGTTAGCACACACACACACATACACATATCTACATACAACTATATTTAAATGCATACAAAAATACGCATGAATGAAACATTCAGAACTAGAACAGAACAGTAACAGTAACAGCATATCTGATCACATTCTAGGCACGCAAAACATTGATAGTTGAAAATAGATATTTAAGTTTGTTTCCTTTTGTTTCCACTGCATATAAAGTAGTCACAATTTTTGCATTGATTTTCTTATGCAAAAAAAAAAAATCTTCATTTTCTTTTGATTGCATTGAGGAGGAGATGGGCTTTGGATCAATAGCAATTGACACCCTTTTTATGTAAAGTTTTCATTCATTTCACTTCATTGTATCTCCTTCTAAGCCAACAAAAAGGTGTTTGCAAAAAACAAAAAAAACAAGCTTTATTGTGGTTCGAGAAACAGATAAATGTGTCACATTGAATTTTACTTGTTTTATTTCTTGAAAAGTGCAGAGACCATAACAAGTTGAATTTGTTATTACTCGTAGAAGGTAGAAGGTAGAAGGTAGGTCAATAGGCCAAACAGACAGTTCATTTAAGATAACAGAAAGACCAAAGGACAATCGTAAATGAATAGAAAAAATAGACAAATGTTTGAACGATTGCACAAATAGTAAAAACGAATCAGTGAATTTATTCGGTTTCATGCGCTGCAAACACAAATAGTAGCAAAAGCGTAAAGTGAATTTATTTTAGGCGAAAGTACTTATTGACTACTTGAAATTGTATAAGTAATTGATTGCATTTATCGACAGCTGCATTGCTCTTGGCGATCTGCTGTTATAGTATTCTTTAGAATTGCATTTTGTGAGGGAGTCATGTGAATTAAAAGTGACTGAGGCAATGAGCAGGGGAATTATTGGTCGATTGGTCAGTTGATTGTTTAGTTGGGATAAATTGTTACTTGGCTTTTGGATTCAACATCTGATGGCATGTTCTAGTTTGTGGTTTAACTAACATACATACAGTATAATATATATGTAGTACGTAGTAACGTTAAAAAGTTCAAATTCAGTTCAGTTGTTCTGGTTGCTTCAGCGAAACTCATTGATGTTAAATTGTGTCCCAATTGAGCATGTAGTAGTTGGAATCAATAAAAATTTGAAACGGAAATACAGTTTAAAGAGCATACAATTGGAATTGGAATTGCATTCACTTGGATTAATTTGCCATGCATTATTGACTGTGGTGTGAGGAATGTGTGTGTGTTTATATAGCTAACATTTCTTTATTAGCACCTGCTTTACGTATACGTAATATGAATTAATTTTCCCACTCATCTATTCATATGCAAATTTTCAATTTAAAGTACGGAAAAGACAAAGAGAGAGAGAATTTGTGGTCAACAAATGAATTTAGAATGTGTACAATTCTCTTTTGGTTTTATTTTACTTTTTTGCTAGGAGTTACTTCACTAAAATGCACTATGAAAATAATCCTAATGATGCTCAAACATCATTCAATGTCAGTTAAATAAAATACTATTGTAGTGTAATACATACGAGTGAGTACATTCGTCTAAGCATACATGCACACACATGCATAAGTGCATACAATAGATACACTGCTGCTGGTACTGGTAGTGGTACGTACTGCTATAGGCAATGTCAGTGTTACTGATACTACCACACTTTGTTACAACTAGGAAAAAAGGACATCATGAATATAAAAATGAAGAAGAAGGTATAGGAGAAATACAAGCCATGGTAGTAGCTTTAAGCGGATAATACTATTCATGTTGCATTTTTACTTTAGCTTTTTACTTGTTTCCTTTTTCTTTTTTTTTTTTTTTTTTGTTTTATTTATGCATTTCTGTCAGATCCAAGCTGAAATCCATACACCTACTACATTTACTCATATATGCAGCTTGATAAACATTTACATACACACTCGTACATACAGAAGAACGCATGATTCACTGCAGATTTTGAAGCCTACATTCACTCATACGATGCTGTACCTTTTGTAGTATGTCAATGTAAATTTTGCAATTGCGCTATTCTCTCTTTCCATTCTCTCCACATACGTATATGGAAGTCTGTCGTTGTGTCCGTCTATCCACCTCTCTTCTCATACATTGTCTTTCGCTTGACGGCATTTCAAAAAGGAAACTTAGCAAATTTTTTAACAATTTTTTTGTGCTCCTCACGTAGCCTGCTGCCATGTTTTGCTATATGGCAGCAGGTGTACGGACTAGTATTTATTATATCCATATATGTAGGTATGTGTATATAGTAGAAGTATGCGTAGATGATGACAAAACTTGTGAAAGTGAGAGAGTGCTAAATGGATGAATAAAAGGATGTGCAATAATATTGCGTGTGACTTTGGCACTTTTTTTGCAAGTGTGTTCCTTTTTTTTTTGATATATGACAAAAAAGGAAAAAGCGTGCCCAGTCATAAAGCCATGAATAGTTGATTTGTTTTGAGGTTGTTATTGAGTTCTGCATTATTGTGAATTGAACAAAAAACTCCATGGGACCTAGATTAGAAATCGTTCCCTCTATTCCGTGACGCACCGCAAAATTTCCTGATCCTTTTTCAGTTCCGTTATTGCTTCATTGATTCAGTATCTGTTTTATACGCTTATAATAAACACCCTCATATTCTCCTCATTTTACTCTTCACATTTTATTGTATTTAATTCCCTCTAAATTCTTATTAACCTTATTGTATCCTCTTTCTTTCATTAGTCATGTAAAATTCGTTAATCTGGCTAACTTTGAGTTCTGGCAAAATATTTCTTGTATACCAATAAATTAATTTTCATCAAATGAGCCAAAGTGGTTGTCTAATTATTTGCTTTTTCTATTTCCTCTTTTTTTTCGTTATAATTCATTAAGCAACTCAATTATTTAATCTACTTGTTAACAAAATAAATACAAAAGCAATCAATCAATGAAGATGCTTCATCTTGTTATTTTAAGCGAAGTTTGTAGTTTCTTATTTAAGAAATTTAAATATAAATAATCCCTTAATTTAATTTAGAATAAAGGAAAAAAGTCGTCCATGCAAAGAAGAAAAAAAAATTCAGTTTTATTTCTTGAAAACTATGAATCTTTTTTGTTTGCTAGACTGACAATGCAATGAAATTTGAATATTAAAACAATAGAATGCCTTTATGACAGTAGTATGTACCATCATATACAAAATCGAAACCATTATTTTTCTAAATAATTCTCCTATTTTATGTAAAGTTAAAAAGATGGTTACTGAGGTAACCAGGACTGAGGTAATAGTCGAAATAGTTTTGAGTCAATAAAGGGTTGTTATGATTGCAATACTCATATTGCTAAACGCTACAACCACAATTGAATTTAATAATTAAATTAAATTAAAATGTATGCATATGACCATTTCTCTCTCTCTCTTGAGGAGTACAATGTTTATTTCCTTCCACCTAAAGAACAATTTTCTTTTCTATTTAATTAGGTACTAGCATACAAAAAATAATTAACATGTTTGGGTAAACCTCAAATGACATAGTATAACTTATAAAAATGGTTGGTTAATTTAACCACTCAACATTTTGGTTTTCATTCAAAGCAACCGAGCATTTTTATAATCTTCAAGAAAGTGAATAGTATTAGAAGTTTGTCATGAAGTTTGTAACATGTAGAAGGAGACATCAGAGACCCAATAAAGTATATTTTTCCTCCATATACACTATTCATTTAAATTCAGGTTCTTATTATTACTCGCTATATACAGCAGATATTCCATCGATAGACTCAGATGAAGCCACCATTGCTACATATGCTGATGACACAGCTGTCCTGGTAAACTCTTTCTCGGCTCAGGAAGCTTCAGAGATACTGCAGGCTTTCTTGGATAGAATTCACGCTTGGGCCAAGCGCTGGAATATTGGAATTAATGCAGAAAAATCAATAAACTGCGTTATTTCATTAAGGCAGTCCAGTTGTCCTCTATTATCCCGCAGGTGGACAAAGTTCGTTACCTAGGACTAATCCTGGACAAGCGACTTACATGGCGAGCTTATATAAAATCTATCACTGCATATTGTTATGCGAAATTGCGAAGACTTGTTTGGTTGCTTCGGCCATCTATAACAACAATAAGAGGATAATTTACAGACGAGTCGTGGCCCCTGTCTTGTGTTCTGCTGCTACCAGCAACATTCAGAGAGTTCAAGCTTATCAAAACAAGGTGCTTCGGCGCATAACTAGTGCTCCTTGGTTTGTGCGCAACACCATCTTGCACAGAGACCTAAGGACAATTAGGTTTTTATTAGAAAAACGTTTTTGTTTTTTGTGTTATCTCTCTGAAATTTGAACAGTATAAGTGTCTGGGCACATATTCAACAACCGCGTACATTTCAAGACCCTAGGATTGTAACTCACTCTATAACAGTAGCGTAGGCAAAAACGTTTTCTAACGGGTGTGCGAAGGTAAACTTCTTTTTAGGAAAATATGTAAATACATAAATTTCTACCTCCAGTATTAATTACTTGGCATTTACAAACAAAAAACAAGCAAAAAAATCAAATAAAAAAAAAATAAACAAAATACAAAACAAAAATTTTAAATTGGTTTATTGCAGTTACGTACAATTTATACGAGTATACGAAAATCGTATTATATAAAGTTCTTCAAATGCCATAGACATAGTACTCACACACATATGTACGAGTACATATACTCGTATACTCATTCACACAGATGCACACAAATACACATGTTTTCTATAGAATATGGTATATAAATAGACACTTTCAAACACAAAGTCAACTCGAAGCGTGACTACAGAGAAGGTCAAGTGTAAGATTGCAAAAACGACTTAGACTGCATGAAAAAGATTGAAATGCATGAAAATGAAAAGCGGCCAAATTAAATTTAAATTTACTTCCCAAACCTCCCACGTAATGAGTCTATTCACTAAACAAATTAATTTCTTTTTATACATTTGTCATTAATAAACTTTAGAATTAAGAAGAATATTACAAACCATCCATCAATTTACTTTCAACGGATTAAGGGTACTCAGCATCTTAGAAAAATAGTTAATAAATTTCATTTCTATTATCTTCCTGTCGGCAACTGTAAATTTTAATGAGTGAATGAAGCTATCGATTTAGAGAATGTAGCCATAACAACTCAAAGTGAAAGAATAAGTAAGCTTCTTTCAAGTACTTGTTTCCTTCCTATTTAGAAACTTAAGTTTTCAAGAGAATTATGTTATTGTTATGTTGCAATACACAAAAGTAAAGAATTGAATGAGTTCATTTTAATGAAAAGGAAAATACATTTAGCGGTAAAAATTGCAAACTCAGTGGGCAAGTAAGTTAAAGGAAAAGTATACCTCAAAGACAAGAAAACCTCCTCTGAATATCACACAGCTCAACACGGCATGGCTCGGAATTGCAAAGTCTTGATATTACTGGGTTGGTTGTTTGGTTATACTCGTCCTGCCTGTAGTACGTGTAATGAAAAAAAAAATAAATAAATAAACGGATGAACAATGCGACATTGAACGGTAACCAAGGTTACTCATACTACCACCCATGATGCGCGCGCTATTAAATGGTTTGCTTTATCTTGCAAGGACATACACCAAGCACACAAGCCAAGCACACAGAAGCCCATACACAAAGACATGAAAATAAAGAATGTAACAATAAAATGCAAGAAACGACAATAACAACGAAACCAAAACAATTTTTCAAACAGAGGCAATGACTGACACACTGACTGACTAACTAACTGACTGAATGCCATGCACATTGTGTATCACTGCAGCACCTCATGCTGAAGTCCATAACAAAGTATTGTAGGATGTGCTGCGACATGGCGCATATCCTTTGTAGACATTGACAAAGTGCAAATTATAAGACAAACATGATTTTGTTTGGTTGGTTATTTATCTGTGTGTAAGTGAGCGCAAGTGATTGTCTCGTCCTGATTGTGTGTATATACATATGTGTATGTGTGTGTGAGGAAAATAATACATAATTGGGATTTTTTCCCATATGACAGACATGATGATGATGATGATGAAGATGATGATGTTGTTAGCATGTGTCTCTTAGGCAATGATAATGTTAAAATCAAACAAACATTTTCAAATCAACATACCACAAGATTCACAGGAAAGAATACATGTATGTATTCAACTTAAAGTTGAATTAATTTCCAGAGGCACTTATGATATTTTATTTTAATGCGCCATTCAACTTATCGTCGTCGTCATTGACACAAGCACTTGACTTTTGCTGCCTTGGCAAGAAGAAACACAAACAAATAAAAATCAGCAGCGATCCTAAGTCGAATGTATCAAGGACACATTTTGCAAATTACCAAAAAAAAGAAAAAAAAAAACCAAAATGTGTAAGCAATGCAAATTTAGTCTTCTTTTCTTCAAGTGAAAGTTTTGGAAGGGAAAAATACTATTTACAGAAATGAAGATGCCATGTTTGTGTGCCACAAAAAGTCATTCGAAAAGCCACAAAACAGATTTGTTAAGAGAAGAAAAAAAGAAAGAAAATCCTTTAAATCAAGGAATTTATGTAAATCTTTCAAAGTCACAAATATAAATTCAATGAAAAAAAGTTGTTGTTATTTTTACGAATGGAAAGAAAATTCGTTTCAAATTGAAATTTTTGTACATTTCATTTCTTTTTGTGGGTTTTGGTTGAAGGGAAAAATGTGTTAAACGAAATAGATGCCCTGTTTTTTCAAAGAAAAATATTATTTATTTAAAGCACTACAGGTGTCTGTTACACTTTATTGATCAATTTATATTGAAAGGTCCATCACAAATGAGAAACAGAAACACAAAACAAAAAAAAAAAACATACAAAAATGCATTTTAAAAAAAATAGAAAAAGTGATCAAAAAATGGAAAGAAAAAATTGAAAATATTGCAACCATAAAAGCGTTTCACTGAAAACAATATACACAAAAACAAAGAAAAATACAGAAAGAAAGGAAGGAAGGAAGTAAAGGGAAATGCAACAACATCATAGACCAAGTGTACGACTATACAACTGACGTTCCATGAAATTGTTATAGGCAACAGGCGGAGCTCAAAAAAATACGATAAATTGCAAAAGGTTAGAAATCATGCCGTGCGCTCGCTTAGATTTTCGTAAATACAACATAAACAAAAACAAAGTAAGCGTGTGGGAAAAATCTTTGTTCAATTTCATCGAATATTTCATAGCCTTCAAACAGACTGACATAGAATAAGGATTCAATTAGAAGAGATATTCGTTTGCTAACAAGTGAATTTTGAAATCCCCAGCTGAACAAATTTAGAAGTTGCCCATAAAAAATGAAAAATTCTAAGTTTTAAGAAGATTTAGATGGTAGCGATATGATATTGTACTATATTAATTTGAGCAGCTTAATGTTGCTTGCATAAATAATTAAGGCTTATTAGGAACACATTTCTCTACTTAATTATCAGTGTAAAGAAAAGGAGTAACATTATTTGACGATATACACGTACATGATATAGAAGATGCACTATTCATGTCTATGAGAACAATCTTGGGACCGTTTGGTTAAACGATACATTCGAAACCAATTAAATATTTAATCATTTCTGCAATCATTCCTTTGACTGTCTTGGCGCAATTGACACTACTTTCTTCGGTTTATGTCTTATCCAACATACAATAGGTAGTATACTAAATACATTGGTTATATGAATCCAGCAATTTAAACTCAAAAATATGTAAGTAGCTGAAACTGACATTTCCCTTGTGAAAATGAACATAACAAAGTAATAATACAAATCTCACTACATAACCTCCATCAATCCCAGTTGAAGAAGGTTTTTGGTGCATGTGACATAAATGTGCAGTAGATTTAGCTTTCAATCTATTGTTTATACTTGCATTTATAGATCGTATTCAAGAGCTTAACTATTAGTTTGTTTGACAACTTTGAGAAGTTTTATGTAGGATGCTACAAATGGTTTAACAAATTTGCGTTACTCTTCAAAAGAATTTTCATCTCTATGTGTATCACTAAAGAGGTTTAATGAAAAACTGAAAATTCTGTCGCATGGTTTAAAACCAACGGAAAAGAGCATAGAAAGGAATAAAACAAAAATACGAAAAAATGAAATATAAATCAATGTCATTCGCAACATTTACAATTCGCATTCGCAAATTGAGAATAATTGACGGAAAACATGCATGCATGTATGCGTGGGTGTGTGACATATGCAAGCAACAGCATTGTAGTATTTGCCAACAACTAAAAGTATGCAACATGTTTTTTTTTTTTTGGGCTTTGTTCTCCAAATAAATATTATGATTTTGCTGCTGGTTTTTCTCTTATTCAACCATCTCTTTTTCCTCTTTTATCATTTTCCTAAAACTGTTAGGTTAATTATTTTCATTTAAAGTGAAAAATTTTGTATATGCTTTCGTTTTATATTTTTAGCTTGGCGTTGCTTTTGGTTTTGTCCTACCACCATTACTAGTTGGCAACACTGACTTTATACCAGCAATTGGCCTGGATTTGCAATGGATGTTCTACTATGTGGCAGGATTCACAACTATTTTAGTTGTACTCATGGTATTTTGTAAGTTATTATGAACGTTATATTTAACCAGATTTCATTTCTAATCATTTCTGTGTATTTTCGTATTTAATTCATTCTATATGTGTATGCAGTCTTTGAAGATAAGCCACCAACGCCACCCTCAGCAGCTCAAGAGACCGCACAAAGGACACCTGACACAAAAACAACACCTGGTGCTGCTCAACATAATGAAACATCCTTTATGCAATCACTTAAAAATATTATACTGAATCGTAACTATGCATTCCTATGTCTCTCCTATGGCATGAATGTAGGCGTCTTTTATGCCATTTCAACTCTACTCAATCCTGTGAGTATTAATCCTTTTAGTATCTACAATATTTCTAATTATACATATTTGATCTTATGTTTGCAACACAATTGCATATGCAATCAAATATAATTCTCTGTTTATTAAATTTGTTTACATATTCATTGCTTGATTTGTTGTAGGTTGTACTAAAATATTATCCTGGCCATGAAGTTGATACTGGTCGCATTGGTTTAAGTATTGTCTTGGCTGGCATGTTGGGTTCTGTTGTCTCTGGAGTTATATTAGATAAAACACATAAATATAAGTAAGTATTACAAGAATTTGTATGAGTGTGTTTTCAAATTGTTTGGAAAATATATTTGACCTCAATTAAATGATGAGTTTGTGTAAAGTTTTCTCCAAATTGAAAGTTATTTTAAATAATCGTCGTTATTTTATTTTATTTATTTATGCAAATTTAATTCAATTGATCAGGAACAATTAACTTTTAATGAACTGACTTACTGATTACATTTGAGAATGAAATTTACTAAAAATTTAAACAAAATAATCTAATTACCATGTACATTAAATGTATTAAATGGAAAATCATATGCTTTAATGTACGTGTACATCTAAATTATTTTTCTGTGTCAAAAGGGAAACAACTTTGGCTGTTTATGCCTTGTCTATGGTTGGCATGTGGGTTTTCTCTTTCACCTTGGATACGGGCAGTATTGTTGTAGTCTATATAACAGCATCACTTTTGGGGTAAGTTCCTAATTACATGTGTACATTGTTCAATATTTGTATTATTGTTGATATTATTGTAGCAAAGTATTGTATAATAATAATATTAGTGTGTCAATATTCCTGTGTTTATTCATCTGGGTAAGAATATTTCAAAACAGATTTGTTGTGCCTTTTCCTAAATGACTTCTGCACTTACAATAAAGATACTTGATCTGAGGTCAAATTAAGTCACACCCAAAATGAGTGAAAGCATTAAATTTCCCTAATCATTGCAAATCTTATAATTATTATGTCAATATGTTGTATGGTACTTACTTTTCAAAAACTCTGAACATTTTTTCTATGTATATTTGCAAAAGAAAAATTCAACATTTATTTAATAAATTGACAGATTTTAATAAAAATATTGTATAAATTTAATTATCATATCAGATGGGTTATTTTTACTCTGACTACAAATATAAAAATGTCTAACCACATCATCACTTTTAAAATACAAAATGCAAGTTGGCGGACACATATTTTTCCTTTAACTTTATATTACAATATTTAGAAAGAAATACAACAATATATTTATTATCTGATATTAAGTTTAGATGATGTTCATAATACCTTTGAATAAAAATATTTTATTATAATCACGTTACATATTACAATGACAGATTACAGAAATTTCAGTTTGAAAGTTAGTTCTGTAACATAAGCATTTAAAAAAGCGGCTGCTGAGTGAATTCTCTGTCCTTGATACTGATGATTTTGTCTGATATTTAGAAAGAGCCAATAAAGTATGGTTATGGGTGAGACACATAATCTTTGAAACTATGTATAAGATAAAGGAAAAAACCAAAGGCATTTTTATCTTATTGAAGTGAAACTTTTTTAGCGTCATAAGGCAAAAAAAAAATACAAATCGTCACGTTTTGGAATCATCTGTATTTCAAGAATCGCAATATATAGAGACTTCAAATTTTCACAGAATGTGTTTTTATATAGCCATATCACCGAAAAATAATAAAATTTTTGAAAAATTCACCGGAAAAGTCTCAAAAAAGAAATTACTTTTCCACAACAACAACAAGCAGTGTGTATAAAAATGTGTATAACATCAACATGCAAGCAAACAGCTTGTGTGTTGCACAAAAACAAGCCAATGATCGAGAATCACAGAGAAGCTCGTTGATGATCTAATTTGTGTGCAAGAGGACAGTCGGCAAACACAACAACAACAATTAGACATGTCAAAGAAACCGCAATATACAGACGGACAGACAGACAGACTTTGAGATGATGCCTCTCTGTCTGTTTTTAAGAAGTTTCACTTCTATCACGTAAACGATGGCTTACGCGCAATATTTTCTAAATAAGTTAATTTCAACTTTTCAATATTTTTTTATTCATTTTGAATTACTTGTAAAAAAGAATTTACTCTGCAATGTTTAAGATATTATAAATAAATACTTGTATGTATAAATTTTTATAGCAATTTAATTTCTGCTTCAATTTTATCATTTCCAAAATAATACAGATTCTTCATGACTGGTTATTTGCCAGTTGGCTTTGAATTTGGCGCCGAATTAACATATCCTGAACCAGAGGGCACCTCATCTGGTCTATTGAATGCATCGGCTCAAAGCTTTGGCATCGTTTTCACATTGATCTATTCAGAATTATTCTATGATTACGGTGATATACCGGCAAATGTGACCATGGCAGTAATGTTAGTGGTTGGTACTATTATAACGGCAATAACTAAATCGGATTTACGTCGCCAGAATGCACAAATTGATAAAAACAAAGATGGACAAGCAGCTTAGGATAAGTTAAATAGTGATTGTGCTTGATTTTATAGTTTAGTCTACTATGAGTATTCGAAGGAGTGAAGTGACGTGAAGTGGCGTGAAGTGAAGTGGAGTGGAATGCAGTGAAGTAATAATGAATGTAATGAGTCACTTTAAGTGTCGCAAATGTTTTTAACTCTATTGTCTATTGTACTCATATGTATGTATGTATGTGTGTTGCATGTCAGTCAATCTTACACTCTTGATGGACTCTCTATCTCTATTTCTTTCTATCTTGCTCTCTTTTCTCAATTTTCAAAACTTTTAATTTATTTTCTATTATTTTTAGTGAAAATATTTTGCTTAAGTTTTTGCTGTAAAATGCTTTTATTTATTTATTTGTTTCTTAATGCTGTTGTTGGTTTTTTTTTAATCTGCTACGTATAAATTTATGTTTAAATTTATTTTATAATTTTTAGTATTAAGTACAAATGTTGTTGTGTTAATTTTTTAAGTGTAACTGGAGAAAAAAAAAACTTTCTTTTAAATTAAAACAAAAAAAGGAAAAACTAAAATGAAAATACAAAATTTTTAAAAATTGTAAAAATGAAAAACAAAAATGTGAATGGAGAAAAGCAAAACGTTTATTCAAGAGGTAGAAGAATAGTTTTACTTGTGTGGCCGCATACAAAGCACAAAATGCATATAGCAAAATATTTATTGAATATGTTTGTATGATGTACGTTAATATGTATGTGTGTATCTGTGTTCACTTTTGATTCAGACATTCTGAATGAGGGGAGGCTTTAAATTATTGTCAATTGTAAATTCTTAATAAATCGAAGTACATAAATATTTTGTAAAGGAATAAATTTGTGCCACAAATATATGTAATATGAAACATAAAGCTCCACCCCAATTCCTTAAGAAGAATCAAAGGAAATTACAAAATACAATTTGATATCAAAATTGTTATAATTTTTTTGTTTTTTTTTTTTCAAACAAAGTTTCGACTCATTTTGCAGCATTCTAAAAACGGAAGGACTAGACTGGCATATAAAAGATTGATCCCATTAGAGGAGACTCTAATGTCACATGTTCAAGGATTTATATGTACAAACATCTTGACCAATGATTATTGGATTATATTGTACATAATTACATAGTTTCAAATTGTGTTTTCTTATGAGTATGAAATGGGAAGATAATTAAAAACAAATTTTAATATTAAAATATAATTTAATTGAAGTTAGAATTTAAAAGTGGTGAGAATGCACATATAAATATTTACTTATATGTATTTGATTTATTTGAATTATCAATGTGTGTTAAATGCTTTAATAGATTCAAAATTAGAACTCAATATTTGTTGTCATTGAAAATATTCATAATTTTAAGACAAATATAAGAATTTTCATTGTCAAATTCTTAATATTGTAAATGATATAAATGAGTGTTAGTTGTTTTTTTTATTATTACCATTCCCTCTTTAGAGCAAAAGAGCTGAAATATTGCACAAAGATTTCTTTTCACAAGACGCTGAACATTTTTCGGTATCAGCCGAATCGGATCACTAGGGGGTTACCTCCCAAACAAACCTCCACTAAAAGAAGTTCTTGTTAGAATTTTTTTTTTTTTTTTTTTTGTACTATCACGCTGGAATTTGGACACTATAAGATTGTAATCAATCTCGACCGACCATGTAAACTTCTAGACCCTTTGGTTGCTGCATCGTATAGCTCAAATATAAAAATTGAAATTCAGGTTATTATTAGAAAAACTTTTTTCCTTTTCGTATTATCAAAATGAAATTTGGACTCTCATATTCACCAACCATGTAAATTTCAAGACCCTAGGATTACTGGATCGTATAGCTCCCACACAAATATTTCGGTCACAGTATTGAAATGCTGTAAAAACATATGAGTACTGACTCTGTATACTCAATCACAGTAGCGTAGGGGAAAAGTTTTTCTTGGGGTGCGTGAAGAGTATGACAACTTCCGATAGCCGAAACCTTCTGTTTTCTTGTTCAAATTAACTTGATACAGTTGAAAACTAAGAAAAACTATTGTTCATAATTTCTTTCAGCATTTTAACTTTAAAGTTGCCAAAAAGATAGCACCGAGATGGGTGGAAGCAGATATACATAGATTCATTCGTTCACACATACTTTGTGGGAGCTTATTTCCCACAATCTGTTACAACTTAGTACATGTGCACAAAGAAACACAATATTGTAGAATATCCTGATGCATAAGTAAATGGTAGTCAAAGAAGAATAAAATAAAGCAACACAATAATTTTGTTCTCGCATTACTTTTAATTGCTTTGGTTTTCTTACAAATGTCAGATAACAGCAACAATGGCAAAGTATTGTAACAAGCAACAACGGAAGAAAACTATTGTATTTATTATTACGTATTGTAGCAACAAGCAGAATGAAAACCAACCGAAGGTGCCAATTTAAAGCCAATTTACTAGTTACACATACTATTAATATAAATTACAGTATAAAGATGTATGAAAAGCCCACCCCAAGTTGTCAGTCAACCTTCTGGCATCAAGTGTAACAATTAACAACAGAAGAGAACTTCATTATGACTTACCTTTTTCTTAACATTAAATGCATGAAATGATCGTTTTGCACTCTCACCATATTACTTTTCCAAAGCCTTTGCTAATTCTCTCTCACAATATTCCTTGCTTCCATCAACTTGCTTTACGAGTGAACAAATACAAAACTTCAATGAGAGCACACAAATTCTAAAATTCACTCACTCAAAAGTAACGGTACCGCACATGAGGAAAACGAAAACGACACTTGCACAAATGAAGTTATTGCATATTTAAAAACAAAATAAAAAACTATTGTATGGAGTACAATATTTCCAAACAAGTTTTCATTTGTCCACTTGAAAGTTTGCAAACAAAAAATAACATTATTAAATTTTCTACAATAATAATTATGTATTATGAAACAATTTTAAACTCACACGACTTACCGACTAGAAACGAATCGATCGATAGCTTCTCTCTAGTAAATGCAATAGCACAGAGTTCTCTTGTGAAAAGAGAGAGAGAGAGAGAGTGGGCCGCACTGAAAGTTGTCTTGGGCCACGGGTTGGCAACTCTGACAAAGCATGTGCATATTTTGGGCAACGTGTGAAGATCGTGTTATTGAATAAAATTATTATTATTTCTTGTTCTTTTCCAAATATGGAAAAATGCATATATGAAATTTACAAGGCAAATACTTATCACTAATTTTTTTATTGAGTTTTATATATAAATATGTACAATACAATAATATTCAGTACATAAAACAATATAACAATAGTGCTAGGCTACCTTTATTATTTTTCATTATATAAAATGCATGTCAATTTTTTTGAGGAGCATCATCATGTTAGCTGTGATATTCAATGTATGGAATACCTAGTGCAATTTATAATTTTTTGTTAAGTTAATCATTAAGAAATATAAGTATAATAATAATGATATCAAATTAGAAGATATGGTATGTATATTTATTCTACATATGACAACATATTGAGTTCTCAGGATCACAGACCCACAGATACTTACATACATTAATGTGCATGCATAGTTATGAAGATAATATGAATGACTATATGTATAGGATATAAGTATATAAACTTAAGAGTTTTTGAAATGCAAGGAATAAATTTGAAGAGTCATGTCCTGAATGAATTTACGAGTACATTGTATTGTATGTACCTATTACTTTTTTAGGGACAAACAATTTGAATAAACATATGAATATCAGAATTTTAAATATATACAAAAAATAAAATAAATTAATAAATAAATAAGAGAAATATTACAATACATACATTTTGAAAATTATAGAAATTAAATTAATTCTGTATGTAGTAGTACTTACAATATATACATTAAAATGTAAACATTACAAAAGATAATACACTTCAAACATAAACATAAACATACATATAACATAACATTTTCCATCACTCAATCAATGCAAATGCAAATCAATTGTTTTTGTCTGAATAAGTATATACATAAATATATACATACACAGTACATACTATAACCACCGACATGTGAACCGAACGTGATTCAATTCATTTTTTACACACAATCAATTTTTGAGAGAAATGCGGAGATTCGAAAAATGTGTTAGTATTTGTATTTCATGATAGGTAATGTCTATTCCCTAACAATTTTAGTTGGATCTCTAGGGAATACGACACGCTGTGTCTATGGCATCACAACGTGCCTTTAATGGGCTAAGTGAGTTGGTCTTGGTATCGGCTACCTAATCTACTAACTAACCAAGAAATGTATTCTACAATATACCACTAAAACGACCATTTTGAATAAAACAAACAATCAATCACAATTGGAGAATAAAAAAAAGAATCTGCACCCAAATTTTTGTCCCTATCTCATGAACTACGAAAATTTCCACTCATACATCCATACATACTAAGTATTTACACAACATATGGATATTTGTGTCTAATTTTAAGAAAGTAAAGTTTAAGTATCGAAATTATTAGTATTTTATCTCCATTTGTAGTTCCTTAACTTGAAGAAATACAAATTTTAAAAACTAATATCTATGTACATGCTTAACAAGAATGTTACGTATGTCCAAAAAAAATATATTGTAGAAGAAATACACTTTAATCATAAATGGCTAAATTTAAAATATGATTCATGTAAGTCAATTAAATGTCTATCTGCGAATATTTCATAACTTCATTAACATTTTCAATGCCCATGAGATAGATGCATATGGATTTCACTCATGTCAGATACAATATGAATACATAGTACAACAATATACAAAATTCAAATGTACTTAGTATGTACTTTGTGTAAACTTCTACATCTTTTGATTATACTGTACTACCTTTTCTTTAATGCATAAATAATTACATATGAGTAACTTAATAGTTTATGATATTCTTACATTACTAAAATTTAATATTGTGCATTATTAATTAAATTCAAAATTACTGGCTGTTTCATTTACTTTACTTTATTTCTAGATAATTAAAATTGCTTCATGTTTATGTTATTACTTAACAATTAACAAACTTTACCAAAAGCCAAGCATATCATCAATTTAAGAATTTAATTCCATATACAAAAGTTCAAACTTTAACATATCCATAAACATACTCGTAGTACTTACATATCTCATCATGGTATCCAAAGTTTAAATATGTTTTAATTTAATTTATTAATGGTTCCCATTTTATTGTACCAACATTAAATGGTGATTTATATTTGACAATAAAGAATAACATACCCATTACATCTCATTCACATTAGTCTTATAAGTTTAGTTTTGTTTTGTTTGGTGGAGCACATTGCTTCATAAATGAAATGTTGGCACATGCTATGTAATCAACACCTTTCATGATACGTATACTGGTATGTACTTTTGCTTATCCCTTTAGCATACTTAGCATATGGGGAAATATTGTATGAACAAATTCAAAGCTTACAAGGTTCCAAAACAAATGGATGCTTTACAAAGAAAATATATTAATATTCTATTTATCATATACCAATACCATTTAATGGCAAATATATCAAATTCAATTTTAAAAAACTCTAAATATAATAATGATTAATTATTAAAATTAAACGAAAACAAAAGAAAAGAACATTTCAATTAATTAATAAATGTAAATCTGAATGTATAGAAAGAAAAAAAAACAAAATATGTATGTATATTTACCTAAATAAAATTTAAAAAAAAAACCACACAAAAAGATTAATTGCTTTTTAATACAAAATATTGTAGCATTTGTTTATTGTGAAATCCTATAAAAATATTTAAGACAAAAAAAATTTAAATTTAAAATATAAATCATATTTATTTTTAGTTAAAAAGCAGCATCAAAATAATTTACAGCGACATCGCTGACAATTATTTCATATATAATTACAGATAAATGTTAAATGTTGTGATAAAGCGAATATTTTCAAAAAAACAGAAGAAAACAAATAAATATAAAAACGAAAACAAAATACGATGTTTTGTAAAATATGTATAGGTAAAATACAAGGGCGCCTGTGACTATTGTTGGACACACATTTAAATAAAGTTAGCATTGCCCGAAGGAGCAAACACTAAACACTAAACGACACATTTAACTTTTTTTCTTTTTTTCCTTACTTTTTAAAAAAACGAAATTGCTTAAAACCGAAGACAACTTAACTATGTTATATAAATGCTGAATAGATAAAACAAATCGAGCGCATTTTGCAATATTGAAAAGAAAAGAATAATAAACGACTGCAACTACATATGTAAGTGTGGTTGTGGTGGTGTTGGTTGTTGGCTACTTATTGCGTTGGTCCCCATGCACGCAAAAGCGTCAATGCCTTATTCAAGTAAGCACACCATTCTTCTCGTTCTTCCTTTGTATCGGCAGACAGTAAATGCCTGACTATAGTTGTACGTCCGTTCGGTACTATGATTAACGATTGCTGATCAGTTGGTTTCGCTGGACGCTCGCATTCCAACAGCATAGTATTGAGACGCGCACAAACATCACGCGGTGCTGTTGTCACTTTTTGTGACACGCATGCATTTAGATCGATTGAACCCATTGGTGTCTTTTTCTTCTCATCATCTGGATACTTCCAGTAGTTAACTACTGAACCATTTAGATAACACCAGCGACGATGCCATGCCCCGAAACCAGAAATATCTTCGAACATGGTAAGAAAGCCTTTGTATTCAACTGACACTGACAATTCACAATTGATTTTCATATGCAAAATGCCTTCAAGTGGACTTACACCCAGTACCTGTAATGGAAAAGGTGACATAAAAATATATGTAAGTATATACATAAGTGATAATGTAACTGTTTGTGTTACCTGCGTCAAAGTCCAGGTTGTGCGTTGTATTTCACGCAACGAGAATATTGCAAAACCGTATTGCACCAGTTGTGGTGTCCGTACAGCATTTGGTCCGGCCGGGCTTTGTACCGGTGGCATAACAAGACGGTTATCGATAGCCTTCTTTTTCGGTGTTTTTATGCCACTCTTTTTATTGAGATTGATGTGGTATTTAAGCTCATGTGGCAATTGGTCACGCTGTGCCAACATACCATAAATCTCAAGTGTTATCTATCAACAAAAAAAAAAAAGTGAATAAACGATTTATTAGTCACTCACTCAGTCAGTTAGTCAGTCAGCCAAGTCCAGTCAAATCAAGTGGAAATATGCAATATGCAACTAACCCTAAAGTCAGCGTAGACATTATTCAACTGCAATACATCGGGAAATTTAACCGACGAAACCAGGCATTGTCGGTACCGTTTTCGTTGCCACATGTTCATTGTATTTTAACAGACACACAGATGATGCCCCGTAATTGTGTTCGATGCCATTTTCCGTACATATTCCTGACGCAGCGGTATTGTTATCTCCTTCACGGTCAATACTCCACGCTCTTTGGGTGCACCCGCTGGTCGCAAACTATTCTCAACACGTAGACGTTGCACCTCATCCAAGCAGGCTTGACGACGATGTGCTAAAGGAAAAAATAAAAGAATGCTTGATGACGTACAATCTAGGCTATATGAATATGATACGGTACGCACTTGCTAAAAGTAGATAACGTTCACCCTCAACAGATTCGGTTGAACCAGAGAATTCAATTGTAGCCGCACATAAATTCAAGGCTTGACTGGCTTGACCAATCACTTGTTGTTGCTTGCAAACTTCATCAAGCAGCTTTTTAATTTTATTCTGTACAAGCATCGTGCCATCCCCTCCACTTTCAGGCTCTGTTTCATTCTCTTCCAAATGTCATAATCGATTCAGGAATTTCTGAGGTGCCACCACCATGTTGTGGTGAATCATACTCGAGTTTGTGTTTAGCACCACCAGCATCAAGAGCAGCACGTAACACTTGCTGTTCTCGACATATTTTACGTAATGGCGTCGAGTTAGTACTCTGCGGAGAACAGATATAATGGAATTTATGAAAACATCATCATTATTATCATCATCATCAGCATCATCAGGGAGAAACACAAAATCAAAAATGAAATATTGTTGCTTACATTTGCACTTTGTTGGCGCCTATAAAAACTAACTGTATGAACTAATGTAACCAGATTATTGTCATTGTCTTGATTAACACTGAGTTCCGATTTAACGGGTTGTGCACTATTTATAAGTGGCGTCTGCAATATTTCATCCATTTCATGGTTCACGGGTGGCGTAGGTTCTGAGGCCGCATATTGATTACCAGAAGTTTTACGAAATGAAAAACTATTTGAGGCTGTGGTGCCTTTACTCTATTAATATATAATGGGAAATAATTAGTATTAATAATGTAGAACTTTATCATTCATTAATATGCCACATACATGTCTTGAGTGGTTGGCACATTCACTATCATCTTGGGTGCTATAATCTTCATCATAATTTTCCGAGTTTTCTGCATGTTCTTCTAATGCTTCATCCAAATAATCATCCATACCCATTGAAGCAACAGAAGAAGAGTTCAATGAACTGTCATGACCACCACCATCATCTGCATAGTAAAAATCTTGTTCAGCGTAATGTACAACCTAAAGTTGGATAGGAGGCATTGAAAAAGAAAATACATAAAAACACAATAAAAAAAATAAAAAATAAATAAATACATATGTATGTACACTACAGTCGAACGTCCCCATATAGAATTCCCATTGCAAAATTAATTCGTTATACTGATATGATATATGGAATGCAAAAGTTATATAGAAAGCCTAACATCTATATGAGTCAGTGTCGACCTATGTTCGATGTTCTCAGCAGCACTTAAGATAATAGACAACCCCCTAACACAACACTATTCTGCAGCGTTGCAACTTTTCATCTTCTCGTAATGTCCGATATCACGACAGATATGTATGTATGTCGGGGGAACAACATCCACAAAAGTACTAAAGCTGGGGTATGTATGCACTCATATGTGGAACTAGCAGATACTGCTTAGAAGGCAGTTCAATTTATTATGATGATGGCGAACCGATAATAGTTTTGCTTTCTGGTGAAGATGGCCATTTGGAAGCAACCGGTCATTGTACGAAGGGCATTGTTTTGACTACATTGAAGTGTCACTGAGGAGAGGAGTCCCAAACAGTACCAACATTATTGAATTAAGTGCCTTGTACGTGGTAATTAAAGTTTCTTTCTCTTTTTCCTAGACTTTACTATAGGGGAGTTTGTTATATAGAGGAGTCCAACTGTATTGCATTATGCAAGGACACATTGTTGGCCCTCATTGCTTAAAATTTTAATTTACTGTTTAACTCGCACTTACCTTTTTGTTATTTTGTTGTAATTGCTGCTGCTGCTGCTGTTTATCATTGTTCTTTACAGTTTGGAGGATCTCTCGACCTAAACTAACGTTGCACATATCCGTACTGCTATCATCTTCTTCTGTTCCCGATTCATCATCCATGCAACTACAAAATAAATAATTAAATAAATAAATGGGTAAAAAAATTAGATTTTAATTGTTTTCTCTGTTTTTGTTTGTAATTGTTAGTAAAGCATTCTTCATTAGTTTATTAAACTTAGTCAGTCTCTTAGTCTACTATATACTATGTTCATAGATAGATAGATATATTAATTCAATTTAATTGGAAGTGTAACCATTATTCTAGGCATAACAGAAATAGTAAGCAGGAATAGAAAGCATCAGCGCACCTTTCTGACTCATCTTGTTGATTTGTGTCCGAAACGGAAGCCGTCTCTGTAGCACAGCAATTGTCATCACTTGACTCGATTTCAGGCAGTGTGGGATATAGACGATTGTTTGCTGTTGGATTTGATTTGCGTGCACGTTTCGTTTCATCATCGTTTACATCGCCAGCTAGAATTTTAAATAAATAATTGTATTCAATGATGCAACCAAGGAAATCAGAATGAGAAAATATATTCTAATACTTACGAGATCTTCGTTTGCTGCTTAATAAGGGATCAGTTGCACAAGGTACTGGGGGCGGTGGAGGCGGTGGCATTGGACGTTGGACTATATTTACTTTCGGAATCACAGAAGCAGCAGATGTCTTTCCGCTACTTGATGTTTGTTCTTGTTGCCCAAAAAGTTCTTTTTGTTTTGTAAAACGATTTGCTATAATTTGCATATCCTCCTGTCGTTGTCTGTCAATGTCCCTGATACGGCTTTCAGCCGAGGATTGAACATTGGCAACCAAAGCAGCAACTTTGTCTCGCAATTTGCTGTCAGCTTTTGGTTTTACCAATGGTGCAACAGTAGCTGCTGCTCTTGTTGTTGTTTGCGATGCATTTACTAAAACAAAAAGTTTTTCAAGTTTTCATTTTTGTTTCTGTTTACTTTGTTTTTCGATGGAATCATAATTACCTGTGACTTCTTCTCTTGCAGCTCCATGATCCGTTCGCATTTGACTCAGGGTTGGTGCTAAAGTTATTGGTGCCTTTGGTAGAATTGCTTTGGAATTTCCACTTTCGAATAGTTTCATTCGCTCTTTAAGCGACAACTCACAAGGATCCTTTTGTGGCCTTTGCATGGTTTGCTTTTGACTGGTAGACGCCTTGTGTTCGAAGATAGCAGTACGACCAGACACCAAGCCGGACTTAACACTTGGCGTAGAAAATATCTTCTCAGATGCTTTCGATGGTTCTTCTGCTTTTGTAAAAGTCTTAGCAACTTGGCTAACCGTTGGCTTATTGACTTGGGTTGATTGCTTTTGAGCATCTGCTAATTTTGAAGCTTGATTTGTTTCTTTTTCATACTCGTAAGTATGTTTAACCGATGAGGAATCACGTCTTTGAAAACCTTGAGCCTCCAAAGAACTTATTACCTGAGGATCCCATTTCAGTTGCTTCGTTCTGCCTGGAGCTGCGGCATCAGTTGAATTGGATGGTGGTGGTTGTGGTGCCTTTGGTTTTTTAGACACAACCCCGTGTCTGCTGGGCAACTCTGGCTTTGGCGGTGCCACAACATTTGCTGGTGGTCGCTGATGTATTTCATGATGGCTTGTGTCATCTTCCCAATGGTTGATGGTATCGGCCAAAGCTGCTAACTTACATAAACGCTGTTTTGACTTCTGAGCACCGCCATTGGATTCGCCTTCATTGTCACTTCCTTCGTGGAATTGTTCTTCAGTTCGGTGAATTGGTGATGACAAGTCAACCGTGTTGGAGTACAGTGCTCCGAGACGCTGCAAGCGATTACGCGATGAGTCACGTAAGGGAGGATTATAAGGAGCGGTGCTATGCGTTTGCGCGGGCGCCTCGTCAACGCTTTCACTATCTGTCATATCCTCTTCTTGAATTTCAACTTGTACCTACACGAAAACAAATATCAAATTACAACCCCCATGACAAGAGTTTATTAAATATGTAGTGATAGACAATGTGTGTTTAATGGCACCTACCCCAATCGGTTTGTCTGTCGTAATGTTTATTTCGATGCCCAAATCCATATTTTCCTTGTTTACAGCTGCATAATGACGCAGTGGTTTACTAGGCGATACATCCAGTTTAGTTTTTTCAAGCAAAACCACTTTGCCGCTGCCACCACTACCCACAGAATGAGAGCTACTTGCTAATGTTGACTGTGCCTGCACCAAATTTGTTTGCCTTTGTTGAGGCTTTTGTTTTTGCGGTGACGCCATTATTGCATTAGATGCATCGCCACCAGCGCCAATCTCACTTTTCTTCGCACCGCCTTCCCCGCTTTCCATTAAGGGATAGTTACTTGAATTACTAATGCCAAGCGCGCGACTGCGCTGTTCTGCTTTTTCAAGCATTCGCTATATGGTGAGAACCAAAAGTTTTAAACAACTGCAAAAAAAAAAAGGTTCGTCGTCACGATGCTGCTACTGCTTACCTGCGTGAAGGGATCCATATTTTTTCTCTTTTGCTTTTATTCTTTGTTCTAATTATTATTCTCTTGCGAAGCACGTCGTTTGTTTACTTGTTATGTTTTACACTTTTTACACTTTGATATCATCAGCAATTGATGCGCAATAAGAGCATTTATTTATTTATTTTGTTTTTCTCTCTCAATTTTAATTATTTAATCTGCAATTATTAAATTGTATTTATTTCACGAGTGCAATGCGCGTCGCGTCGTCTGTTGAGTTTAAATCTATTAGTACCGAAAAAAGCCGTCGATAGCGCTTTTACACCACTACTTTTGTTACTAATTAGTTGTGCTTCTCTTACCAGTGCATTTTGCTTATAAAAGTGTTTCTCATTCACACAGTAATTTGATGTGTGTTACGCATTTACCAGCACTCTTTTACTTTAAAAGTGACAGTCACTATAAAGGTGAAAATGTAAATATCTATAGGAAAAGATAGTCACTGTAAACGAGACCCTGTAAATACGTAAATTAATTTTAGATACATTTAACAAGGATCAATCTTATGAATCAATCATTTTCTAATGAGTAAATAAACTGAGGAATAGTGACTTAAAGAAATAAAATACGTTTTTTATAAAATTATAAGAAAAGAAAATAATTCTCCAATTCTGTAAAATGATTGTATGTGGTATAAATATATTTTCAAACAAAAACGGCTAATTCAAACACCTTTCAGAGGGTTTAATGCAACCAAAGCAATTCCAAGGCTCAAACACCGCATCTTTTTTTTTTTTTTTTAATATATAGGAAACAATAGTTATTTACTCCATTGAATAATTTTAAATCATATTATCTATGCAAGTAAAATGCACGCAAAACCCACTGCTAACTGACAGAGTTACAATTTCTGTTAAAGTAGTGTCAGTCCTAAAATTCAGATCTCAATCCGTGATTGAGAAAACTTGGAGCGATTAGAGAAGAGGATGCTTCCAAAATCCAATATATCAAGTAATATTCCCAGAATCTAAGTGATCCTCGGCCAAATTATTAAACAAAATATGCATACTTGTCCGAATAAGATTGCTTTTGTTTTTGGTTTAAATATTTTCTAAAAATTAATATTGAAATTTTTTTTTTTTTTTTTGTCATGATACTCAAGATTATTTCTAAAATTTAAATCATTTTGCACACCACTATATTTTTAAATTAAGATATATGGAAGCACTTTCCATTTAATTACAGTTCATTTTAAAAAAAACTCAAGAAATATGTTTTATTTTCCGAACAAAATAAAACTCAAGACATAATTTTTTAAAAGCTTTTTTAAACATAACTTATAATCGTTACAGTGCCTGCTTATTACCAATGCATGATCAAAAGAGCTTTTACCGGACCGGATATATATACACATGTGTTTTGATAGTCTTTGGAAACTTGTTGAAAGCTCGCTTTTACTTTTTAGATTCACAGTCATTCACATTTGATAGCATTTTCAAGTTTGTTTTCTGTAGACAACAAGTTTTTTATTTACTTGCAACAGAAATATATAATATACAATAGTAAATACATATATTAATTTTATTTTGAAATTTCTGTAAATAATTTCTGTTAATTAAAAGTGTTTTCAATGTCATCATTCATAGTTTGTTGACTAAGGTGGTTTTGGGGGAAGTGTAGTAAGAAGCTTGTTAATTTTTTTTTCATTATTATTATCTTTTAGATACAAACACACACACGCATACATATGCATATATTATGTATATGTCTGTATGATTGTAGTTGTGTAATAATTTATTTATTTATTTATTTGTGTATATGTACGCATATCGGTAAAAAAAAAAAAACAAACAGAGGCAAACAGGGAAATTGCATCAAAGCCGGCGTAGCAAAACGACAAAATTACAATGTTGTTGGCTTGGCTGTGTGTGGAAATTTCTGGCACAAATTATAATTTTAAATGAAATGCTGCGCTGCTGCTTCTTTATGGAAATCATATTACATTTACTTATATACATTCAATTATAAATGTGTTTTCAAATTACCATCGTACGATTTTCTGTTGAATGGAGTTCATTGACAGACAGCAAATGGTGTCCATGGCGATAAAGATAATAATATATACATACACACGTACTTATTTATACTCCTTATCAGTAAATTTAATTTGCCGGTATATACTTAAGGTGTGTCAGAATGATTTACATTACATACATATGTACATTTAATACATTAAGTACGAGTATATAAAAACAAAGTGCAATTAAAATCGAATGATTGTTCCTTTTATTACATCTATGTAGTTTTTATTATGATTGATGCTGCTACTTCCTCCAATTCATAGAGTTCCATTTCCATTGACATAAGAATCAACATTAATATGATCCAATTTTAGTTGTAAAATGTCAACAAAACCAGTTTTGTACTATGCCACACTGAGTCCACCATCACGTGCGGTGCTGCTCACAGCAAAAGCCATTGGAGTTGAGCTTGAATTGCGGTAACTACATACATGTATATGTATACATACAACATAATTGAATTAAAAATTATAATGAAATATAATTGATATTCTTCCTTTATAATTTTGTATTTGCAGTGCCATTAATTTACTCAAGGGTGAACATCTTACGCCGGAATTCATAAAAATCAATCCTCAGCATACCGTACCAACTTTGCTGGACGGTGATGCTGTCATTATTGATTCACATGCCATTTGTTCGTATTTGGTTGAGAAATATGGAAAGGATGATAAACTCTATCCAAAGGATTTAGTTAAACGTGCCGCTGTTGATGCACGTTTGCACTTGGATTCTGGTCATTTGTTTGCTCGCTTACGTTTCCTGTACGAACCAATTCTCTATTATGGATCAACAGATTGCTCAATCGATAAGATTGCTTACATTCAGAAGACCTATGAAATATTGGAAGGTTTCCTCAAAGAACAACCTTATTTGTGTGGGGATGAATTGACTATTGCTGATTTTTGTTGTGTGGCCACTGTAACATCTGTCAATGATGTCGCGCCCATTGATGAGTTCAAATTCCCCAAAGTTTTGGCTTGGATCAAGCGTCTCTCAGAGTTGCCGTACTATAAGGAACTAAATGAAGAAGGTGCTGAAGAATTGAAAGTTCTTTTCAAGGAGAAACTTGCTGCAAATCGTGGCAAATAATAACAAGTTTTTGTGTGAATATTTTCATTTTGGCTTTATTTCACTTTTTATTAATTGGGAAGGAAACTAAAGTTTTTTTTGTAATTGTTTGCTTGCTTTTATAATAAATTAGTTAAACAATTAAACAAATTATGTCTACAAAAAAAAAAAAAAAAAATAAATAAATTTTGCTTTCTTAGTTGTGTTTAGATTCCGTATATATATTTAATGAATTTAAATTTAACTAAACTATGAATGCTGCTCATCTGAATTCACAAGGGTTCATAGTTTATGATCATTAGATTAGATTATCATTACATTACCAATCACTACTACTGCACACACATTCTAAAAATCACATCACAATCTACTACATGCACTCGCAATCTCGCTCTCTCTTAGTTGCTAAAACGAAACCACTCATAAGATGATGATTACTGGTTTCGTTCGATTAAGGCTTAATCAGCATCGCATAAGAAGTTTTTAATACTCTCCGGTAATGGCAGTTTATCAACGTCACATAGTTTCATGTTCTCTAGGATGGTGTTGCGGCATGCACTTTGTAATGTCAAAACTGAAATGAAAATTATTGAAATGCGATTGATCTTTTGGGATTTTTCGATTCGCAGATAACTTACTGCCATAGAGTTGAACTATGTGTATTTGTTTGGTGGTGCCATAAACATCGATCACAACATACAAAGGCTTACCATCAAGTGGTATCTCCATTGTTGATGGGCCCTGATCGACGCCATTTATAATGAAGTGCATTTCGGCCTTGTTCGGATCGTGTTCGGTTGGCACATAAACAACGCCGATGCGAGATCCTTTGTCGGTGAGCAGCAAATCGGAAGTGCCGTTGTACCTTGGGGGAGCAACAGGCGTTTAGGTATTAAGCCACGAGGTGTCTTTACATGAGCGGTATCACCCAAAATGTTGCCTAAGCATGATATAGAATTATGATTGAATTATAGATCTATCAGTTGCTTTGTTGTTACTTACGGAAAGGTAAAGGTGATTCTGTTTCTGCGATTTCTGGCAATTCTTCTACAGGAATATTGTTAATAATAATACGGAACCTTTGATTTGACTCAAATTTCGATATAGGATATATCCAACTAGAGCCCAAATTCGCTAAATCTGGTAGAGCAAACTGCGGTACACCTTCGCTTCGCAGACCAATTATGTCCGGTAGAATTTGTGTTAGTCCTAAACGCATGTGTCCCGACCAGCCGCTTTCATTTCTATCAATCTCAACGAGAAAAATTTCACCTGGTCTCAATGGTTGCTCCGAGAATGTAACCGCATCAGCGAAACTTGCTTTTCGATATGCAACTGTTTTATCCTCACCCAATATAATATTTGACCGTGATATATATGAAAGCGGCAAACTTGTCGCCTCTTATGCAGAGCGGTTGGTGCCGACGAGAAATCTGGCAGCTCATCTGAATCCGAGTCGCTGTCAGAAGTTTCTACTGCTTCTTCATCAAAGGATAGAGCATCAGCTTCTTCTGCATTAAGCATATCGGAAAATATTTATCGTCTACTTTATTTTCTGAAGAATTGTTGTGATTAGTTTTTTCTTAGCGTGCAGGCTCTTTGTTGTTTATTGTTTATTGTACTGAAATTCTAGGCACGCCCTCAACCGAGAATAATTTGAAACTTGTTCCCACATACAGGGTTGCATTAAAATACATACAGTGTGTTGTATTAGAGTAGTCATACAAAGAGCTGCCAATATGAATCGGAAATAAATAAGTGTTGGTAAACAGATGCTTGACGTAATAGCAGCAGAAGAACGAAATCTTGACAGTTTATCAAAAGCAAAACAAGGTAAAATAAAAAAGGATTTTTAATATTTTTATGAGAGGAAATTAATTAAAAAATTGCTGTGCAGATGCGTGTAACATCTGCGCTATATGCTGGACGAGGCCGTGCGCCGCAAAACGAAAAGAAAGTTCCCTTCCAAGAGATCCTACCACTTCGCATAAGGAACTCAGTCTCTGGTAAAGCAGATTCCGGCAATGATGTTGCATGTCTTCAAGAAATGGGAGTCTTATTCGCTTGTCTCAAGGATAATGAGTTTGTTGAGAAATTCTGCAGCAAAGAAATAAACCAATTTCAAAAATGCTACAAGTTTTACATGGACCGCAAGACGGAAGCTAAAAAGACCGAAAGCATGGGTATCGTTACACCCGGGAACAAACTCAACTATAAGCAATTAAATAAATATTTGAGAAATTATCCGAATCCACAATGATTGTTGTTTACAAAAATATCAGTTGCAGTTTCGTTGTAATTTCGATTTTTTAATATAAAACTATATTCTTATTTATGTAAAATTAGTACCAAATTTCTTCGACATTTCAGTACACCACATCGGCATCGCCTAAACCACCAGAAGATTGACTCACAGGAGATGGTTGACTGAGTACAAATGCTGAGATTGTGTTCCGTTGATTGTGCATTTCACCGAAACGTTGCTGCAGCTCGTACATTTCATTTATCAGTGTTTGTTTTTCCCTTTCTAAGAGGGCAATGCGTTCGCTTTTTATATTCAGTTCATTGGTCAGCTGATGATTCTGTTGACGCAAACGCTCACTGCCAGCTGCCAGTAGTGTATTTTCAGTAATCAAGGCACCTCCTGGCGGTCCAGGATGCGCTAAGGCAAGACTATTGCCTGCTGAGTAACGTTTGTGATGTGTTGTTGTCTGCAATTTGTTTGCTGCTGTGCGTAAAGCAAGATTTATATGATGAGGATAGCCACCACGATCCCAGGTGCTCACCAAATTTGATAAACTTCGATTAACCTCTAAAACGCGGGCTCGTTGAAAATTCAGGCGTTCCTGCTGTACTTCGGAATATTGTTCCTTAAATTGAATGATTTATGTGATATTCTGAATTGATATTAACATTTAAGATAACTTAGTTCATAATCAACTTACAAAATTCGTACCCATTCGCCCAAAATACTTGATCTTTTCTTGTACATTCAACACTTGTTGCATATACCAATCACGTGCCTTTTCTACGCCATCCAAACCCATCAAGAGCAATTCCCGAGCCTCTTCGTATTGCTTTAGCCGCTTTAGCATATTATAATCGATGCCATTTTGCAGTGTGTGTCTACGTGGTTCTCTTCGTTTGCTGATGCTTTTCTTAGCTTGCAATGCTCCAACTCCCGCTCCCGCATTGCTGTCTGTAGCCGATGAAGAGCCACCATCAGCAGAACCACGATAATCGAATTGTGTATGATTTTGATTTATATGTGAATTTAATTTCATCATATCCTTGACATCCAATTCGTTGAGTAAAATGTTCATTTGCCAATTCTTCAAAGCGTGGCGTATTTCGGCCTTACCCAGATTACCACCGCCAACTTGATTTTGCATTAGTAAAGTATTCGATGTGAGACAATTGCCGTTACCATTACCATTATTGGTGAGTAAGGCAGAAGCACGTGGTGGTTTCGGAGGTGGAGCTGGTGAAGTGTACTTGTTGTTTACGGCGGTACATGCTGATGTATGCAGGAAATCTGTATCCAAATCGGAATCTGGACTCAATTGTGGCATACTGATGGCACGCTGTGCACTCATTGTTTGGGCATGTGAACGTGGCCGTACTGCTACCATTGGAGCCGCAGGCAATGGAGTCTCAATCTCAAGTAGCGGTGCTGATGGTGGACGCGCTTGTGGTTTATGCTGCGGTGTCACATTATTATTTGTTGCCTGCTGTTGATTACGCAGTAAACATAACTTTAGACCAGCACAAAATCTTTCAAATGACAGTAAGCCACTATGGGGTGGTGTCACTTTTCGAAGTGATTCGAGGACACCTGGTGGTAATCCCTTGGAACCATCATCTTGCCATCCTTTCTCAATGTCAGACAATTTCACATAACCAGTATGTTGATCATCGAGTATGTCGAACAGTTTCTTCATGGAAAGCACAAATTGTTTTGGTAAAGCATCTAAAGGATTTGAACACGGCATGGTGTTGTTCGTGTTGTTGACTTTACTGTTGTTGTTTTTGAAATTATTACCGTTACAGTTACCATTAGCATTGTTCTTAGCGGTGTTGCTGCTGGTGGGTACCCCTATGATATTCGAGGTATTTGGATGCAACATTTTAGCTAAAATGGAATGGAAATGCAATCAATTAAAGATCAGTTCAAAATGGTTTGAGAAATAATGTCGAAACAATGTTAACAATTCAATTACGCTTCAAATCACCGTGCAACCTTCTTGAAATCTCTGTCTTAGACAACAACTAACATCATTTAAAAGACGCTTTAAAGCTTTCTTTGTTTTTCTTGTCGTTTCATGACGTTTGCATGCAGTAGCGGACTAAAATCTTCAGTGACCTGCGGCGGTAAAAATAAATGAGGCACTCAATTAATTAAGGAATGCAGGAATAAGAAAATTTGGAGGCCCCTTTGGACAGAAGTCCCCAATCGATTCAGAAATGTATGATTGATTTTTTCTACTGAAGGCATAAAAAATAAATTATTTTAAAAATGTCTATTGTTTCAGGATTGGGATTGATGAGTAGTATAGAGGTTCTCTTCCCGAGATTTGGAACATACATATTTTGGTCTTGTTTGAGATTTGTTTATGATCAATTCCTAGACATTTGGAAGCCCCCTTTGACTGGAGGCCTTTGCCAATCTTAGTCCACTAGTGTTTGCATTGTAAATCCACAACTTTGGACTACTGCTTCCCATCCCACGCGCCACTGCTAATTAATTATGAATAGTTGTTTATAGTAAAAGCAAACTAAAAAAATTTACATAATTCACGTGACACAAATTCCACAATAGACTTTTGTTACTATAAAATTTAAACTGTAACCTTCTCTCATGATAAAAAGAATTCTGTCTTTAAGTCAAATAAAATGAATTATAATTTAAATATTTTTTCTATAAATTGCACGTAATGTCTTTTACACTAATTCATATGTCAAGGAGAAGGAGAAGAAGGTGGATGAAAAATTCCAATAAAAACAAAAGACTTCATATAATAAAACACAAACCTTAAAACCTGATTTTGCCGAAGGCTGAACACAAAATTTGTTTAGTTTTGTTTATTTTTTCTTTTCGTTTGAGTTACGCGATTTGTTTCAATTGTTGTGTAATCCAAAATTACTTTAACATATTTTCATTGCATTTACTTAATTAAAATTTTCACAAATTTCTTCAGAGATAAAAATTCTAAATTCTTTTATCTCAAAGCCAGAAAATTGAGATATTTCCATAAAAAACACCACAATCACAAACGCACAAATGCTGCGCGTACACAATGTGGACTGATATTAATTTGCAAGAGGCAACCAGGCAGACTAGCAATCAAGTAGTTGGGTTGGTTGGCAGAGGCACCAGTGAATCCAAACAGCATTGGCAAGAATCTAGTTTTGAGGCCGTCTGCCTTCCTGGTTTTATTTTGCTCAGTTATTCATTTGCTTTAAGTAAATTCATTTAGTTGCGCATTTGTGCCTTCGTGCGTGTGTTCGCTCGTTCACTGTAATTTTCTGCTGCTGCACATAGTGTTTTTGTCGCTTGATCTATCTGATGGTATGCTAGTAGCTTACCACCACCATCATCATCATCATCATCATCATCATCACCATCATCATCACCATCATAATCTTTAAATAAAAAACAGCTTCTGCATTAAGCGAAACGAATAACAACTTAACAAACTTAAAGAACTTTTCCTAGAGAGACCATAGAACAGAATGGTAAAGAGATTGAGAGAGAGAGAGAGTGTGTATATGAATATGAAACCGTGGAGCGTGATTTGGACTAAACTGAAATCAAGACAAACACAAGACAACAGGTTTTTTTAGCGAGCTTTTTTCCAATTTGGCACGAGCACCGGAGTAAGTTGATATTAATATTAATGTTGACTGGTTGACTAAGATAGTCACTCACTCGTCACTCGTACATACGTGTATGTTTTATTGTACTCGTATTGTAGCTTATGAGGCTTGCGTGTGATACTACATCAGAGGCTTAGTTAATGAAAATATCGAGAGGAGTTTAGGCTAAGCTACATGAGGCCCCAGTCAGCTTAGAAATGTATGATTTTTTCTTTAAAGGAGAAATTGTGATGGCATCTTTATTCATACAGTGAGGAAATCTCTTATGCAAGAGACTGTTTGTGTGTCATCTGCGCCCCTAATCCTAATATAAATTTAATAGGAAAATTTGACCAAAGAAATGATATCCTTCAAGGCCATGATATATTCTCTGCTTAATGGTAGATTCTCAGCTTTTAAAACCCATTAATATCTTGATGAGCTGTTAGTTTTTTTTTAATAATTTTTTAAATATACAAATTAACAATGTGAGTAGTTCAGTCGCCCTCCCGAAACTAATCTAATCTATTTGAGGTATCTTTATAAATTCACGCAATTTTTTTACATGTATGAAGTAAGTACATTCTGGCTGGATAGAGTTGCATACTTTTTTTTTTTTAAGTTTTATCTTTTAATATAAGATTTTTAAGTATTAAGTTTTTTTTAAAAACACTGAAAGACCAATGGACAGGCTTTACAAAGTCATTTAAACTTGAACTCTAGAATTCATCAAGTTAAAATTATCAAAGAACAGATAAAACATTATTCATTCAACGTGATGAATCTTAAATGAAATAAGGATATTTAACCTAAATAATTCAAATCTAGTAATTAATGGATGGATCTTTAGCATAAGATGGATAACTACTATCTTGATTATTATTTAAAAAGATTGATTCGTGAGAGAGACCACATTATTTTTGGAAACTATTAAAAATGTATTTGTTCTGTGTTAAATGCATAAGTACTTTCATCTTTATTAATCATATTGGATGGAAAGTCAGTCAGGGTTTACAAATTATTTTATTCATTCGGTTGGGAGGTGTATTTCAGAAATTCATAGATAAAATATTCTTATCTTATACAATATAAGCACTATATGATGTGTATATTTAATGAATATGAAATAATAAATTATTATGCAAATAAGTTTCACTTTGTTTCTTTTTTTTTTTTCTTTTTCAATTTGTATTTAACGAAATTCAAACTCCAAAGTTCCATAATAATATAATTAGTGGCATTGGATCTCAAGAATGTGAATTTCATATGAGTCTTAAATTAAGTAACTTAGATATAATCATTAAATAAGAGGAATAAGGCTATATTAGGATAAATAGGATTTGTTTTTAATAGAATTTCATTTGTAGTCGAGTCAATCTTAAAATTGTTTACAAATCAGCTACAGACTTCCGGCGTACATATTTGGCAAAATAATCGGGACGCCAGCATTTACAAGAGCCCGGAATCAAGAACCAGTCATAGTAGAGGCGTACTTGGAAGCAGCCAACCTCATCATGTCCATCACAATGTGCGTCACCAGCATTAGCAGCGCCACCATTATGCGTAGTACCATCTGAAGCTGTAGCAACACCGGCACGCTTCTGCAAGTATTGCTGATAGGCCTGGAAATCCTGAACAGAAGGTGTTTGTGTTGTTGTCGAAGTTGTGGGAACCGTGTCCTCGGCATTGGGGTAGAAAATTTCAGCAACAAGTAAACTAACCCAACGTGGCGATGATAGGCAGCCACCATCTAGATAATGACAACGTGCCTGGAGGCAACGTGTAACCTCAACGGTTTGTGTAAAATATCCTTCGTAGGGTATTTGGACAACATAACGCCATGCGCCTTGATAGTTCTTGGCAAAAACTGGCGTAGCGTATTCCACTTTGGCAGGGCATGGCGTTGGTGGACCCTCATAGCGTATGGGCCCGACCTCTTCTCGCCTCTCGGCAGTTGGTGTAGCAGAAGAAGCAGTACTACCACCACCAGTATCACCTTGTATAGCACGATAAAGTGTGCAGAATCTGTGGGTATATTGAAGCTATTGTATTACTGTTTATTGCAACAACAAACTACAGATGCACTTACACTCCACCACCGTCACAGAATTTGCGTGGTTTTCGCTCTTCAGCAACACGACGCTTCTCCTGTTCTTCCTCATCCAATGCTGGATCGAAGTATCCAAAATCGTGTTCTTCATTTTTGGCTTTTGGCATTTCTCCAATGGCGCTGCGCTTCGACCGTTGTGTATAATGACGATCGATATTATTACTATCCAATTGTTCTACAGGCTCATCGCGTATAATTTGTGTAACCTTGGGCAGAGTATCGTCAGCCTTAAGAACTGGCAGAGTTTTTGATAGAAATTTCAATGTCTGATTACGTATTAATTCACTAAAAAGTAGGTAAAAAAGAATTATGATCATCATCATCATCGTCATTGCCATCATCATTCTGAACTGTACACTTACAAAGGATAAGGTTCTCCGAGCACATTCTGACCCAATGGATTCTTCGGTATTTGTCCCTTATTCAAATCACCACAAATATTATGCACTGTTACAGCGGATTTTTTGTTATTTGCAACATTTTTGCAATCGACATTGACAAAAGTGTAGGGTGGTGGTCGCACCTTTGGTGGCACAGCATTTGGTGATTCAACAAAGGCGTAATAACCTTCTGGTGGTTCCTCACCATATTCACTGGTTGTTTGTGAATCCACAATGCAAGCGAGCCACAACAAACAAAGAATTTTCTATACAGGAAAAACAAAAAATAATAAAATGTTTTATTATTAGAAATATATGAAGAAATGAATTAAAATTTCTCCTAAAATCATCATCAACACACATACATCTAAGTAATAACAAAATTTAATATCGAAAGTCAATGGCTTAAGTCATTGAAAGAAGTGAACATGTCAATGGCCCAATCATTTCGTTATGCTAGAGAAGAGAGAAGATCAACTGATCGACCCTATATTAAATATCTTTAACATGTCTCTGTACATCATCATCATCATGATCTTTCTTTAAATGAAACCAAATAAACATGTTATTCATTCAGATTGAATGAATGGCGAAAGTTGTCGATTTTATGTCGAAGTTGTTGATGACAATGAGAAGAATTCAATGATAAATAATTTAATAAATAAACAAATGATTACTTATATATATATTTTTGTTTTTGTTTTTTGTTGCAATTTTCTTTTACTTCTTTCTTCCATTTAATGAACTTTATTTGTTAACCTTTGAAATATGATAAAACTAAAGAAGTTGCCACCACTAACCAACCGCAAACAATAAAATTCATTGACAATTGTTTATTTATAATTGAACTTTCGCTCTTTCATGAATGAAACAATTTAATTGTTTAATTTTACTTTACTAATTAGAAATATAATAAAACATAAAAGTAATGGTAAAATTGTTATTAATTATAGTTTGGATTTCACATCGAAATGAAAAGTATTTCTTTGTTCTTTAAATTGTATTAAAATATCTTTTACATCTTTCAATGGACGTGTATGAATGAATCTTTTTGTACACACAAGTATTTTGCTTGTCTATTCAATTTCAGTTTAAATTATATTCTTGATGTTAAAAGTTCACAGTCAGTAGATGAACTTTCTTTTTATACCTTTCACAAAATGTGGGCAATATTAAGTTTGGTCAACAGTTTGTAACAAATTGAAAGATACCTTGAATTGAATATTGGACGTGGCCAAAGAAATTGGACCTATGATCAAGTGATCAAGTCAAAGTTTAAGGAATTTAATACATTTTTGAATTTCTAGTTACTTAAAATTGTCAGTCATTGCTTCATTTACCAAATTTAACGAATCAAATACATCACAAAAACCAAATGAATAGATGACTTTGTGACGACTTTCAAAGACGTTGAAAAGCCTGTGATTTGAAAACAATCATAGACATTTGTGGCTTTTACTACTTTTAACCCAAAAAACCATTATTTATTTCTATATAGACAATACTTGCTTTGAAAACTTATTATTATTTGTTTAAAATGTTCAATGATCATGCTCTACCAACAATTTACAATTTATGCAAATTATGGTTTCGGAGAAAATCGGTTTGAGAATTGACTTTTTAAAGACACAGAACTATTAGAAATATTGTATTTGAATGTGATAATCGTTGCTAAACATTGTATTCTAATGGGATTATTTCTCATGACAATCGATTAAGATTAGCTAAGGGAATCTAATTTAATAAGTTTATAAGTTGATGAAAGAAATGCCCTGTTTTCATAGTTCTAAACCCTCATCATTCCTATTGCCCTTCACAGAATCAAATATTGAACACATGTTCTCTTTTTTAAAAACTGTTCATCTTTCTGCTTTAATCTACTTGCCCGATTTGGCTGATTTTTTTTTTTTTTTTTTTGTTGTTTCTTTATAGGCCGAATTATATGAAAGAAAAAATTTATATAATATACAATATGTTGGAAAAGTTGGAGATCTGGATAGATTTGGATTTCTCATATTAAAATCTCATTAAATAAAACAAGTTAAGTATACTTTTGGGATAACTTTTTTATAGATTTTACAAAATACAGGGAAAGCTCTGCAACTTAAGGCTCGTTGGCTCAGAGGTTTAGTGCGCAGGGCTAATATCCCAAGAGTCGCAAGTTCCATTCCCGCTCAGGCAAGTTTGGTCCTGAACTTTTCCAATTTCCACCTTTTCCGTGAGCAGAAGGCCCCTATCGATATTGCTCATATTAAAAAATACTACAGGTTATAATTTGTAATTATAATCTTAGTTCTAATAAATAAATAAGGCAAAATTTTAAAAATGCAGTTAAGTAAATATTCATTTACACTAAAAAATGTAATATCATTTTAAGATTCAACGGAAAATGTATAAAGAAATACATATACTTATTTATAAAGAAACTAAGTTTCATTACTTTCATTTTAAATTTTCTATGAAAACAGATGGTTCACAAAAAAGGTTTTGACGCAAAAAAATATTACGGTAATACAGCAATAGTACCTATCTCATATTTTAAGATTCCCCTGAGTGGTCGAGTCTATGTTCCGGAATCACACGACTTTAGTCGGCCAAGGACTTTTACCCTGTCGAAATACTGCAGCTGTCCAAGCAGTAGCCACCGAATATTCTTCTATGAAACTGAAGTGTTAGCAACTCTATTGTTCTCTCTTTTTCAACTCTTTGATTTTGTTGTTGTTTTAACATAGTTAATTATACTAAGACTGAGTTTTTAGTCAAATCTTGCGGGTGATGTTTGTACTTAGTCAAACAATAAAAAACATACACAAAAATAGCGATTGAAAGTCTACAGAAGTCTCAGACTCATAAAAACTTCTTGTGTTGTTGCTTCTGCTGTTATTGCTGTTGTTTCAGCTCTTGTATTTTGTTGCTTTCTTGACACGATTTACTGTTGTTGCTCACTTTGCATTCCAAAACAAGAAAAATTGGGTCAAACTTAGATTTTGTTGTTGTTACTGTTATTGTTGTGTGCTTTGGTTTTTTTTTTTTTTGGATTGGGTTTTCTTTTTGTGTGTCTTGATTCTGTCTTCTGTTGGCCTGCATTCCATTTGTGAGTTGAATGAATTCATGGGATTTAACTCTTCTTTTTTCTTAAACATGTATCTTCTTCTTTTTTTTTTGTAAGTAACTAATTAATAAATTAATAAACAAAAGGTAAAAGAAAGAAAGAAAGACTCTTACTCTTATTTATTTAGCAAGTTTCCTTTTCAAACTTTCCTTGTGTTATGACAAATGATAAATGTGCTTTTTTTAAATAAAAAATATGATTTGCATAAATCAAATATGTACATAAATATTCATATAATGACCGTCATTTGTTAAACTTTCTTAAAAAATAAAATTAAAAAAAATTACAAAAAATTCTTTATAAATTTTATTTATGAATGTAAGCGTTTTGCATTTGCTGTTGATTTGTTCTAAATACATTTGAGTTAACAGTAAAGTTATGTTACAAAAACAACTATATTAACACATAAAGAGCAAGAATAACAGTAACAGCAATAAGAAGAATGAACATTGTTGCAAAGAATAATTTTTTTGTTTTTCATAAGCATGAAAAGAATGAAAAGAAAGCATATTCCTATGTATGTATATACATAACACCTTGTTCTTATTCTCATGTTTATTTGCTGTTATAATTTTATGTATATACATACATATGTAATAACTGTAAAAATATTGTACCACTTTAGACATGCATAAAAAATAAAGTTGCGAAACGAAAGACTTAAGCAACAAACTTACGATCACTTGCTTATTCTCATCTCATATTTAATGTAGAAACTGCTATATAGAGTACATTACTCTTCTACATAAATGAATTAATTTATGCTTATGTTATGGTACTACACTGGCATTTAATACTTGTTCTTCATTCTCTTTGACACTTCAAAGAAGAAGAACAGCACCTGATAGCATAGCTCAGTGGTTTGACATTAACAAAACTTTCACAATTGTTAAACAATTTATATCAATATTTTTGGTAAAATAAAAATCCTAACAAAAAACAGAAACATTTTAGACCTCAAAAGAAAATATAGTTGAACATTTCTTAAGAACCACTTAATATCATTAACAGACACATACTCACTCGTATGTCTGCATGAAAGTATTACTCAAAATTACTACTATTCTATGTACAACGTATGTATATATTGTAGTATATTTTTAGAAGAAAACAAGTCAGAAAACTACTAAGTAGTATGTCATCAGATTAACTAAGTTGTAGTACTCGTATGTAAAGAACTTACCAGAAGCAAACGGTAATCCATGTCCATGATTGTTGACTTCTTTTCTTCTCCTTTCCTTTCCTTTTTTCCTTACTCTGCTATTTTTTGCACTTTAACTCCTTATTTTTTTTTTTTGTTACTATTTTTATGCACTTATGAACACGAAATAATGACTTAAATACACAACAGATATAACTTTATATAAAAAATACGAAATTTTTTCTAATATGTTTTCCTCTTTTTTGTTTTATTAAATTTGTAAGTAATTTATTTTATATTTGTTCTCTTAGTGATCCAATTGCCAATTGCCGTTTGCCGTTTGTTAACCAATTCACTTCAACAATTGAACTGAATGCGAGTTGTGCAAGCAGCAAACATTGAACCTGGGCTGTGGGCTGCTACTTCCACTTACCTGTTCATTATCATCATCATCGTAACCATCATCATTCTTTGGCTTTAAAAACAACACAAAGTCAAGTTGGCTCGATGAATATGTGTGTCGTTGTCTAGACTTGTGCTCTTTTAAGCTTTGCTCATCAACAACATAGAGAAAGAAGAAAGAATAAAGAAAGTTGAAAGCTCTCAAAATAAAGCAAGCAGCTTTTGCAATGCATGCTTGATGGCTTTGTTGAGTGAAAGCATAATAAGTAGGCATTCATTACTCTTCTACTTGAGTTGTGTTGAGTTGTTGGTTGATCTGTGAGTGAATGGGTTTCCTTCTCTCTGTTTGTGTCTATGTATTTTAAAGAATAAAAATGCATTAAGTTGTTTGCTTGTTTTTATTTAATCATTTATTTATTTTATCATTTTTTTTTTGTTTGCACATATATAGAGCGATTTATATATCATTCTCAACAATTTCATATACTATATTGTATATAAGTATGTATTGTAATTTATAATGTACATAAATTTATTTATTTAATTTAATTTAACTTAATTTGTTTTTTGTTTGTTTTTTTTAGTTGTAGAGTCTTTTATCATTTAATATATTTTTTTAAACATTTGCTTTTGGTTGTTTTTGGTTTAATATACACAAACACGCACACACAATTGTCTCCCATTGTCACTCTCTACCCATCTCTCTCCCTTTCTATCTCTCGTCGTATACACATAAGCACACCAACATACAGAAGAAATTATAAAGAAGTGAGTGAAAGAGTTTGAGGTGAGTGCAGTGAGTGGAGTGAGTGGGGACTAAGTGAGTTTGGAGTTTATTTTAAACATTATACACATTTTATTTTACTTTAGTTTATTTCAGAGTTGTAGAAAATAGTACAAATATTTTATAGAGAAAATACAATTGTTTCCTTAAAACTATTTATGGATTAATTATAATGTAGTTTTTCTTTCTTCCATTAATTGTTGTCTTGATATTTAAAAAAACAAAAAAAAAAATATGTATATATTTTTAAATATAAACTTGTGAAACTTGGTTTCATTTTTTTGTTTTTTTAAGCAAAAGATCAAATCAATATATTAAAATCAAATTGTTCTTATCTTTGTATAAATTATTAAAAAAAAAAATTAAAAATAAATAAGAGCAAAAAATTCTTCTTATTTTATACTTTTTGTTTTTGTTTGATATTCAAAGTACATAAAGTATAAACTGTTCTGTTTTCTTTGTTTTTCTATATCTTTCACACATTATTTTATTTATATTTATATTTGTGATGGGGAAAATGTTTTTAGAAATTTTTTTTAATTATTTATATACATATACATATATAGAGAGAGTATATAAAGTTGTTGTTCTATATATTTCATTCAACAATAAACATGCATTTAATGTCTTAAATACTTTTTTCTATAATATTTTTTAAATATTTAATTTTTCTGTTTTTTTTTTTTTTTCAATAAATAAATTAATTGATACTTGTTCTCTTCACATTTTCTGCTCACTTAAATTTAATTACAACTCTTTTATTTCAATAGTTTTACCATATAATATTTCCTTAATTTTTGCAATATTTTTCCTTTGCAAATATTTATAAATGTCGTCGGTCGGTACATATATATATGTATGTATACTATGTATGTATACTCTATAGTATATAATTGTTATTATGTATGTAAGAGGCTACAAAAGTTGTTTGTTTTGTTTGCTATATATATAAATTTCATTAATAAATGTATGTATAAAGTAAAATTTCCACTTTCTGCTTACATAAAGTTATTCATTATAAAATATAATAAATGTCTATATACTATGTGTACTATGTATTGTACAATATCCTTATGTATATAAGACATATGTTTGTAGTAAATATATTGTAAAAATTTGAATATGAAGCACATATGAGTAGATTAGGAAATCTAAATGATGATCATCAAATTTAATTCATCAATATTAATAGCCTTTCATTTCACTTTATTTATTTTGTCTTCAAATGTGCGAACTTTTAGCAGCAGAAAGCAACAAAGCCGTTCTTCAGTTTTTCGGCGAAACTGTTATGAGTTTGTGAGGTGTCACTGGTGAGATCTGCAATTATTTAAATACAAAAATAAATCAATATTTTTTGCTAATCATTATTAAAATTAAATGTGTACTACACATACCCATAGTGAACGACCCATGTAGGAATCACTATCATCCTCTATAAGGCTACCATGATGGTGACTTTGCTGATCAATAAATAACAATGTATCCTTGCTGCATGTATTTGCCGAGTTGCGAAGTAGTGACGAAAGTGTTTCACTACATTCACGTAGTTTATAATTGGAGCTGGTCGAAAAGGAATGTCGTAGTTTGAGACTTGTCGTTTGACGTTGTGTCTGTTGTGTAGCATTCTCAACGGCTGAGACACTTGAACGTGAACCCTGCCAGTTTTGATGTTGGCTATGATGATGATGATGATTGTTGTGTAGATGATGGTGTGATAATTGATACTCAAGTGGTGTACTACTGCTGCCGCCATTCATGCTGCTACTTTGACTCTTCAGACTCGATGAAAGTTGTTGTATTTCTTTGTGAGAACCATTATAATTGGCTGCACTATTAGATGATGCTGTCGCTGCTGTCGAGGCTGCTGAATGTGAATGGCCATTCAACTTGGTGTGTAATGAGGATGCAGCATTTACAGAGACAGCCAACGAGTGTGGTGATGAACCCGAGGACAGCGAAGATGTTGATGACGAGGCGCTGCTCGATGTATTTGATGCAGAATGGGATTTAATATCGTGAGGCGAAAGTTTGCCATTCGATATCACTAAGCTGTCAGTTAGTTGAGGTGTTAATACTTCCTTGGCAATAGAATGAATATCCGGTTTGGTTGCAATATTTTCCTTGCAACTTGCTTTCGTAGGTGTGATCACATCATCATGATGCACTGTAACATCTTCATCCATTATGAAAATTGTATTGGCATCTGGATAGTGGCTCCGCTCCGTTGATTTGTCATTATCTTTGACTAAATTTGTTGCTGTGCCGCCATTCATTGTTTCGTTGTCATCTATATTTTCGGCACGAATATCAGCATCCGCATAGTCAATTTCCTCAATATTGAGTAGCTCACGTTTCTCCATTGCTATTGGCTTCATTGCAACTGTTTGAGTGGCTTCTATGATGTTGTCTGCAGTCACATTCAGGCTCTCCTCTGTTTAAATAAGAAGAAATTATTATCATTATAATTAAAAAAAAAAAAAATCTTCGTTTCTTACCTTCATCAATTTCACTAGAAACTTTTGGTATTTCAACTGGTTTTGATTGCAATTTCTCTTTTTCTTGGGTTTCGTTTTCCGTTTGTGTGTTGTTGATGATCTTTTCAACAATCGGCTGTCTTTCCTGACTCTTTTCCTTATTAGCAACCAAACTTGGCGGTGGTGCAATGCGTGATACCCAATGATCTCCAGAATTTGAGCTTGAGCCAGAGCATTCGGTAGCATCTACGATGCGTCTTTGATAGAACAACATATAGGCTTCATTGTTGATAATTTCATCTTGTATAGCATCTTCGGGTACCTTAGAGACGCGTTGATCATCGAATTTGTACCAACGACGATCGTATGGATTCTTACAAGCGGCTGTATAATGACCAGTTTCCAGAGTATCACCCTGATGGTAACAGACTGCATATAAATCATAGCGCGTATCTTTTTGTTCTCCACGTGAATTCAAAGTCGATGAGCGAGAATCGCCATTGCGTGTCTTTTTCCAAGGACTTGGACGATAATTTGTGCTAGCCGCTGCTGCCACATCTAAGCTAACTGGAGCACTTACCTCACCATTAGTGTCTCGTGCCAAATGTGGCGACATATCGAATGCATTCAAAGGAAACTTAACCATTGTGGTCAACTTGGCCGCTTGGGGGCCTTTCTCTTGATGTTGACGGAAACGTTTAAAATGCACTACAAGAATATCTGGTAGAGACCACAATCCAAGTGTCTTCACCACGGGCAAATACTGTTGACAATGTGGACAACGCCATGCATCTTCAGCGCTTAGTGTTTCGGCTTTGGTATAATGTTCCAGACATTGCTCCAATGTAAGCGATGCTGTGTCATTTGGTTTTGTAGCATTCAAACGTGCAACACTCTCATGTTCGACTTCAACTTCATTTATATTGGGAATCTCTGTGAAATATTCCTCAGGATCGGTCCATTCCAATAATAACTTTATGTGCGGTGGACCTGCTTCAGCAGATAATACTGACAATGCCAAATCAATCATTTCAGTAAGTAAAGGATGCTCAACTTGCTCCAAAAATGTATCAGGATCAGCTGATGGATCCTGCAAACGTATTTGAAACATATTTGATAACGGTGTTGTATAAGAGAAAACTTCCGGTTTCAGCAGTGATGACATTTCACGTAACATTTTCTTTTGTAACTCCAAGTAAGAACAATCACGTGGCGCTTTCATACTAAATGGTGCACTAAAACGTTCATAGATGAACTCCTCAACTTGTTCCTTTTCCTTTTTCTTGTTGCCATCTAATTTCGTTTTATCTTCCTCCTTTTTATCACTATCGGTTGTTGATGTTGATGATGATGAAGATGGTGGTTGTGGTTTGGACTCAGAAAGTTTTCGCTTTTTATGCACATTGGCCACAAGAAGCAAAAGATCAGTAGCATGTGCTGTTGTCGATGTTATTGACTTGAGTCCTCCACCACAATGTTTTTTGTTAGCCTCACTTTCACTTGCTTTTGATGATTCCCCCACAGTGGTGTTAGTGGCGGTGTTGGTGGTAACTTGTTCTTTTGATGATGATTTCTTGAGCTCAGATGAATCGGTTTTTGGCTTTTGCTTTGTCTCAGGCACTTCGATGCAATAAATTGTTTCGATGCCTTTCAAAGTCTCAACAGGTTGTGTATCGTAAAATACACGAGTGAAGCCATCCTTATTTAGATCAACCAAAACCATGCAATCTGTTGCAATACCTGTACCCATACGCAATTGTTCGCGTAATGTTGCAATCGGGGAACCAGCTGGCACAGCTAGGCCCATTCGGACTTGCCGGGGCTTTTGGCTCTTCATATAAACCACAGACACAAAGATCGTTTGCTGTGTCAATTGAGGCAATTGCACGGAAATGCAGTGGAACGGATCGAAGGTATTCGATTGTTTCTCACAACGCGGACATGTCAGTGATGAACGGAATTGCGCCTGGAAAACCGCTTGAACAAAGGAATTATTGCAACGTATGTGATTGGCAAGTGTTTCGGCAGCAATCACTTCATCTGGACGGCCATAATTGTTCTATAAAAACAGAAACATACATTCATATTAGTCTGACTATCATCCTCTAGTACAATAAATTGTTTATAATAAATTATTTCACAATTATTGTCAAATAAACCCAAGCCCCGTAATATTTGGCCACGTCGCTGCTTATAGCATTTTGTTGTCTGCGATCGTAAGTATTTATTATTGTTTGTTATCTTATCAGAATGAGAAATGACATGATTTTTTTGTTTGCAATTTTTTTTTTTTTTACTGTCACTACTGCCGGATAGGAGATATGTAACTACTACCAACAATTGGCAATGTTTGCACAATTATTACATGAAAATGATTAATTATATAACATCGATTTACTTGATAAAGACACATACATACACACACACACTTTCAGATGAATGAAGACGTGATAGGTCATTAGTTGGATATTGACAATAAGTTTTAAAGTAAATTTGTTTTGATTTACATGGGGTAGAAGCAGACTTTGAGCCGTTATGCTCCCTCTTTCCTCCTTGAAGTAATGCTTTGCGGTAGTGCCAGGGGGACTGTAGGACTTGGGACGGTGGGGTTTAGTGGGTGCAAGTCTCACACTTCGAATAGTAGATTCATTTGGCTTTTAATGCTTCCCCATCGGAAAAAAAAAAAAAATGTGTCTCTGCTTGCACTTCTGTCTGTCTAATTATCAATTTTCACACTTTTATTTAGAATCATCTAGATTTTCTAAAGAAATTGTTATTTGAAACCCCTTTTCCTATTAATAGACACTATAAACAGATGTTGATCATATCACATAAAACATATTGACAGATAATTTTATTGATTTGTTTTACTATGAAATGAATTGATACATTGCAATATAAACATATGTATACTTGGAAAGATTATAATAAAGCACCCTACCCACTCACACCATTTAAAAGTATTTTAGAGTGAAATAAGCAATGGGTCTATCAGACTGCGGTATCTTTTCTAAGTTGTCACCATCTCTAAAACTACTCAGAAATTATCTACAAGTCATTGTAGCAAAAATCAGACATTGAGTACTATCCATTGTGTGAAGTGTATGTTCAAAAATGGGCCACGTGCGAGTCAGACTAGTGGTCCGATTTGATTGAATCCAACAAATATACCGCGCCTATATCAGAAACTTATAGTGTCTACATTTCAGTTCAATAGACCAAATAACAAAAAAAAGTGTTTCAAATAAGAACCTGAATTTTAATGGTGGGTTTGTATGGGAGGTACCCCTTCCAGTTGGCCGATTTGGCTGATTCCAACAGATGTGAAGCGTCTATGTCAAGAACTTTTAGTATCTAAATTTCAGTTCGTTAGAACAAAAAACAAAATGTTTTTCTAATAAGAATCTGAATTTTAATGGGGGTTTGTATGGGAGGTACCCTCCCTAGTAGTCCGATCAAACTGAAATTTCGGCAATAAAAGTTTCTAGGCCACCAACCATCTAAATTTCAAGATCGTGGGATTACTGGATCGTGTAGCTGCCATAGCAAAATATTTCTTGTGGGGCTATAATATTTTACGGATGGACAACCAAGTCTTTGCAATACGGTTCTATATTATATATTATTATTCTAGATACAACAACAATGCCTGCATCATAGAAATGGAATAAAAAAAACCGAATAGAATGCTTTTGTTTACTAAAACTCTTAATTTGTGATGTTACCATGGTCAAATACAATGGACCTATAGAGATCGCCGTACAATTATGACAATTAAAAATGATGAAATGTGTTTGTATTTTGTTGGGGTCATGAAGAACAAAAAATACAGAAAATTTTAAAAAGATAAAATGGTTTCCTGGAATAAGAGTGAAAAGTTCCGATTAAAACTAAATTTATTTTTAATCTTTATACCTTATTTCCTTTAAAGTTTATTTAGCAATTAATTAATTTATTCATGATCAACGGTTATTAGTTTTAAAGCTATAATTGTTTTAGGGGCGAAATAACAATGGAAAAATTAGAACTTTTGGACGTACAACACTGTTCTTTTAGGGGAAAAATACCGGTTAAGCTAAGCAATGGTATGACAAGTGCTATGGGGATGACTCTGATGCATAGAAAACAATCGTTTTATTTACTGATATATTCCCCTTCCCTCTTTGCTATTATGACCATTTAACATATGGATAAAAGCTTTAATACATCGATTTCATAATACCTTAACACTTTTATAACGACGTTTGGTTGCCGTATTTAGATCTTCATGTACTTTGTCCAACAACCAAAATAGAAACTCCTGAGCATCATGTTGTGTTGAGCTACGAAATTGTGAACTATAACGATCAACGACTGCCTGCAAATGCAATGAAAACATAAAAATTCATTTAAATTTGAATTATAATTTACATACAGATAAATCATAATTAATTAATATTGCAGGCATACCTTAAAGCCGGTACTGTGATCGCTCTCATTCTTGCAGGTCCATAAGGCCTTGAGAACATTTGCTAACTGTTCGGTTAGTTCGCCTTTGGTGCCGAATTTACGTGCATTGATTTTATTACGTCGCTTTAGATCAGCCTACATAGAAACAAAAAAAAATATTGTAATAATAATAATAATAAGAATAATTTCATTATTTGATCTTTGCACATAATTTTGGTATATTTACCTTATATTGATCTAACACAAAATATTCGGCTAATATGTCTGTATGGCTGAGACACTGCAAGACCGCATTCATGAAACAAGTGTTTCCATGGTTTTTGAGACCCATAACGCCAGGTGTTTGATCGGCTGGCCATTGATAACCACCAATTGGTGGCACACGTTCACTATTTGCTACAGTCGTCCTCGTTGTTGTTATTGCTACAGATGCTGGTGCTGCTGTTGTTGCTGTTGTATTATGTTTATTCGCCTGAAATTAAAGATTGAAAAACAAGTCTATTAAAATAAAAACAATAAAAAATAAAAATAAAAAAAACTTGCTTCCAATATACAATAGTAAAGTAGTACAAAACTCAAAGATATCGAATGTACAATACAGTCGTAGTACGTTGCGATTCATATGATCGATCGATCGAACGAACAAGTTTCTTGCGGTTCTTTGGCAGTTTGAAGCAAAATTAACCAGTAACCAGTAAATGCTACTGCAAATTCTCTATGCTTTATACAATGAAGCAGATTATGAAACAAAAAACATGTATATAATAAACCAATTAACAGTTTAGTCAATCAACAACTAACCGACCAACCAACCAACCAACGAACCACTGATCAATTTGTATGACAACAAAAACAAGAATAGCAGGAAAACACTCAACTTAAGTTTCGGTAAAAGCGATAATTTTATACTTTTGACTGTAAGATGTGATGTGATAGTTTTGTCTGATCAATATAATTTATACATGTAAGCATCATTTTTAAACACATTAATATCAAATTGCATGCTTTGGTTTCATTCAATACTAAATCAGGAGAAATGATGGAAAAAACAATCTACTTAGAATTAAATTTGAATACTTTGTTAAAGTGAAAATGGTTTCGCAGAACCGCAATAATAGATCAATCTTCCACTTTCTATTGTATAACTTTGTCATTGCAATAAACAGATAATCATAAATAAAATTTCAACTTAAAATCATTCTTTCACTTTTTGAGACCTCCAATGTTCGATTTTCTACAATTTATTGTAATTCGAAAAAGTAAATAATAATGTTTGTTCTAAAAATGAGTACATTTTTTGCTGTTGTTATTAATCCTTTTAGGCAACTGTGATTTTATTTAAATTATAAAAACAAAATCTATTCAGGGTCTATTATGTTTGTGCTACATATGTACATACTTGTGTAATTTGTGCAATAAATTATGAAATCAAAGCAAAAATTTAAGACTTTTGTCTTTTGTACAATTGTATTTATGCATGGAATGCATAAAAAGAATTCGCATGAATCAAAATGAACAAATAACTTTTGACCAGAGACCAAGTATGTATGTAAAGACAAAAAGACAAGCGCAAAAGATACAAAATATGACACGCGTTCATCGAATGATGACTGACTTTCTGTCGAATGTTCAACTGTCAGTCAGTTGGCCATCGGTTGCTTGGAAGAAAGTTCAATGTTAGCGGAAATATCGCAAAGGAAATGCACAATAATAACGAGAAATAAACAAATGAGTGAAATAAAAGAAGAAACACAAATAGTGGATTGAAGAACAAGAATAAAAAAAGAACAAAAAAAAAAAAACCAAAGCAAGCAATGAGCAAACACAGATACTACAAATCCAATCAATAATTTCACAAAGACCCTTCAATCAATAGCCAAACAACTAAGTACTAAGTTTTTACAACTAAAAAGACAAAGTAATATGCATTGGATGCACACTGGTAGAATATTGTCAAAAACAAAAATTGATTAGAATAGAACTGGAATAGCGAACCTACTTAATTTGATCTATGTACTCTCATAAGTAAACCATTTTCTCAACAACAGCGTGTCCTTTTCCCTTTTCTTAGGATTGGAAAATATTAGAGTAGAATAAATTCTATCACATAATCACATCCGTTCGTTTCTACACGAACCTACAAAGTCCCACTTTGATAACCCACTACAAGACTAAGTTACCGACATTGTACTTTAAGCTGGTCTTTTACAAAACAAGTTACTTTTCAATTTTTAAAGTGAGAACCTACAATTTTCTTCACATAGATACTACTCGTATCTATCTTTATGGATACTTCATTTGAAATTTTCCTAGTTAAGAAACTACAAAATCAATATTAAAAATACTAAATAACTAAGCATACATTAATAGAAATCAAAAGATTAATTTTAATTTTTAATAAACTAAATTCGAGAAAACCAAACAGGAAATTTATTAATAACATACGAGGGAAAGTCTATAAGTTACCAGAAAACTCAACAGAGGATTAAAAAGCTTGAATTTTTTTCTTTAAACTTGAATGTAATTTATTTTGTCAATTTCGCAAAAAAAAAAAAAAAATAAATAAATAAATCAATAAAAATTTGTACATTTATCAAGGTTTAACAACGGAAACCCCAAAGCTCGAGGGTTGTAATGTTTGTAGGACATCTGTCCCCAAATATTTCAGGCTGGGACAATTAGATATTTTTTTTATTTTGTTTTCTTTTTTTTTTGTTTGTGTGAAATAAAATAATGTGATTTAACCCAATTTCCCGTGACAATTATTGCTATAAGAATAAATCCATTACTTTACAGTTAAAACTATATCGAAACAGTCGAATCAGATCGAATCATTTGTATTATTCGGAAGGCGTGAAGAAATTGTTAAATCATTGACTCAATTACTGATGAGAAATTTTTAAATAAATCAAATTTGTTTTGCTATAATTTTCGAAAGATCTGATGAGAAATTAGAAAAATTGATGAGAGAATTCGACTTTTCTAGTGCATTTTCCAAGAAAAAAAATTATTGAATATTGTATTGTCATTAAAGAAAATTAGAGGTGTGTACCAAATTTCAGATCAATCGGTGAACAGGAAAGTTGTGAAATTTCAGTTACTAGATTTCAAAAATTATGAATCATGAAATAAATTTGATTTAAGATATTTTTTTTTTTTTCGAGCAATTTATTGACTTACCCTCGTAATATCTCACAAAATTTATACAATAATAAATAACATTGCCCAGAAATCTATTGATTTCGAAATTGATAATTTTACTTAATACTAAAACCTTTGCGAAAATTTATTTTTGATGATTTCTTTTTTTTTTTTTTGCGTTTTGTATTTGAATAAATTAAAAACTTGTCTTGTTGTCTTTTGACCATCTGTTGATTTATAACACTATTTCTTCTTTTACGTTGGACCACTGTGAACCGGGCCGGGCTGGACAGGAAGGCATATGAAAAGCAACATTGGTTAAGCAGATAAAAACGACCACGCATTCTATATTATTCTGTATGTGATTTTTTTTTTTGTTTGTAGCTTCATGAAAAAAAAAAAAGAAAGAGAAAATAGGAAGGCAAAATCAAATGAGCAGAAATCATAGAAAAAAAGCAAAAGAGGATTTGGCAAAAATGAAGGTATGAACTACAATACAAACAGTACCAGAGTACTAATACAATAAAAAAGAAAAGAAGAATCAAGCTGAGGTTTATTTTATTCGTTCGATGGATGGATGGTTCGTTCAGCTGGATAGTTTGCGAATAGACTTGATTTTTGATGATGATGATGATGATGATGATGATGATGATGATGATGACAATGACGATGACGATGTGTGCTGTACCCATACTCAAGAAAACTATGGTGGGTGCAGCCTGGCTGCCTCACTCACTGATTGACTGAGTGCCTGCCATCAGCCAATTTAGTAGGCGTATGATTTTATCATAAAGTGTCTATGGTATAGCATATAGTAGTGTGTGTGTGTTTAAGTCTGATCATAGCTTAAAAATCTTTAAAAAGAAAAGAAATTTTAAAGCAAACACATTTCAATACAACAGAACATAAAAAGCATTTATATTATTTAATTAAAAAATGTTGAAATAAGTAGCTTTGTAGTGTATTAGAGGGAGGATAAACATCAATAAATAAATTATATATTGTACATAAAGTATATTTTAGATACACACAGAAATACTTTATAAAAGGTAGCAATGTTATAGATTGTATTGTATTGTATTTTAGGATTAGTACCTCTTTTCTACGCCAACATCCGGTATAGAAAGGCACGATATCAATGAACGCGCTTTTTGTCGCTGTAGTTGCTGTTACTTTGGCAGACTTGTAAGTACAAAAAGTTACAATATACAAGAATATATACAAATATATAGATACATAATAAAATTGGCAAACATCTTTATTAGGTTAGTGCTATTATTATTATTATTTTTATAATTATTACTCTTTATTCTTTCAGTAAACAACAGTAATAATTATAAATACATTTTTCACAATCCGAGATCTTCCATTGGATGGTAGATCGAACATGGGGCGGCAGGCTTTGGTGGAGTTTATTGAACAATAGTTAATTGTTGCAAATTTAGTAACTTATCAATATGCAAAAAGGTGCACCACCGCACACGCAACAAGTTTCCATCTACTATTTGATCACAAAAGTTTACTACAATACTTTATTTATGATCGCTTAACAATAGTTGATTATTTGACATAAAAACAACAATTTCTTTGCTATTGTTTTTATTAAATTTGCCATTGAATTGATTTTCCAGGCATTTGGCATTTTGGAATTTTTCTTCCATCACTTAATCGAACTTGTTAAATGTTGATTATACTTAAATTGACACTCTCAAATGATGTTAAATAATTAAATAAATATCTATTGTATGCATAAATATGTATAAATATAAGGAATTTCAATTCCCCTGCCTGCCTTCCTTCCCTCCTTCCTTCCTTCCCTCCCTTCCTTATCATTTCAACACAATTTACTTGCATTTATTTATTTATTTTTATGATATTTATTCAGACAATTAATCAAGTGATAGATGAGTCCACTTAGCCTAACAGTAATTGAGTTATTTGTAATACACAATGACAATCGTCAATCAATCAATCGACATTTCTTATTGTTATTCCTATTAATGATTTCAATTTAAAAATTCCATCAAGTTTGTGTTAATTAAGTTATTTTCCAACATGAGAATAAGATGATAATGAAATTTTAGAAGATAATTTCATGGGCATACACACCGAGGGAAGGCAAGGGGAGTGCGCCCCATATGAACAACAAACTAAGTATTAACTGTTTAAATTGTCAACAAAATATTATTGATTTGCCCCTTCGTAGGCTACAGAAAAATACTGATTATCTTTCCTTCCCCCCCGGGGCCAAAAACTGGGTACGCACATGGATGATTTCATTAATTTTCCACCAGTGATGTTAATCAAATATTATTTGGTCATTATTATTATACAATATTATATCATACTGATGACGAGCCCTTTTCATTATGTTGTATTGATTATGAAGGTAAACCACTTCATTCATCAAAAGGCATCTAACAATCCAACATATGTAAATACAATAGATAAACCGCCAAAGAAGTACACACATCTTTATATCTTTTGTTTGGTTGTCTATAGAAAATACTACAATTTCATTGAGTAGATTGAATGCTTCATTCAATAGAGTGATGAATGAACGTAGGTTACTTCCTAACCGCAAACTCACATATTTATAGAATTTATCTAAATAAGGATATTCTATTGTTAGCGTGTTTTCTAAGCCCTGCAGTTGACGTTAAACACTGCAAAGCATAAGGATATAAACATAAAGTCCCCTTCTCCTTCTCCTTCGCCACATCTTATATTTATGTAACTTATGGGGGTTTTTGATTCGATTAACATTTAATGCATCACCAATGTTATACACAAATAAGTGAATAAATCACCTACTAAGTTAAAGCTAAGTTGGATAATCATCCAACATAAAAATGTGAATCAATCTACAATTTATTTTATTTATAATAATTACAAATTATAACCTAGCCAGAGGCCTTCAGCTCAGGGGAAAGAAGTTAAGAAGGAAAGGAGGAAATTAGAAAAGTGCAAAACCAGACTTGCCTTGAGCGGGCAATGACTAGAGGAATGCAAAAATTTTCTATTGAAAAATATATTTTCTTAACATAAATAGTTAACAACTTCAGTGAACCGAAAAAAAGACCTTTAAACTTATCAAAGTATAGTCCTTAAAAGTTCAAAATCTGAGAGAAGGATAGTCGAAATAGCAAGAAGTTTAAGTGGTAACCATATTATACTCATATGAATGTAAGAAAGATATAAGAAAAAAAAAAACATAAATGTACTACATGTGTCTGTAGTTTTATAGCCTTGGTCATCATGCGGCAATTTAAAACAGAGTTTCCAATATCAAATTAGTTATAAAGAAATACTAGAAAAACAAATACAATACAAAATTAAAAATCTAATCAGACAACTGGTTAATAAATATTATTTCAGAGTCTGTTTTCTTTTTTCAAAATTCTGCGAATTTAGTATCTAAATAAAAGGAGGTTTATTAATTCATTTAATATTATTATTGTATATTTCTAGCTCTTATCACACATGTTGCTTGTTGCCACCAGCTCGTTTTTATGTATCTACATCAAGCGCTTAACTAATCTTTTAATAAACACACACAAAAAAAAAGAAAAAAAAAAAAGAAGACGCAATCCAAAGAAATAAATAAATAAATTGCATGGAATTTATACTTTTATACAGATATAGAAGAGATATATATATATAATGGACGAGAGATATATATATAATGAAAAGCATTTGTCATTAGCCACTTGAATGCGAACGACCATCGACCGGCAACCGGCTATGTGACCTAATGGAGGCCAAGCCAACCAAACCAAGTAAGACAAATAAGAAAAAAAAAAAATATGTACAATAAATAAATAAGATACTATTCTACAACCGGATAATAGACAACAATAACAACAATAATAAAAACAACATCTATGTATGTACAACAAAAAGCAAAAACATTTTTCGCAAATTTCTACCCGTTAAATGTACAAATTCACACATCTTTTCATTTGGTTTTTTATCTCTTCTATTCAATTTCTTCAATGACAATTGACTAACTGTCAAAGTAGCGTAGGAGATAAAATAAAAAAACAAAAACAATGTCTGTTATTTTCGTCATTCGTGTATTGTTGTTAATTGATTGTATTGTACATATAAATATATTATATACATATGTATGTACATTATTTATTCAGATGTATAAGCAAGAATATACTTGGAATTTATAGATACAAAAATGTATATCGTCATCGTCACTTGTCTCAATTTACGATAACAATTTTATTAGTATTATTATTTAAATATTTTTGTACATTCACACCACATCATACATCATCAAAAATAATGACAAATACTAAGAATCACGAAAGTATAAAACATTTATCTATCACAGAAACACGTGTTGATGGGATATTAGTTCCGGAACCAAACCCCTTTTTTTTTGGCAAATAAAATCGCCATTCAAAGCTTGGAGACAACAACAATAACAAATAGAAAATTTATGTAAAAGCAAATCGTTTCGATTTAATCAAATAATATGTTATGTTCAGGCAATAAGTTTCTTAGACTAAATATGCTGATATATTGAGTTTTCTAAATGTTATGAAACTTATACTAACAATATTTGAATACGATATCTTATAACCTTTTCACAGTAGAGCATAAGCATCTTCAATATTGCAAGCAACTCAAAAGTAAACAACAACAAAATTAAAGTTTGAGCTGCTTAGTCCGATTGAAGTCTCTTTGCAAGCACTTCATGCACTCAGACTGAGCACATGTAGTCCCTTGAATGAGTTGCCAGTGCTGAAAAGGTTTCGCAATTTCTGTATGTCTTCTCCTTTCTTTTTATTGCGATTAAACAGAAAACAGATGATTGTTGATTTCAGTTCAGTTAATTTCAAATTGTAAACGTATGAAAAAGAAAGTTGCAAGAATTATTAGCATACATTGCAAATTGTTCTAAATCATGTATTTTCCACAAATAAAAATTACGTTTGAAATTAGCAGGTATGTATAATCAAAACAAACAACAGCTGTTTTGCCAATAAACGAATCAACAATATGAAAGTAATATGAAAAGGTTTTTGAACCAAGCAACTTTTTCAGCACAGTGAAAAGGGTATTAAAAACAAGATTAATATATGAACTTCTTGATATTGGTAATGCTAACATATATTTTATATAATTTTCATTGTGTCCTTTGAAGGCAAAGTGATAATGATAATCCAATATCCAATATTCTTTATTTATATATTCCAATGTGTTGTCCATAATGTGGATTCCTTTAAAGTATTCCAATTGTCCAAAACATTTTAAAACTTACGAGATACTATAAGAGGAGAAGAGTCCTGCTTAATACATTTAAGCCAAACCATACTTTGTAACTTATTCATAACAGAGATGTAGTACTATATACAACAAACTACATTCTAAGTAACAAACTTTTCTTTCTTGTAATAGAAAAAAAAAAAATGTTTGCTACAATATTATCACTTTGCCTTGATATTTGTAATACACAGAGTGGTGTGTCGGGAACCATACTTTATTAAAGGAGCGTTTGCAATTAAGCACAACATTATGCATTGACACGTCTAGATTCTCATTAAAATGCTTAACAAACCCAACAAAATGCCCGATAATGCCAATTTGAGTATATAACCTCTAGCTTTATATTCCTTCTTATCAGTAGAAGATATACGAGTATGTAGGTCTTATATCTTCTATAAAATCAGCTTAACTATGAATACGTAATACTATATGGCATGACTAAAGGCTAGACAAAAAGATCGATAATTTTCATTTTTAAAGAAAACAAGAAATATGAATTATGTTTAGAATTAGTTTAAGGCGGCACATGATTCTAGATAAATAGAATACTCTTTTTCTTCTTTTTGAAATGCGATTCATTGTCTAGAGTTTCAACTTCTTATAAACAAAGTATTAGTTTCTTCTATTGTTTTCGCAATATATAAACAAAAACTGTGCATGAGAACTTCAATTTCAAAATGAAAACACTTGGGGGTTACTACTTCGATAAGTAAACGGAAAATGCTTTATCTTTTATTGCAATAAAAATTATAAAATCGCAAACAAAAATTCATCTATCCAACGATGATTATACAACAATTTTTTTGAATTGTTTTTTTTTTTTTTTTTTTGTTTTCTATTCAAAAAATAAACTCAAATTGCAAACAAAACAAATTTCGAATACTTTTATGTACTCAAACTTGTTTATTAAATAATTATAAATAATTGTAGATAATTGTAAGTGTTGTTGTTGTTGTTGTTATTGTTGTCGTTGTTCTTTCTTTCTTTTTTTTTATATATACATATATTTATTGTACAATAGCAAAAATAACAATGGCAGCAGCAGAGACAAACGGCAAACGATGTCATAATCACTTGATCGTAATAACGACGTTGACTTGTATTGGCCTCAGTCTGTCAGTCAGTCAGTCAATCAGTAAGTCTATTATTGAGTCAGTTGGTCTAGAGTGAGTACTTGAGTTTAAGTTGGCTTTGCTCGAATAAGCTATGGCTGCTGTTCCTGTCTGTCCGATGTCGAGTGCCCGATGGAATGTGCAAACAAATGATTGTGTGAATGAATGAATGAATGAACCCACTCTGTCACTCAGTCACAGGTATTAGAGGTACTACATAGTCAGCTTTATAATAATAAGTTTCGATAAAGTCAATATATATGAATATGGTATGCATATGACATTTACAGAACTCTCTCAATAGAACAAACAACAAAATAAAAGTCAAAGGTGTTCAAATTGATGTTTTTGTTATTGGTTTTTTGTTAAATGATAGAACTGCTATCTAAACTGCCTTAAAAATTATAAACATCAATTGTATGAACGAACTGAAGTTAATCTTCTTTTTAATTTACCTTATCATCAATCTACTTAATTCCAATTTAACCAAACGATGTCTATTCAGTCTAAGTGTTTACTGTACGTAACAATGAATGAATATTTATAGTCAACTATGTCATAAAGGAATTTCACTTAATAATTGGTTTGAAGAACACGTGTTTCAATGCTATAATTTTTGTTTTAACAATAATCATGAAATACTATTATCATAAATAAAAGAAAGTTATCAGTTTTATAATCATTTATATGATGAAGAGAACCTTGAATTACTTATTATACTTCAGAATATAAATAATATTTTGTGTGTTTCTTATCGCAACCTTCTCGCACCAGAGAGATAAATAAGTGTGGAGAATTGGATTTTATTCATATAAGTGCAAGATACATAAAATATTATTTGTAAAAAAGCTTAAAATCATTTATTATTCAAGTCAGACATCACATTCAAATGAAAAAAGAAAAGTAGAGCAGCAATAAACAAAAATCATAATTAAAAATCAAGTTTAAAGCGGCCTATGCAAGATTTTTACTACTGCTAATGACGTCTGTGGCAGCATTTTAGATTAATAATTTTAATTTTCTTATTGTAATATTTCAATCTGAACTTAATGTAGTAGATAAAGATAAAACAAAAGACAAACAGCAGTTAGACAACACATAATAATGAATGATGTTAGATTGCATTGTAGACAAACGAAAAATATTACATTTTTATGAATAATAAATAATAAAGAAGTTAACACCTCTGCAACTCATTGCACGCAAGAGATTGAATAATAACTTGTTTGTTTTTTTTTTTGACAGTGAAGTATATTTTTTTTTTTTTTGTGCTTAAATAAATTATATAAACTACTCTCACTATAATAAAAGTGTGCCAAAGTTAAGTGGAAAAATTGAATAATTAAATCAATTAAAGTGCAAAAAAAAATAGTAGAAATTTAAAGATAGAAATAGCAATTTTAACATAAAACGATCATGAACTTTTCTTATGCACAAATAAAAACGTACAACGACGGTCGCATTTTGACCGAAAAATTAGGACTTCCGTGAAAATGGCATCTGGCGACTTTTGCACGAAAATGCACATTTATCACGGACTTTTTGACCAAAAATCACATTTTATACGTCAACCACTCACCGTATTCTCCTGATTTGGCACCTTGCGACTTTCACCTCTTCGGACAACTATATTTGACACTGAAAGGAAAGCGCTTTGTCTATATTGTGATGACTATACAAAAGGCGTTGATCGATGCTGTCACTTATAAAGCAATAACTCGGCTTCTAATTGGTCATGAAATTTTGACAGAACGTCGCACCCCCGTCAGAAGATACCATCATTATAAATAGAGATTTTGAAAAAGTATCGTTTACTTTGCGACAGACCTTTTATATACAATAATCAGTCTTTGATTAACTCAAGATACAAATTGATGTAAATTGAAACAGTTTTGTAGAGGAAATTTAATACTTTTATAACTTTGGTTCTTCACTCGATACTTGTTTTCACAATTTCCAGTCATCTTCTTCTGTTTTTTTGTTTTTGTTTCTGAAGATGCGAAAACAACACAAACATTTGCTCCTTATAGTTGTAAGTAGTTGGATTCTCAGGGATGAGGATATGCTCTTTCTGTGACATTAAAAAGGATCCTTTAAGTGAGCTGGTCTTGGTACCGGCTACCTCTTCTGCCTAAAGCCAACGACTTGAAGAAACAGTCATGTTGCAAATCTTTTGGAGGACCCAAAGTTTTATTCTCAAACAATGATGGTCCACACACCGCTTACCTGGACAAATGCGTTGGAAAATATTACTTCATCCATCCAACAGTCCAGAATTGACTCCCTTTGAGAGATTCATTGGTTTGGTCCACTTAAGAATTTGTGGGAAAGTATCTCAAACAAGAAGATGAAGACTTCTTTGCCTTAGGTTTGTGTCAAAGTCGGGAGTTGTAAACATGTACATAATTATAAAATGTTCCCCTATAAATCTATAGATTTACTATTTTATTAACTTGATTATAAGTTTGCACGACAATAAGTGTGATTGTCATATTGTATGTGGCGAATGATGACAATGAAAGAAAATAGAAATAAATAAAAAAAAAAAAAAAAATAGTAAAGTTCAAAGAATCATCATCATTATTATCATCACAAGTTGTGCAAATATTTATATTTAAATTATACTTATATCGCAAATTAAAACAAAAACACATAAACAAAATTGAATAACACAAAAAGTTCTAATTATTAAAGGAAATAATAAAACCGCCATATTTATGAATATAAACTATTTTTAACACATCAAACAAAGCAAAAAGCAAGCAAAATAAAGCAAATTTGACTATCAACTGATTTATTTATTGTATTACATTTTTTTTTTTTTTTTGTTATATTCATTTACCATCACCAACAATTTTAGGTGAATTGTTTAAACATTTGTAGTCCCAGCCATCACCCACCAACAACAGCAATAGCAATAATTGAGGATTTCAAGCATAGAAAATGTCTAACTATAAATACTTGAACTCGAATATTGTTGTGGTATAGTATTGTACATCGGTTCTTAAACTTATGTAGGCCCTTGACCTCCTCTTAATTAACAAATTTTTTTATCAATTCTAAGCTCTATGGGTAATTCCTATGCCTTACAGGCGAAGGTGAATACTAAAGACCCGTCCAAATGAAGTATCATAATGGTCCGATAAGTTTCTTGATGAACTTGCCCCTGCAGCAAGTAGCCTATGTATCTATCCTATCCTATCCTATTCTATCCTATCCTATCCTATCCTATCCTATCCTATCCTATCCTATCCTATCCTATCCTATCCTATCCTATCCTATCCTATCCTATCCTATCCTATCCTATCCTATCCTATCCTATCCTATCCTATCCTATCCTATCCTATCCTATCCTATCCTATCCTATCCTATCCTATCCTATCCTATCCTATCCTATCCTATCCTATCCTATCCTATCCTATCCTATCCTATCCTATCCTATCCTATCCTATCCTATCCTATCCTATCCTATCCTATCCTATCCTATCCTATCCTATCCTATCCTATCCTATCCTATCCTATCCTATCTATCCTATCCTATCCTATCCTATCCTATCCTATCCTCTCTCCTATCCTATCCTATCCTATCCTATCCTATCCTATCCTATCCTATCCTATCCTATCCTATCCTATCCTATCCTATCCTATCCTATCCTATCCTATCCTATCCTATCCTATCCTATCCTATCCTATCGTATCCCATCCTTTCTTAGCCCCATATTGATCTACAATCCCAATTTTTCTCAATAAAAATTATGTTGGAAATATATCGGTTTTTTTTTTTTTCAAATTCTTTTTAAGCCAATCAAAATGGTTTCTCAGACCTGCGGTAATGGGACCCCTAGGGGTGCACTGACCATATTTTAAGAATCGCTGGTATATAGCATACGATGATGATGATGATGATGATTTCAATTATTGTATTATACTAGTTTGAACTCAATTGATTTTACCTTGAATATAAATTCTGAAAAAATCCAAAATACTACACGAATAATAATTTGCACATTTTCTCTCATTTATTTTGGTGTCTTGTTTTGCCATTTCTTCTTTTTTCCCCCTCTTTTATTCAGTCAAACATATAGTACACCCCTCATGCATGCAAGTATACTAAATATTTTATGTATGTAAGTGTGTATGTAGTCGGAATGTCTCTCATAAAATGCTTTGCCATTAGCAACGACAACAACAAAATATTGTACATTTGTACATAGTAGATTTTGCGGAAATCGTGCGCATTGAGCGTTGCGCGTCTCTATCTAAGCCAATTGCAAACAAACGTGTGCTGTTGATCTTTATTTAATTTTTTGCTTTTGCTTTTGCTTTTATTTTCTTTTCTATTTGTTTTTTGCCTGCACTTGAATGAGTACAGAACACCTAGAAATAGAGAACAAAAAATCGGAAAAATATATACACACACACAGAATATATAGAGATTTATATAAATAAAACATTTAGATAGACACAAGTTTGAAAATCTCAAGCATCAACATCAACAAGTGTAATTGGGTATGGGTTTGCACAACAAAATGGCAAAAACACACAAGGAAAAAAAAACAAGCAACATAACAAACAAAATAAGAACAAAAGTTGCGGAAGCAATCAACACTCACTGTAAGCTTCAAGAAAATAAAAACAAACAATATACTCATCCATCGCTAATCTTTGGTAGTAATGAAAACTATCTTACCTTCTTAAAACATTTTATACATTTTACAAAGTGTGAATGGCATTTGAAATGTATCCAATAGTTTGTAACCAAAATCAAATATTATTGTTCAAAGAGATTTAAATATGCCAGAGTCATAAACATGCAAATCCTTTAGTCCAGAGAGTCTTATTTTTGCATAGAACTAAACATAATACTTGTATGTGTGCTATGTTGGAAGATCCTAAGTGTTGTAAATAATCAGTAATACAAATCAACGTTTCTTGTATGAAAAGTTTCCAACATTTATTGAGATTGCCATTGTGCCATTATTCTTGAAATATACTAAAATGTAAAAATATATCCGACAGAATTTCATCACATCTATCATAAACAACAACTTTTAAAATTGAGTGGCTTTTCATTTTTTTACTATTGTATGAAATTTTGAGCCAAAAGTTTCATTTGCCTCTTAATCAAATTTAATTTAATCAAAATCAAAAAAATTGTGTCTATTGATTAAATACATAACTTCCATGCTTACAACAAACAATTCTTGGCGTATGGTAAAAAAAAACTTCTGGATAGTAGAATTTAGAGTTCTTCCTCTCATATGCCGCATACATATATTTTTTTACTTTGTACAGATGACAAAGTGGAAATGAATGTTAATAAATACAATAAATATTCATTGCATTGAACAAAAATTTAAAATTTATTAGATATTCCACTTCTCACTGAAACTTCAAACATTAAAATATGACAATAAAATAAATATTACTAATCTCTGTTGGATATAAACCATATACCATACTTTTTGAAGTGAAACTTCTTTAGCGAAGAAGAAATCCAAAAAATATGAATATGTAATGTGACGAAAATCAAAATTTGACGATGCTATTATTATATTGGAGCTATTTAGCAAATACAATGTCTGGTTAGAGAGTAGGACTTGCAAACTGAGGTCGTGGGGTTCGAGTCCTGCAGTGGGAATATTTTTTTTTAAGTGAAACTTCTAAAGTAAATGGTCAAGCAATAATACAGAATATTGTAGTGTTATATTGTTTCAATACAAAAGAGTTATTTTATTTTTCAGTCATTTGACCACTTGTTCGTACGTTCTTTCGTAAAGTAAACACACTCAGCATTTCTTATATCTCTCTTACTCATGCATAAGAATTCATTCTCTATGCTGCAGACGAGCCCGCACAAGAGAATGCGCATTGTTTTGTGCGTCTACCCACTACGTCTCTGAAGAAACATCGTATTTTGATTTTCGTCACATTAAATTTTCTAATTTTTGGATTTACCTCCCTTCAAAACACTTGGTTGATTGTTTCTCAATATTTTTAACCATAACATAATCCCCCAAATCCTCATTACTATTGTCTGATAATAAATTTCATTGCTTCCAATTCATCATTTCCATTCATATATAGCTCAGACCGGACGAGACTATTCATCCCTTGCCCTCCTCATACATATGAATTCTATCTACAAAAGATCAAAATCAAAGTTTATTATTTCATTTAGCATACTCGTATGTATCGCGGATCGTCTAAAACTTTGTGCGCTGTGTCATAACAAAAATGAGTAGATAAAATTTATGAAAATTATTTATTTTATTTATTGTTGTTTTGTCAAATGCACATGTGATTAGCATGTTTGTTTATTGTTTTCGTTGTCGTTGATTATTATTATTGTGATTGACTTTGATTGCTCTTGTTTATTGTATAAACAGCGAAACTGTTGCTCTGTTTAATAAATAAATAAATACAATAAAAATGAAAATGAAAAAACAAAAAACAAAAAAAAAAACAATAACAAAAAATTAAAAATTGTCAACTTTACACCATTTTACAATAGTTGCATATGCATAATAATAATACTTGAATGTATTCAAATGTAAGTAAAATAAGTATCTGTGGATAATTTTATTTGTGCAACACACGAAGCGTAACAAAGCAAACAAAGCGACACAAAAGAAAGTGTGCGTCCCCTTTCAAATGACGTTTATTTAAGTGAACCAACGCTAAGTCAACCAACGTAGCCAACTTAGCCGCTGCCGCTGCCAATTTCATCCGCCGTCAGGCAGAAACACAAAGTCTGAAACTACATACTTTGCAACCTCAAAGCAAAACCGCCTTAAGTATTATAGCTGTTCTTATTGTTGCATTTGTGTGTTTGCATAAGCAAAGCAACACATAGATACCAGATTCAAACACAGGCAGGCCAACAGACAGACACATGTCAAGCGTGCGGGTGGTTTGGTGTCTTTATTGGGCAGTAGGTGAGTAGGGTAGCACAGCAAAGCAATAACCCAGACAAACGTTGTCGACCTGGCAGCTAGCTACGCTGCTAGTGCTACCCAACATTATTATCGTGTTGGCCAATTGTAATAGCAACAATGGCTTGTTTTGATGAAGTAGATACATTTAAGTATCTTTATGCGAATGTGTATCTGTTTGTTTACATTTGAGGGAACAAACACAAACATTGGACGTTGTGTCTCGTAAGCATCATCAACGGCAGCATCAACATCATCATTATTTTGTTTAATATGCAATATTTCGTGAAATATTTTCTGCACAAAAATAAAGTAAAACAAAAGAAATAAAAAATAAAATCAAATTAAGTGCAAGAAAAATAATAAATTGTTACAAAAACAAATGCCAAAAATTGAGTAAAAATGAAAACAAAAACCAAGAAAAAATACATACACATCATTTTAACTTAATTTCCATGATGATGTTCGTGATGTTGATGATGACTACACAAAAATATGTTTACACATTGCGTATACGTAATTTTTTCAAGTTTTCTTCTTTTTTATGTTAATGAGAGCTACAATTTTTTTTTATTTTCTTTCGCATGATGATGATGATGATGATGATAATGAGTAAATAATTATCCAACCCAATTAAAAACAATAAAAATGAAATAATTAAAAACAAAATTTTAAAAATAAAATTAAGTAAAATTTCTAAAAAAAAAAAAAAAACCAAAATTATATTACAAAAGAATCTCATAACCGAAACAAATACAATAAAATATTGAACAATTTTTGAACGATGATCTCAGATATACAAAAGAATATACAGTTGAAATAAATTGCCAAAAAAGAAAAAAAAAATAGTCGCTTAATTAATGAATTCAATAAAAAAAATACTGCAATGCTCTCAATGAGAACAAGTTTAAAAGACTATCAAATGCCCTACATAAATTAGAAATGTACCCATCATTTTATTAGTAATAATAAGCTTAATAAGAATATTAAAGTTAAAGAAACTAATTGGTTTCTTTAGAAACAATTTGCTAATTTTAATGACAAAGACTATGCCGCAAATAACCAAATATTATAAGAACATGTCCTGTCCTTAACACCAATGGTACCAAACAAACGGTCTAAGTCAAAGGTCTATTTCCACTGATACACATTTATTTAAATGTCCATTTTCGGATGTAAGAATCACAATTAAGCAGCAAGTAAGTTGAAAGCACAAGTACATACACATGCAATAAGTAGGAAAAAGGAAAAATGAAGAATAATTTAATGTAAAGCGCGGCATAGACACAGAGCAACACACAGGTTCAACTGTCCTGCAGCAACCTTACACACAATTAAAAAGTTAAACAGTATCTATGAAAAAGCAATTATGGACAGCAATGGTTAGCAATGATAATTTACCGACATTAGGTGAGCTAAGGTTTTCTAGGTACTATCTATTATTAAAAGGTGCCGGCCGGCCTTTTAAGACTAGATTGCTTTAATGTAGATCCGAGATCCGACTTGTTGTTTTGCTTTCTTATCTTTAACTAGCAGCAATGAGGTAAATTATTCGTAAATGTACAATACATTTACGATGAAAAATGGTGTTTTAGTTGATGAAAATGGGTGGATCCATAAATTGCTTACACTCCGTACCAGTACTTAATTTATGTACATTTATGTACAATATTTATCCCACATTAGATAATTACACACATATATTTTAAGATCGTATCGATCAACTTTCTATCGCTAAAAACTATATAAATTAAGATTGTCAAAATGATATTTTGAAAACAAGTTAGTACACTTTAGTGAGTTGGGCTCCCGTCAATGAAATATACTTGTACCATATATCAGATTAATTAAATAAAATAAAATAACTTCAGAACCTAAACTTAATATACAAAACATTACTCATTTCTTATTGTATGTGTTTTCTATTTGGGGGCTATGCGTTTTGGAGATGCTGAAGTTCCTATCTAGTGTTTTGCTCATATTTTCTGGGTTTATAGTAAACACAAAAATATATGACATTTGAAAAGCAAATGCAGATTGTTTTTTCTTTTTTTAAACCAAAGTTTTTGTTCTACAATCTTTTACTTTTAATTTCTATAGTTTCGAAGAAATAGGTCTTAGGAGCTTCTCAAATAAGGGATCTGATCTATTTAAGTATCTCCAATACTACGAATGACAATATTGATTATTAAATAAATTTTATTTAACATTATTTTAATGACATACTCGTATGTTAGCACAATCTCAATATGCTTTTTTTTTACCACACATCATTTAAATACACGCATAGCAATCAACTGAACTGACTGAGGTTGGTAGGTAGATAAACTCACAAGCATGACACCTTGTATAGTTTAAAAAATCGCTTATGCACATACGTCATCGATGATGATGTTTGTGAAATTAAAAATTTAAAAATGCAGAATACATACACGTAAATTCATTTACATGTACATATGCAATGCATATGTTAAATCATGACTACAATAAAATAAAAAGGTAGAAACATAGAACAACAAACAACAAGCAAAATGGATTTAAAAATGGAGCGGATATATACCGTTTAATCTATGATAACAACAATTTTTCTATGCATTCTTTTTTATTTATTATGTACTATATTTTATGTCATTTTTTTCATTGAAATACATATATACAATAAATACGAGTATGTAGTAGATTGAAATGCGAAAAAGAAAACACAAATTTGTATTGAATATTCATTAAATCACAATAACACATACAGGTGCCCGATACACAGATGTATTTTGCTTTGTTTATTTTTAGTATAATTTAGCATATTTTCATTTCATTTACTATTTTTTTTTTTTTTTTTTGAATATTAAAATATTACAAGAAACAATAGAAGTACACAGAATTCTTTTATTATTGCACAAAAGATTTCAAAATTGATAAATGATGTCTTAATTAATGATTATTGGCGTTATAAATATTATTATTGGTCAAGTTCAAAGTGTTTGTTGTTACAAATTGTAATCAGAATTAACAAGGACACGAAGATATAATTGTGTTTAAATATTATAAAACAAAGAAAACCAATTAAAAAGAAGGTTAACCTCGGCTCTCAGGGTGGAGACGTTTAAGCCTCCTCATGACGGTGTTTATAGCAAGAGCAGATGAGAGGAATCTCAGATCCCTGGACATGACATCATTCCGCACAAACCAAGGAGCATTTATGTACTATCTGATGGAGGGCAGAGTTCTGCATTTTCTGGATGAGATAGACGTTTGATTCGGCAGCAGTGCCCCATAGGTGAATACCTTATGTCCAGGATAGGGCAACTATAGTCTTATAGATTGTAACTTTGTTACTTAGGCTAAGTTGACTACTGGGCCGAATAAGCCAGTTTAGCTTCTTAAGTTTTTGTCAACAAGTTGGATCAGTTTTGACAATGTGTTTGCGCCAGGTAAGTCTCCGGTCCAAGATTATGTCCAGGTAGCAGGCTGAACCCACCTGTGGTATGACCGAGTTGTGCAGAAAAATTTTTTCCCTACGCTCCCTCCTTTGTTTATTGTTTTCATTATGTTTTGAGGTACAGCACTGAGACCGGAACATTTGTATGGGAGCTAGATGATCCAGTAATCCTAGTGTCTTGAAATTTACATGGTTGGTGAATATAGATCAGACAATTATACTAACCTAATTTCAGTTCGTTGACACAAACAACAAAAATGTTGTCCAATCTATCTGAAATGGACCGAAAAAATCGTTTGAAGGAGCTAAACTCCGACACCGTTTGACCGATCACCATGAAAGTTGGCATATATATTGCATCTTCATGAAGAAGGTTTACGCTATCGACATGGTTGTAGCACACCAATCTTTGTATCTTTTACACTTTAACAGTAGATGGCGCAAAATTTATATATCACTCTACCGAAACGAAAACATTCGAAAACATCAACAGCATGCAATAAGTTGAGAGTATTTTCTTTTTGCGAGATACAATAGCGAATGATAAAAATGTTGTTGACATTGACAGAAGTTCGGATCTATACCAATGGAACACACTTCTCATAAATTTAAGAGAAAGAACCTGCGCCAGATACCGCTAGTAGGAACATAAATTTGAATTTGGGTTTGTATGGGAGCTGTATGATCCAGTAAATCTAGGTCCTTGAAATTTATACCGTCAGTGGACATAGGTCAGAAAAGTTTTTCTAATAAGAACCTGAATTTTGTATGTGAGGTACCCCTAGTGGACGGATTCGGTTGGTTCCGACAAATGTATAGCGTCATACAGATGGAGGGACGGACATTACTTAATCAACTCGTTCCGTCGCGCTGATCAATAATATATGTGGTCTCCAACGTCTCCTTCTAACTGTTACAAACATCGTGACAAAATTATTATACAATACTATTCAAAGCGTGAAGAGTATAATTATTAAATTTTTATTTATGACTTTATTAGGAAGGAACAAGACAGACAAAATACAAATCAATTGTTATAAAAATTTATGAGCAAAGTTTTTACTTAATTTATTAAGAATAAAATTCTTAAAAGTAAAAGTTCTAATCTTGAAATATTATACATACTTGTATAATAAATAACCTTCTATTTTACAATAAAAATGTATTGTATGTGCATACTACAATAAATGATTAATGATTTTGACGAAGGTCTTTAACTCAATTGATGCATTTAAAGGATTGAACATTTCATGAAAATTATAGAAAAAATAAAATAAATGAATCAAAGTAAAATAGTTCAATTGGTTAAATTACTTTTTTGTTTAAAAGTTTCTATTATATTAGACACAACAAGACAAGATATAATAATTAAACTCTTTCAGAGAACTTGAGGAAGCCAGTTGCTCATATAGAAATGATAAAAATTTACTCAATTTTTGAATACATAGTATGTATTTTGCTTAACGACAATCTCTTCCAGTTCAAGCATAACAGTTCTTTACAGATCTTAGAGCAATTACATAAAAGCAATTTAAAATTCTTCCAGTAATCGAGGAACTCTGACTGAAGTATACAATAAGCATACGACAATAAACAAATTTCAACTCAATGACTTTAGCATTAACATAGGATTGGAATGGCTTTGGGATTGATTTATCTCATCGTGTTTTCAGTTTCAAATATAATATGTACATACATCTACACTGCCGCTCACTTGAATAGCTTTTATGTATTTGTGCTATTTTCTTTGAAATAAATGAAAAACACTTAATTTTTTCGGTTCACTTGAAAAGCATCGCTTTGTAATTATCAGTGTTTATGTGGAATTGAAAGACAGACGTGTGAAAAAAGTTGTTCTTTGGAAGTACATATTTGAAATACAATTCAGTAATTTCAATCAATATGGGTTGAGCTAAATTATTAGATCTTGAGGAGAGGGCAAAAATCAGGGCTTATAAGGAATGTGTCTTACGTATCAATTCACCAGATTGCAAAAGCGTATCCACTGTAATGCTGCACATCTATAACGTATGAAATTTAATTCGGTGGGCCCTACTGTTCTCACGATGTACGGGAGGAAGAACATCAACTAAACCGTTTGCAAAGCCGGGATGGAGATGTCATAGTATGGGAAGCGATTTCTTACTACAGTACCTTAGATACTGCTTTTTTGTAAATAAATTGACTATTTGCATACTGCCAGAGTCATCAAAACCTGGATTGAACGCCAGAAATTAGAGTTGCTTAACCGGCCACCATACTGACCTAACCTATCCTGAATATAATTAAAATGTTTGGGGATGGTTTGTACACAAGGCGTACGAATCTGGAAAGCAATACACTAGCAAATGCGAACTTATAGATGCCATTAAATTCTATGATTCGATTCCAGACAGGATATTTGAAGCTATCCTTAATAAAGGAGGAAGTACACATTCTGAAATAATATAAAGATCACTTGAAACTCATCTAGACATAAGCAAACAACACAATTTTTCAATAGGCGTAAATATTTAAATGAGTCAAAAATGAAATGGGAGCTTTTGCCGTTTGAATATTAAAAATATATTTTTTTTTTTTTGTTGATGTGTATTTACGCTTATAATGTTAAACCTATCTTTTGTTGTAGTTTGGAGAATTCAATGGACTTTAATTTAAAAAAAAAAAGACAGAAATAGATAATGGAAAAACAAATTTGAGGGCCCCATTCAAGCAGTGTATATCTCAAACGTTAATCTATGTAAAAATTGTATTCAACAAATTACTTATGTACGAATGGATGCAGCATGAGATTTAGTATGGTGTCACTTAACAGACGTCAATTTTCCTCAGCGTCGTCATATGTCACGGATGGGTGCTTCTTAATCGACCCTCGTACATACTTTATTTAAACACACACTACAATAAAGTGGTGGTCAGTCAGTTAAATCGCAAACTATGTTGGAAAGTCGTCAAGAGTCATTATAAGAAAATTAATGAAATTTCCAAAATAAAAAAAAATAAAAATTTTAAATGTTTGTGTAATTGGAGAAATTTTATGTTTTTTTCTTTCATAATAATAAAAATATAAAAAAAAATCGTGTCAGACTCGTACACGGAGGGTTTCGTACCAGATTGTACCGCGCCTATTAAAGAAACTTATAGTGTCTAAATTTCAGTTCAATAGTCCAAAAAAAACAAAAAAAAGTTTTCAAATAAGAACCTGAATTTTAATGTGGGTTTGTATGGGAGATACCCTCCATAGTGGTCCGATCAAACTGAAACCGACACTATAAGTTTCTAATCCAAGGCCACCAACCAAGCAAATTTCAAGATCGTGGGGTTACTGGATCATATAGCTGCCATACAAACCAAAATGTTTCTTGTATGGAGACCCCTTTAAATTTTTGAAAATATTTTAGTTTTAGTATTTGTTGCTGATGCCCGGATAGAACTACACGTTCTGTGAAAACTCTTTCAACTCTTTAGCTTTTACAGTTCATGAGATATGATCCGAGGATGGTCGGACGGACAACAAAGTCTCTTCAATATGGTTCCGTTTAGTACCCTTTTTTAAACATGAATCATCTCACACAATATTGTAATATTGTATGTAATAACATTTTAAAAGCGGCCGGCTTGGCTCGGCTCTCAATTTAATTCAACTTTATGTGAGCACAACAATAAATAACAAAACAAATATAAATATCAAAAAAAAGAAAAGAAAAGAAAAGAAAAAGAAACTAAAAAATGCTATTGATAATGCATGATGCATGCCATTTACAAGTACAAAATAAGTACATACATAAGTACATACAACAAATATAAACAACAACAAAACAATATAAAAACAGCATAAACTTGTCGTTGACATTTCAAGTATTCAGAGAATGGCGCGACGCCAATGATTTTCTTATTCTTTTCCTACTTTTTATTTTTTCTGTGATTGTTGTGTTTGGTTTGTATAATTCTTGATAAAATGCATTAATATTTACAATACTATACTGTCATACATCAATACATAATGAGAGAATATGCATATCATATCATACCCTACATATTCAGGGCCAGATTATTCATAAAGGTCATGCTCAGGCAACTTCCTATGGGCCAGGGCCCCATCACGACCCGTGCAAAATTTTAATCAAAGTTAATTGTTGTGTCAATACCACTATACAACACGTCTAACATAACATAACATAGATTGTATATTCTATTTCCCACCTTTTTGTTCTATTGTCTCTGTAATAATCATTTTGTCATTCATGTGCCTCACTCGCTTCAGTTTCAGAAGGGAAGTCCATACTCCAAGTTAAAACAGCCTCCAAACAATATCCACAGGGGATCACAAACAAATCAGTAAAATTTCGTCATTTCAACTGAAGCCTGGTGGCCTATATTATTATTTTATTACAAAATATATTCAAAAATATATCTATATAAATCGAGAACCTTAAATATGCATTTCGATTAGAGGCTCCGAAATTTAACATTTCCACAGGCCGCTGCTATTTGTCGAAGGAAACTATTTCTTAGTTCTATATACATGTATGTCAGGAAATATCCTACTTATTATAATTAGGAATAGTCTGCTAAGGCACGTTTGTACTTTGATATTAAACATTAGTTCAACAAAGAAGCTAATGAAGTTATTTATACAAATATGTTGAATATGTTAGTGGCTTCTGATCTATACTTTTTAGAAGATGAATCCATTGCCTTGAGAAATCTTTATTCTAAGAACCGTTCAAACCGTCTGGCAAACTCTTTTTGTCTCTTTTGAAGATTGGTTTCAAAGGCGCTGTGAGAAGGTCTGAAAGGCTTCTAAGTGAATTCGCCTAGTGGCTTCTGCATGGCTTAATGCGGTCCTGTATGTCTTGTATATAATTTGATCTTTATGTATCATATTTTGTTTGTTCTTTTCTTTCAATTATTTCATACTTCATGGAAACAACAAAAATGTCTACCAACTAAAATGCGATAGACCGCTTAAACATCAAAACAGGGACCCAACAGACAGACAGGAAATGATAACATGAAGAAAATTGCAATAACATTTTAAGCTTAAATATTAAGTATTGTACATTAATTAATGTATGTATATTAATTTTATTTAACAAATATTTTAAGTAAAAATGTGTTGAGAGAAAATATTTTTATTGAATATAAGAACAAAATTGCATTGCATTGAATTGAATTAATTCTATTTTTAAAAAATCTAAACGCGTGTTTCATTAATTCATTTACTATCTATCTGTCTGACTGTCTATCTAACTGACTCACACAAAAGTATTGTAGTATTGTATCTTTATCTATTTAGTTCCTAGGTTGACTGAGACTGAAAATAGCTCAAAGGTCATAAATAAGGTCTCATGCTCACTCAAACTCAGCTCAATGAGAATGTACAGTTATTAGTTATTACTTGTTTTTGTTTTTGTTATAATTGAAATATTTTAGTAAAGACGAAAAGTGGAATATGAGCAACAGGAACAACATTAGCAAGAAAAATTAATTACAAAATAGAAAAAGAAAAACAAATTTAAATTAAAAAAAAAATTATGTATGTGTTTTTGTTTTTTTTGTTTTTATGTTCTAATACCCTACACATTGAATGTAGAATGAATATGGATTAAGGAATAAAACTTAACAAAAACAAATCGTTGAAGAAATGTTGGAGTCTCTATTGACAATGCTGAGTAAGCAATTCTCGCGGGAGTGGCATATCCTGACAAAAGCCTCGTGACTAGGGGGAAAGTCAGCCACTCATTCAATAACCATTACACATTATTTACGCAGCTTCTTCCTTGGCAAAGAAATGATGGAGGAAATGTATTCAAAGATGTATTAGTCGTGTGAAATCCCTAAACTTGAGCCCGAACTGCTCATATAAGTGTCTTCTTTGAAGGTTGTAAAAAAAAAAAAGTGGTTTGATTATTGATTTCAATTTCTATTGTAGTTTCTCCACATTAAAATTGGAATAATCAGATCACTTTACAATATCAAAAAGCTCAGAAAAATATGGAACTTCGTTGGATAAGTGACTCACAAATTCTTAAAAGGCTACAAAGACAAACATGTCTGAATTTTAACCGATTTGCTGCATTAATTTTTGGGGTATTGAAGTCTCCAATTGAAATCATAACTTTTGTTTTATTTCTAATCGATTCACATGATAATTTTGTAATTAAATTGGCCATGATTGTAATAAGTACAATCTAGAAAAATCTATTGGACTTGAACTTGTTACCTATGTATTCGTTTATGTTAAGGCTTTTTATAAATGTAAGTACTACGTTGGGTTTGTTATCGCATTTTCTGGATAAAATATGTATAGTAATCATCCCGCCCCTATAACTGAGAGACTTTTCCTGCAGATTCTTAAGATCTAAAGTTCTCAACTAGAGTAAATTATGTATGAGGACGGACACACATGATAGAGTTTTCATTCACGGATACTCTAAACATTCATTAAAACCGAAATTGTTATATTTGTTTTTTTTTTTTGTCTTTTTTTTTGCTCCTTTTATTATAAGCTTCGTTTATTGTTTTACCAGTTGCTGTTTCAACTGATGATCATCATCATGTTGATGATGATGATGATGATGGTGTTGACTTGCTACTGCTTGTTGTTACTACTTATTTTGCTGTTGCAGTCGCAGTTGTTATTTTATTGTAGTATATGGTAGGTAGTATCTGTACTATGATATGGCACACATTTGTCGCGTGTTTCTTTTTGATTTGCTCAACTCTCCACTTGACTTAGCTTTATAATTTTTTACAAGTTTTATTTTTGTATGCATTTTCATTTCTTTTTTTCTTTTGCTTTTATTTTTCTTGTAACTACAAATCAGCACAAAAAAATTTCTTTTAGGCTACAGACATTTTTCATAAACTTTTTACATTGCTTTACAATTTTATAATTCTTATTTTATTTTGTTTTTAATTTTTTTGATTTTGTTTTTTATTTGTTTGGCAACACATTGTTAGTGTTGTTGGTGTGCAACAAATGTTGCCAACAATTGTATATACAATTGTTTATATTGTTGCTGTTTTGATGAAGTTGTTATTGTTGTTGTTGTTGTTTTTCCCCCTTATATTATCTTCTTTATATATATTGGGTGTATGCATATGATTCCGCCCTTTCCGATAGTTTCGCTAGTATCGCCGCTTACACTTGCACACTAAAATACTAATACTTGCATTCGATAGTGCCTTCTATCAGCTGTTAAACACAGTGTATAACAGCTGATAGAAGCATAAACAACAAATATTTCTAATTCATTGAAAATGTCGAGTTTTATCCCAAGTAAACATCATTTGCGGGAGGTTTTATTGCACTATTTTGTTGCAAAGAAAAGTGCAGCGGAAACTTATCGTTTGCTTGCTGATGTTTACGGTGAGCATGCTCCATCGAATACAACTTGCAAAGAATGGTTTCGACGACTTTAAAAATGATGATTTTGACATTGAGGACAGAGAACATGGAAAACCACCCAAAAAATTTGAAGATGCTGAATTGGAAGATTTATTGACCGAAGATTGTTGTCAAACACAATCAGAATTGGCAACAACATTAAATGTTGATCAATCAACTATTTCAAGACGTTTGCAAGCAATGGGAATGGTTCAAAAAGTCAATAACTGGGTGCCACATGAATTGAAAGACCGAGACATCGAACGTCGCAAAACCATTTGTGAAATGCTGCTTCAAAGACAAAAAAGAAAAGGTTTTTTGCATCGGATAATCACGGGAGATGAAAAATGGATATATTACGAGAATCCTAAACGCAAAAAATCTTGGCTGAAGCCAGGTGAGGCCGGCCCATCACAGCCAAAGAAAAATATTCATTGTACCAAGGTTATGCTCTGTATTTGGTGGGATCAGAAAGGTGTTGTGCACTATGAGTTGCTGAAACCGTCTGATACTATCACTGGCGATGTTTACAGACGACAACTAATGCGGTTGAAGGTAGCTATAGAAGAAAAACGACCGGAATGGGGTGAATAGGCATGACAAATTAATTCTTCAACATGACAACGCCAGACCGCATACGGCAAATGTTGTGAAAACATATTTAAATGGACAAGACTGGGAAGTGCTACCCCACCCGCCATATTCACCAGATATAGCCCCTTCAGATTTTCATTTATTTCGAAGGATGCAGTCTGATCTTACGGGAGAGCGATTCACTTCTTATGAAGATATCAAAATTTGGCTTCATAATTGGATTGCCTCAAAAGACCAGGACTTCTTTATGCAAGGAATCCGTAAATTGCCTGAAAGATGGGCAAAGGTTGTAGCTGCAGATGGGGCATACTTTGAATAAATAAATTTTCCTTTTTCTAAACAAGCAAATTTGTTTTGTTTTCACAAAAAAGGGCGGAATCATATGCATACACCCAATAGAAACAAAAGAAAAGGGCGTTATGAAAATTAGATTATCTTTGCCTTTTGTATTTTTATTTTTATTTTATCTCTCTCTCTCTCTCTCTCTCTGATGTGTCTCTGTTTTGGAAGTGGATTTTGAATAAAAAAGAATATGACAACAATAACCCTTCTCTGTTCCCATTCTCTGGGATAAAAATGCACACTGTTAGGAACAAAGAATAGACATTAGAAATAATCCAGTAAGATTATGAAGTAGATTAAACTATTGGGCTAAAATCTTAAAATTCAAATAGACAAAACTTCTTATTGGCTGCAATAATTCAAAACGAACAGCTAACTGTTTCCAATGCATCAAAAATATACTAATAAACCTATAAGCAACTGCAAAATATGTAAAGAAGCAGAAGAATTCCATCCCATAGCTACTTTTTTCAATGGGTTACGTCTAGGAATGGCCAGACTTTGTAGGCCAAGGATCCCCAACCTCTCTTTGGGATAGAATCCACACATATATGTATGTAAGGGTTATAACAATAGCAACTCCGATGAACAAATCAAAAGTGGCAAAGGTCAATACAATACTAGTCTGTGAATTAGGATATAAAAATGCTAAAGGCTACTCAGTTCTAAAGCTCCTCCAATGAACAAGAATCGTTTAAGGATCCAATTCAAGTGATACAAAGGATCAATGATAATTAAAGATATTATCAAATACATATTAAAAATGAATGATAAAAATATTGAAAATATATTGATTGTATAAAGTTTCCAACTCAACTAACGAAACTTCTTTAATATGCCAATAAACTCTACCATATTCAATTTTATTAATAGCGTGAAACATAAACAAATAAAACAAAATAAAGCATTTTCGTCTGTTGACTTTTAAAAAGAAACCACATTTCAAAATATTGAACAAAAAATAAACAGAAATAAAAATAAATATATACAAATTAAATAATGAAATGAATGAGAACCAATCAGAGAAACCAAGCAATTTTCCTTTTGATATGTTATCAATTTTTAAAAAAATAAAATAAAACAATTAAAATAAGTGACTGAGTGAGTGAGTCATCATTTGACATTGATAACTCAATTTCACGTGGCGAATAAAGGAGATAAATCGAAACGACAACAAATGAAACGAACAAACAAACGAACGACAATTGAATGAGGAATGAATGAGGAACGAATAATACTTAAAATTAGTTAACTTGGCCTTTAAGAGCAAAATGAAATAAAAGCTAAAACTAAAACTGAAAACAACCAACAATGCGGAGACTTTACGTTAATTAAAACATTTTGAAAGTTGCCCAGTTTCAACAATAATAAAATTGACTTCTTTGTGCCTCTTTGTATGTCTGTCTTTCTTTCTCTCTCTGCGTATGTGTGTGTGTGTGTGTGTGTCTGTTTGTCCATCAATCAGTCAGAGTCATTCTCTTTATACTTACTACTACCTTGTGACACAGTTTCGAATTACCGCAGAAACAGCGCCAAAACATGACAATCAAAACAGCAGCAACAACTCAACAATGGTCATGATGATGATGATGATGACGATGATGACGAGGAGTTGGGCTGAGCAGCTCGTCAAGTCAACAGAAACAATGTCAAAGCATGGAAACAAAGCGTAACGAAAGAAAGAAAACAGAAAATACAAAAAAATGCGAATGAAAAAGAAACCGAAAACGAAAAAGAAACAGAAACAGAAACAGAAAAATAAAATCCAATGAAGGAAATAAGCACGCGAAACTTACATCCCAGCAAACAAAGTTGACTTAAGTTGGTTGGCAAGTAGAAAGAAATGAATTCCAAAAACAAATAGAAAATTAAGCCAAATAAATCACATTTAAGCTAAATTAACTTTTTTAATACCCTATAATTATTATTATTTTTATTATTCTGATTAAATCATCTACAATAAATACTTTGAAGATTTCAATCTTTTTTCCAGATTCTTAGCAAATGCAATTCTTATCATTTTACAGACAAAAGAATAAAGAATGACACAGCTAAAGTTTTGTCACATTAATAATAATAATAATAATTATCATGTGTAGGGTATTCAACATATACAAGTATATACATATAAGTACATATTTACAATATAGAACAAAGCAAAACTCTCTTCACAAAGAAAGAAGGCAAGTCAAGACTGCAAGGCGGCAATGGCAAAAACAAAAACAGAGACAATAAATACAAATTTAAACCAAGAAACAAAAAAAAAACACAAAATATGTAGAACAAAAGTGAATAGAACTGAAGATTCAAATGAAATGAAATGAAATGTAATCAGAGATACAAGGTAGACAGACCAGACAGGCAGACAGACAGACAGATGAAGGTAGATTGACCCCACCATCAAAACACATGTGTAAGTCAGTTCACAATAGAGCACACACTAGTTCTACTGCTATATACATATGTACATCATACTGATTGATAATGGACCACAACAATAACGAAAAACCTTTTGTTGTTTCTGTATATTCTTTGTTACTTTGTCTATGATAACTAAATCAGTGGACAAATCAATCGATTCAATAAAGAAGTGCATTACGCCTTTTTTTTTTTTTGCTATGGGGAGGAGGAATAGTAGGTAATTGCAACAAGCAGGACTTGTTAACATAGGAAATTCAATTAATTTACAAAGGATAGACCGCCGCCACCGATGTCACATCTATCATCCCCTACCATAACCATCAATTGATAAATATTTTACCGGATATTGGTGTATGGAAATAGAATATTCCATAAAAGCGCCGCAAATTTGATTACATTTTTCTTTTCTTTTTTTTTTTTTATATCAGAAACTGAACGAGAAATGAAATTTGCTTGCACTTACCCCAACTGTGTTGACTGATGCACTTAAATGTTGAGCGATTCTATTGAGAAATTTACGAAATGATGAGCGACGCAGGACACGTGTGTGGTTATTCTGATTCCCGGATGATTTTTTCTCAGTTGATGCCGATGCCGATGCCATTGTGTTGCGTTTCATATTCATGTTTTCCGTTGCAGTTGTAGGAGTTTTAACATTTCCGTTGGTATCCTTGCAGACAAGAACCTCATAACTATTCAATGAAACGATGCTGCCACTGCGCCCACGTCCACCGCCAACGCAAGCTGTGATTGCAGCGGTGTTGCCACCGCGACTAACGTTTCCATTGCTTGACGAAGTTGATGATGCTGATGCTGTTGCAGCAGCAGCAGCAGCAGTACGAAATTTACGTGACCAACGAAAGGGATTGCGTGGCATGGAGAAGGCGCGACGTATCTTTTTTGCGGCATTTGTTGCCAATGTGGAGGCTTGTTGGCCAGGAATGATTAATACTTGCTGCGCTGCCGGAGGTGCTGTTGTCGGTGTTGGTGGCGGCGTTGAAGAAGCACGCGGTGAACGGATTATGTTTTGCTTAGATTCTTCGTCTCGTTGTTGTTGTTGCTGTTGTTGTTGTTGTTTGATTTCACCATTTGGCTGCGATACCACCGTCGATATATCATCATTTTTTTGTTGCTGTTTTTCTTCTGCTTCTATAACCGCCTTTTTTACGTTTATATCGTTTTTTCGCGTTGGCGTTGGTGTTGGTGTTGTTGTCGCTGTCGTTGGCCCTTCTTCGGATGATTTTGCCATCATTATTGCTTTTGCTTTTGTTGTTTTTGTATTTGTCGTTTCTGCAGCCAGCGTCGTTGTTGTTGATGTTGCTGTTGTTGTTGTTGTTTTGTTGGCGTTTCTGTGGGTGGTGGCGTCCACTTCCGCAACGTTTTCCTCATTTGTGTTTCTCATTTCAATGTTTCACCTTTCTGTTTCTTTCTTTTTAGATTTGTTTAATTCGTTTAAAAAAAATATACAAACATAAATAATTGCACTCAATAATAAGACTTATTTTTGTTGTTGTCTTTTTCTATTCACTCTAATTTTTATTTTAATAAACTTTGGTTGCTAACACTTGATTTTTTCACGTTTTGTTTTCATGCACTTTCACTTTTTGCTTAAATCCACTATTCCTCGCACAAAACATTTTTTTTTTCTTTTTATCTATAAAATATATATGTATTTACTACATATATTTAGGGTGAACACTTTCGATTTGGGTGAGTTCTCTATGGAAATCTCTCAGTATAAATTGACTGACTGGTAGCTGGTTTACCACTTTTTTTTTTTTTTTACAATAATAAGACTCTACTACCGCTACACGCACACACCTACTTGCATCAGATTATTAAATGAGAAAAGAAAATGAGAAAAACGGCGCGGGTGTATTGTGCGTTGTCCAATAGTCAAAATTTGACTTTAACTTGTTATTGATTAATGGACAAAATTGATAAATCGAAATATTAATATTATTTTAAACAATTTTCAACTTTCGTACAGAAATTTGCCGACGGCCGAAAAAAAACAGCGAGTGCACATACACCTTCTCCAATCGTCAGCTTTCGACTTAAAGTAACGAGTGAAATATAGCTAGTATTTCGAAAAGTAGCGAGTGGCGTGTTTTAGACTATTCGGGGTCGCGCGGTTGTCTTGAAACTGGAATTGAAACGGGCTTTTACGCGGATTCGGAGTCGCGCGGGTGAAATGAATACGACTGAAAAAGTAACGAATAAGACGAGAAGTAGCGACCCTCAATTTGTTTCATAAGGCGCCAGAAAGCTAGTTATTGCGAAATTCATCTCGAAACAAAAGCATTTATTTTCAAAAAAATCACATAAATTAATTCATTTATTTGAGAAAAGATAACTTCAGATGACTTTACAAAGTACATACAACGCGTTTATACATTTTGTTTAAGTTATCATAACAAATTCGAATATCTGTGAAAAATAGCTAGCATCATTGAAAGATAGCGATTACTTTCGAAAAATAGCGAATAGGCATGAAACATAGCAAGTATCTTTTGTAAATAGCGATATCTTTCAAATAGAGTTGCGCTTTTTTTTTTTGATATGAAATTGCATTTTTGCAAATACGAGCTTTTGTTTTGCTCAAATTTCTTAGTTTTGCATCAGCAAGCTTTCGTATGTCTGCAGTTTATTTTATTTACATGACATGCGGGAAAATTTTGAATTTTTCAAAGACTAATCGTTAAAACAAACAATAAAAAGATATTCTTTAATTAACTATGAATTAGTGAACAATGATGATCTCTCATTTATATTTTCTTCATTGTCGCACGCAATTGATACCATTGCCATAATCAAATTCGCAAACGCAAAACTTTTACTTCATTAGGAATTTGATTTGAATAATTGAAATTTGGGTTAAATTTTTTGTTTTAAATATTTTCTATTAAACATTTTGATCAGTTGAATATTAACAATAATATTTGCAGTCGAAGCAACGAATAGTCAAAGTGAACAAGGATCGTTTTTCAAAATCTTCTGAAATACAGCAAATTTTTATTTGTATTTTATTGTAATAATTAAACCTAATATTTAATACTAGGAGTTAATATACATGTTTAGCGAGCTCTAGCTACTGGGGCCTTCGACTCGTGATTTATTTATATCTACTTGTGCCCTAAATACTTACGTTGGAACTTGCGAACCAAAAAGTGAGGTCCTGATGCTCCCCAAGTTTTGGCAAGAGTCCAAAAGAAGGTCTACGGTAAGACAAGAAAAGTCAAGTTGAAGTTTATTTTGATTGAATTTTAGGGTTCGCTCCTGGTGAATCGACGGTGTTTCCCAATAAAAAAGTTCATTCAGCAGGTCTATAGCGAGATTAAAATTAGATAAGAAATTCTTTCTTCATTCTTTGGGGTTCCTTTGTTAATTTTTTTACAATAATTCTGCCTAAACACTGAATAAATACAAAATCAAAACAAAAACCAACGAACGACGTCGCTTATAAAATCCGCTCGACATTTCAATTGAATAATCAGACGGAGCGTGCTCGTCATGCCGTGATAAGCAGTTTAAATTCGAAACAAAAGTGTTGGTGTAAAAAATTTAATAAAATTAATATAATTAAAAAGAAATTATTGCAATTCATAATTACGTAGGTAAGTGAAAATAATGTTTATAAAAAAAAAATTAAATAAATTAATATCACATTATTTCTACTTATATCCTAAATTATTGACCATGAGTGCGAAGTGATAAAAAATAATATATTTTCAATATTTTCTATTTGTCAAATTCTTCGTAAATAAAAGAATTGCAGATTTTATGTACATATTCCAAAAAAAATCATTTTTTATATTTTTATTTATTTGTAACAACCAACAAAATTTGTAACTGTGCTCACATTCGAAATGTTGTTAAGTTTGATGGTATGGTTATGCAAGTTGTTGTTGTTGTATCCATCTGATATTTTTCTTATATTCATTATTCCCATCGAGTGGCACCTTTAGATGTTTGTGAATTTCAAAATTATTATTAAGTGACAGACTGAAATTGAAATTGTAGTTTCTTGCCGTTCCCCAAAGCATCATTGCTTACTTCCATACCGCATACCGGCTTTAGAACTGCTTTGTAGAGTCATACTTTTTGCTGTCTAGACTAAATTGAGACTGTGGCTAGTACATTTTTATATTCTTTACGGGAGTGACTAGTATTATAAGTTTGTCATGAAGTTTGTAATAGGCAGAAGAGAAAAAAAAAACACATAAAGTATATATATTCCTGATCAGCTCGATTAGACGAATTGATTAAGCCATGTCCATCTGTCCGTCTGTCCGTCTGTATGTATGCAAACTAGTCCCTCAGTTTTTGAGCTAGAGAGCTGAAATTTGCATGAACCTTTCTTTTTACCATAAGCAGTACGGAACCAGCCGAATCGGACCACTAGGGTGGTACCTCCCATACAAACCACCCATTTGAATTCATGTTCTTATTAGAAAATCTATTTTGTTTTTTGTCCTATCGAACTGAAACTTAGTCACTATCAGTTTCCAAAAAGGCGCAGGACATTTGCCGGAACTAGCTCAATCGGACCACTAAGGAGTGTACCTACCATTCAAATCCCGTGAAGGAGGGTATTTCATCTTTGGCATAGTCGAAGATAACGTTCTATCTAGTTTTAATAGACCTTCGATTGCGGTATTTGAATGTTTTAGTTTACAGTATAGTGGGCTTCATTTTATGCTACTGGGGGATTAGTTTTCTCCATTGATTCCATTTCATTTTCCGACCATACAAACTTGTTCTTGCAGATTCTGTAATTTAAATAAATGACTAACAAATTTGCTTCAATGAAAAATTTTACATTTATGTTTTATTTTTGCAAAATGATTGCAAATTCAATAAAAACACTTTAAAAGACTATAATCAAAGATATAAATATTTTTTTTTTTGTATAAAATTCGCTTAAACATTAAGGAAGACAATGTTTCACTGGTGGAACTAAGGCTCTTACGGTGCTTAAAATTAAGGAAGAAACTTATGAAATTGTATGTGTTTTATATAAAATAATTGAAGTCTCTTTTAAATTTGACCTTTTGCATTCACCCAACTTTCATCTATGTAACATAAAATATATTTATCTGAAGAAATTACAATTTATGAATGAAGTTTGGCTTAAAATTTCAGAAAACAAAATTTTTTTTTAGAATTAATTAAATTTGTCATTCGACCTTAATAAAACAAAGAAACAAAGTAATGATGATCATTTAAAATAAAACTGAAATTCATGGTTTCAAAAATAAACAAAACAAAACGATTAAATAATCGCCAATCATTTTTAAATCCCATTAGGTGATGTACCCCATATTTTCTAGACGAATATGAAAGAAACAAACACAAAATTAATTTATGTAAAAATAACAAAGTTAATACGCGTTTAAACTGATAAGAAAGTTCACAATGAACATAAAAAGATCACACACACACTTAATCCGGCTAAATCCAGTTTCAAGAAAACTTACTCTTTCGACTCTGATGTGTGCTGGGTGCATGTATACAATACAAATGGTCATGATGGTGCATTAAAAATAATAAAATAAACATATTGATTTTGTTGTCTTATTGTCTGAACACTGAATACTGAACCATGTGCTATACTATGTATTAAAATTACCAGATTTGACCTTAATTGCTGATATGGCACGTTCCCCTCTATTTGATGTCTCGGATCCGACAAATCCAACCGACATGCGACAAGCAAAACCAGTTTTCCTAGGCTCTTATCATCAATTCAGATGGACCTCGGGTGTTATTTTTTATTTTAGCAAACCAGTTCAATCGAGTTTACAATTCCAAACTGTATCAATCAATTAATTATGATGCCTCAATTATTATATATTTTTAACCTGGTTCTTTTTTTTTTTTATGCGCCGAATTACAATTTCATGTTCAGATTCCGATTCCTATTTATTCATCTAGCAGCAGATGAAACAAATTTTTGACGTCCGAATCGTCATCATTTATTGCACAGTCGACACGGTGTCCACCTTCAAATTCTCATTTATTTCAATGCTATTTGCGGTCATATTTGTTGTACTATTAATTGTGTTTTGTGAATTTTGACTATCACGTATAAAACGATGTCGACGATTCGCTTCCCATTCTGCACGATGCATTTTCTTACGATGCGAATGCAGATTGGCATTTGAATTAAAGGTTCGTGGGCAATGTGGACACGTATAAAGTGTATCACCGGTATGTATAGTCATGTGTTCCTAGGTAAATGAAATGAATGAAATGTTATGTTGAAAGGGATACTTTAAGTTGCTTAAACATATTAACATGCTTACACGTAAAACTTTAGGACGTTTGAAGGCTTTGTCACACATTGGACATTGGTGCTTTCTTTCTGTATTATGACTGAATTTAATGTGTGTTTGATGTGCCTGAAGAGTGGCAGATATTTTGAAACAAATAGGACATTTCATTGGCTTTAAGTTTTCCTCGGTGTGCATCATTTTTATATGACGTGCGAGGCCCCACTTGTTTGTTAGTGTAGCACCACAAATGTCACAATTCAAATGTAAACGTTTGCCCAAAATATGTTCTTGCATATGTAGATCGAAAGCTTCATTTCCCTGAATGGATTTACCGCAAACTTCACACATTTTTGCATATTTATTGAGATGTGTTCGATAGTAGTGTTGTTTCATAACATATTGACAAGGAAACCTGAAAAATTAAACATAAACATCCAACATGAACTAACTAACTAAATTTTTCTGCACAGTATTTAATAAAACTTACTGCTTGTCACAATGAGTACAGGGAACAATACGATCTTCTTCTGGCAAATGTGTCAACACATGTCGTTTGAGAATTACTTTGTTGTAAAAACTCTTAGAACACTCTTGACATTTATATATTCTGCCCATTTCTTTACTGTCATGAATTTTCATATGCAATTCAAGGCTACGACGCTCACCCATCACTTGACCGCACTTTTCACATTTAAAATAGTCTGGATTTTTATGCGTATATAAGTGATCCACAAGTAATCCTCGTCTGTAAAACTTCCGACCACAGCATATCATATATCCCATTTCGTTGTGCTCTGTGCGATAGTGATTTGAAAGTTTTGTAAAATCTGAGAAAGGAGCTTCATTACAATTGTTACACTGGAGTTTAATATGACTATTTAAGAATTCATCGTACTCTTTTGTCTTTTTTTCTTTTTCCACTTGATTTGAAGGACTTTTTTTCTTTGTAGTCTTTTTTGGAAAATTTTTCCTAGTTGCTTTTTCCGCTTTATTTAGAAGACTTTTCTTGATTGTTATTTTCGATTTTCTCTGACGTAAATGACGAGTTTTTTTGCTGTTGTGTTCTGAATCTTCAGGGTTATCAGAGTATGCAGTTCCAACTTCTTTCTCAAGACTTACATTTTCATCTAACACATCTATTACTGTTAGAACTGGTTCTGGTTGTTCTATATTAATCTCATTCAATTTGATTTCAACCAAAACATCTTCCAATAAAGCTCGGCTTTCGTTATCGATTTCATCCGGCAACGGAAGAAGTGCATCGATATTCGCTGGCAGAGGTTGAAGTCTTGGACGGCCACGTTTACGTATAGCAGGTTGCGGATCTTCAATTCCAATTTGGTTAATAATGCTAATAGTTGGCTCCGGCTCAGGCTCTGGTTCATCTTCTTTAAGATTAGATTCTACCACTTCTATTTGAGATTCCATCAACAACGTGTGGGCATTTTCAACAGACAAATAGAATTGATGGAATGTTGACAGACAATTCCAACAGGGTTTGCAAATAAATTCAGATGCCTCTGGTGCATTTTTAATCTAAAATTAGATGACCAAGTTGCTAAAATAACAATAGATTTTTAGTTATCGAATCACCTGCCGCCAGAAGTGTAAATCAATAATTGTTTTAATATCCAACTTTTCTGCTTTGCCTGATGCAAACTCAATACGTCTATATTTTCCATCTATATCTTTTAAACAAAGAACACACGGCATTTTCTTAAAACAATCCTATTTAATTGCATCCATGCTATCTATAGACGCTTCTTATTCTTAGTGTTAGCAGTTCTGTAATTGGTTGATTGCGAACACTTCACCACTTTACAGCACTGCCAATGTTTCTATGAACTTTTACGCGATTTGTGTTTATTGCGTTTTGATTTAACGTTTTTAACGTAGTAGAAATTATTTAAACATTAATGCAACAACAATTTCTTCTTTATTTTTTCCAACTTAATTTAAAGAAAAAAGTTTTAAAATAATAATTAAGTAAGATGCTGCTACACTTTTTGTTTGTGTGCTAAATTAAACATTACGACTACCTTCATATTTCATTGAAATATTTATCTATATATATGAAACACAATAAGGAGAATTGTTTAATTCATTCAATGAATGAATAGTAAAACAAAAACAACGTTAACAATAACAATACGTCCCTATAACCGTTTGCTATACAAACGAACGCACTTTTATACATTTGTCGTGTGTTTTATTGAGAGTATCGTACTTTATTATAATAATTTTTGTAAGTAAAGATAATATATTTAAATAAAATTTTATTAGTCCATAACAAAGTTAATTTCACATCCACACAAGTGCATGTTGAAATTAATTTATTCAATGAATGAATAGTAAAACAAAAATAACATTAACAATAACAATACAAACCATTATTATCGTTCAATTTTCAGGCACATAAAGCACACGTTAAAATTACTCATAATACAGAACAAAAGCACCTAAGTTCCTTGTGTGACAAAGTCTTCAAATTTCCAAAAAATTTACATGTAAGTTATTGAATTAATTGTAACAAATCGAAATATTATAATAATTTTTGTAAGTAAAGGTAATATGTTTCAATAAAATTTTATTAGTCCATAACAAAGTTAATTTCACATTCACACAAGTTTATGTTTGATATTAATTTATTTAATGAATGAATAGTAAAACAAAATCAACGATAACAATAATATCATTATTGTCGTCACTATAACCATTTATTATACAAACGAACGCACTTGTATACATGTATCGTGCGTTTTATTAAGAGCACCGTACATTATTATAATAATTTTTGTATGTAAAGATAATAAATTTAAATAAAATTTTATTAGTCCATAACAAAGTTAATTTCACATCCATACAAGTGCACGTTGATCTCCCAGTAAATTAAAAAGTAAATTGGCTTATCATAGAGGCGAATTTCTTAAGTTTGTTGAAGCTTATCGTCGTACTAACTTTTAGAGACGGCGATGATAAGATTTCAAGAAACAAAACAAATTACATATAATATCACTTAGTCAAAAAGATTTCATTTTATTGTTTATTAATTTGCTTACTCTCCTACTTTGCAGACGCACATTGCCGGCAAGTCTTCCTGGAAGAACAGACAGTCAACAACCAACTGAGAATGGAAAGCGCAGTTATTGTACCGGATGGCGGCTGGGGCTGGGTTGTAGTGGCTGCAGTGGCTTTAATTAATGTAAGTCAGCCAATGTAACTTATTTATTTGAATTCAATAATAATTACATCATTGCATTATATTAAACAGATGACAAATCAGTCAATTTTGTCGGTATTCGGTCAATTATTTGGTAGCGAACTGAAACGTATGCAGCAGGAAACTTTTACAGCTGCACTTATAACGAATCTCAATAGTTTAGCTTTGAACTTCTCCGGTTTATTTATTGGTCCAGCTATTAAAAGTTTTAAACCACGGAATGTGGCAGCCACAGGATGTATGCTGGTATCCTTCGGATTGACACTATGCTCGTTTGCCACAGAGGGTTGGCATTTCATAGTCGGTTACAGTTTATTCGTAAGTAGTGGTGTTTCAAATTAATAACCATTGATTAGCGTGTTATATGTAATCTGTTGTAATCTTAACAACCATTACAATTCAATTATTTGTAGGTTGGCTTAGGTTTGGGTCTGATAGCACCCTCTACTTTTATGGCCATTAATTCATATTTTAGCAGTAAACGTGGCCGTGCAGTTGGTGTTTCATTGGCAGGTGCTGGTCTCGGACAAGTATTTATACCACATGTAGTGTGCTTCTTCCTTGATAATTACGGATTTCGTACTGCTGTTTTAGCCATGGCAGTATTGTCTTTAACTGGCGTAAGTTTGTTTCGTCTTATATTCATTATACCTATATTTCATTAAATTAAATTTTAAAAATATTTTAGCTTCTTGGCGCAATATTTCTTAAACCATTAACTCCTTTGCATAAATACAACAATCGCAAACATATGAAATTGCTCATGGAATCGGTCAAAGTACAAAAGACAACAGATAGGCAGGAAGTCGTTATTCAATCGGAACAGCAACAACCCATAAATAGCTTAAACCCAGTTAAACCATCTGGTAAATCGCAAAATAAACTATGCAGCAAGATCTGTCACCGCTTGGTGGAAGCCATGGATCTGGAATTGCTAAAAGATGTGATTTTTTGGAGTATCCTTATTGGCATGGCCTTGGTCTACACTGCAACAATTAATTTTACCATGCTATTTCCTCACTTTCTTGAGTACTCGGTGGGTTTGACAAGGCCCAATGTTGCAACTTGTATGTCTATTGTAGCTGGCGCTGATATTGTTTGTCGTTTAGTTCTACCCTGCATTACGGATAGATTGAAGATACCCTACCGCGTAGTGTTCTTGCTTGGCACGGCTGGTTTGTTTGTGTCTCGCACAGCATTGGCCGAGTCTACAGACATATCTGTCATTATTTTAATGTCCATATTTACGGGCATGACAAAATCTGCAACAGTCATCAACAATAATCTCACAATATCAGCATACTGTCGGTCGGATAAACTTGCTGGTGGTCTAGGCTTAAATATGATATCAAAAGGTATCATTGTTATTACAGTTGGACAGTTTTTAGGCTGGATACGGGACTATACAGATTCATATATCTATTGTTTACATGCACAAAATTCGCTTTTACTCTTGGTGGTCTTGGTCTGGACACCAGAAATCTATTATCGTTATAGGCAACAAAAACATGAAACAAATCAAAACAGATCACTGGAATCTACGCTGGAAGCGGCACCAGAAGAATTAACAAAAATAAACACATGATCTTTGTGCTTTTGTTGTTCTTGGTCTATTTTGATCAGTTTATTGTGATATACCCAAAAATATTTGTTTTTGTTAAAAAGTATGAAGAGATGTAGGCTGAGTGCTTCTAGAGAAGCGCGATTTTATAAAGAAACTTATTTTTACTTAGTTATAATATTAAGATTGCATGAATTTTTATGACACTATACTTATTGTATTTATTATTATAAGATATCCCAGTACATCAATTAAATTACATTATGAAAATACTCTTATTTTATAAAAGACTTTTCGGTTTGAACTGTCACTTTCGATTGTGTCTAGTATATGTTCACCATCAACAAATCACATAAAACAACTAGCAGTTGTTGACGTCTTGAATGATCACGTTTTCGCTTAGCAGGTTGTGGTGAAATAAGAATACATCAAGCAAATATCTCTTCTTGAAACTTATTTATTTATTACTTTTCACATTGGTATTATATTTCAGTATTTAAAGCTATCGATATAAACACATTTTTAGGCATTTGACTTCTGGAATTAATGCTCTTCTGTGTTATTGATTTCATCATCATTTTGTACCACTGTATTTGTAGTTGGACTTGCACTTTCGGTTGTGTTTTTTGATTTTTCGCCATCGCCTGTATAAACCCAACGTCGACGATTCGCTTCCCATTCTGCACGATGCATTTTCTTTCGATGCGAATGCATATTGGCATTTGAATTAAAGGTTCTTGGGCAATGTGGACACGTATAAAGTGTTTCACCAGTATGCGTAGCCATGTGTTCCTAAATAAATTAAATGTATATTTATGTAAGTATGTAATGTTGATCAAATATTTCGATTTGCTACATTAATTCAATAACTTACACGTAAATTTTTAGGAAATTTGAAGGCTTTGTCACACAAGGAACATAGGTGCTTTCGTTCTGTATTATGCGTAATTTTAACGTGTGCTTTATGTGCCTGAAAATTGGGTGATATTTTGGAACAAACAGGACATTTCATTGGCTTTAAGTTTTCCTCTGTGTGCATCAATTTCTTATGGCGCGCAAGGCCCCATTTGTTTCTTAACAAAGCACCACATAGATCGCAATTCAAAAGCAAACGCCTACCCAAAATATGCTCTTGCATGTGTCGATCAAAAGCCTCATTTCCCTGAATGGATTTACCGCAAACTTCACAAATCTTTACATATTTATTGAGATGTGTAAGATACACATGTTGTTTCATAGCATAACCATCTGGAAACCTGAAAAAAAAATAAATACCAATATCTAACTAAACGAGTCTTTATGCGATATTTTAAGAAACTTACTGTTTATCACAATGATTGCAGGGAACAGTTCGGCCTTCCTCTGGTATGTGTGTTAAAATATGTCGTTTGAGAATCACTTTGTTGTAAAAACTCTTTGAACATTCTACACATTTATATATTCGGCCAATTTGTTTACGAGCATGCACTTTCTTATGCAATTCAAGGCTAAAACGATCTGTCAACACTTTGCCACACTGCTGACATTTAAAATAGTCTGGATTCTTATGGGTATATAAGTGATCCACAAGCAATTCTCTTCTGTTAAACTTCCGTCCACAACATAACATAGATCCTCTTTCATTGTGCTCTTTGCGATAATGAGCCAAAAGGTTTGCAAAATCTAGGAAAGTTGATTCATTACAAATATTACACTGCAGTTTTATATTATTTTTTATGTATTCATTGGATTCTTTTATCTTCTTTGCTCTTTCCGCTTTACTTAGAGGACATATTTTCCTGGTCGTTTTTTTAACCTTTTTTAGAGGATTTTTCTTGGTTGTTTTTTTCGATTTCCTCTGGCGTAAACGACAAGTTTTTTTGCTTTTGCCTTCAGATTCGGGTGTTATATCTAAGTATGCAGTTTGAACAAGTTTTTCTACGCTTATATTTTCCTCTAACGCATCTATTATTGTAGGATCTGGATCTGGTAATTCTATTTTAATTTCATCCAATTTGTTTTCGTCGAAAACATCTTCCAGCTGAATATCTTCGTTAATAACTACTGGTAGCTGTTGACGTCTTGGACGACCACGGGTTCGCTTAGCAGGTTGTGGTGAAATAAGAATATTATACTCATCTTCATTTTCGGTATGGTTAATACTACTAATAGTTGGCTCCGGCTCTGGTTCATCTTTAAGATTAGATTCTACCACTTCTATTTGAGATTCCATCAACAACGTGTGAGCATTTTCAACAGTCAAATAGAATTGATGGAATGTAAACAGACAATTCCAACAGGGCTTGCAAATAAATTCAGATGCATCTGGTGCATTTTTTATCTAAAATTAGATGACCAGCAGGTTATTAAAATAAATAATACTGGATGCGTAGTTATCGAATCACCTGCCGCCAGAAGTGCAAATCAATTATTGTTCCAATATCCAACTCTTTTGCTTTGCTGGAAGCAAACTCAATACGCCTATATTTTCCACTTATATCTTTTAAACAAAGAACACACGGCATTTTGCTAAATTCTGTTTATTTAATTTCATTTGACTCACTCGCATCATACTGTTGAGCAGCACTACAATCAGCTGATTGCGAACACTTCACTTTACAGCACTTTTACAAGACTTTTTGTTTATTACGTTTGAAATTAAAATTTAAAATAAATGCGGCCAAAGGCCACATCAGTCATGGCCACTTCCCCTCTTGTAACTTTAAAACTAAATTTAAGCATACAAGATGTAATAAATAAAATAAATGCAATACAATAACAATTTATCGTTGTATTCATTCCAAAAAAGTGCGAAAGAAATGTATTTTGATTTATTCGTCATTATATTTAATACTAAAGTACTCGGCCCGGCGTTGCACAGCCAACTTGTGTGATCAGTAAATAGAAGGATATCTTCGGCTCTACCAAAGTTGATATACTCTTCACACACCCCAAGAAAATAGATTTTTGATTTAACTTATGTTTACGGTAGAGTCAGTATACATACAGCATTTCAGCACTGAGACCGAAATATTTGTATGGAAGCTACACGATCCAGTAATCATAAGATTTTAAAATTTACGTGATTTGTGAATATGGGTCAGACATTTATAGACTTCAAATTTCAGTTCAGGCAAATGTACTGCGTCTGCTCTCTAACTTAAAAACTGAGGGACTACTTAGTTTGCATACATACGGCCAAAGTAAAAAAAAGAGCAGTTCATCACATCTAGTTTTCTTCCTTGATTAATGAAAACATCTTTGTCAAATGCTTTCGCTTAAGTTAGTGTTACAACAATCCAAAAAATTCTCATCCCGCGACTTTAATGACTTCAGGTTTTCAAGCTTTTAACATAAACATGTCTTATTGTTCGAATTCTGGAAGAGGCCTTTACAAATGTCAATATTAAAAAATTACTAGTTTTAACATGTAGATTCGATCGAAGACTATATTCATTAAGTTAGAACTAAAAACAAACCAAAAGAATTCAAATGACAATTTATCACAATGTATCTAAAATTGAACATAAACAAGAAAAAAGAAGGTGAACTTCGGCTATTCCGAAGTTTTCATACACTTCACGCATCCCTAGAAAACGTTTTTGCCTACTCTGCTATGATTGAGCACACAAAGTCAGTACACATAAAGCATTTCAATACCAAAATATTTGTATGGGTGCCATACAATCCAGTATCTTATTCTTTTAGTATCCAAAATTTCAATTCGATAATATAAAATGAAAATAGTTTTTCAAATAAGAACCAGAATTTGAATTTGCGTTTGTATGGGAGACCCTAACCCTAGGGTCTTGAAATTTACATGGTTGGTGGAGATGAATTAGAAACATATAATGTCAGTTCGATAGTACAAGTACAAACAACAAAGTTTTTCTAATGAGAACATGAATTTTAACAGGGGGTTTGTATGGGGAGGCACACCTCTGATTCCGACAAATGAAAAGAAACCTTTCTACGTACAGATGAACGGACATGGCTTAATCAACTCGTCTCGTCGATAAGGAAAGTATATAACTACTTTGTGGGGTCTCCGATGTCTCCTGCGCATTACAAACTGCGTGAAGAGTAAAAAAATTAAAATTATATTTTAGGTAGTATTGTAACGGAGGCCTTTTTAGCAGAGGCGGATACGGAAGTCCAGAGGTTGAACTCCGCGGAAGCAATGGTTAACGGAGGCGGAGGTCGGTTAACAAAGAAACAAAACGGTTTCGAAACAACAATTACGAACAATTTGTGTGCAAATTCTGTTGCAAAAGACTAAATAGACGAACTTATTAACATTGGAAAACTGTAAATACACCTCCGCTAAAACTCCGTTAAAAACATGCGGAGGCGGAGATGCGATTTCTTGCGGATGTTCCGCAGTTGCAGAGGCGGAGACGAAGTTCCGTTACAACTCTAATTTTAAGTATTGGCCATCTTAAATTGGACGAAAAAAATTAAAATTACATTTTAAGTATGGGCATATTCCTTGGGTTTGGATGTATCAGTGTACTGTGATTAATGCTCTTCTGTTATATTTACATCCTCATTTCCTGCAATTGTGTTTGAAGTTTTAGTTGAACTTTCGGTTGGGCTTTGTGATTTTTGATCAAGATTATAACGATGTCGACGATTTGCTTCCCATTCTTCACGATGCTTTTTCTTACGATGCGAATGCATATTGGCATTTGAATTAAATGTTTTCGGGCAATGTGGACACGTATAAAGTCTTTCACCAGTGTGTATAGACAAGTGTTCCTGGAAAATGCAGCAATTGTTATATAAGTATTAATGAAATATTTCAATTTGGTAAATATTTCAATTGCTTACACGTAAATCTTTGGGACGTTTGAAAGCTTTTTCACACATAGGACACTGATGCTTGCGTTCTGTATTATGACTGAATTTAATGTGTGTTTGATGTGCCTGAAGAGTGGCAGATATTTTGAAACAAATAGGACATTTCATTGGCTTTAAGTTTTCCTCGGTGTGCATCATTTTTATATGACGTGCGAGGCCCCACTTGTTTGTTAGTGTAGCACCACAAATGTCACAATTCAAATGTAAACGTTTGCCCAAAATATGCTCTTGCATATGTAGATCGAAAGCTTCATTTCCCTGTATGGATTTGCCGCAAACTTCACACATTTTTGCATATTTATTGAGATGTGTTCGATAGTAGTGTTGTTTCATAACATATTGACAAGGAAACCTGAAAAAGTAAACATAAACATCCAACATGAACTAACTAACTAAATTTTTCTGCACAGTATTTAATAAAACTTACTGCTTGTCACAATGAGTACAGGGAACAATACGATCTTCTTCTGGCAAATGTGTCAACACATGTCGTTTGAGAATTACTTTGTTGTAAAAACTCTTAGAACACTCTTGACATTTATATATTCTGCCCATTTCTTTACTGTCATGAATTTTCATATGCAATTCAAGGCTACGACGCTCACCCATCACTTGACCGCACTTTTCACATTTAAAATAGTCTGGATTTTTATGCGTATATAAGTGATCCACAAGTAATCCTCGTTTGTAAAACTTCCGACCACAGCATATCATATATCCCATTTCGTTGTGCTCTGTGCGATAGTGATTTGAAAGTTTTGTAAAATCTGAGAAAGGAGCTTCATTACAATTGTTACACTGGAGTTTAATATGACTATTTAAGAATTCATCGTACTCTTTTGTCTTTTTTTCTTTTTCTTGATTTGAAGGACTTTTTTTCTTGGTAGTCTTTTTTGGAAAATTTTTCCTAGTTGCTTTTTCCGCTTTATTTAGAAGACTTTTCTTGACTGTTATTTTCGATTTTCTCTGACGTAAATGACGAGTTTTCTTGCTGTTGTGTTCTGAATCTTCAGGGTTATCAGAGTATGCAGTTCCAACTTCTTTCTCAAGACTTACATTTTCATCTAACACATCTATTACTGTTAGAACTGGTTCTGGTAATTCTATTTTAATTTCATCCAATTTGTTTTCGTCGAAAACATCTTCCAGCTGAATATCTTCATCAATAACTACTGGTAGCTGTTGACGTCTTGGACGACCACGTTTTCGCTTAGCAGGTTGTGGTGAAATAAGAATATTATACTCATCTTCATTTTCGGTATGGTTAATAATACTAATAGTTGGCTCCGGCTCTGGTTCATCTTTAAGATTAGATTCTATCACTTCTATTTGAGATTCCATCAACAACGTGTGAGCATTTTCAACAGTGAAATAGAATTGATGGAATGTAGATAGACAATTCCAACAGGATTTGCAAATAAATTCAGATGCATCTGGTGCATTTTTTATCTAAAATTAGATGACCAACAGGTTAATAAAATAAATAATACTGGATGCGTAGTTATCGAATCACCTGCCGCCAGAAGTGCAAATCAATTATTGTTCCAATATCCAACTCTTTTGCTTTGCTGGAAGCAAACTCAATACGCCTATATTTTCCATTTATATCTTTTAAACAAAGAACACACGGCATTTTGCTAAATTCTGTTTATTTAATTTCATTTGACTCACTCGCATCCTACTGTTGAGCAGCACTACAATCAGCTGATTGCGAACACTTCACTTTACAGCACTTTTACAAGACTTTTTGTTTATTACGTTTGAAATTAAAATTTAAAATAAATGCGGCCAAAGGCCACATCAGTCATGGCCACTTCCCCTCTTGTAACTTTAAAACTAAATTTAAGCATACAAGATGTAATAAATAAAATAAATGCAATACAATAACAATTTATCGTTGTATTCATTCCAAAAAAGTGCGAAAGAAATGTATTTTGATTTATTCGTCATTATATTTAATACTAAAGTACTCGGCCCGGCATTGCACAGCCAACTTGTGTGATCAGTAAATAGAAGGATATCTTCGGCTCTACCAAAGTTGATATACTCTTCACACACCCCAAGAAAATAGATTTTTGATTTAACTTATGTTTACGGTAGAGTCAGTATACATACAGCATTTCAGCACTGAGACCGAAATATTTGTATGGAAGCGATACGATCCAGTAATCATAAGATTTTAAAATTTACGTGATTTGTGAATATGGGTCAGACATTTATAGACTTCAAATTTCAGTTCAGGTACCTCCCTTTAGAGGTCCGATTCGGCAGGTTCCGACAAATGTACTGCGTCTGCTCTCTAACTTAAAAACTGAGGGACTACTTAGTTTGCATACATACGGCCAAAGTATAAAAAAGAGAAGTTCTTCACATCTAGTTTTCTTCCTTGATTAATGAAAACATCTTTGTCAAATGCTTTCGCTTAAGTTAGTGTTACAACAATCCAAAAAATTCACATCCCGCGACTTTAATGACTTCAGGTTTTCAAGCTTTTAACATAAACATGTCTTATTGTATTCGAATTCTGGAAGAGGCCTTTACAAATGTCAATATTAAAAAATTATTGGTTTTAACATGTAGATTCGATCGAAGACTATATTCATTAAGTTAGAACTAAAAACAAACCAAAAGAATTCAAATGACAATTTATCACAATGTATCTAAAATTGAACATAAACAAGAAAAAAGAAGGTGAACTTCGGCTATTTCGAAGTTTTCATATACTTCACGCATCCCTAGAAAACGTTTTTGCCTACTCTGCTATGATTGAGCACACAAAGTCAGTACACATAAAGCATTTCAATACCAAAATATTTGTATGGGTGCCATACAATCCAGTATCTTAGTCTTTTAGTATCCAAAATTTCAATTCGATAATATAAAAGGAAAATAGTTTTTCAAATAAGAACCAGAATTTGAATTTGCGTTTGTATGGGAGACCCTAACCCTAGGGTCTTGAAATTTACATGGTTGGTGGAGATGAATTAGAAACATATAATGTCAGTTCGATAGTACAAGTACAAACAACAAAGTTTTTCTAATGAGAACATGAATTTTAACAGGGGGTTTGTATGGGGAGGCACACCTCTGATTCCGACAAATGAAAAGAAACCTTTCTACGTACAGATGAACGGACGGGCTTAATCAACTCGTCTCGTCGATAAGGAAAGTATATAACTACTTTGTGGGGTCTCCGATGTCTCCTGCGCATTACAAACTGCGTGAAGAGTAAAAAAATTAAAATTATATTTTAGGTAGTATTGTAACGGAGGCCTTTTTAGCAGAGGCGGATACGGAAGTCCAGAGGTTGAACTCCGCGGAAGCAATGGTTAACGGAGGCGGAGGTCGGTTAACAAAGAAACAAAACGGTTTCGAAACAACAATTACGAACAATTTGTGTGCAAATTCTGTTGCAAAAGACTAAATAGACGAACTTATTAACATTGGAAAACTGTAAATACACCTCCGCTAAAACTCCGTTAAAAACATGCGGAGGCGGAGATGCGATTTCTTGCGGATGTTCCGCAGTTGCAGAGGCGGAGACGAAGTTCCGTTACAACTCTAATTTTAAGTATTGGCCATCTTAAATTGGACGAAAAAAATTAAAATTACATTTTAAGTATGGGCATATTCCTTGGGTTTGGATGTATCAGTGTACTGTGATTAATGCTCTTCTGTTATATTTACATCCTCATTTCCTGCAATTGTGTTTGAAGTTTTAGTTGAACTTTCGGTTGGGCTTTGTGATTTTTGATCAAGATTATAACGATGTCGACGATTTGCTTCCCATTCTTCACGATGCTTTTTCTTACGATGCGAATGCATATTGGCATTTGAATTAAATGTTTTCGGGCAATGTGGACACGTATAAAGTCTTTCACCAGTGTGTATAGACAAGTGTTCCTGGAAAATGCAGCAATTGTTATATAAGTATTAATGAAATATTTCAATTTGGTAAATATTTCAATTGCTTACACGTAAATCTTTGGGACGTTTGAAAGCTTTTTCACACATAGGACACTGATGCTTGCGTTCTGTATTATGACTGAATTTAATGTGTGTTTGATGTGCCTGAAGACTGGGTGAAATTTTGGAACAAATAGGACATTGCATTGGTTGTAGATTTTCCTCTTCGTGCATCATTTTCTTATGACGCGCTAGACCGTACTTTGTTGTTAGTTTGGCACCACAAATGTCACAATGTAGAAGCGGACGTTTACCTTCAATATGTTCTTGCATGTGTCGTTCTAACGCTTCCCTTCCCTGAAAGGATTTACCGCACGCATCGCACATTTTTGCATATTTATTGAGATGCACACGTTGATGGTGTTGCCTCATAGAGTAATCGTCTGGAAACCTGAAAAAGAAAAGAGAAACATCATTTTCTTAACAAATGTTTCTGATCTTTTTTCAGAAACTTACTGTTTATCACATTGAGTACAGGGAACAGTACGATCTTCTTCTGGTATGTGTGTTAATTGATGCCGCTTGAAGATCGCTATATTATAAAATCCTTTCGAACATTCTACACATTTATATATGCGGCCAATTTGTTTAATTTCATGCAATTTCATATGCAATTCCAAACTACGACGTTCCCCCTTCACTTGGCCGCACTTAAGACATTTAAAATAGTCCGGTTTCTCATGGGTATATAAATGATCCACAAGCAACCCTCGTCTGTAAAACTTCCGTCCACAACAGAACATATAACCTCTTTCATTGTGATCATTGCGACAATGATGCACAAGTTTTGCAAAATCTAAGAAGGGCGGCTCATTACAAAGGTTACACTGCAGTTTAATACTCCTTTTTATGTATTCATTGAATCCTTCTGTCTTTTTTGCCTTTGTTGCATCAATTTGAGCATTTCTTTTTACTGTTCTTTTCGGTCTTTTTGAAGAACTCTTCTTTGTTGTGCTTTTCGATTTTCTTTGGCGTAAACGGGAAGTTTCTTTGTGGTAGACTTCATCATCTTCTGAGTTATCCGAGTATGTTGCATCAAATTGTTCATCAAGACTTATGTTATCTTCTAACACATCTGTGATGGTAAGATCTGCTTCTGGTAATTCTATTTTAATTTCATTCAATTTGATTTCATCCAATACATCTTCCAACAAAGCCCGACTTTCCTTATCGATATCGTCAGACAGCGGAAGACTTTTATCGAAATCCACCGAAAGTGGTTCCCGTCTTGGACGACCACGTTTGCGTTTAGTTGGTTGCAGTAAAATGCCAGCATTAAATTCATCTTCGTTTTCTGCTTGGTGCTTAATCATACTAGTAGTTGATTTCTGTGCCGGTTCGTATACTTTATCAGAAATACATTCTGCCTCTGTTGCTGTAGTTGTTATTGGTTCTATCAGCAACGTGTGGGCATATTCAATGGTCAAGTAGAATTGATGGAATGTATATACACAATTCCAACATTGTTTACAAATGAATTCTGTTGATTCTGGAGTATTTGTTATCTGAAGTCACAACAAAGTTAAAAGCTACACGCATCAAATAGAAATGTTTAGTTATGGTATTATTGTTGTTACCTGCCGCCAGAAGTGCAAATCAATTATGGTTGCAATGTTCCATTCTTTTGCTTTGCTTGATGCAAACTCAATACGTTTATATTTCCCAACAACGTTTTTTAAACAAAGGATGCAAGACATTTTATTAAAACAGCTTTGTTTAATGTCATCTAAAATATTATTTGCACAACAAACATGAATCTTAGTGTTGCACAACACTGCAACTTGCACTTATACACAGCACTACCAATGCTTCCGTAAACCTTTAGCGATTTGTTTATTGTTTTTTGGTTTGAAGTTCAGACGTATTAATATAGAAAGTTAGTATATTATGTAGTATGAGGGTTTTATTAATAAACATATGTGCCCAAATATATATTTCGAACTTAAGAGACATGGGAACGAAGCAGCTTAAGGTTGTGTTTATGTGTTCAATGAATTGATACTATCTGAATATATGCGTGCATCTGAAAATTATGCGTGCATTAGATGTCAAAGAAGTCCACTATATGTATATATTTTTTTAGAAACCAATTTAATATGTATAACATATTTGTGCACATCAAACATTTCCATATGTTTTGAATGGTTAACAAAAAACGGCTCGCTTTCTATCTAAGCTAACAGATTGCAGTTTTCGAACATTTTCTCTTTAAAATCCAATTAGCCGCTAGTTTTGGCTAAATTAAGATTACGAACTGTTGCATACATACTGAAGAAACATTTATAAAAAAATGACTAGTCTGGGAATTGGAAACGAAACTTGCTACTCAGCGGTAGCACATTTAAATATACACATTTCGGTTGAGTTGTAGGCTAAGTGATTCAGAACATTTTTCAGTTTTAACTTTTTTTTATTTTATATTAATTTTTTTTTTTTTTTTTTTTTTGTTATTCCATTTCTCACATAAAACCCAAATCATACATTTTTGCTCTTGTGAAGCATGTTTACAAAATCCTCAAATTTTCAATATTAATATTCGTATATTTATTGACTTTGAACTATTGGTTCTCCGGATTCAGTGTTAAAGAAAATCTTACGTTCAATGCCATCCGCGTTAATGATGCCAATGCGCACCACACCACCGGAGCTACCATCATGATAGATAGCATGTTGAACAGCTGAAGAATATATGAATCACAGATAAATTAAAAATTTTCGAATTGGGTACACAAAGAACATACCCTTTTTGACAAAATCGATGCAGTCAGCTTTATTCATGCCTGGACGATAGTTCTCCCTAACAAAACCATAAATGTAACTTGACCCGGAGCCACCAATTGTACAAGCTTCACGCTTTAGCATGCCACCCAATGGAATGCTATACACTTGACCGCCGAGTTTCTCATCCCAGCCAGCGACAATAATACCCGCAACTAGTGAATCACGGTAGTTGTAGCAAAAATTGCGGAATTCGGATGCAGCTTCCCAGACTAATGGTTCCTTTCCAGTTTGATTCTCATGGTAGTTCAATGAGTAGGCGACAATGTCGGCAATAGCCTGTGTATCAGCTGCAGAACCACTGCGACAACAGTAGATTTTGTCTGAAATGCGTGTGAGCTTGTCGGTCACCCTGTTGGCCACATAAACTCCATTACTGGTACGAGAATCAGCCCCAATAACGACGCCGCCATCAAATTCGACGGCCATAATAGTCGTCTATAGGAAAATAATATTGCATTAATCTCGTAATAATCAAATGCAACCAGTAACTTACACCAGTACTGACGGGTGCATCCATCCAATCGTTATTAAATTTCATTTTATTAGTTTTTTATTATTAAATTTATAAAAGTATCGGTTAAGCCGAGCAAAACAAAAACTTGTAAATGAATGACAGGCAGAAAAACCACGGACGGCGACCCGCTGAGAAGGAAAAGTAGCGTGTAAAAATCGCTTCAGTTGGCCACAATAGTAGCGAGTACCCTCGAAAAATTGATTTAGTTGGTTACAGGCCGCACTGCACTACCACCTATCAAGAGTACTGATTATTCATACCGTTCAGACTTTACGCAAAAATTTCAATTTGATTAACTTAAAAAGGTTTAAATATAAATCATTTATACAAAATTTGTAATGTGCGAGCATGATGTTTTCCACAGTTTATACTGTGAATATATCCATACCGGATATTATTAAAATATCTTACCGGATGTTTGGTTGCATTGATGAAATGGTGAACAAAGCAAGAAAGAACTGTAACCTGCAAATGCGTTTGTTTTTGTATTGAAATTAAGTTCTAAATTGTTTATTGACTTAAAATCTTAAAATGGCTTATGTAGCACTTGGTGAAGCTGAAAAAGTTTTTATATTACATGGTATTGAAGTAAGGAAACATGTTACCAAACTAATAAATGATGTATGTTGTAAAGATATAACTTCTAATAGGATGACTTCCGAAATGATGGTCGTTCCTGTCGTGATTACAGGCCCATGGAACTGGAAACGGGCTTAGTAGGCAATGCAAGTGGATCTGCTCGTTTCCGGCTCGCTAATACAGATGTCTTAGTTGGAATCAAAACAGAAATAGATGTTCCATATCCAGACTCACCACAATGCGGGAAAATAGAATTTTTTGTCGATTGGTAAGTGAGCGAATAAGGAATAGACACAACGTATTGAATTATAAAGAATAATTAAACAATTATTTAGTTCAGCGAATGCAACGCCAGAATTCGAAGGACGTGGTGGTTCAGATTTAGCGCAAGAACTTGTTCTATCTTTGAAAAACGCTTATGAGTCTTCAAATGCTTTTGATCTAAAACCTTTGTGTCTCATCAAAGGACAACAATGCTGGAAACTTTTTGTGGATATTTTGGTAATTAATCAAAACAAACAACAATATTGAAACTTCAATCAATGCATACATTGTAATCATTTAGATACTGGAATGTGGCGGAAATCTCTATGATGCTGTTTCATTAGCAGCCAAAGCAGCTTTGTACAACACAAAACTGCCACAGGTGACTACAGCACTAATGGATGCTGGTGTTGCTGATCTCATTATTTCCGACGATCCGTATGAATGCACTCGGATCGATATAGATCAAATACCAATTTTAGTAACCGTATGCAAAGTTGGAGATCGATGTTTGGTTGATCCATCAGCAGAAGAGGAAGTCTGTAGTTCTGTTAGCGTTGTTGTTGCAGTTTCAAATAAAGACGGAAAGAGTGGGTTTCCTTTAAGATTATTTATAAAAAAAATTTTGTTAAACTCTTTTTTGATTTCGTTTAGATTTCTTGTCTGGCATGCGAACTATTGGTGGTGGCTCCCTGCATAAAGACACACTTATTGATTCTCTTGAGCTCGGTGTATCCGTTGCTGAGCAACTGAATAAATTATTGTTAAAAGCCTTGAAAGATGAAGAAAGACGTGTCGGTACCAAACGACAAAAAACTATAGGATTTCTTCAATAAATATTAAAGAGAATTGCACGATGTTGTTGAGTTTATTTTTATTTGCTACTAATAATTTTCCTAAACTTGGAACCTCGTTGTGGAGACAACGGGCGACTGTGTATGTGTATGAAAATTAACCCAAAACTTATTTAAAGAATGTAAAAGATAAATTTTAATTGCGTTTCTTGGTTTGCTTTGAAGCAATAGCCCTCTTCTCTTTTTCCTTTTCTTTTTCGGGCTGTTTGCCTGTGAGTAGCGAAGTAATCATTTCGCTGATTTCAGGCATGTCGTTTGACATCTTGGGGAATTGCATATTCTCGATCTCCTTTTTGGTCTCCGGATCATTGATCATCTTCGGTAGTAAAACCATAACTAAAAGCGGCAAGACCATCATAAGCACTATTGGGCTGAATAAGAAGTCGGTGATCTAATAATAGGAACAAAAGTATTAATTAAATTTTCGTTTGCAACGCGTACTGGTATTTAAAGACATGCCTTCCATTGCTCTCGAGATTGGAAATATTTGAATCGAGTAAGTGCTTTCATACGAAGCGGATAAGGTACTTGTATAACTTGTGCAGGTTGAACGTAGTTCACTTTACGAGCTCTGAATTTTCCACGTGGATTAATCTCAACGCGCACCTTGCCGAGATAAACAACAAATAAATATAAATTGTACATTATGAGTTCCGAAATATAAGCATTTACTTACTGGCTCATAGAAGTAGTCCGGGTTGTGTACTTCCAACACGTAACTACCTGAAGGCACGCTACTAACCACGAAATTGCCTTCTACATCCAAAAATCCCTTATATTCACCGCTATTAATGGATACGTATGTATTAACTTGCCATTTATCGTCTGTTGTTGGAATGCCAAAGTGCTCCGGCCGATTGACTTTGCCTTCGATTGTATACAGTCCGGATGGTTCATCAGAAAGCTCCTCTTGGCTAAGGATAACTTCAGCGCAAGTCGCCGACACAACTATTGCGAAAATAAATAAATTTTTCCACATTGTCCCCAACAAATGCGTAAGTGATTAAATTTTATAACAAATTTTGACCCTTAATTCGATTGCTTCTTCTCCTTGTGACAGACAATTAAGCAAAGTCAGCTGATGTTGTTGAGTAAGCGGCCTACTTTGGGAAAAAGAAAATTGCCTAAATTTAGACGAACATTTCGGCTCTGACCCTGGCAAATTCCATATGTGTATTTTGTTAGGGTTTTGGAAAACATTTGAAAAAAAATCGTGGTATTGAATAAAATTATAATTTTTCGTTGTTTCCTAGGCGAATTGCAAATTCAATTTTAATTTGAAAATTACCAATTTGAAAATTTGTTGTTGTAAAATTGAATTGTATAGTTCATAGCGAGTTCTGCTAGAACTCAATGCAGCGCTGGTCATGTGCTTTAATGGTGAAAAATTTGCAGTAGCGCTGCTAACTTGTTGCGAACTTTTTTGCTCATTGTTGCCAACTTTTTAGGTGATTATTGTTGCGCGCGAGCATGGCACAAAAAAATTTCATAAAACATTTAGCAGGATTAAAAAAGATACATGGAAGAACTGTTCAAATAAAATTTACGTTTGAACTTAGCACAACGTGTGTGCAAAGTTTAATTTCTATGTAAAACTAAAACAAAGAACAGCACTGCGAACACCAGATAAAAAGTTGCAACCAATGCGACAACGCGTAATGTGGTGTTTCCTTAATTCACTGCTTTTTCGAAGTACTTAAAACTTTTCGAACAGTACTCGCTTTTAAAGTAGCGAGTAAAAGTTAGAAAATAAGTTGTAAGTAGCGAGTGATCGGCTTTTAGGCGATTCGTGTGTTGCGGGGGTGAAAAGAATACGAATCGTGTTGGAATTTAATTTTTTTTTTGTTTTATTTTTTTTTTGCAATCAGAAAGAGCGTTTTATTTTTCTATTGTCTGCTCTCTCTACTTTCCTATTTTGGCGAAGAGTTGAAAAGTAACGAGTCATTAATGCTTTCAATTGTTACAAAACTGTAAAAGTAGGATATTTGAATTTCATTTGTTGTATATTTAATGAAAAATGTATTCTAAAAATGAAACAAAATTTCAATATGCAAAACATAATTTATTATAGTTACTGTTGATTTATGGGTTTTAAACACTACATAAAACTCCTAATAACTAAGCATCATCAATTATAAAAGCAGGGTTATTGGTTATTTATTTCTCAAAATCTTACAGTTTTGGTTTCTTTACGAAACGATAAACAACAATTATCAAACTGTAACGGTGCCCCTTAAAAAAGTAGTGTGGAGTAGAATTTTTTTGAACAAGGGAAACGAAGGGGCGTGTTCATGCTATGAGAGAGCCGCAGTACGCAGTACGGATATTTCATATGAGGGCACTTAGGTCTCAATTATTTAAATAGTTTGATGGGAAAATTATATAATTTTTCCAGTTAATAACTGAAATTTATCCTCATTTTATCGAAATATTAATTTTTGATAAATAAGATGAGAGTGATGATTAAAACAAGACCGCAAATGGTTTGCCTTAAATTTGGTATTTATTTAGAATCGCCCCTGAATAATTTCTAATTTCATGTGTTTCTCTCCTCGATGTTTCAGCCAATCGAACAACGTTCCATCCTAATCATTTGGACTGAGAGCAGAGAGAGAAAGAGAGAGGCCGAGTAGAGAGCGAAAAAGTAGCGAGTGATCGGCTTATAGATGATTCGGGGTCGCGCAGGTGAAAAGAAAACAAAGAAATACTAAATAGTATGGAGTGTGTGGTGGTGCGATTATTAATAAACCAAAACCACCAAAAGCAGCAACTTAAATAATGTTTTTCCTGAAAAGTTTGCAATAATAACGATTTTTCATTTTTGTGAAATACAATATAACAAATATTTGTTAAATTAATATTAAATAAAATACTGTGCTCTGGGTGTTAATCACTGAAGGTCGGGTGTTGGTAACCTCGAAATTTATGAACAAAAAAAAAAAAAACAAAAATAAAATTGTTCAATAAGAAAGAATACGGTTTTATCACATCACATCACATAATACATAATATTTAAAGAAGTGTAATATGCAATAGAAGAAAATAGTGTTAAAAGTGGAATAACAAATCAAAAGAAAATGTCAAAAAGTCAGTTGGTGCCATCAGCTGTGCTCCAAGTCGACGGACGACATTTTTAATATTTTGTAGTACCAAAATTCAGTGAAATTGAGTAAATTATCAAAGGTTTATAGAAACATAAAAACAAAAAAAAATTACAAATTTCGGTCGTTTTTTTTCGGAAAAGTGAAAAATTTTGGTATGGACATAAAATTACTATTCAACAAACTAACAGCAAATATTTTTCTACAACGTCTACGTCACATTTGGCGACCACTCGTTTTTATTTTTTTGAGAATTATATTTGTACGAATCAACGCAACGAATAAGAACGAAAAAAATAATAATAATATTATGGATCAAGATATAAATGAGGAACTACAAGCGTTGGTAGATGGTGATAATGTGGTGGTAATAGCTGATAATAACAATATCAATAATGATTTGGATGACGAAGATGATGTGCAGCCACCAGACGTAGAGAACATGGAAGTTAGCGATATGGAGGAAGATGATGACGCTGGCGTGGAAGTGGATAATGACGATGGCGTCGTAGATGACGCAGATGATGTGTCTGATCAAGAATTTGATGAATTGTATTCAAGTGCTGGTGAGGACGATGGCGAGTGGACATCATCGAACGAAAGTGAAGATTCAACGACACCACAGAAGCAGATACAGCATCAGCAGCTAGTGGAGAAACCGAGTAGACAAACATATGCGTTCCAGCCATTGACATTGATACGTTGCTCATACAAGCAAAAACACAAACCTGGAGAGTTTCCATTGGCACGTAGTGGTCACCGTGTCATAGCATCAAATTCACACATATATTCATTGGGTGGTTATAATCCGCGTAGCGCTTTAACAGCTGCTCGAACTGGGCAATGTTTGTTGTTCCAAGAATTGTGGAGTTATAATTTCGCATCGAATCACTGGAAATTGGAAATGAATGCGAGAACTGCAACAGACATGCCAGTGGAATTGGCATCAAATGCGCTAGCTATACACAATAATGTGTTGATAGTAAGTATAAACCACTGCTGCGGTTGGGGTAATGTGGGTGGGTTAATGGTGTTGTGTTGTTTCTAAGTAAATGGAAAAGATATCTACAACAACAAAAGTAGTAATTTTAAACGCAAAACAACATTTTATTCATCCCCAAACACTAGTCGTCCTGATTGAACATTATTAGTGTTTTGAAACTAACAAATCGATCAAGCAGAGAGAAAGACGAAAGACCTTCATCATATGAAACTAAAACTAGTTTTGTTGGTAATAAACAAAAGAGCAAAACAAAGCAAAGAAATAACAAAAACAAACTAAATGTTTAGTAGTAGTTACACATACAAAGTTTGCATGAAGCAAATACGATTCAAATTACGTCTGCTTCTCTCATACTTTTGGTTGATTCATGATTGTTTTGTTAAAGCAGCAATATAACAACAACGTCATACAATCATAAAACAAATCCACACCCGTAGTTTTGTCGTACCCCTCCAGATTCGCTCAGATTCGATTCTGGCTGCCCTTTAATTGTGCAGTTAACTAACTTCTTTTGTGTTGTTTTCAATTTCTTGCTTTATTTACACATTCTAAACAAAGTCATTCGCTCGTTCCTCGCTCTCTTACATCGCAATTATACGACATTACTCTCTCTCTCTCTCTCACTCTGTCAGATACTCTCCATTCATCCACTCTGACTGGGTCTCTCTAGGTATTTTTGTTTTGTCTTTTATTTGTTACAGTGGCCTTCAATCAGGGTTGAGTTGCTGTTCTAGTGATTTTGTCAATGTTTATTAGATGTTGCACCACTGTAGCGCGACCGACCTCGTTGCTTTGTCCTCGCCCTTTGTTTTTTTTTTTTGTTTTGGTTTAAAGCTACGACGTAGTTTGTTGCTTTCATTTGTTTGCCTGTTGTGGCATGCAACAACTTGTTTTCTTTCCAACAACTTTCTAAGCGCGCGCTTTTTTCGTTTTGAGGTTAGATATGCTTAAGGTGCCCCTCCCTTCCTTCCTAGTTTCCTTCAATTAGTTTTAATTAAATAAAATGTGGTAGAAATTACAGTTCGTTCACTTGTTTACAAAATTTAAACTTCAGTGATTTGGGCAAATCTAACTTTGTTGTACTTATGTATGCGATAGCTCTCCTGCAGCAAACGTATCAATTAAATGATTCAGCTTTCATATTTTATTCATTCATTCATTGTTTCTACTGTCCGCTTATCATGTCGCCATTATCAACCCCGAGTTGCAGTAATGTTTTGCTATTATTACTACGTTTATGCCACTGCTAAATGGATTTGCTTTTAGTGTTCCGGTCCCAAAGGGTCATATATCATGAACCATAATAGAGGCTTGAGGTTTTCTCAGAATGTTTATTCCTCTCCGGGCAACAACAAAAACTAAAATATATTTTTAAATTTAAAGGAATCTATACGATCCAGTAACCCCACGATCTTGAAATATGCTTGGTTGGTGGATGATTATTAGAAACTTATAATGTCGAAATTTCTGTTTGATTGGACCACTAGGGAAAGTGCCTCCCATTAAAATTCAGGATCTTATTACAAAATGTTTTTGGTTTTTTGGACTAATGAACTGAAACTTGGACACTATTAGTTTCCAAGACAGGCGCAGGTCATTTGTCGGAAGCAGCCGAATCGGACTACTAGGGGGGTACCTCCCATACAAACCACCCATTCGAATTCATGTCCTTATTAGAAAAACTTTTTTGTTTTTTGTCCTATTGAACTAAAAATTAATTACTATAAGTTTCCACAAAATTCGTAAATTTCGGCAGCCTAGAGTTCCTAGATCGTATAGCTCCCATACAAACCCAGATTCAAATTTAAGTTTTTATTAGAAAAACATAAGGCAAATCACATTAATATTTTATTTAGTACAATGTGGTTTTTTATGAATAAATTATTTTAATGATTATGTATTATGCATATGGTAACTCCGCACTCAATAACGACGAAAGTACTATAAGCACTACAAAAATGAACGTTCTGTGGGCAAACGATTTATCTGTTGCATAAACGTAGTATGTACTTGCATATCTCTCATTCATAGAATCAGACACTCCCTCTCCGCATTAAGTACATGGATAAGTAGTAGATTGTATAGTATAACTTAAACTATTGGCTCTTTATTTCATGAATAATTTACTTAATTAATGCTCCAGCAGAATCGACGCTGTGTTGTCTCAGAAAAGCTGCTGGGTTCATTCATAGCCATGCATATTTTAGAGAAGTTTTTATTATAATAATTAGCATTTAATATCTGTCACTATAGATTAGGGAAGGGCGGGATCTGGTCAATGCTGCCTCAATTGGTCCTATGTAACACGTCATTCTAAATAATTTGTCTTTTTCTTTCTTTGTTATTTTACAGTCGCATGGGGGCACTGGTTATCCATTTGGTGAATCGTGTTCGAATGATTGTTATGTCTATACCACGGGGTCGCAATCAACCGTAATGCGTCTCAAGGTAACTGGTGAATTACCTACTGCTCAATATGGTCCTGGAATTGTTATACACAACAATTATTTGTACACGATTGGCGGAACAACTGGTTTCGATTACTCCTGTGATGTTTATCGTTTGAATTTAGCTACAAAGGTTTGGGAGAATGTGTATATTTGTCGGCCAGAGATGCGGGACGATCCGGAGGGACGTTACCGCCACGAGGTTGTGTATGATGGGTATCATATTTTTGTACTGGGTGGCGGTACTTCGCATTCGGTGTACGATCTTCAAAGAATACCTGCCTACAACTTAAATGACAACTGTTGGAATTACTTTGATACGCTACCAGACAGAACAATGATTACACCAACTGATCCTGGTTATCCGAAACCACGAAAATGTTTCTCCTGTGTGCAACATAAGTTATCTAATGGTGATATTGAAGCGTTTATTACCGGTGGACTACAGGTAAGCTAACCCCCGAACTATATAGACGATTTTAATGGATTTATTTTAATTTTTTTTTTTTTTTTTTTCATTATTTTGTGGTTCGATTATAAGGGCGACTTTAGTACATATTTCTCAGATATTTGGAAACTTAATTTGCGTACAAAGCAATGGTCACGCATTGTTACTGCAACTTTCCCGAAACCGCTCTATTTCCATTCAGCAGCACACTCGGATAATGGTTGCATGTATATCTTTGGTGGCATCGAATATAGCGACAAAGACATGCGCAGACGCAACGATCTATATAAGATGTGGATGACTATACCAAAGCTTAGCGAAATGTGTTGGGATGCATTGACATTCTACAATGATAAACTTCATTGCTATAATCGTAAAACATTACTTAATAATGGCATACCGATACGCTTTATTGAGCGTTTGTCACCTGTACCCAAAAAAGTTCATCTGACGGATCCTTTAATAGGATCATCAGCTAAGCGGGCCCGCTCAATCTGCATGGAGGAATAAGTTAGTTTTGCGTTGTGTGTATACGCAAAAAAAAAAAGAAAAAAAAAACCGTTGTTAAAGTTTCAGTTCATAGTAGAAATACTTCTTAATCCACTTCAATTCTTCTAGCTTAGCATACATAATTTTTGTAAGATTTTTTCTTTCACTTTAATATATTTTTTTAAGTTTAAGCGCTGCGCGAATCTATGCAAACAACGTTGTTGTAAACATAAGATATATGAATTTATATTTGATATACAGAAGCCATTTTCGTGATGATGATGTAGTTAGATCTCTACCGTTAATGATAATAACATAAGTATAACAATTCTGGTAAATATATGTTGGTAAAAAACGAGCGCTGATCCCAACCAATCCCCAATCTCTGAATTATACATAATCAATAGAATTCTTTATAATAACAAATAATAACAATAAAATAATACAAATACTTGGCACCATCTGCAATCAACCGATTAAAGGCTACTACATATTATATTGTGTCTTGTATATAGAAATATCGCAATATATACAAAAATTAAGATTTCTAAGTATGATGTATGTATGTGTATTTGTTAACAATGCGATAATAATTATTATAATTTGCAATTTAGTTTTTTGCAAAAAGCTTAACTTTCAACGGGTTCGCATAATCAATGGATTTCCCCTATGAACGCATAGATACTGACATAGTGTATACAAATTATATAAGGGTTTTTCAATAAGAGTGGTATCCTACATTTCTTTTACCAAAATTTTATTATCAATTGAAATTGCAATTCATTCAAATCGTAATGGAATATGATATCGTTCAAATAAATGGCCCCACGTCTGCGCTGGCAGGACTTCCAATTTGGATGACTTGGTCGTATAATGCCGACGTCGCGGTCTGAATTTTGGTGCGAATGATGTTCTTGAGATCTTAAATCGTCACTGGATGTTTGGCGTAAAAAGCGACTTCTAATATCCCCAAAAGGAAAAAATCTAAAGGCGTTAAATCACATGACCTTTACTGGCAATTGACAACGTTTTTAGTGAGATCAATCGATCCAGAAAGTGTTGACACAACAGATCGATTGTTACGTGGTAAATTTATCAGTTAAATATACCGCTCGTTTGGCTCTTGACAACGAGGATATTTTCCAAACAAAGTCCGTTTTGTTTATCGCGGAGAACATGAATTTTCGTAACCCAATTGTATGATTTCGATTAACAGTCTACTGAATATTTCATAATATTTGTACGGCTGCAAAATGTGCAGTATTTTGAAGTTAGGACATCCTTATTGAAAACCCCTTGACCATATTTTTATGCTCTACTTTAATGAATAACCTAAATATATGTATAAGGCGAGATTTGTTGTTTCCAAATAATTTAATAAAAATTTGAAAGTAATAATCATAAACAAGATTTTTATTTTATCCCTTACTCATCTCTATCCTAAGAATGTATTTCACCCTCAAGCAGGCTACACATTATGCGTTTGGTCGATACAATTAAAAATCAAAAAGTTTTTGCTGACAAGTACACCGTTCTATTCCATTTAATTCCAAGATGTTGTACGAGGACTCTTAATGTATGGGCTGCTTCAGAAGAGGATGGTTAAAAACTGCGTTCGCCATGTTAACATTGTGTAATGTAACGCGTAAATTCGGAACAAAACAAAACAAAAATGACGAATTTGACGTCATAACAACAAACCAAAACAGAAATTTGGCAACATATGACCTAGATTCGAGGAGAAAATGATGGAAATGATGTTATTGTCCTTGCCCTTGCACTTGCGCATACTACGTTTATTCGTACAGCCAACTCCATCAGTTGCAAGAGTAATTTGATGTGCGTACAAAAAAAAAAAAAACTCGAGAGATCTATGAGAGAGAAGCGCACATCCGATTGTTGCTCTTATGTGAGGTTGGTTTTGTGTGGTGGTGATTATTTGTTACTCTACGCAATAATACGCAATTAAAATACTACTACGCAATAAAAGTGTTTTGACCCACAAGTTACTACGTCATAACATGGAAATGACGACACAATGAAAATATTTGTTGTTGTTGCTGGGTCATTAAGCTCTAAATAGGAGTAATAACTTTCAAATGACAATGTATGAATTAAATGGCAAACGTATAACATAATCAAGCGGCTTTCTGTGCTTTGATGTTATTAAACTTCTGAAGCATATACAAAATATTGAAATAAAGACATATTTATTTTGGTAAAATATTTAAATTAACGCTAAAACTTTTGTACCAAATAAAAATAAATTGTCAACCTGTGAATGACAATATTTAGTTAAACAAAAAATCTTCGCTATGCACTGTGAATGGCAAACTGCAATCAGCTGTTTTCTTTACAAAAAGAGAAGCCAAACTGTTGTTATCTGCGCCATCGTTTATTTCTACTTTTTGGAAAAATTTATTGCAAATCGAATTGTACGGTTAAAATGCTCAAACCAAAAGCTTTAACACAAGTGCTTGGGCAAGCAAACACAGGCGGTGTGGAAAACACTCTGTAAGTGGTCATTACATGAAACAAAATAGTTAAATCAACAAAACAAAAAAATAACCACTTGGTTATTTGTAGCTTACTCAGCCAAGAGGGTGCACTACTTGCCTACTCCGGCTATGGCGATAAGGATGCACGCATTACTGCTGCCATTGCAAGTAACATTTGGGCGGCGTATGAAAAACAAGGTCGCAATGCATTCCGCGAGGATCGCCTCACATTTGTGCTGATTGATTGCGAATGTGGCCATGTAGCCATAACACAGGTATAAGTAGTCACTTATTAAGTTTTCATAAATTGATTATGCATATATGTTGGTTGACTCACCATAGGTTGCCAGTGTCTTGTTGTGCCTGTATGCTAAGGAGCATGTCGGTTTGGGTCTTTTGAAGCAAAAAGCAATGGCACTTGCTACTTACTTGGAAGGTCCACTGAAACGGATCTCAACTTCATAGAATTTGGCGTTTATTGTGCCTTACTTAAAAATAAGTGATTTCATGTAGATTAAGTCAATAAAAATATGGATTTATTTGTATTTATGATTTATTTGTATGTTTTTACATGCATCGACACAATTACAGCATTCAACGGCCAATTCTCCATTGAATGTTGTTTAGTTTGAGTTTAGAATTCAGAAAAGTTTGTATGTATATTTATTATGGTAAAACATCATTGAAACTGCATTTTTTGTCTAAATATTATTTATTGTAGTTGTAATTTTATTCGATGGCATAGAGTTTTAATGTACGATCCATGCTTGTCGAAGCTAGATACTGCGCATGCTTTCCAAAACGTACACCGGTGGCCAATGCAGTGTGGTCATTGAAGATCCTCAATTCTTGCCATTGCTTGCATAAATAAATCCTGAAAAAATTATCGCCATGGAGACATATACAATATTATATATTAGTTGATTTCGTCGTTACTATGGTGTTTTTTTTTTTTTGTTGAAAAACTGAACTTTCTTCGCAATAAAGAAAATTATAAAGAAATATGAAAAAACTTAAAAGAAAAATCTATCGCAAATATGAAGGTAAACAAATGGTGTTGTCTTTTAAAATGTCTTAATAAATAATTTATCATTGCTATCCTATAGACTACTTTAAACCCAAAGATTTAATTGATGAGGATATGCCAAAGCCTCTCAATATATCGATTTCTGATTTTAATGCGGTGCGGTAATAGTAAAACACCAATTTTATTTAATTATTCTTAAATATGTTGTTTCTAGCGTGGGGAACTGGAAAATCCGCCTGCTCCATGTGTTGTGACAACCATAGATCCAGACTACATAAAGGATGCTAGCCGACAACGTGTGTGTAGGAAATTTCGTATGAAGACGCAAGTTCACCAAAGAATTGATTGAGATTCCAATATTATTATTATTATTTATATCATAACAGGGACATTTTACGTTTACGTGATATTACACGGAATAAATTTATGTATTACGCCACACAGGAAATGTTCTTGGACAAGAAACGCGAAATGGAATACCAGAATCGCATGTATCATGAAGCAGTAGAGTTTCACAAGGTAATTAACTCGTCACTATCATGTAACTACTGTTACTCCCTTTTCATTATTTTAAGTTTGCCGATGAATCTTTGAAAAAAATGGAAGGAAATTCCTTTAAAGATATGCTTAAAACACAACAACGACTGGAAAAATTAAAGGAAAACAAAGTTGCTGAAGAATTGAACGAAGTAAAACTTGAACATCAACGTGTCTTAATGGAAGTGCAAGAGGTTTACGGAACATTTAAGTATCTTCTGAAATTAATAAGCTATTTCGATGATACCATTGAACAACTACACACAGAGGATAAACTAACTATGCCCACGGAAATTGTGGACCTAGTAATAAGTGAAAAGAATCCAGCTGGTTTAAATGAGGTAAAACAAGTGAATGACTATATGGAAACCGTCGTGCGTCCATATTTGGCAAAGCGTAATCATTTAAATGCAGCAATTTGGATCAAAGGCTATGAGCGTAACCGCATGAAAGTATCAAACTACAATCGTCGCTTTACACATTTAGCACTATTAAATCACATTGTGAGCGTTTTGTATGAAAAGTCACAGAAAACCTATAATCGTTGGACCGTTCAACCTATTTATCTAAAGGATCCTGAGTTCATGAAAGCTCGTGTGCTTGGATTGCAGAAATGTTCACAGGAACTTTTCGATGAATTTGAATATGAGTATAAACAAGAGTAAGTCAATATACAATTGCAAGTGTTTGTTAAAGTGTATTGAAATTGTCTTAATTGTTTAAAGTAAAGTGAACATTAAGCTTAAGAGCATTGTACCGGTTATACTTAATGATATACTAAGTGAAGAGCAAACTGAAGACGTGAGACAAGTTGAACAACGGCGACCCAAGTCACCAAGCCAAGTTAAACAGTGGCGGACAATGGAGGATGTTCAGCGAGAGGAAGATACTAAGACTACTGTGGCTTTTGAAGGTGACAAAGAAACAACACTAGCAAAAGTTGAAAAGGTTCAAGCTTATGTACTGGTAAGTTTCGACATAAGTTTGCGTGTAGTATTGTCACGTGTGTGACGACTATGGATATTTTTTTTCTTTGTATATTCTAGGATCTACTTAGCAAATTGGACAATGTGCCACAGAGCGAATTGATTGCTATGGAAAATCGTGTACGTCGACGCTTGCAAAACGAAAAGGAAGTATCACGACGAGCTCTGGTTAAACAAAACCGTCTCAATAACTGGATAAAACATTTTAATAAGCACCATCGCTTACAACAAGAGCAACGTCAAAAGCACAAAAATTAACAAAATCAACAATAAAAACATACCATATTTTTAACAAATTACTTACCTAACGTCAGTGCCAGCTATAGCCAGATAGGTACCGCTTTGGTCAAAGCATAAATCGCGCACCTCGTAGCTATCGTCTAGTTGTATGGTCTTGAAGTTCTTCAATTTACGCAAATCCCAAAGTTTGATGCAAGCATCGTCAGCTGCTGTAGCTAAATAATAACCATTTTCAGAAAATGATATTGCCGAAATGGGACCGGTGTGCCCAGGAAAGTTGGCTACATTAGTTTGTTCCTTTAAGTCCCAGATTTTGACTTGCGAATCAACAGTTCCAGTGCCAAAGATCAAACCATCCGGATGAAACTGTGCTGTAGTCAGACCAACTCCTGCCGTATCGATAACCTTGGTCAAAAGGCGACCGCTGCGAATGTCTGAAAATGCCCAGTGTTTGTCCGATGAAGTCGAAAGCACATAGTCACCAGTAGGATGTAGTGATAGACCAGTGACAGGACCATCATGACAACGCAATAGCAACTGAGTTTGCGACGTTGGCACATGCCAAATGCGTATATTCATGTCAGGGGAACCTGTTATAACAGTATCCTCGTCGGGATGATAAATGACTTTTGTTATCTTCTTTGTGTGACCCTTCAGTATGGCGACAACTTGTTCGGTGTCCTTATTAAATACGGTTGCATTTTTATCATTTCCACCCGTTAGGATTTTACTATGATCTGCACTGTTAATATCCAAAGCTAAAATACCAGGAACCGAGGCTGAATGCAAGCCAGGATGCGATGCGACTGTCATAATTGTCTTTATTTGATCTGGTGTTATCAATTCCTCGGGTACTGTACGCCCGCGTTTCTTACGCTCCTGCGTTAGAACAGTAGCCTTGTCTTGCAACTTCTGTATAACTTCTTCGCTCATGCCAGCCTGTTCAATTGGTTGAATAGCAACACCAGATGCTTCCGAAGCAATTGCCGGTTGTGGAATAGTTGTTGCTGCTGTGGAAATACCTGACTGTGGTTTAAGGGTTGCCAAAGCCTCACGGGCAGCTGCAACCTCCTTATTCAAACGAGCAATGACACGGCAAGCTGCATCATGTTGGTAGAGGGCATAGGACAATTCTTGGCGTGTTGTTTGCAATTGCTGTCGTTGTGTAAATGAATGCAACATCAATGCGTCCCATTCATCCTGCATTGTTTTTAATGTAGCTGGTATACTTGTGGCACTCGGCGGCTTCGGTTTGACAACCGCCGGCGTCTTAATTTCAATAAGTTCTTCGACTTTCAGCTCTTTGCCATTAATTGGATCGCATCCATTTTCCAGAATGTACTTTTCGATTATACGTCTCTCAAAGACCGCCCCGGAGTGTGGTGAAATCACTGGTACATCTGGCACTTCGTTTGTAACTTAAAAAGTAAAGGTTTATATTTGATTTTTTTGTTTTGACGCAAACCTAACCTCAATGGCAGAGTACAAACTAATGACTTGGTTCTACTTACGTGCACAAACTAAAGCCATTATGAAAATGTCAATAATATAAGCGTAGTTTAAGCAATGTTAATACTTTCTTTAACAATTTGTTTTCTTTTAAATACTTGCAAATTTCCCTACTTTTAGAAATGAGTTATACATCGGCGTTCTCCTCTTCTTCTTTTGCAATGACGACAGTGTTGGACATCGTAATGTACTGAAAGCAAATTATAGTTTTACACTTTTACAACACTTATTGAACAGCTGATTCTCAGAACTCTGTAAGCAACAGCATGGAACATTTTAATATTAGTTATTAGTGGAAACGATTATATGATACAACGGGAATATGATTAGAAATATATTGCTGAGATGCAATAATAACGTGCTTCGACAAGTAACAACTATATCAAGAAACGTCAATGGCACAATACAAAACACAAGGTATCTGTCCACCGACGAACCAAAAACTTTTGCGCAAACAACAGCGGCAGCTGAAAGTGTTGAACGTATAACCCCAGCCAAGAAGCATGTGAATCCTTTTGCACAGTCAAGAACAGATAAAGCGAGTGTTGAAGAAGTTGCAAACCAAAATTCGCAAATGTTAACGGGGAGTGAACGTGAAAAACGCCTCAAAGTTCTGCAACTAGAAGTCGACATTTCAAATCAAGAGGGTCGACGAGTGCCCTCACTGGATTTCTTTAAAGATCATCACTGGGAGCATGTACTTGGTCTGCCCACCAAATCGGCCCGTTATAAGTATTATGGATATCTGTGGCAAATCGAAGTACGAAAGGAATCTGACAAACGAAAGAAAGAACAACGTGCCGAGTATATAACACAACGCAAAGAGGAATTGCGAAAGGATCGCGAAGAAAATAATCACATCATCTATGGCCTAACACATACGACACTTTTCTTACGTATTTATGATACAACGATCAATCATTGGCAAAACAATCGATTGGTGCGAGCCATGCAATTTTCTCCAAAACTGGTGCTTGATTGTTCCTATGATAACTATATGAATAAACGTGAAGCTACGAATGCAGCAAAGCAATTGATGTTATGCTTTGCTGATAATCGAGCCAATGATGATCCATTTGATTTGCATTATTGCAATGTAGATATGAACACAATCTGCATGCAAAGTCTGAAGCGCTACATACCCACGATGCTGAATCCAGAGTTCCCAATGAATGTGCACAACGATTGCTTTACAAAAGTCTTTCCTAAGGAGAATATTGTCTATCTGACACCTCACTGCCGACAAGAACTAAGAGAATACAGTCCAGACGATGTTTATGTTATCGGCGCCATGGTTGACACTGTTAACAATGAACCGCTTTCACTAGCAAAGGCAAAACGGTTGGGTTTGCGAATGGCACGTCTACCGCTGGATCGCTATTTGCAATGGGGATCAGGTTCAGGTAAATCACTTACTCTCAATCAGATGACTAACATAATGTTAGATATAAAGAACACCGGTAACTGGGAGCAGGCACTGAAACACGTACCTCGGCGTAAAATCATTGATATGGAATTGAACCAGATGCGACAACGCAAATTCATTAAACAGCGCGCTAGTCAGCTTAATGTGCGTATCGATGAGATTATCAATGAGGATTGTGAGCGCAGAGATCAACGACGCCATGTAACTGCACATGCGACACCTGCAAGGCTACGATCACGCAAGGAGGGTATGTCATTTAATCTGGACACGTGGGGTTCCGGCAAAAAATTGGAAGGAAGAAAAGATTGATTTAACTGTTTAAATTCAATTCTCTTGTAATAAAAAATTAAATTGAATTATTCATTAATCTTTTTAAATTTCAGAAACATATTTTTTGTATTGATAGCCTGATAATTGAGCACAGGCTTCAGCTTAACGCTCTTTGCATATTTCGTTAATTTGGCTTCAAACTCTTGTAAAGCTTCCTTGCGATTAACAGTCAAGAGCTTTGTTTCCAATAACAACACGGCGTGTTCGCAAAGTGTCTCAGCGAATTTTTCTTGCATAAGTTGGAATAAATTATAGCCTACAAATGCAATATCAAAGAAATTACACCAGCGTGGATGCCCATTTTGTAAGTCTAAAGCAACCGAATTTGAGAGCAAGTGCAATTTTACGCCCGGTACATTAATCCAGGGTCTGTCAAAGGTTTGCTGTACATCAATGTTGTATTCATTGTGTATTAATCGTTCGCCCATAAGAATTTTAACACTACCGTATTTACGCGATAATTTTAAGTCGTGTTCATAGGCGACACCTGTTTGAAGTTCATGAAAGAGTTCGAAAAGGTTGCGTTCGGTTATATCGGTAGCGCGATAATCATTGTCACCATGTTGTGATGCGTGCATGCGTTCCTCACTGCTGCGCAAACCAAAGGTGCAAAATGGACCAGTTTGTATGTCACCCATGTAGCCACGATGGAGAAACGATTGACCATTACGAATTAAGCCAGCAGCGAATGATTTATTTGGCTTGCAATGTTCGTATTCGGGGAAAAAGGCTATGCCACACTCACGCCAGTAACGATATTCCTTTAAAGAAATATTCTTATTGTATTCTATAAGTTTGAAAAGTTAACTGTTTGCGACTGACCTGAGAACATATTTGTTGTGCTCCACGATCCTTAAGTGTCATACACAAATCCCAGTCGAATGCACCATCGCGATAGTCATAACGAGGACCCAACAAAGCTCGTACACGTTTCGTCCAATATTCTTGAATATTGTAAACATGACATTCTTTCGGTTGCCAGAATTTAAATGAGTTTTCCAAGCCATCACGTTCGACATATTTTAATCCTTCGATATTGAGCATTGGAGCCAAGCATTGCAGCACGTCATCATCGGTAATCATCTTGATCAAAGTATTTGCTTTAGCAATCATATATTGATATGATGTCGGACGCAAAAGCGTATTTCCATAGATGTCCATGAACAGGTGAGTCTTATTAACCAAATTAAATGATTCTGGTGATTCCAGAGCAATGCTCAACAACAATATATTGCGTGCGGTAATCTCAATGCATCCATCTATCATGTAAATGTTGAGTTGTGGAACATTTTTGTGTGTATATCGCTTGGCCAGTGTTTTAATCAAATGACGTGGATCGCCACCGCCATATAAAAGTATGTTCAGGCTACTTTTCGGTGTTTTAAACTCATTAGTTGAGTTGGCAACATCATCGTCAATAGCTTCGGTGCTTTTGTTATTGTCATTCTCCGACGTTGCATCTACCGTGGCATCATTGTCTTGTTCCGCAAATGTTTCTGGAATTAATTTGTTAGCCCTTAAATATTCATCGTATAAATCTAAAGCGGAACTTAAGCCCCAAAACATTTTTCAATAATTTTTAAATATATTACACTCTATATAAATATATTGAAATTAGTTTTCTTTTTTCAAGGAACTTTGTGTTGTCAGGGTAACTGTTAGATATCGAAAGTGAGTATTATGTGATAAACAAGCAAAGGTTGCTATGTTTTCTTACTACACTGGAGGGGTTTGTTTTATGATTTGATTGCAGAAATTTAAAATTATATATTTATGTCATCCTCAGGTATTTCAATGCCTCTTACTATAAAATTTAATAAAGGGAAACAAATCTAATGACTTCTGACACAATTACATGATTCCATCAATGAAAATCTAAAGATAATCAAATTTTATTTGGTGGCTTTGTATTGATATCCTGTAGGATGGTCCAGGAAAACAAGAACTTTATATGTAATGATATTTCATCTTTGTTCTTGTGAATAGTAAAATATTGAATGAAGTGGTGAAATACTTATTTAGTGACTGAGATTATTTATTCAAATATCTTTGCATTCATGGGTACTTATATAATTTGGTGATTTTTTAATTTTGGAAAAACCGTTATTAAACGCATATGTTTTGTTTGCTTTGCCAACCGGCTGTTCAACAGGGTGATTCATTTATTAAGTTTATTTTGCTTGCGAAGGCCAAGAACTTAAATGCCATGTGCACCACTTGTTGCTATAGCAACATAATTATTGTACAACAAAAAAAAAGTTAAAAACAATTTGCTCAAAATTTTCTATGAGATGTTTTCAACTCTACTCTGTGCCTGTGGTGTGCTCCTTTGGAATAGAAAATAGAAAAAAATGTCTTTTGAGAAGATACTTTACAAATATGATGAACCGCATGGTATCGGCGATGTTTATTTTATATGGCAAAAAGGTGCTTCGGGAGCTTTGCTGGCAACAACTGGTTCCGATGGATCAGTGGCTTTATACAATCGTCAAGGGCAGCTCGTGGAACGTTTAATTCTGGCTGGGTATGCGAATTACCTCTATAGAGAAGAGAGTATTATGGTTTTTACTTTTCTTTTGTATTTAGCCTCTGCTCAGGTTTTGCTTGGGACAATGAAGGCGAACTTCTTGGCATTATTACGGCTACATCACCCAACATAACACTATGGGATTCAAATACACAAGAGAAAATGACAGTGGAATCTGGTCTACGAGATCCACTTACTTGTATATTATGGTCTAAACAGGAGCAACTACTAGCGGTTGGCACTTCACGTGGTAATCTGGCGATATATAATCACAGCAATGGCAAACGGACACCAGTATTGGGTAAACATTCTAAGCGTATTACATGCGGAGCTTGGTCTGCCCAAAACCTTTTAGCACTTGGTTCAGATGATAAAAGCTTTTCGCTAAGTAATGATGAAGGCGACTCTGTGCGCGTGGTGCAGTTACGTGATGTACCAACGGATATGTATTTCGCTGAAATGGCTAATGATGATCGTATTGCTGGGGATAATGCAATCAGTATGATCATTGGCAAACGTACATTATTCTTATTTTATCTACCTGATCCGGAAAATCCCACCGAACTGGGATTTCAGAGTCGCTACGGTTCACTATTGCAGCACAAATGGTTTGGCGAAGGTTATATACTTTTAGGTTTCTCCAATGGTCATGTGGTGGCAATTTCAACACATCCCAAAGATGTTGGCCAGGAATTATGGCAAGTGAAGAATCACAAAGATGCATTAGCTGGCTTAGCCTATTGTCCGTCGCTGGACATTGTTGCTTCATGTGGCGATGACACAATCAAAATACATTCCATAACTAATTTGCAAGAAACAGAGCGTATTATAACCGTACCAGATCATGCTGGTGTACAAATGATCGATTGGTCTACAGATGGTCAACTTTTGGCGGTGGCCACAACAGCCGGCACCGTCTATACATATGTCACTAGGCTACCGCATATGTATGCTGTTTCTGCTCCACGTGTCGTCATGTTAAGTAGCTTGGCGGAAGTTTCCATCTATGTTTATTCGCCAGAGAAGTCTAAGCCAATACCATTTTATCAACCATTGGAAGCGGAGCCTTCATGTATAGCTGTAGGACCATATCATTTTGCTGCCAGTCTGGATAAACATGTTTGGTTTTATGATCTCGGCAAGAATTTGGGCGAACAACCCCAACCATTAAGTGAACGAGATTTTCCTCGTGACGTTAAAGAGTTAAAATTAAATGCTGACTATTGTGCGGCACTTTGCACACCACAACTGTTACTACAAGCCATAATAACCGATAATCCAAATGTCAAAGATAAACTGCAACAGTGTTTTCCAAATGCGTTGCCCATTCTTAGTGACGCTGTAATTACATGTTTTGCGCTAGCGCAGGAGTTTCTAATCTTCGCTACAGACGTAAGAAAATTAAATCAAATGTAATGTTATGATGAATTCGCAAATAACATATATCTTTATTCTAGATTGGTCACTTAGTTTACTATTCGCTCGAAAAATGGGATATCTGCACAATATATCGACATAGCATGGGCATAAAGTCCCTGCACACTGATATTGAAGGCACCAAGTCAATTTTTATGGATGAACTTGATAATGGTTATATATTTTTGCCCGCTTTAGATGAAGCATTGCTTATTGCTGACTTTCCAAAGAAATGTCTCGGTTGTCTGTGGGATCTCACGCAACAACATTTGTTTATAAGTTTCGATGCCAAATTCGTTTACACTCATGTCTTTGTACGTTACTCCGTGAATGGCAAACACACATTAAAAGTGGGAGAGTCAAAATTGAATCCAGCTCAAGTGCCTGTAATGCTTTGCGCCGGTGAAATGGTCTTACACATTGATGGTGGTCAGTATGCAACTCAAACGTTAAGCACGCATATGAATCTACCGGGCATAAGTTTACTTCAAACGCTGAAAACTTTATTGAACTTAAGAAAGTATACGGATGCCTATAAACTTTGTGAACAAATTAATCTAAAGAATTCATGGTTGGAATTTGGTGAGCGTGCGATTGCAGACTTGGAGCCAGAAATAGGTAAGTTGTCCGAATAATTTATTCAAACTAAAAATGTTTCAATTACTATTCAATTGAATAGCGATACGTGGCTACCGTAAAGTCGGCGATGTGGCGATGGTTTTAGCTTTACAGGATATACACTACATCGAAGATATACATATGCTAGCTGGTTTTTGTTGCACGCTTCTAGGCAAGTATGAGCAAGCTAAGGAGTATTTTCTTAAAGGTGCCTACACCAAAGAAGCTTTAGAAATTTGCCGAGATCTCTTGCAATGGGAACAAGCTTTGCTGCTGGCACAGAAATATGAGCCTGACGAAGTACCTTATATTGCACGTGAATATGCCCAACAATTAGAGTTCACGTATGTAAATGTTATATGCATACATAAATAAATTAAGTAATATAGATATACAAAACTTCCTTTTTAGTGGCAATTATGCGGATGCACTCTATAACTATGAGAAGGCCTTTAAAGAAGATTTGATCAATGATGATGAACACATGCTTGTCAATATGACACGGAAATGGAAGATCATGTGCGACAGTGCAAGATGGGAATAGCGCGAACTTCAATAAGAGCGGGTGACTTTCGTCGTGGAGTAAGGATAAGTTACTAACTTTATTATTATATGCATTTCTAAATGAAACTACTGAAAACTTCTACAGATTCAATATGCCGTTGAGCTACAAGACAAACAATTGCTTTATGATTGTGCCGAATTGCTTGCCACTGTGGGTCATTTGACCGAAGCTGCTGGTCTTTATGAACGCGGAGGTTACTTTGATGAGGCTTGTGCTCACTACATTGCTCTAAAGATGTGGAATAAAGCCAATCAAATACTACCCAACGTAAAGAGTACGAAACTACATGCTGCTTATGCCAAAGCCAAGGAGGCCGACGGTCATTTCGAAGAGGCCATAAAGAGCTATCGTATAGCTGGAGATTTGGATGCATGCGTGCGCATATATCTGGATCATTTGTGCGACCCGCATTCAGCTTCGGAAATAGTACTTGAATCACGTTCTATAGATTCGGCGAAAATGCTTGCGAAATTCTATCAGAAAATAGGAGATATCGAGCAGGCTCTGCAGTTTCTCGTCATTTGCGGTTGTGTTGAAGAGGCATTTGGCCTGGCACAGCGTCACAACAAACTCAAGCAGCATGGTGAACTGTTAGAACGTCATGATAATGCCAAGTCAAGTGATTATCTTGCATTGGCTCATTATTTTGAAGGTGAGAAGTATACACTGCTGGCGGGGAAGTATTACTTCTTGGCACGTGAGTTTACCAAAGCATTACGATTGCTACTAAAAGCTTCTGCATTTAGTAATGAGGAAACACAGGCTCTATCGTTGGCTATAGATTGTGTAGCCACATCGAATAATGAACAATTGGCTACTCAGCTAATTGAGTTTCTATTGGGCGAAGTTGATGGTGCACCGAAGGATCCTCGTTTTCTCTTTCGTCTGTATATGGCTCGGAAGCACTATAAGGATGCTGCTAAAACGGCGGTTATTATTGCGAATCAAGAACAATTGTCCGGTAACTATAAAGCTGCAAGGGATCTCCTTTATTCCATGTATCAGGAATTGAGGCGAAATAATCTTGCGGTCTCGGCAGAAATGAGACATAATTTGATTTTGCTACACCGTTATACGCTGGTAAGAATACATGTCAAGTTAGGCAATCATTTGTTGGCAGCCAAACTACTAGTACAAGTTGCATCAAACATATCACAATTTCCTGAACGTAAGTTTAAATTATAATATTCTAAAACTCTGAAATAATGGATGACTTGATGCATTATTTGTAGATGTTATACCCATACTAACTTCTACGGTAATTGAGTGCCATCGTGCAGGTCTTAAGAAATCGGCGTTTGTTTATGCCTCTATGCTCATGAGACCAGAGTATCGTTCCCAGTTGGATAGCCGCTATGTAAAAAAGATTGAGTCTATTGTACGCAAAGCACCAAAGGGTATTAAAAACTTTCGGGATGAAATCGAAGATGAAACAATGGAGTGTCCCATTTGCGATACTAATCTCCCAAATATGGAGGTTACTTGCTATACTTGTAAGACAACATTACCAATCTGTATTGCTACTGGTCAGCATATAATTAAACAGTTGATGACATCATGTCCCGAGTGTGATTTCCTGTGCTTTCGCGCCGAAATGGAGAAGTATTTTAAATTCACAATACTCGCATATGCCTACTTATACTCAACTCAATTAGCATTTCTCCTTCTTTTATAGCATACTTTCCGAAACTAACGAATGTCCTTTATGTGCCGGTCGTGTTGCCCCTGTACAATTGCTGGACGTGGAAGATATAAGACCGTACATTTTGGCTGCCACATAAGAGGGATAAATAAAACAACTATTTATATATTATAGTTTAGTTCATAAGAGCACTAAAGACTGCACAATAAAACCAAATATAGTTTATAAGACTGACAATATTTTATGTAAAATATAATAGCACCTTCTTTGCCCAAATACAACGACATTATACTTATGTAAATGATGTGAAACAGTAATAATTTATTTCTTTATCTCTAAGGCAAATGAATGTTATTGTTCAGTTGGAGGATCAGTTTATTTTAGCAGCAAATTTTGTTGCCTCAATTGTACAATTTGGTAACATCGATTTCAGCTTCGCCTGAACATCTTCCATATTTTTTACAAACACCATATCGAAAATCAGCAACTGCTTCAAATTAGTCAATTCTCCAAGTGGCAAAAGACCTGCATCGCAAATATTATAACAGCCTGACACCTGTAAGCGTTGTAAACTATTTTTCAAAAAAAGCAAACCTTCGAGACTATTCTCTTCCAGATGCTTGCAATTGTGTAGAATCACAGTATCGATGTGTTCGCAACCAATAAAATGATTCATACCGATGGCCATAATCGACGAATTCGAAGCATCTACAACCTTAATACGAAATTTCGTGCTCTCCGAGGGCAAAGAGTTATAGTCCTTCCACAATTTACTTGGACTATCAATGAAGCGGACGCCGCCACCGTTTTTGATTATCCATTCGGCACACAAGCGATTTGGACCCACTTGTGACAAGCGATCACTGTCAACTCGATTGAATGCAACTGCAACATAGCCCCACAATTGGCGTTTGTCATGTTTTGGATTATGTATGTTTTGAAAACGTCCCGCTTGTAATAGATTTCTTGTTGTTGTTCTTGTAATGTTTAGAAGAAAAGACATTGCTATAGCCGCGATCAGCTGATTACTACTAGTTGATGCTTCCCCGTTTTGATATGTAGTATTTACAGGTAATTTTAAGATTTATTTATTGCAGTTTTATGCAGTTAAATCCAATTTAACCACAATTTCTAATAATTATATTCATTTTTTTATTTTTAATTTCAAATGTATTTTATTAAATATTTCAAAACTATACTGTTATTGATTTAAACGTCCGAGTATATGTCGGTCTGATATCGATAAAAATATCGAATAAAATATCGTTAATGCTTCATGTTGTGGGTGGTTGTTTGACGAGTTAAGCAATACAACTTTTCGACTTACTCGCTACTTGCTACTTGAAATTCGACCACCGAGGAAAGCACAACTGTGCGCGGTATTTTACCTGCCGTCGGCAAATTTCAATACGAAAATTGTTTTAAATAACATTAATTCCAATTTTTCAATTTTGTACATTAATTGATGCCTAATTTCGAAATTTGATAGTTAGAGAAAGAACATCCACGCACGCCGGTTTCTTTCGGCGCACCGTTAGCTCGTTTTAACAATATTTAAATTAAATAATTTAGCAAAGAATGCAATGAATTAATGAAACAACTTGAGTGCCGAAAACAAAATAATAAATTAACTTTCGTATTTATAATTAAATGTTTTAAAACCAAATGCAAGTGTGTGCCAGCAGTCAGTTAGAGTTCATTGACGAAAAAAATTCTGAGCGCAAAAACAAAAAATAAGAATCACAGCAACAACAGAACGAATGAACGAACGAATGATTGAACGAGAATGTGAGAAGTGAAGAGAGCAAAGCAATGTAACAATAATAACAACAACATAACATAAAAACAAAATACGCTTTAAAAAAAACAAAAAAAAAAAACGTAGAAAATGAAAAGAAAAAGAAAACAACAATAACAAGAATTGAAAAATAACTGAATAATAACGTTCGTTAAATTGTCTAAACTATACATGAGAAAGAACAACATAAACAATTGAAGAACTGAAGAATTGAAAATACTCGCGCACCGCCGCATTAAATCCAATCCAATTCAATTGAATTCTATCCAATCCAATCTAATAATATAAAAATATCTCTCTGTGTATCCATCCATGTATGTTGTGTAGTGTAGACATTTGTTCGTTCTGTGACAGAGCGGAGGCCGTCAATCTCTCGCGCTGCGCGTTGTTCATTGGAAAAAGAATATAATAATAATATTTGTGGGCGCGAATGTGGCGCGCCGCTTTCTGTGTGAATGAAGTTTTCTCATTCGCTTACAATATAAAACAAAAAAAAAAAAAAATTATAACAACAACAACAACATCAACAGCAAATACTATACGCTTATCCAACGCCAGCGCAGACATTAAGGCTCTTTCCTACGTCGTATTGGCTGTCTGACTGTCTGACTGTCTGTCAGCTGTCTTTTGTCGATTTGACTGTCTCAATTGCATTTTGTCGTCGTTTGTTGTCGTTTGTGGGGGCAATCAATGTGTTAGATAAGAGAAAGAGAAGAGAGAGAGACGAAGTGACGAAGGGCATCATCATCATCATTTGCTTGGTACACCGCAAAAGCTGAAGGTGTCGTCGTGGTGGAAGTGACTGCACAATAAGAAAATAAAATATAAATCTAATTTAATTGGTAAGTCATTCTATTCCTTACTCTATGTACATACTTATATACTTTATACATATATACAGATTCTATGATTAATTATGCGCAAATCTAGAAAAATGAAAATACTTAATTGATACATTTGCGTTTGCAATTAACTTAATAATAATTTGTTTGGGGCATCAGATCTGATCGGATCGGGTAAAGTCGAAATGCTGTTGCCGCTTTTGCTATTATAGTTTTTATTTTACTATGCGTTGTCGTCATTATGAACGTCATAGTTGTTGTTCTTGTTGCTGTTGTTATTTGAGCGCGGAAGTAGTTGTACTTGTTGTATATATTTTGTTATTGTAATTGTTAATCATGAATTTCTGAAATCTATGTAAATCAAGATTTTGAAAGGGATTACATGCAATATTGTTAGAAATAGTAATCATTCTTTTCTCAGATATGATTTTCAAACCTTCACACTGGCAATATTGGATAATCCTTAATTACGATGCATAAACATTTCAAAAAAGTTGATCTTATGTCAAAAATGATTACGATCATTCATTTCTGAGAGACGGTTTTCAAAATGACAACCATTAAAAAATTCAATTACAAAAATTCACCTTATGTCAATGTAGTGGCGGATTTACAATCATATTTATTACAATATTCTTTTGTCAATGAAATTGTAATTTTATGATTTGTTTACTAACGTCCTAATTACACCACCTTCTTCCCATAATTATTATAATTGCGAACTAGGGATTCAATGTGTCAGCTCCTAGATTTTTTTTACAACCCAACCATTTAATTAATTAACGTTATTTAACGTTCCCAAATTAGAGTCATATTTATTTTGGTAAATACGAGACCCTCCTTGGTGGGGAGTGAGTTCCTCCCAAAACCTCTACTGCTCTCTGGGTCACAGCACCCGGTTGAATAACAAAAATCCAAGTCGAATTAAAAACTCTTCCCGCATTTGGGTATCAAACCACAGCTATCACGATACTCTCATAAAGGGGCCGTATCCGCTGGCTAGGGCAAAACAAGACGATCCTGACCACCCGTGGTACTAAAAGGAGTCTCTGGTAAGATTTTGAACCCAGTTCAAGCTCCAGAACGCTCATTTATGTAGTAGCCAAGAAATCCAATTTATAGAGATCCAGGTATCACAATGTACCCTCTAGGAATTAGAGTTTTATGCACGTAGGGCTTGTTAAAACTTCAAAAAGAAAGACAAACAAAAATTTTTAACCCCAAATTTGCCGCCTACTCAGCCTGCTGAGTCGATGAATGAGAAATGCATTTACTACTTGATTTGGGTTGAAATTTTTTTATGATCTACATCTTTTTACTGATAATTTTAGAAAATTCTTATTTAGGTTCCATAAATATTAAAAAAGTATACCCCATGTCAATAAATAAGAAATTTTGAAAGGTGTAATCCCTTACAGTATATCTCATTAAAATATATTTAATTTTTTCTCAGAAATAATTCTCAAACCTTCTTAAAGACAATAAAAGAAAGCCTTTCTTTAAGATCCATAAACATTTCAAAAGTTTATTTCTTATCAATAATCATCTCTCAAGTGTAGTGGTTTCAATCCAATCTTTGTTTATCATGGTAAACTTTTTATACTTAGTTCGGTAATTCCTCAGTACACCGGAGCTAGTTTTAGGCATGTAGGGATTCCTAGGCATAACAAATCTCAGGTCATTTTACAACAATCGTTTAAAGAAATAAGAGAGAAATGATTATCATATAATTTACAATCGGTCGTTAAACTTAAAATACCATTCCATCGTATCGTTTTTCTATCTGTTTTCTTAGACTTGTGCAGAATATACATATTGGCACTGCTTGCCTGCCAGTCTTCAAAAATCCCGCAGTATCGCGGTCCATGGGATTACAGACTATATCCAATTTTTTCATAGACTCAACAAGTTAGTATTAATGACCTTTTTCTGTTTCATTTGTTTTTTTTTTTTTTGTTTTTTTAAATGTAAATTCCTAGGCCTCCATCGCCAATTGGTTCTTATTCAAATGACACACGCACACTCACTCACACACACACTATGCATGCATGCATGTACCTACACATTTTAGTTGTATGTACTTTACAAATTCTCATATGATTTGAATGATTCTCGATTCGATAAAATTTCTTATCCTCTTAATCAAGTTTTATTGTTTTCGTATTTCGTTAAGAAAAATAACAAAAAAAAAAAAAGAAATAAAATAAAATAAAATAAAAAACCCACAACGACGTGATTTCCATAGATCTTGCTTGGTATTTGTAGTAACACTCGGTCTTGTAATGATCAAACGTAACCACCGACAAAGCGTTGAAAGCATTTCCATGTATTAAAAGTTTGTCTTGCCGTACAAGTGGTTTTGGTTTTGATTTTAGTTGGTTTACAATATGATGTGGCAATCCTCTTGAACTCTATTCCTTACTCTTGACTGGACTGTTGTTTTGTTGCAAGTTGTGTGCGCTTGTGCGACGATATCATAAATTTTATTTGTTTGTATGTAAATATTTATGTAAGTGTGCGCACAATCCTGTATAACCCTTGCTTAGGTTCTTAGCAAAATAATACTATTTTTCATTTTCACTAAATAATAAAATAATAAAAGAGTATTTTCACGCATTTTGTGTCTGTTTGATGAGTACTGCGTCCATAACCTAGTCAGGAGCAGGGACTCCAAGGTTTCAAATAAATTTTAATATGAATTGTAAATCATAACTTTAAGTTAACACCCAAAGTAAATATTATGAACTTTTAATACAGTTTCATGGAACTTAATTTAGTTTCCACAAACTTCTAAGGAACTTGACCAACTTATATTTTATTCTGGATGAACCAGTGAATTAAGCCGAGGATTAAAATATTGTATATCCATTAAAAGGCAACACTAGGCATACAACTTTATATTGCGGCTTATAAATTTAGATCCCGAGGGCTACTAGGCATCCGTGAAACACAGTCAAAGAGACAGTTTATTTAATTTACGCTTGAGACACTTTAAAATCCGAAACTTTACCTCTAGATTAAAATAAAATTTTATTTCTTTTTCTGTGTATTCCTAGGGGTCTCTGTTCCATTGGTTTGGGTCCAATGAATTTAGCTTTGGTATGGTAAACCATTAATTTCATTAAAAACCACCATCACTAAGCTAAGGAATTTCTTTTTCAACCGTCAAAGGGATCAGTTGTCTGTTATTCTGATTCAACACTCTGAACTAAAATACCGCACATTATGTGAAGAATAAAATTAACTTGCTCACCGGAACTCAAAAGAAGTGGACATTCATTTCAGTCCTTTTTTTAATTTGGCAATTTAAACACTTCATCACTTAACTACATTTAGAAATATCTCTTTATTTTTTATCCCTTTAAATTTGAATGGTTCTAATAATATGTACTAAGTTTCTCATGTTGGCTTAAAGCTTAGGAAATCTTCTCAAATCAAGTCAAAGTACAATAGATATTCATCATTGTATATGTACAATGTGCATTATATCTTCGTTTAAGATATAGTATACGATTCTAAATGGTAGAACTTTTTTTTTCATTATCCATTAGCTTCACTTCATAGGCCTCCAGTTTCAATGATCTTCAACCAAAGAATTATTACAAAAGTTACCTTTTTTTTTTTTACCCGCTGCTTACACTTCTCTTTGGACTTATTATATTATTATTTTTGATTCTTTCCACTGTCTTCTATACCATTGTATCTTTAATGATATTTGTCAGACCATTATGACCTTCTTTTATTTTTTCTTCATCATTTTCTTTTCAATTGATCATAGCTAAATGACTATAAAGCATTTTTGAACTTTCTTTAGTAGTTCACAGAGCAACAGCGTCGTCGAGATCTCGAGCTCACTATGCGAATTATTCCTTTGGCATCCAACTGTGCCATTTAGAAAAGAAGAAAAATAATAAAAATAATAATAAAAAAAAAAATGGGAAATAGTATCTCATAAAGAAACAGAGAAAAGAAGAAAAATAATGAAGCAAACTGAACTAATCTGAACTGAACTGAATGACTATAATCGATGAATGGATGATATATGAAGGTAAATGATAAATGTTTTGAATGCAAACTGAAATAAAGAGAAAAAAAAAAAAAAAATTGTTGAAATAAAATAAAATCATTTAAACAATGTTCGTCGAGTAACGTACAATATATGAAATAGAATATTGTATTTCTTTGAAAGCATAGAAACTCAATTTGTTCATTGTTGGTTCATTGGCTTTTCATTTCAATCTTTTCATCATTAGGTCTTAATAGATCAGTACTAAGTATGTACTGTACTCTTATGTACATACATGTGTAAGTAGGTGGATGATTTTTCGATTATAACCTTTAGACTTTCTAGAAAACTGACTTTGACTTGTATTGCATTGCATATTAGATGAGTGAAAGATTTCCAAGCTTGTTTAATTGATTTTGATTGCTCAAAAAGTTCTTTAGCAGGTTCCAGCTATTGAATTTCAGACTATAACTCAGTTTGTTACTCATACTAAATTCAGCAGACCGTTAAGTTTAGCTAGTGAAAATTACTAAAGATGCATGCAATATTATTTCAATATTATTCATCATACTATTACTGAATCATGTCTTAGATACTGAGTTCCGCTAAATTGCATTAAGCTGAAACTGAATTGAATGGAAAGGAATGAAATAAGCGAATGAATGAATAAATTGAAACTTTAATAAGAATCCAATTAGGTATTTCCCCTCAATTAGTAGTTGATTAACTCATTATTACAATGACACGTTCTATTTCGTCTCATTAAATTTGTTATTTTTCTTTCCTTTGATTTGTTTTGAGTTGCTTTTGTTGCAACTTTTCCGCTCAACTAATTTCTATTTCTACTTTTCTCTCTCTCTTTATGGAGAATTTTACTTTAAATACTAAGAATGAAAGAATAATTATTATTGTAAAAAATAAATTTATTTCTGTTTAATTTTTTAAACTTTCTTCAAAGTGAACTGAAAACAAAAAATTAAGATGGTTTATTTTATTTCTTTTTTCCAAATTCAACAAGATTTGGTATATTCTCTATCTGTTTTAGACCGTTCCTATTGAGCTCTCATCATTCGGAGATCTTCAAAGGGCTTTCAGGTGTGAATTTATTAAGTTTCAATTGGGTTTTCAACAAAACAAACGATAAATTTGAAAGGCTTGAGAATTAGTAATGTAAATCTTCATTAGTTTAATTAACACCTCTTTTTTTCGCGGTTTTGATTGAAACTCCAAGCATCCCAGGACGATAAGTAAATATTACTTTATCAATTTTCTATATAAACTTGAAGTAGTCCTTTAGTTTTTAGCTTAGGTTATGGCGGAAGTCCCACTTAGATCTGATGTCCACCCCTTGATATGTTCTATCATTTTAGTTAGCAACTTTTACAATAGAATTAAGTACTCTCTTTGTTTGCTTTTGGTGCTCCTAACTATTGTAGATCATCCAAGTTATTATCAAAAGGCAAAATCATATATTACTTCATACATATCCTGCATTATTTGTTGATGACAGTGAGTTTTAGTGTGAACGCATGTATAACATGGTCAAACAGTGGCCATTCAATGAGCCTATTTATTTTAACCTTCACACAATGAAGCCTCATAAATGGGTTTGCATGACATACAGTTGTATAAATTGTAAATATATATAATATATATGTAAATATTGTATGTACATATTAATCATAGACGTGATTGTAACACTGACTCCACTAGTTTTTGAGTTTAATAAGAGTAATTTTTAAAACCAGATTGGGGTCTATATGGGATGTACTCCCCATAGTGTTCTCATTGTATTGTATTGTATCAGAAACTTATAGTGTATAAATTTTAGTTCAATAGTTCAAAAAACAAAAAAGTTTTTCGAATAAAAACCTAAATTTTGAATGGTGGATTTGTATGGGAGGTACCCCACCTAGTTGGCCAATTTAGCTGATTTCAATAGATGTGCAGCGTCTATATCAAAAACTTATAATGTGTAAATTTCAGTTTGATAGAACAAAAAACAAAAAAGTTTTTTGAATAAAAACCTGAATTTTAATGGGGGTTTGTATGGGAGGTACCCCTCCTAGTTGGCCAATTTAGCTGATTTCAATAGATGTGCAGCGTCTATATCAAAAACTTATAATGTGTAAATTTCATTTTGATAGAACAAAAAACAAAAAAGTTTTTTGAATAAAAACCTGAATTTTAATGGTACCCACCATTGTATGGGAAGTACCCTCCCTAGTGGTCCGATCATACTGCAATTTTGACAGTATAAGTTTCTGATGTGTAGCCACCAACCATCCAAATTTCAAGATCGTGGGATTACTGGATCGTATAGCTGCCATACAAACCAAAATGTTTCTTGTATGGGGACTCCTTTAAGTTTTTGAAATTATTTTAGTTTTAGTATTTGTTGCTGATGCCCGGAGAGAACTACACATTCTGTGAAATTTCAACTCTATAGCTATTACCGTTTATAAGATATGATCACAGGAAGGACGGATGGATAACGAAGTCTCTGCCATAGGGTTACCTTTGCTACCATTTGGGTCCCGAACCCTAAAAAGATTCATCTTTTGTTTTGTATGCAGATCCTTTGTTTTAAATGAAGCTGCATTGTAATGTGTTGTATGTTCGATTATGGAAAGAGATATTGCAATTATCATAGCTGGATACTTTGATTTAAACAATTATATTTTTTTTTAATATATTTTTTATTTATTTATAATTATTTCATATATATATATATTTTTTTAAAATTTTAATTGTTTCTTTGTCGCGTTTTTTATTTTCTAATAACTTTTTGCAAATAATTTTTATGTGTTGCACTTATATTTTTTCGCTTTGATCTCTCATCTGTGTGTGTGTGTGTATCTACACGACTTGTTTCATTTGTTGTTGTTCATGTATTAGTTGTTGTTGCTGCTGTTGTTTTTGTTTTTTTTTTCTAATTAGTTATAATTACACTTAATGCAATTTAGGTTATGATGTTCTGTGTTCTTTTTTTTTTGTTTTTGTTGTACATACATATATGTATGTGTAGAAAGCATACTAGATTCATAGTTGTTGCTCGTCGTCGTTTGTTATTACCTTAGCATATCATGTCCGACCCCGACCCCTTCTTTTATCCGATCGCATCCCATCTTTGTGTATGGCTTACATTGATGGGGGATTTTCTAGCAATAATGTAGTGTTCTTATTGTGATTTTTCAAATACATACATAAGTATGTACTGTACATTAGTAGATATATGTATATGTATATTAGTCATTATTGTTGTTGAACAAATTTCTGTTACAAGGGCTCTTTAAATCCGAGAGAAGTACATTGTACAATAGTCAGTCATACTGTCTGCCTGTCCATATATCTATCTATCTATCTATCTATCTATCTGTCATTGCATATGTAGTTACACCTTTAATTCAATGTTGTAGCTACTTATTAGGGCATTGATTCATTCATTCATTCATCCATTTGTTCATTTCGTTGTACTTATTCAAACTATTTACAATAATTTCGTTTTGCATTTAAAATACATTTAGATATTTTTTATATTTTATTGATTTGCCTCACTTTTGGCATGTCACAAGTTGATGTTGATGTTAATGGTGGTGCTGGGCGATTATGTTTATGTGTGTGTTGTGTGTGTGTGTGTTCGAAAGGTGTGAGTTCTAGGAAAAATGAGCGCAGTTTTAAGATTGTATCGATATAATGTAGGTATATGCTACAATAGCACCAACAGCAACAACACTCGCATTGGGGCTTAACTTGGTTTGTGTTTGGTTGTGTGTTGGTTTGTATTTTTTTTTTTTCGCTGCAACTCATAAATAAATGTATTATGGTTATTCTGAGCTTTAACTTGAGCCGCTGCCTGAGTCAAGAGTTGGCTTCTTCATGTGCGCTACAAATGATTTGATGGGTATTTTGAAATTTGCTTTTGCTTTTGCTTTGATTTCATTCAGTGGCTTAATCTTGGGAATGAAGACCTTAAGACAATTTTTACCAGTATAATCTATAACTCTTATTTAAAGTTTGTTAATGTTTCGTTTGATTTTGTTTAGTGGCTTATTGTGAATAGTTAATAGGATTCTATGATTTCGTTAAAGAAAATTTAAGAAGAAATCAATACTATATACATAATACCCATAAATATATAGAGGTTTTACGAACTATTATCAATAATTCTTAAGTGAAAATCTTATTGTTCTATAGAAGGTAGGCAGTGGCACGTTTTCCTTAGTGGAAACTTTGGAAAAAGATAAACTTCTGGGCATCCAAACCTAACTAAAGATATTTCACAAAAACCTCAGCAAGTTTGAAGTCCCCAAATTGCTAATCAATGTGAAATTTGTTAATATAACCTCCTTACCATTGCCTTGCACGGGACCTAGAGAATTGATCTCGGGTTTTATATTTTAGCATTCTACTTTTATTTTGGGACACTTCAATTCACTTGAGCTTTTGCCCGACTTTTGATAACAACGACCATTGGAGTAGGGTATATATAGAAACGTCTAAGCGATTTAATATACATATATAGATATCGTGCTGCTGTATCTCATACTATTATCACATTGAATGAATAAAGTCAAGTTAAATCCGTGCTTCATTTTTTGAGGCGGAAGATTGCATGCGACGAATTGTCTCATTTAAAAAAAAAAGAAGTAAAATAAAATGAGGCAGCTACCTTCCTTCATTTGAGGCTTCAATAAACGATAACTCAAAGTCAAAGCCAAAGCCAGAATCAGAGTCAGAGTCAGGGCACACAAAGATCGTCATCATTATAGCCGCCAGACGCGCCAATATAAGGCATGACCATAGTACAATAAGTTAAGTTTAGGTATGCTAAGAAAAGGAAAGGTTTAAAAAAATTAAAGAAAAAATGAAAAAAAAAAAAAAGAAACAAACTGCCATCAAGTGAAGAATAAGTACAACAAACGACCAAAAAAAGAATGACGGCTTCCAATTATTTTAACATTTTATGGCGTAAATTTCTTAAAGCGAGCATTTTTCAACTGAAACGAATGCTAAACGAACCAAACAGCAACCACAGTAACAGCAACAAAAAGGTAAAGAATCAACCTATGTGTATCTGAAAAGGAAAAGATCTGAGCTAAACAGAACTGAAACTATTAAAGTACCAACTATGGAGCACAGCAGCCAATAACAACAACAATAACAACAGCAACAACAACATGAATGATGATGACGTTTAGCCGTACGTACATACATACATACGTAAAGTTCTTTATATCTTTAGTTTGAATTGTTCTGTGCTGTGCTGGGACGGAGGCAACAAATCTTAAAAAGGCATCAAGATTATTGCACAGAAAAATTCTTTTCTTCACACCTCGGAGTGAAGTGAGATCGTTACGTACGACGAGAAAATTTCAGTTAAAAAGACATTGGAGAAGAAGAGAAAAGTCGAATTAAATGCAACTTCAAAAGAAGTGGTGGCAGCAAAGCAACAAACGACAGACACAAAGACAGACAAGATGACAGACGGTTGGTTGGAGAGGGGTCAGAAGAGGTGTCTGAAGAGAAGAGACCTCTTGACAAAAAAGAAAAAGAAAAATAAAAAATCATCAAGTAAAAAATGGGGGAAAAATAAAAATGGTCAAAACGAACGACGAACGAACAATAAAAACCAATTTAAGCAAGCAAAGCGCGCAATGCGCAAATGCTTCGAGGATTCGTTACGAATGCCAGATTTTGAAGAGCCCTATATTGTTGTTGTTATTGTCTCCACACTCACACACGTACACACATATTCACATAAAGTTGGGGCACATAACAGTTGAAATATAGAAAGACAGCGACGACGACGACGACGACGAAGACGCATTCACAATCAGTTTCAGAAATCAGATTCGGTTTTCTTAGGTAGAGAAGAAGTACGTTTGCGTAGTTGAATTCGTTTCTTCTTATACTTAATACAATATTATTGTAGTACAACATACAAATATACAGATATACAGATATACCGATATATTATGTTTATATGTATACAATAATAGTATAGTATAAAGAAACAAAAACACCCTATAGTTTAATTAATAAAGCATATACCTATGTACACAATTTTACTTTGGTGGCACCTTTGTTACAGAAGGATGTGAAATATTTAAAAGTTTAAAAACTGAATAGGCTGAATAGAGGAGGAGATTAAGGTATTAAATAGATTGGTACGTAATTGGCAACATTTGAAGTTGTTCCAAGACAAATACTTTTAGATACTAACTAATACTTTAGAGAAATGCAAATGATAGTGAAGTGTGAAAAATTGATTAACATACAAATTTTTAACAATTGGAAGATTTTATGTTTGTGACTTATAGAGAATATTAGTTGTAAATAAAATTCATATATGGAATTAAATATTTATGTAAGTGAATCTAAAACAAAATAGTTAAATTATCAAAAGTTAAAAGTTAAATTGAGTCCTTAATAAAGAATACAATGGAGAGATCAGTTGTTGTAATCATATTCTCCATGTTTGGTTTGTACCATGATTGCTCTAGTGTAAAAATCTATTGAGGCTTGAACAAATTGTCAATACACTCGTATGTATGGATTTACTACTACAAATGTAGATATTTCGGCGTGCATTGCTGCGCCCTTGTTTTGTATAACGAGTGGTTTTCTTGTCTTTTTACACGTCCTAACAAATAACTAAGGTTGTGACTGTCAGGTCATGACTGTGGTCATGTGCTAGAATCAAAAAAACTTCATCATTAAAAAAAGTACATTTAGCTTCAAAAAATTAAAAAATAAGTATGTTTTGCTCCAAAAAATGAAAGTGGAAAAAAACGATCTATATCTCTCAATCCATTCATGGATTTACTGAAACACACACAAAAAATGTCATCAAAATCAGCCCAGCCGTTTAGGAGCAGTACAGCCACAAAGGATTTGAACCCTAGAATTTTATACTATACAAGCGTTACCCGGTGTGCGTTGCTAGACTCCCTATGCGTTAATTGGGTGTTTCCTCTAAAAAAGCTTTGTTGTAAAATGTGTAATAAATAATTTACGTGAATGAACAATATATTTTAATATTCTATTAAGACCTAAGCAACTTTAAGATTCATTTGTTCTTTCAAAAAAAAATCGGTTCAGTATATTTTGTGCCAAATGAAATAATGTTAAAAAAATGACATAAAACTATCTATATCTAGACAACAGCACCACCCACCGGATCCAAATGTAGCAAAGAACCTGACTGGTAACTCCATGAGTAGAACAACACAAAAAAAAAAAAAAACAAAAAAAAATCATCAAAATTCTTCCAGCCGTTCTCGAGTTTTGCGGGGTCATTTTATTTTTTGGATTCATTTTTATATATATAGACTAGAGTATCCGGCTCGGCGTCGCACGGCCAACCGAATTCCTTGAACTTGTGTGATTAGTAAGATCATGAATAGAGAAAACATCAAAAAGATATGTTCTTTATTTTCAGTTACGGATTCGCACCATCGCCATTAACAATTTGAATTACATTTTTGGTATTTCACATAAATAATCCTAGTGACTTACTAAATGAACAGTACACAACTCCATGGCGCAACATTTGAAATATTGGAAAAAAAAAATCCAAGATTTGGATAAGAACTTGACACATATCACATATCGGATCTAAGACTATCATATGTCCAAGACTTGAACTAACTATACACATACACAAAAGTTCATTGCAATCAGAGCATAAGACTCGAACAAATAAACAAACAAACAAACAAATTTTAATTTTAATATATTAGAAGAAGAAAATAAAGATATAGAAACTTTTATAAAGTTCGAGATCTTTTGGCAGGGCTTACATCCTTACATTTATTGTGTTTAACCACTCATTTGTGTTCATTGTTTCCTATAAAAAAAATGAATTGACATACATAGGATAGTTTTTTCGTGACATTTGCAAAACTGTTGCAAACAATAAAATCTAGTTGTGTTTCAACAGAACTGTGTTTCAACACATCACAAAAACCTTTTGGTGGATTTAAATAATTCTGATTATAATCAATATGTTCTATATGAAGTTCACACGTATGTATGTAAAATACTGATTTACTTATTATTGAACGTTTAGAGTAAGATGATGTTAATGAAAATGTTTATAAGATTTCTAAGGACTCCAAATTGTTGCCAATAAATTCATAATGTGAATATGCTGTTAATTGTTAATACTACATACATATGAATTAAAATGATCATAAACTCTTTAGTAAAGTTCAAATGCATATGATCTATGGGATTATGGGGAGCATGTGTGTATAGTTCGTAGTGTATAGGGTATTTAAGAATGTCTCTAACTAAATTTTAACGCCTTTCGACATATTTTATTTTTCACTTACAAAAAAGAAAAGAAAAAAACTAAACTGTGTGTGTTGGGTTGTGCTGCCATCTTGACAGTCATCCACACGTTCCTACAAAAGCAACAACAACAGCGCAGCGAGAACAACAAAAATAATAACAATTCGACAATTCGTTCTCGTCGCGTACGTTCGCGCTGTCGAGTCGATTTGGCTGTCTCAGGACAACAGCAGAATCCCAAAGCAAAACTAACCAATGCATTGGTTAGATGATCAGACTTCAGCTCGAAAACAGATGCTGACACGGAACGAAAACAGAATAATATACAAAACAACAAAAAGAACCAAAATAAAAGGGAAAAAAAAACAAAACAAAATCAAATGAATTTCTTCTTCTGGTTTGTATGTGTGCACACATTTTACTTTTGCCTATATCGGTGTGCATGTATCTAAGTATCTTTATATGCATGCATGGCATGGCATGCATACACCAACAACCATAGTAAGTACAATATTTATGCATAGCATAGTAGAAGAAGAAGGGACGTGCTTGTGTATAGGAGGAGATGGATAACTCTGAAATCAACAAACGGCAACGGGCAATGGCATTGGGCAAATGTATCCCGCATAAACGTTTTCATGCCCTGCAACAGCAGTTGTTGTTGCTGTTGAATTTGAAGAGATCTGCTACGACCTGATATGGTGTGGTGTGCTTTGGTGTGCTGTGGTGCTCCTCAGGCTGGACTTGACTTGGAAAAAAGAATCCAGTTTTTTCTGTTTTATTTTGTGTTCTCTCTTTTTGTGTTATTGTTGTTGTTGTTGTTTCTGTTTCATTTATTTATTATTATGCCCGGTCAGAATTCGTTACGAGATCTCTGCAGTTGATCTGTTCTGTTCATGCGCTTTACTTTGGGTTAAATCTCTGTCGCAGTGTGTGCGTGTGTGTGAATGTATCTTTGTATCTATATGTGTGCGTGTGCTTGGGTTCATTTCATTGGTTTTGTTTTGTTTTCTTTTTGTTTTTTTTTTTTTTTTGTATTTTTCGGTCGTGGGTCTTTTGATTTCTTTGTATTTTATTTTTTCTTCACACCTTCAAGAGAATTTTATGTTGCTTTGGAAATTCAATTCAATTCCCTATGGTTGCCTGAATCGCCTGACTGACTGACGGACGCTGTTCTTATTATTGTTGCTGCTGCCTGTCTCCTGATCATTCTTATTGTATCTGATGTTGTTGCTGTTGTTGCTTTTGACAACGAAGCCGGTTTTTGGTGTTGGTGTCGCGCTTGGTTTTCTCACTTTGCGCCTTCGCCGCAAACCTTTTTCTTTTTTTGTGTGTTGTATTTTTGGTTTTGTTCATTGTCGTTTGAGCCTTTTGTATATTCGTGCGTCCTACGCGCATTTGGCCTTTTTACTACGCTCGTTCGTTACTGTCCCTTACTTTAAGCCCTTTTGTGTTAGCTAGCCAACGCGCTGGCTGCTCTTCTTTCTCTTTGTATGTATTGTATCTGACTTGCTTATTTTTGAAGTCAGGATCATTATTATAGCTGCCGCTGTCTCTGCTGTTGCTGCTGCTGCTGCTGTTGGTGGTTAAGCCGCCTTGACAATGCTTGGAATGATAAGGCTTCTTCTCCTGTATTTTGTATTTTTTTTTTGTGTTTTGTTTCTCTTTTGAATGAACACAATTTGACATGCTTAAGATTTTCTTGTTGGATTACAACGGAGCAATAGTGAAGAGGCAACTCAGCAGAAAATCTGAAAAATTATTGCATGGATATCAATTTTTAATTTTCTTTAGAGTTCCAGATTCTTTCAAATTGATATGGGTTCATAATTTAAGCTTTTGTCTTGTTGTTGTTGTTGTTGTTGTTATTCTTATATTCTTAACCTTAACGAATTGTTCAGTTATTGTTATTGTCGTCTGTAGTAGTATGTATCACTAGGTATAATGTTTAAGCTTTCAAAAGCAGCAGTAGGAACATAATTCAAGGTCTTCATGATCATCAATCGCTGTCGTCTTTCCATTGATGGCGATGGTGTGAACAATGAAAACAAAAATCTGACTGACAAAAAGACGAAGACTATACAATTTTTTTTTTCTTCTTACTTGGAATTCTATTGGATTTTTGGATGTACAATACAAGTATGTATATCCCAGATTTGATTTGTGTTTTTCTCAAAAAACAAAGACAAAACAAGAAAAGGTGTTTGAAATTATGACATAAATCCATAAATACTACTTGAGAATTCCTTACTGAGGAGGGATAGCACATTTTGAAAAACAAAAAAAAAAAAAAAAAAAAGTATGAATATAAATTCTAAAATTTCAATTTAAATAATTTGTCTCACTCATTTGAGTTTATAAATCTTGACAGCAACAAAGATTCAAATTAATTTCGTGTAGATTATGAAACCCTTTTTAGGTGTGAAGACCAGATAGACGTCACTCAAACTTACTTTTATGTGTCCATGTGTCTCTGACTTTTGACATTATAACCTAAAAAAAAAAAAATACTTGTGTTATAAACAGTATTCGTATACATAGAAGAGTATTGATATCTTTTATTGATCTTTTTTTATAATCTAAAATCAATAGTTCTGAAGTACTTCTATCTTATTGTCTAAGCTCATATCATATAAGATCAAGAATAGAGACCCATCGATCGATGGTGGATGTTATAATAAATTGCAGTTCTAAGGAAAAAACTCATTAAAAAAAACGAAAAAAAAAAAAATAATAAAACGAAAGAAAATAACAAATTCAGTAATCGACGATAAGCGCACAAGTTGTTTTGTGTTTACTTGACTTATCGCAAAATAAATTCAAAGTATTTTCTTTCTTTATTTTTAAAGTTTTTGTTGTTTTCTTTTTTATGTTGGAAAACATTGTCCATTGCATTAATATGTACAATTCTTTTTTGTGAACCTATCGGCGGTCTATGCCCTTAGATCATCATCATCATCATCATCATAATACACAATTTCTATAACCAGTTAATGGATAAGAAAAGCAAGCAACAACTCTTTATGATACAATATATTATTATTATTATTATTGTCTTATTGCAATTGTTTCTTATCATTTACCAAACACACCCCTCAACTAGTCAATTTGTATAACCAATGCATAAAAATATCAAAATTATCTACTAAGTATACTTGTATTAACCAATATACTAGACAAAGTGTCATGTATTTAGGTATTTAGGAATAGAAAGGAAAGAAAAGAATGTAATGGGATTTTCTTTTACTATATTTAGATCGAAAATTTTACAAGTTTTGTTTACCTCGTACGAAGGATGGATGCCAAATTTGTGCATTAAAACCTGATTTTTATGTATTTATTGTTACACTGTAGGCTTATAGTTTTAAACTAAAGCTACAGGGGGAGGACAGCCATAGTTACAGAGACTTTCGTTGGGAGATTTTGATCTTAACTGTTATGGAAATGATCTGATGAATGTATTGTAATAATAGGAATGGAAATGTTTCAAATTTTCGTATCGTTGAATGATTCTATACACATTTTGTCACCCATTTGTTGAATTAATTTAATTAATTAATTTTGTTCAAAGACACGACCACTAGAATCTTCTGATTATTGGAAAAGTAAGTGATTATAAAAAAAGTGGAAATAATTATTATTAATATTAAAAAATAAGATGAAAATAAATTCTTATTCTACTTGAAATTAAGAACACTAGCTGCCGCGGCTTTCTGCTCTTTGGTAAATGAGAAGTGTGATTATGAAAAGTATATTAATACTACATACAATATTTAAAAAGCATTTTCCAATTTAGCGTAAATCAAGTTAATATTGTTAAAATTTTGAATGCTTATGACCTCTTCAGGTTGTTATTGACTTGGCCTCGTAGATGCTAAGTTACATTGCATCTAGAGAGCAGGTGCTGCATAGTTGCAACGTCTTAAGTTAGATGGCATACATCATTGTTAAAACCGCGAAGTACATAAGTGTTGATGAGTATGGGCGGTATGACCAAGTCGACGACGGATAAATAATTTAATTGCATTTCTTTGGTATTGAGTAGGATAAATTGGGGCAATAGCAACTGGGTTAAACTGCTTGTAATGATGGCCTGTGCGGTATCCTATGAAATCCAGTCTTTCTCCCGAATGTTAGATTTTACTAAACAGTGGATGTCGGTCTTTTCTAATAATAATAACTGTGTCAGTTTAGTACGAACGTCAGTTAATTTATTGCCAAATATTTGGGCATGATTTTGATATGTTTTGTGCCGGATAAAAGTAGCGATTATGCTGCTGTTCTTGGCTTTAGGAATGGAGGTAATCGATGATTCGGTGTCTGTGGAAATGATGACAATAGATGAAATTTTAGCAGCAAATCGTAATGCTTCTAATAAATATTGTAATAATTGTATAATTTGTATTCTCATATCATAGAATCTTACAATTATAAGAAGTGCTTTTAAAATCAAATTATTGTATAATGTTTCTGAGATTTATTCAGACCAAAGTTATTGCAATGAAGTGATAAAAATACAAAAACTTGTTTTGTAAAAAATAGAGGTATGTACAATATAATCGAAGTTAATGTTCTGTCTGTTGTTTTTATTTATATTTTGTTTATTTTTTTTTTTGTTAAATGATAACAATTTTGTTATTGTCGATATGAACGAACGAAGGTCTGGCTAACTGCGCTGCTGGTTTTATTAGGTTTAGGCCAATTTAATTTTGGTTGCTGACGTTTTTATAATAGCAATTTTGAAGAATTCATTTAGGTTGTCAAGATAGTACATTTGGTATATGAAAGACTTTGAGTTTTTCATATCTAATTTTAAGATAAGATTTCTTTAATAAGAAAAAAAAAAAATATGTCTGTTTCTACGAAAATTGGAATTTTCAAGGAATAAATTATAAGGAATTGACGTGGAAACCAGTTAGTAATATATTATTTACCACCTCATAAAATATGTGGGTTTCTAGATTCTATATTGAATCTTTGGTCAGATTTGATACCACAAAGACCAAATGACAACTCTGGAGAATTGAGACCCATTAGAAAATAGTATGATTCCAAACATTCAAAAACCCAAATTTTTTTTTTTTTTTTTAAATAATTTTACTAATATCTTTGTCTTGCATTTTGTCACATATTGATCGAATCAACATACAATAGTCCTTGAACATTCAACATTGACAGACATCCTAAACATGTGGAGAGGAACATATTGTTGGGTAGGTAGATAGGTAGATACGCAAGGGCTGTTTCTCATATGAGTTATAATATGAATTTAGTCAATTATGTTAATCAACTAATGAAATATGTTTGCAAAGTTGACTTAGTTTCTGTTAAGATAAACGTAATCACTTTGGGTCACGGTCTATGTTAAGTAAATACATATAAATAAAAATATTTTTCCACCTGTATCTTTTTCATACATTTCTTCTTGGTTTTTTTTTTCAATTCTTAATTCATTTTAAATTTTATAGGTGCCTTTCATGTTAATTAAAGGAAATTTTGAAAATAAAGTGGAAATTCCTTTTTAAATTTAATAGTCTGGTTGGTTGATGATTTAGTTCAACGATGATTTGTACTAACTGACTGTGTGGCTGTTGGACTGTTTGACTGTCTCCCTGACTGACTGACTGACTCTGACTCCTCATTAAATAATAGTTGTACGATATTAATGAAATCTTATAAGAAATAAGCATGCAATTATAATGTTTTTTAAAGTTATTTAATTAGTGGCTTATTCAGGCAAAGCGCAAAGTAGCAGTAGCACCAAATCAACGAACCAAACTAACGAAGGAAGAAACACATAGGAGAACAAAACTGAACCGAAAAGAACCAACAACAGAACAGAACGCGGCGTATACATACATACATATTTATATGTATATCGTACGAGTATCTCGCGTATCTAGAGTGGAAAATTAATAGCAAAAAATTAAATTTACTTTTGCAAGATACTAGAAATAAAAATGAATTAAATAAAAAGAACACACAGACAAACAGACTCCAAACCACACACAGTCAGACAGACAGATAGACTGACTGACTGAATGAGTAACAGATACACACACAGGCACACACACACAGACACACACACAGGAACATTGTTGAGGAGCAAAGCTGCTGTCTGTGCTGCTGCTGTTGAACATCCGATGATGATGATGATGATGATGAGTTAGCAAACGAAAACGGACGTTGAGATAAACCGAGAGACAAAGGGACAGACAGTTTGTCTTTCAGACATTTCAGTCTGTCGCAGACATTTCTCTGTCCCAATACAGTTGTGTATGTTGATTTGTACGAGAATTTTTGGTCTATTCTGATTTTATTTTCCTCCTACTTTTATTTCTTTTTGGTTCGTTGTTTCTTTTTGGCTCTATTCATACAATTTGTATCTCTTTCATCGTTTTGTTGTCGATATTTATATTCTTCTACTTGCTATTTTTTTTTTTTTTTTTTTTTTGTTTCTGTTATGTGTTTTTCTTTAGCTTATCACATTAATAGTTTGGTTTGGTTGCTTCTGTTATTGTTCTTGTTGTTGTTGCTATTCTTCTTGTTCCTACACTCATTCATTTGCGTTGTTATTGCTGTTGTGTTGTTGGTGTTGTTGTTATTGTAATTGCTACGTTACCTAATTAGTCGGCGTAGACAGTATAGCGACATTGCGGGGCAACAGGCGTACCTTCATGCTCGGCTCGTTGTCGATTCATTCGTTCGTTCACTCGCTTACTCAACTCAACTCATTCACTAGCTCGCTAAATACTACAACTACAGTAGACTCGCGATAATGTGATCATTGAACTGAATTAAATAAATATGCAGCTTATTTAATAAACCAATTTAAGTCAATTAAAAAATACAAAATCAACATCAAAATGCTATGGGTACCGGGTCACAGCAACATTTAAGATAATTTAATGGGCTAGTGCAATATAGTGTCCATGACAGTCCTGTAAGCTTTTGCTGCATAGGCACTTTATTGAACTCTCAGACGAAAGATGGACAGTGTCAGTCATGTACCCCATAAGCAGACTTACTTGAGCAATGTGGGCCCGGCTCATAAGAATACTGTTTACATTCAATAGGCAGGATGTAAAGAAAATAAATGGTGTGCTTAAGGAATACTGCCTAAATGCTAGATATGCTGGAGATGTAGATGTACCTTGTTTTACAAATAACAGAAGGAGAAGAAAGAGACAGTCGTACATATTCCGTGTAATGGCCAAACTCTATGCAGAAGAAGGATTGACATAATCGAACTCGCCTTTTTCACCAGTTTCTCGAAAATTGCATAGATGTATGTACATATCATCAAGTGTATTAAGGACACATATTGGCTTAAAGACGATCTAATCTAGTCCAATAAACCAAAAACCAAGCGTAATTACTTCTTACAAAAAATTTGTTAATAAGAAATTCTGCTTTGTTTATTTACTTAGTTCGGGTCAACATTATCTCCTGTCTACTGTACTAACGATTCACATTGTTGCTTGCGCTTGACTTGATGCTGCTGCTATTACTGTGGTTGTTGTTAGTGTTATTTGTGTTGTGGTTCCCATTCTGGTTCTTTTTGCTGCTGTTGTTGTTATTATTGTATGTACTATTTGCGCGTGGCGTGTTAAACAACTACTACACTATAACAACACCCACCGCCGCCACCACCGCCTCTACACTCCTTCCGTTTGACTTAAGGTTTATTACCTTTTACTTTATATCTTTTGCCTTTGTTTTTTTTTTGTTTTTTTTTTGTTTTTGCACATTTCCATCTTCCATTCTACGGCAGCGACGTGTGCGTTTTTCTCTTTAGTTTAAATAGAAAACAATTCAATACGACGTTTTTGACGTAATGCATTACGGCGACAACGACGACGACGTTAAGATTGTTAATGATGACGAAGGCAACGGAAATGGGAAGAAGCATTACTAGCTTAGCATGCTTGCTTGCTCGCTTGTTGGTTGTTCTCCTACGCACGCACATACAACGTTATCACAGCACTTCACACCTCACACTTTGCACTTATTATACTTCACCATATGCATTCATTACCTTGCTTCTTTCCACTATGCTTCAGCATGTAGAGTTAGCCGACGTCGTCGTCGTCGATGTCATGGTGAGTGAATGTAGGTAAACGTTTAAACAAAACGAAGTGTACTACACTCACTATGTACATATGTAGGGGGAGGGGACTGTGAGAATAAGAGAAGCGTACACACACGCTGCGCTTCGCTTTATCATTTTAACTTCAACACACCTGCGCGCGTGCTCTTTCTCTTTTCTTTTTTTTATACAATGTTCAAGCATGCACCATTCGCTGTACTATATCAAATAGACGCTCACTCAGTCATACATTGTCATATTTGTATATTCAAATGTTCTTATTAATTTCGATTTTCAATTAAACTATCACAACTTATTATGTATAAATCGAATCAAATCGAGTGAAACATAACCTCAATTAAACAGAACATTAGCATCGATTATCAAGAACATTTTGTAGTGAAACTTCTTTAGTGGCGTTGGACAAAAATTTATACTAAAAGTTTCATTGAAAAATACATATCGTCACGTTTTGGAATCATCTCTATCTCATGCACTGCACTACGTAGAGACTTCAAATTTTCACAGAATGTGTATTTCTATAGCCATATACCCAACAAATAATACAATTTTTCAAAATAGTGATCCACAACAACAATATGCAGTTTGTGTGTATAAAAATGTTTATAACAACAATATGCAAGGAAACAGCTTGTGCAAAAGGGGACAGACGGCAAACGTAAACACAACAACAACAATTAGAAACGCAAAAGAAACCAAAAGCAAAATACAGACGGACAGACATATAGATTTTGAGATGATGTCTCTCTGTCTATTTTTAAGAAATTTCACTTCTATCACGTGTACGATGGCACACGCGCAATTTTTTTTTAGTTAAAAGTATGGAAAGAGTCCAACACTGTAGGATATGGTGTGATATGCCAGCCTCTTGCAAGTTCATCCATAGCCCTCTGTGATTCGTGAAATTAGAGAGAGGAGTTGGTGGTTGGGTAACCTAGATTCAAATCCCGAGTGCAAATTACCCACATAGATTGAATCTTCCAAACGATTCAAAATTCACTAGTTCTGATTAATTATGCCATAACTCGAAGTCTTGTTCGATTTCACTACTGTCAACTCCAATGAAGAAACTAATATTTTTTAATGTTATGATAATACATACATATATTATAAAGTATGTACATCTTGGAGACTTTTTTGCATTGATCCAAGTTGTGTTTTCATGTATTTTAATACTTACAATAATTATGATAATTTCATTTCCTTATGCATTTGTCTTTGCCTAATTTTGTAGTTATGTGGATCCATTGTGAAGGTGTATTAGGAACTTTGCTGCAGAAAGTAGAAATGTTCTAGATAATTAGAACTTATAAGTTTTCCTCGTCTTTCATGACTTTTAAATCAAAATGATTAGTACTAAATGGATACTTAGTTCAATGCAACTTTTCATTAACCAAATATTTATATGACAAACTGTATATACGAGGCGTACTCACTACTACGCTTTTTTTGCCGCCGTCGTCATATTTGTTATTGTAAAGAGTTTAAGTTCTTTTTGTTGTTGTGCTGTGTCTTTTTATTTATATTTATTTTTTTATTTTTATAGGTATTTGTTTATCTCTTTGTATTTTCTTTACGCCAACGATCGCTTTTTTATTTGCTGTAAGCACACACACACACACACACACACATGTGTAGATACTATATATATACATTTATAGATTTCTTGCTTATGCTAAACATTTTTTGTTTTTTTTTTGTTTTTGGTTAAATAAAGCACCAACTACAAACCAACAAATATGTACAAAATACCAAAAAAAAAAAAAATAAAAATCAGTTTGACACAAAAAAGTCTTAAAAGTTGAACAGCAACTACAACAACAACAGCAGCAAACTAATGTGGGCGACAACAAAAATAAAGGAAAGACACCAATTTAAATGTTAAATATATACATATGTATGTATGAAAACAACAAAACAAAAAAAAAAACAAAAAAAAAAACCAGAAAAGATATCACTATAAAAATAAAACTAACAGAGAAAAAATGCTAAAATGAGAAAAAATTATATAAACAAGAAATTACGATGGTTTATTTTTTTCATTCATTTCGACTGGCTACGTCTACGTCTCTTCTTGACACATCCATCGATCCGTCGAAGACAATTGATGATTTGGAAAAACATTTCATTTCATTTCATTCCATTTCATTATTTCTTGATCAACATTCATCCCTGCATCCATTGTCATCAAAGCATACCACACTATATACAATAATATATACATATGTATGTAGCTATATATTTTCTTCTGACAATGATGACAATAAAATATTACCAGCATAAGATTCTTCTCGGCATCTGACTGTATGACTCTGCATGGCAATAAAGTTTAGCAAGCATTTAAACGAAAAAATATAACAAAAAATTAAACAAAGCCAACAGAGACAACAGAAACTTTGACAAATTCGTTTACGAATTGCTTTTATTAGCATTTTTAATCTAGTTTCTATAACATTAGTTTTTTATGAGATCTTAAGGAATCTTGCGGGCGTTTATTATTATAATTTTTCAATTTTGTTCTTTCAGCAAAATTTAAGTTTTTTCCATTTATTTTGTTTTATTTGTTAAGAGAAGAGTAAATAATAAAAAAAAAAAGACATGAAAAAGATTCTGAGAAATATTGATATTTATTAGAGGAGTGTCTTCAAAATGGGATTTTTTGTTTTGTTTTAAACTTTTTCAGAAAGTGTGAATGCCCCGGCATATTAAGTTTGGATTAAAGTGTTTTGCAATAGGATGTTGTGGAATGAAATCCACAAATTCTAATTTATCAAAAACAATCAATTAGCCACTTTAAGATTGTTTAATTGATGATATTATTATGTTCCCAGTTTTTTTTTTTTGTTTTTAAATTCAAAATGAAATTATACAATCCATGGTATGAGAGTCAAGTACATATTTGAAGACAGACTTGATTTGAAGTACATACATACATATCTTGACAATACCATTGAGTATATTGAATTTGAAACTAAATGGAATAGTCAAATAGACCATGAAAAGCTAATGGCCTCTGTTTTTGGGGATACTTGCATAGTTCTTATTCATTGCATTAAACGAGAGGCTGTGCTTCTTTCGCATCCAAAGTTTCTAAGTATATTTTGAGAACCTTGACAATTCTTATTATTTGAAATTTAATAAAGTTTTTGCTGTGATAAGAGTAATAAGTCGACGTAGAGTTGCGTTATACAACCGGGTGCTGTGACCCAGAGAGCAGCAGAGGTTTAAGATGGGCCTCGCTCCCCACCAAGGAGGGAGTCATATTTACCAAAATAAATATGACTCAAAATTGGGACCTGCGGATATATGTACATATATCCAAGGGGACGTTGATTGACGTTTATCAATCCATGTGCTTGGCACCGTGTTCTTAAGTCTTCACAGATAGGTGAGCACGTAAAACACTGGTACTTCATTGTGCTAAGAGTATCAATCTATACACGGATGCTTGTACATACATACAAATATTAAGATGACCTGGCCTAGAGTGTTACAACGTATATGTATCTATGGCTGATTGTATTGTACAATACATTAATCATAATATCGTACATAATCATGTTTGCATTTGTAATCATAAGTCAGTGATAAAGCATCGCTTATGTTAAGAGCTTTCAATAAATTTAAAAAGAAAACAATTAGCATAGAATGTGATAAATCATGAGAAATTTTATATATTTTGTTTCAAATTCTATACTTCTACATCGATTAGTGTTAACAATTAATTGAAGGCGTTTTAAGAATCAGTATAATGTACATCTGTTTCACTAGAACTAGGAAGATAAACATGGTTTTCTAATGTATGTCCAATGTTTACTAAATTTAAGTGTTTTCATTGCAATCTTTTAATGGGAAACCAATAATTAATTATTGTACCTTACCCTTCAGCAAACATTCATACAATATGAAAGAAATTTTAGGAATTTTACAATCATATACTCGTATGGCAGGTAGCTCTAACCATAAAGACTAATAAAGACTGTTTGTTTCTATATAAGCGAAAACGAAAATTCCTAAAGTTCCAATATCTTTTGCTTGCACAACAATAATATTAACTTTAACCCTTTTGATGAAAAGCGTCAACTAAACTAACTAAAACTGAAGTTACCCAAGACTGTCACTTGAGACAGAATAACTTTTTTTTTTTTTTTTTTGTATAAACCATGTCAAGTTGAGATACTATAAAAAGATACAATCTATAACTATTATCTATGATTAGAACTAATTTAGATTAGACAAAAAGTTTCAACGAGTTTCAACTAAAAGGCACTTTTGGCTGCGTTAAGAAAACAACAAAATAAATACAAAAAAAAAAATATATATATAGGGGAAAAAAATGAGAACTAATCAAGCAAACAACACTTCAACTAATGTAGAACTGTCGTTGAACTAACGTTAAAAGATACTTCAGGCTGTACGCAACAATAATAAAATGAAAACAACAGAACAACACTTGGCAAAGACCACTTACTACATATCATGCGTATGTGTCTGTAAATGTATCTATCTATCTATCCTATCTATCTATACATAGTTAGAGAGAAAAGGCCTAAAAAAGAAATCTATCTTTATAATAAAAAGGCGAATGAATTGTTGATGATGTTGTTGTTGTTGCTGTTGCTGTTGCTAATGTTGCTGTTGCTTTGACTGACTGACTGTTGCTTGTCTGTCTATTTCTTTACTTATAGTATTGTATTTGTATCTGTGTTGTATCTTTTTATGTATGTATGAATGTGCTTTTACAGCAATAGAAGCAGCAACATCAGCAGCATCCACTGATTTACTGCGTCTGGCTAAATTTGGTTGTCTAGGCCATAACTCGAACAGACCATTTTTAGTAGTAGTAGCTTTGACTGGGCAGTGACTGAATGAATGGGATACTCGAAACGAATGGAAGGAAAGAGGGGGGAATAGCAAATAGAATAGTATTTTCTGTGTGTTGTGTTGTGTGTGTGTGTGTGTGTGTGGCTGTGAGAATATATCTATGAGATACACGGCAGCAGAAGCAGCAACAGCAGCAGCAGCAGCCATGCTAGAAATGGACAGCAGCAGCGACGACGCATGATGATGATGATGCAGTACGTGTTGCACTTTGAGTGATTTTTGCCATAGCTTTTTTTGTTCATTATTGCAACATAGCTAAATGTAATTGCCACCGCCAACACCAATAGTAGCATTAACAGAGTCCGGCGGGCAGACAAGTATGGTAGCACTCTTAGGCACTACTGACACCACTCGCCTGTCCGCCTGTCCGCCTGCCTTCCTGCTTGCCTGCGTGCTTGCCTGATTTACTTTGCTTTGCTTGCATTGCAATCCATCCATCGAACCATTAACCAGACCCAGGCCGAGGCGGCAGCCCTTAAAAAGTAAGTTGATACATACATACATATGTGTGAATATACATACATGTTTGTGTATATCTAGATACAAATATGCATCATGCCTTTGATGTTTACTGCTGCTTCTTCTCGGACACTTCCTTGAAGTCTTCGTCGTCATTGTCAACTTTACTTGGAATTTCTTTTTTTCATTTCTTTCATTTTGATTTGCCTTATTTTGTTTTTGTTTTTATTGTTGGTGTTATGTTGTTTCTTATTAAAAAAAAAAAGATACAAAAATATTTTGCCATAATAATAATAATAATTATTATTATTTTTTTTAAGGTCTTCTTCCTTCCTTAATCATTATTAATTTCTTTTTTATTAAGGAATTCTTCATTCATTCATTTCATTTCGGTTTTGGTTTTTTTAGGGATTCTTCTTTAACCAAAATGAAATTAATACTAAAAAAAAATAATAATAATAAAAAAAAATGTTATTACATTTTACTTCATTCATGCATTTGTTTGCATATTTATTATTATTATTATTTGTTATTTTTTATGTTTTCTTAACCGATATATTTTCATTAAATTTGTCTCTTCTTTTTGAAGAATTTTGTCGTTTTTTTTTTTGTTGATTTTAACATTTCATTTCTTTTCCTTTACTTTTTTTTTTACTACAAATGTACATTTAGTTTTATTCTTTTACTTTTTCTGTTTTATATTTTTATTTTTGGACAAAAACATCCGGTCGCATTTAAATTTTAATGACTTTTGCTATGCTTAATTTATATTTATTATTATTTTTTTTTATTTTTCTGTTATTTTGCTTTGCGCAAAATCTTATGAAATCTTAAAAATTGAAAAAAAAAAAAATAAAGAAATACAAACAACAAATTAAAAAACAAAAAAATAATCAATACATTTCCAACGTAGGCGCATCATCATCAGCAACATCATCATCATCGTGATCACAAGACTTAATTAATGTATTTATAATACAAGAAATTTTCGAATTAAATAAAGTAAATTGATGAGGCACGGCGGGGATAAAAAATCATGTGATTTCTATACAACAACAAAAAAAAAAAAAAAAAAATAAAAATAAAAATTTGATAAAGAAAATCTAAATTATAAACCATAAACAATTAAAAGACAAATCTGTGTTTTGTCTACTAAAGATTTTCTTTGGTTGAGCATGTGATTTAGTTTTCAATTGATTTCAATTAAGAAACTTAATTTTAAAGTATGTCAAAAATCTAAGGACATAATTTAATTTCTATTTATTTATTTATACTGAATGCTTAACTTAAGGTACAGAGAAAGAACATCTATAGCTACTAGGGTTTTCAGCTGTTATACTAGTTAAATATTAAAGTGACTTGAAGAATTTACAAAATAAGTTCTTGATAAGAAAGTTAACCTAAGTGGTTATTGTGGGATTTCCAATAGGTTGATGATATGTGTTGTTTTTAGGAAATTGAGAAAATCTGAAATATTATTTGGAGAAGGGTCGGAGAGCAACAAGGTGAGGTCTTGGTTAGTGAGGCGGGTGCGTACGTTATGGAATGCGGGGCATTCGTTTAGGATATGTTGTATAGCTGTAAAATTGACATAGATTATTACTTGAGTTCCGGTTCAGGATTTAATTTATAATAAATTTTGTTCCATCATAAGTTAATTTATTTAAGTATTTGCTTTAGAAATTATCAAAATTAAGTATTGGATTAAAGAGTTCATCCATGAATGACAAAAATATGTTTTGATGCTGCAATTTCAACTATAGAATAGTTTCATACGAGTAACTCAACCTTAATTCATCATTGTGAGTTATATTGTGCTATGAAATATAATGTAGAATTTTTAAATTCATGTCTGTAAAAGTGGGAATATCCAATAGAGTTTGTTATTAGCGCTTAGCTATTAAGATTGCCAATCTGGGAAGATAACTTTGGGTACTGAATACACGCACACAGTTGGTTTAAACAAATTTGTTCTTAATTATTGAGACAATGCGCTAAAATTTATTTTGGCAAGTGATCCTACAAAGCCCATAAATATTGGAAAGGGTAATTGCAATGGTCATATTCCTTTGTCCAATCTCAACAGTATCTACTCTCACAGTAATAACATTTTGTACATGGTCGTCCCTCTTTATCACTCACATCATTTGCCTGCCATCAAACTACTGAAATACATAGAAACATAGAAGTTCATAAATTTAAGACTTGTGGGCACATTTTCATTTCTAACACATAAAATAAAATCTTATGCAAAAAAAAAATTTTTCTTTTTTGTCATTCAAAGCATTTTAATTTAAAACACGATGACAATTTTCTTTATAAGAACAACTGAAAAGTTCATTACATTCATTTTTATTTACATATGTATGTATGAATCTCTAATCATCTTCTCTATTTTTTCTGTTTTCTTTCTATTTACAGCGCATCTTTGTGTTAATAGAAAGATGTCAGAGAGTTGGCAACATCATTTACATCTTAAACGACTACAAAAACCCACTACACCACTAACTACAATGATGAAGGTCGTTCCAAAGCAGCATAGGACGGCGGTTATAGATACAAAAACAATACAAACTACAGTAACGACAATAAGTGCACGACGGCCCTAAATGCAAATGTGGAATGGCAATTTAAATGAATAACTAAATTAAAAAAGAGGGAGAGAAACAACAAAATAATAACGACGACGACAACAAAATAAACAAATTAAGATAAAAAATTTAAAACAAAAGAAAGCAAAAAATAAAGAAAAAAAAAAAATATCAAAAAATTAAATTTAAAAGCGCAAAATAAAAACAAAAATAAAGGGAAAAAAAAATCTTAAAACAAAAAAAAAAACAATCCAAACAAAAAAAAAATAAAGTAAAATGCACGTTTTAGCAATAAAAAACAATTGCGCGTCGGCAGCAGAAAACCAACAACATCAACATCAATTGCAGCAGTGGAAACAACAACGAAGGCAGTTAGATGAACAACATCATGATCATCATGATGATGATGATGACGATGACAATGACGATGATGTTGATCGAAGAAGAGCGACACAAGCGGCAGACGCGATGAATTTGATTGAAACAGAACAATTCAATAATTATCGACAATGTAATGAGTACAACAACAACAACAACAACACCAACAACAACAAATACAATATGCTAAGAACAACAACAAGTACAAGTACAATTGAAAAATTACATTCGACTCGGGTTGAAGAGGAGGAGGAGGAGGAGGAGGAGAAGGTGGAGATGAGCAGCAGCCAAAGTAATAATAACAACAGCAACAACAATAGTAACAACAATTGGCGATGTCGCCATTATCGACGACGACGACTTCATATGGAGCAAGAGAATCCAATGGAGAAAGAAGAGAAGAATGAGCATGTGAGGAAGGAGGATGAGGCTAAGGTTGAAAAGTATCAGCAAAAGAAAGAATGTTGTTGTGGTTGCGGTGCTGTGAATGATGTCGTCGTGAGCAGCAGCAACAACAGAAGACGACGGCAACGACGACGAAGTAGAACTCAACAACAACAGGCTAATAATAATCATAATAATAATGATAATGATAATTGCAATTATAGTTATAATTTCAATAATAATAAAATCAATAATAAATTTTTGCTAATTACGTGCATGTTGCTGATAATAATGACAGCGACAACAATGACAATTTGTCAAGCTGAAGCGATACCCATATTAAATGGCATTGCTGGAGGAGGCTTAATGTCAGCATCAGTATCATCATCATCATCATCAACGACATCGCGTACATTATCTTCATCAGCGGCAACATCACCATTGAGTGCGTTACTCAAATCTGGAGGTGCAACATATTTAAGAACGATAGCTGCATCACCGGCATCATCATCGCCTACATCAATGCAAAAACGACAATTGCAGCAACGGCAGCAACTTTTTGCCATGCTATCCAAAAATACACTAAATGGAAATGGATATGGAAATGGAGGAGGTGGCGGTAATAGTGTAACTATGAATGGTGGCGGAGGCGTTGCTGCAGCCGCTGCTAGTGCAGCTCTAAGTGTAGGCGCAACATCCGGTCGACACTTTCTAATGCTACGCGCTGATGAGGATGAGGATGATGATGCCGATGCAGATGCAGAAGAAGATGCCCATAATCATGCTCGTTATCATCATCAACAACTTCATCATCTACAACAACAAACCAATGGTGATGATGATGACGACGCTTCAGAAGAGGACCCTGATAATGTTGCTGATGTTGAAACTGAACGCATACTTGCCGCACGTGTACCCACGGATCTACGAAACTTGCAACGACGTCTTGATAGTGGAAATAATAACAACCATAACAACAACAATCACAACAACAATGTTGCAATACCTCCACCCATACCAGTCGCTTCATTAGAGACAACTGGCTTTGTTGCCGATGACGGACAACAATATGAAAAAGCTGAAAAGGTATTAAAATCGGCGGCGTCAGCAGCAGCAGCAGCAGCACCAGAGAATGATGATGGTGGTGTTGGTGGTAGCCAACATCAGATCAACAATGTAAATTGCCCCAAGGAATGCAAATGTTTGAATGTTTTCTTCGATTGTGGCAAGTTACATTTGGATTATGTGCCCGAGTTGGCGAATTATGTGCAAAATCTGTAAGTACATTTTGTTTTTTTACAATACAATAAACAAAATCAAAATGAAATGGCATGGAAGAGAAGAGAAGAGATTTTTTAGATAAATTTTGAGATATGTATTTCAGGGTGAAAAGATAAATTTGAGTAAAATGTTATAAACTTACAGAAATATTTTTACATATGGAGACATCCAACCAAACTTGGAGTTCATTTTTCAAACTAAGAAGAAGAGAGCACCGAAGACTGAACCAAATCATGAAAAGAGCATATCGCAATATTTCCATTTCCGAGCGGACTGACTCTTGTCATATACATATTCCAAATGTACAGTCAGGAATATAATAAGTAAATTGCATACACAACAATTTCTTTACTTGTACATTTACTAATTTGTTTTTGGTAAAAAATGAGTGAGAGTAGGAAGAATTTATTTAAAAAAGTGCTGGACTGGAGCCCTACACGCCCACAAATGCCAATTACAATATCAGTGTAGTAATGTCTTTGTGTTTGTTTCAGTTATCTCAGCATTACTAAGCAATTTCTGCTCCCCATGCTGATTGATAATAACAAAGCGGTGCAAAGCTAAACAAAGTAAATTCAATATTTGCAAAGTTCTGCTTTCTTTTCGGGGAATCTGCCCTCAAGGGTTGCAAATTTCTGTATGTGAATTCACGATTAAATGTATTCCCTTTCAAGTTAAACTATTCTGAACAGCCAAGGGTTGCATTCGTGCTTCCCATTCACTACTCACTACTACTTACTCACTCACTTCACCATTTGTTTTGTCATTTTGTTGCCCTTTTTCCCCCAGAAAAGGTCTGTACTTAACTCCCCTACTATATGTACATATATCACTTGTATTTTAGTTTATCATTGCCTCTTGCATTTAATCTATTAAATGAATTGAAATTATGCAACCCATTCCTTTCATGTTTCTGTATTCCTGGAAATACTCGCCCACAAAAGAGAGAAAAATCAATATTTTTTTATCATAATTGCATCATAATTTATGGGTACATATATATGTCGGACTTTGTGTGGGGCAGAGTGAGTAATAACGTACTTGCATTTTAGTGTATCAGTCTGAATAAATATGATTGTCAAGTTTAAAAAAATTTCTGTTGACATTGAAGGCGATTCGACAGGAGTGTACAATATTTATGTACATATACGAATCATAAAAGGAAGGATCAAGGGAAGAGAGAGAGATCTTAATCAAAGAAAGGGTTTTGTAAACCAGATATGGTCTAAAATTTGTTTATGGAGAAACAGGTAGAAAGAGTTACAAGGTATGTACTTATGATGCCAAATGAGATTTGATGAAAGAAATGGAATAAATTTTATTAGTTTGAGTGTTGTTAACTTATATTTTTCAAATTATCAATTATCAAAATAATGTCACCTGCAAAAATCCATGAAAGATCATTGCAATATCGTGATTCGTCTCTGGTGTGTTTGGCGCTGTTTAAGCGCAATCCGGCGGAGTTCTTCGAATCAACCAACGATATTGCTCTTTTTCAATTTTTGTAAAACTGACCGACACGCTCGCTTCCAAAGGCTATCAAAACAAAACTAATGAAGGAAATTGACTGAAACTTTGACAGTAGGCTACTAAAAGAATGTACTGCACGATGGTAACATTTTGTAATAGCAGCGCCATCGGGCGGTGAAGCCAAGTACTTGTTGATTGACCCCCCATAAGTATGATAAGTATTTTTATGATGTTTTTTTAGTAATATTGGTTTCATTATTCATATAACAAAGTGGAAACCTGGAATTCCAAAATGTACTAGAAAAGTTGCCCATCAAACAAACATATGTTTTTAGACTTAAAACGAGGAATTGCTATGAGCAATTGATAATTCATTCAATGAATAATGTGACTGATGAATAACTGAGATATATTCTAGTCTGGAAAGCTCTGTTAGTTTATTGTAGAATTATTGTAATTTTTCATTGTTTCAATACAATTTACTTTGTTTGATTATTGCCCAAGGCATTTTTAAGAGATTTTAATCCGAAATTGCTGTAGACTCAGGTATTACATGAATGAACTGGGTATTGTTTCAGACTTTGCAGGGAAAAGGGTGAATTTTTACTTTATCTGACAACAGAATGCGAGACTCCTCATCTTGGTTCTTCCATATTATTTTAATTTGTATATTACATAATGGAGGGTCTTGGGTCAACACCTTTAGAACACGTTAAAAGAGATGTTACAATAGACCTTTTAGGACACACCCTTGTTGTTGTAAACTTATTTGCTTATAAAAATTCATACAACCACCAGATCCGTCTTATGTTGTATTTACATCCAAAATTAATTGAAACACTATCATTGTTTAGGCCATTTTTTGTCTAAACTGAAGAAGATTGTGACTTTACTTGCGAACAGAACATCAAAGTAATTGTCGGATTACTTAATCATTTTCTACTTGGAATAGCGACGATATTGCTTGCAAGTCAAATTGACTTTTATTTTATGAGAAAATGTAATTGACTTTATTCATTTTTATTTATTTATGATTTACGAAATCAATAACGAATCGATCGGACGTTAATTTCGCACTTTTCTACTCGAGAATTAACTAATTACAAAATTGATTAGTATGCTATAGGACCATTTCCTTGTTAGCAAGCCTCGTCTTATCTTGCTTGGGTTTTCCATTGCGATGTATGAATGTTTAAGTTTAAACTAAAGGGTCCTTAGGCTATTTTTATTTAATTTTCAAATGCATCTGCTTATTTCTAGTTCTTTAACCTTTTTGTTTCAGTGCTTAATAAATGTTTCTTAAGTCAATTGAATTTTATTTTAATTATTGTATATACCTAAATTTCCTCTAATCTTTATTTATCTTTTCTTTTATTTTCATCCAGTGATCTTATGGGCAACAAATTAAATGATACCGGAGTTTTGTTTATACAAAATTTACCCGAGCTTCATAAACTGTAAGTCAAAAGTTCAAAGTTACAAAATCAAGAAAGAGAGAGACAAACAAGGGATTGTAACTGAAAATCAATTTCATTTTATTTTCTCTTCCGTTTCTCCTCCTCTTTAGTTCACTTAAACGCAATCAACTCGATGTTATGCCCAAATTTGTTGGTCTGACAGCATTGAAGCAACTCAATTTGGCCAACAATCGCATACAACGCATCTCGAGTGAAGCAATCGCAGCATTACCCAAACTCAAATTATTGGATTTAAGTCGAAATTATTTGCATGCTGTCGAAGCGAATTGGTTTCCTAAGCCAAATCGTTTGGGACATTTGTAAGTGGATTTACGGATTTGTTTTTATTTCTATATCTACTTCATTTACTTAGTGAAGTTAACTTTAATTGAAATTCTAAATGGTTTTTCGTTTCGTTTCGTTTCAATATGAAGAATTCTTAATGCAAATGAGATATCAAGCGTAGATGAACATGCCTTTGAAGCTCTTAATGATTTGTTGGATTTAGAAATGAACTCAAATCATTTGTATAATTTGCCTGGCGGCGTATTCAAAAATCTTGTCAAACTGAAGAAACTGTAAGTAGAATGTGGAATGGAATGTGTGTGTGTGCAATAAGAGAAATCTAATTAAATCTTTCTATGCTTTCATCTGAACAGTTCGCTTAACTCGAATCACTTGGAAATCAATTGGTCCACATTTCGTGGCCTTCTTTCCCTGCAAAAGCTCTTCCTTAAATCAAATAACATACGTGCCCTGCAGGACGGAGTCTTTCATGTTATGCGTAATATTGAAAACATTGAATTGGATCACAATGGCATAACATCACTTTCTCGACAAGGATTATTCAATTTGACGAAACTTGCACATTTGAGCCTTTCGAATAATTCAATAGCACGCATTGAATTGGATACTTGGGAATTTACCCAATCACTGGAATCCCTTGATCTTTCCCATAATAATATCAGTGAATTTAAGCCACAGCATCTGGATTGCCTGCAGCGTTTGAAGCATTTGAATTTGGGAGATAACAAGATACAATATCTGATGGATAATACTTTTGATTGTGTCAAGAATTTGGAGGATTTAAATTTGCGCCGCAATCGTTTGGCTTGGGTTATTGAGGATCCAAATGCTGCACCGCCATTCAAGGCTTTACGTAAACTAAGAAAACTCGATTTGTATGGAAATAGTTTGAAACAAATCAATAGTAAATCCTTGATTGGTTTAAATAATCTTGAACTACTGAATTTGGGTCGCAATTCATTGGCCACAATACAAATGGGTGCCTTCGAGCATATGACGCGTCTACAAAAATTGATTTTCAAATCAATGAATTTAATTTGTGATTGTGAGTTGGTTTGGTTCCGGCGTTTCCTACAAACTCGTTTTGCTGCCAATGCACCAATGCAGGCAAATGTCGTTTGCGGTTATCCAGAGCATTTACAGGATCGTCAATTGCAGTCCCTGAACACAGCAGATTTGGCTTGTGGTGAGTTGAAATGATTCAAATCAATGATAATAATAATTACTCATTATGTTTTTGTTTGTTGTTTTTTGTAGCTGATTCACCAAAACCTGTGCTTAAACAAGAACCCAATAATCTGCTTGCTGTCAAGGGCGCCAATATCACAATGGAATGCATTGCTAACTCACCAACAACTGCTTCATATACTGCTACCGATGAGCTCAAGATCATATGGCGTCATGACAATCAAAATGTGCGGGAAAGGCCAGCGGCAACATCACATGGCGCCTATAGCGCTACAGAGACGCAAATACATCATGATCAAGGCACGAATCAAACAACTTATATTGGATATTTACGTTTATATAATGTGAGCTATGAGAGCGCTGGACGTTATCAGTGTGTGGTATCGAATGCATTTGGCACGACCTATTCGCAACGCTTCAAAATATCCATTGGCAGTGAGTTAACTAATGATCTCATGACTTTAGCACAATAGTTATAATGATAATTAATATCTATTTGCATTGTTTTCTTTGTAGTACATCCTACTTTCTTGCAAACCCCATCAAATGTGACTATTGATGCCGGTGAAACTGCACGTTTGGTTTGCTCAGCCTCAGGTGATCCCATGCCAGAGATTGCTTTGCAAAAGTTTGGAGCCAGTGATTTTCCGGCAGCGACAGAGCGTCGCTTGCAAGTGATGCGCGAGGAGAATGCATTTCTGATAACGAATGCCAAGCCCAGTGACACAGGCATTTATACTTGTACAGCAGATAGTGCAGCAGGCGAAATCAAAGTCAATGCGACACTTATTGTAAATGGTAAGTGTTTGTTTTTGCCGGTTTGTTACGTTACTTACATTACTCATCATCATCATCATGATCTGATATTCTTTACAGATAAACCTCAAACACCCATTCCGCTTGTACGTAAAGAATCTGAGATTGGTGCCAATACAATACTCGAATGCTTGAATGAGGAGGCAACCGCTGAACTTATACAACCACATCGTGAATGGTATAAAGAGAATAAACCCTTTCATATTTCGTCGACTTCATCGTATTCAGAACGTTTCTATTTTACAACCGACAAAGAGCTTTTGGTTATTGTCAACACACAAACCCATGATGCTGGGCACTATCGTTGTGAGATCACAGATAATTCAAAGACTCTAACATTGCAAAGTGAATTAGTTGTAGTCCATGATAATTTCAATCAAAATCTCATCGTTCATGGTGTTGTTATGGTGACTATTGCCTGTGTCCTGCTCGGTTCTTGTATTATTTGGAGTATTTTGTGTTATCAAAAGCGTAAATTGAATTTGAGTAATCAGCAGCAGCAGCAACAACAACAACAACAACGTAGCTTGGGTGGTGGTAGCTTAAATCGCATGGTTGCTGCAGCTGCCAGTCAGCATAATATACTCAATGGCAGTCGCGGCAGTGCTTTAGATCAAACTCAATTGACAACACTCAATCGCACGTACTTGCGTCCTGCATCGCAACAGCAACAATCACAGCATGATATGCGACCACGTAGTTTGGCTGATTTGGATTTGAATCAAGAGCAACGCAGTCGTTTGATCATCACAACGACGCCAAATTTTCAACAGCGTTTGGCTGAAGAACGAAGTGGTGATGGTGTTGCTGGTGGAGTTAGTGGTGCTCTGACTTTGGCTTATTTACAAAATAATGATTTGGAACATCAATTGGATCATTTATCGAGTAAGGATTCTGGCACAGGCTCTGATGCAGCTGTCAAGCGTAGTCTGGAAGATTTTTCAATTGCTGCCTTATTGCCAACAACAACGGCATCAACACCAAATGCAACAATGGCAAATAGACAAGGCCGAAGGCGTGCGCCACAGGCAGAACTTGATATCGATGTGGATTGTGATGGTGATGGTGACGACGATGATGATAATGATTTACAATTTGCACCAACACGTGCTTTGGGTATTTCAGAATATGACATGGAATTAAGTGACCTAAATAGAAGTGCCGCTACTTCAGCTTCAGAACATGAACGCTTTCTTCACAATAATAATCATAATTATGATGGCGGTGGTGCGGTGGGAATGAATGGCATTGTAGCTGGTCGCAACAGTTTATTGGGTCTAGGACTACCGCGTAAGTGTAGCACGCACATGAGTACAAACAATTATAATAATGTAGTGAGTCCAACATCAACGACAGTTGACATTTAAACCAAAATAACCAATTCAAAAGAGAAACATGAAATGTTGTGAAGTGCAAAAAAAAGTCCCAAATTCAAACCAAATCAAATCAAACCAAACCGAACCGAACCAAGCAACCTCACCCAGTTCCAGCCATGTTATTCTCTGCTTGATTGATTATCCAAAGTGTGATCAAGTTCCGTCTTACGAATAAGACCTGCGCTTAACCCAACCAACTAATATATTAACTAATACACTGACACAAAGACTGTTTAAACTAAAACTAAAAGTAAAAAAGAAAAAACAAAATGAATTAAAGTAAAAATTTCAATTTAATGTAATTTAATTTAGTTTAAATTGGTCAAAGCGAATCTAAATTTTGCTTAAAGCCAAATTTACTAACATTGTTGGTATGCCACAACAACAACAACAACAACAACAAAAACCAGTGGAAAATGAAATAAATATAATTATGTAATTTAAATTACAAATTCTTAATTTTAAGTTTAAGTTTATTCAATTTGTTTCTAATTTCTGCGTGTGATATTATTATTATTTATTTTTATTATTATTATTATGATTATAATAATTAACTTAGTTTTAGTTTATATTTCTGTACATAATTACTTAGTCTTCATATAAGATAATAATATAATAATATAAGATAAGATAAAGAAACACACACATACTGAATATACATACATAGATACCCTGTATATTATACACTAACTCATATGTACATATAATTACATATATTCACAGATTTATGTATTTATGCATGCTTTACAGAACGTGAATTATCCTACTTTGTATCCTTCTTTGTTTCATGACAATTAAATTCATGATTGACAATTTTTCGATTTATAAAAATATCACTATACAAACAAAATAATTTTTTGTTTAACAAAAATTTTGAATTTATAGTTTTTAATTTTATTTTCTTATTATTTCCACAATTCTAAAGAAACTAGGAATTTCTATTGCTGCCAAAGTGGGAAATTTATTTTTGTTTATCATTTAAAAAAAGAAAATAAAATTGAATTTATTTATGTTTTACCTTCCATTGAATGAAAATGAATTACAATTGAGTTTGTTGTTGTTATTGAAATAGTAAGAATAGTTTTCTCAGAAAATATTTCTTCTTTTAATTTATGATGTTTTATATTTCCTTATCTCAATTGAAGCAAAATTAAAGTTTGCTTGGGATTTTGGAAAAGTTGCCTTATTAGGTTTTCCAATTTCGTTTGTGAGAAATTAACTTTGTTTCGATCTTCAGAGTTCTATTTTGATTACGAAGTGAATTTGAGGTTTTTTTTTTTGGAATTTTGTGTGATTTTATTTCATTTTAATATTTCATATTTTCTTTCAATTCAAATCAATTCTGTTTGGTCTTAAACACATGTGTGTTTTGCTTTTTTTTTTTTTATCAATTTTTCTATTGTATTTCTATTTTTTATTTAATTTGTTTGATTTTATTTTCTGTTGATATTGATTATTTTTTCATCTTTTTTTCATAAAAATATTAATCATTATTATTGATTTTTGAATATATATCTTTCATTTTCTTTATCTTTTATTTTTGCATAATTTGAAACTTGCAATATTTTTTTAGTTTCCATCTTAAAAATTTTTGTTTTTTTTTTCATTTCGTTTACTTTTCGTTTATGGGAACTGGAAGGTATTAAAAAATACTCTTGTACAATATTATATATTATTTTGCTTTTATTCAATTATTTGATTTTGTTTACCATTTTCTTTCAAGATTTGTACAATTTTCCATTTGCCTTTAATTTCTATTTATTTTGAGCAGCAAGAATTTTTTGATATACTTTCCCTATGTGGTATAGGGTATATGTTCTGTCAATGCCAATAATAATAATAATATTACTTAATAATCAGAATTTTTAATGCATTGAATTTTGCTTCTCTAAATCTTCAAATTCTTAACGATAGCTTCAGTAGTCAAATCATATTTTGTTTTTATATTTACCCTTTTAAAACAAATGTAAAACTGTGTAAAATAACAATTTTTATGAATTTATTATAAATTTTTATTTTTTTCATTATAATAATTTCAAAATTTCTATTCAGTTTCAAGTTTAATTTTCTATTAATTTAAATGAATTCTATTTTTTCTATTTGAATCTTTGTTTATGATTTTGATTTGTAAATGCAGGAGAAGAATAATAAATTGACATAAAGTGCTTTATGTACACAATTTGTACAATATAAAATATAAACGTGTACACACAAATAAAATTCATGGATCAAAAACTCTGTAAATATATTATTAATTATTAATTTTATATTAACGAATGGATTTTTTATACAAATTTACAATAATAATTTTCATTAACAGAAACTAAAAGCAAAATAAAAAAGATAAATTTGCAATGCAAAAACTACTTGCCTTTAAAATACAAAATGTATAAATTAATTTACTAAAATAAATATATGAAATTCTCTATTAAGACTTACGTAAAATTAAAAAAAAGTGTAATTTCAATATTTAATTAAATATTAAAAATTACTGTAATTTATTCAATAAAAAAAAAAATACAAATTTAATTAAGTATTTTTATTATTGTATGGAAGGAACTTGCGGTCTATCCCAAACATGCGTCTATCAATAAGTACTTAGAAAATCCAAGAGATGAAGTTCGGCCCGTCGATAACGGCGCAAAAATTTGCTCAGCTTGTGGTTGAACATCGCCGAAAACTCCTTTAAAGTGGTAGCCACCCAGCTGCACTTATGGCTACCATCGCCCAAATAACTTTTACATGTCCAAATATTCCTGTAAATCGACGATTTCTGGAGTGACCACCTTTTTGCGGCGAACTGAACGTTCGGCATCAGTAAACCTTTTCTTAACCATTCAGATTGATGGTGCATAGTCGCCATGGGAAAGGGGAAGAATTTCAAAAAATCAAATTAATAAAAGAAGTTTTTTTTTTTGTTAAACAGCACATAATTTATTGACTTCTACTTAACAAAAATATTTTTATGTTTTCAATAGTTGAAATTTGGAGTAAATATTGCCCATTATGTCCTTGTTACTTTTTACTCTTAAGTCCTTGAAATAAATAGGATTTAAAAGAAATTTTATTAAATTTATTGTTTCCTTCATATGATTTGATTGATCATCATCATCATCTCCATCTTGATCTTCATCAGTTGCATGGTTAAGTATCTACCATCTCTTCGACTTCAGATTGATTTACATTGTTTATGGCTAATTAGAAGGTGAAGGAAATAATAGCCAAAGCACCGAAAGTTGATATTTAACTCAAACGAATAACTACATAATAAAATAAATATATTGGAAAACAAATTTAGCTAAATTAATTTCAATTGTACAATATTTTTCAAATGTAAGGAACGAAATAAAATTGAATAAGAATTTCATAAATTGGGGTATTGCCACAAGACTTCGATTCTATTGGGGGGAAAAAAAAATAAATAAATAACAAATATGTATAAAATATCTTAAATTATTATTTCAATTAATTAAGTAGAAATGAACCATACAATTTACAATAATAAAAATAAAGGCAGAGGAGGAATAAACTATTAATAAAACAAAATTATATGAAAAAACAAATTTAGCTAAATTAATTTCACTTGTAGTTTCCAAGTGTTTTGCTATGAGACTTCGATTCTATTGGTGAAAATATAAATAAAAAACAATTATAAAATATCTTATTATTATTATTTCAATTAATTAAGTAGCAATGAACTTTAAAATTTAAAAAATAGAAGAGGATATTACTATTGACAATGCAAAAAAATAAAATATAAAATTAAGAGATAAAAAATTAGCAACAGAAAAAAAAACATAAAATCCTTAAAAATGTTACAAGACCCATTAAATTGTACTCTACGTAGTGGTAATTGTTTACAAATAACACTATTAGGACAAAATTAAAACAATCGTATAGAAATAATAAATCGAAATCAAAATTAAAAATTAAAAATGAAAAAAATCATTGTAAAATTATTAAAAATGCACTATTTAAAGATTGTAAAGTAGATGGTATATTCCAAAGAAAAATATTTAAGAATTTCAGTTTTTAAAAAAACCAAATCAAAATTAAAAATAAATAGATGAATCCAGTGCAATGATCAGAACAAAATTATTATAAATAAATAAAAAAAAAAAAAAATTGTAGCAAGTTTTAAATAAAGATTTGCGACAAACTTGAACAACGCGACATTAATAATATTGCAATAATTTAAGGAATTAAACAAGAGCAACAAAAAAAAATATATCATTTTTAAAAATATCTAAAAATTTCTGTGCAAAAAAAAAAATAGAAATCAAATATTAGAAAATGAAAAAAATGTTTCTAAAATTATTGAGAATAATAATGAATTCAAAGATTGTAAAGTATCTAGAATACGCTACCGCGTAATAAATATTATCGCAATAAATTAAGGAATAAAAGAAAAAAAAAAAACACCCACAATTTCTGAAGGTTAAATAAACTTAAAATAAATAGATGAATCCAGCGCAATGATCAGAACAAAATTATTATAAATAAATAAAGAAAAAAAAAATTGTAGCAAGTTTTAAATAAAGATTTGCAACAAACTTGAACAACGCGGCATTAATAATATTGCAATAATTTAAGGAATTAAACAAGAGCAACAAAAAAAAATATATCATTTTTAAAAATATCTGTGCAAAAAAAAATCGAAATCAAAAATTAGAAAATGAAAAAAATGTTTCTAAAATTATTGAGAATAATAATGAATTCAAAGATTGTAAAGTATACATACATACTCTGCCGCGAAATAAATATTATCGCAATAAAAGAAAAAAAAAACACCCACAATTTCTGAAGGTTAATCAAACTTAAAATAAATAGATGAATCCAGTGCAATGATCAGAACAAAATTATTATAAATAAATAAAGAAAAAAAAAAATTGTAGCAAGTTTTAAATAAAGATTTGCAACAATTTTGTGCATCGTGACATTAATAATATTGCAATAATTTAAGGAATTAAACAAGAGCAACAAAAAAAAATATATCATTTTTAAAAATATTTCTGTGCAAAAAAAAAATCGAAATCAAAAATTAGAAAATGAAAAAAATGTTTGTAAAATTATTGAGAATAATAAACAATAATGAATTCAAAGATTGTAAAGTATATAGAATACTCCACCGCTACATTTAAATATTATCGCAATAAATTAAGGAATAAAAGAAAAACAAACACCCACAATTTCTGAAGGCTTAGACTTATATAAACTTCTCTATAGATCAGAACAAAATTAGTATAAATAAATAAAGAAATAAATAGTGTACATTTCCATTGCAGCAAGTTTAAAATAAAAAAAATAAAAACAGGAATGAAAATAAATACAATTTTATATCAAAACTCATGATAACACAATAAATAAATTTAAACTACAAGCCTTTGAGATCAGAACAATATTAATATTTTTTTTTATCAGGTTAGTGAAATTTAAAGCAAAATTTCCATATTAGTAAACCTAACACAATTAACTCTAAGATCACAAACGCATGATAATTTAAAAATTATTAAAATTCTTTTAACACAACCCTTCTGAAAATAATTGGTATCTTGTGCTGCAAATAATTGAGATACTATTTATTTCTTTATTTAATTATAATATTTTGTTGTGATTTACAAGAGAAGTTTAGATGTTTCATTGCATTGGATTGTATTTATATTTAATTCAGAATAAACACCAATTGTGTTTATTTTTCTTTTATTCCTTAAATTATTGCGATAATATTTATTTTTCGTTGATGTATTTTTAATAAGTTTACAATCTTTTTTTGTCATTTCTTTGATTCTTATTAGTTTAATTTAATTTACAAACATAGACTGATGCGAAAGGTGAAAACGTGTCTTGTAAAATTTTTAAATATTTTTAAAAATGTTATGTTTTCTTCTGTTGCTCATTTTTAATCTCTTAATTTTATTTTTTCAATATGTCAATAGTTTATTCCTTCTCTGCTTTATTTTTATTATTGTAAATTGAATGGTTGATTTCTACTTAATTAATTGAAATAATAATTTAAGATATTTTATACATATTTGTTATTTATTTATTTTTTTTTTCCCCCCCATTAGAATCGAAGTCTTGTGGCAATACCCCAATTTATGAGATTCTTATTCAATTTTATTTCGTTCCTTACATTTTATAAATATTGTACAATTGAAATTAATTTAGCTAAATTTGTTTTCCAATATATTTATTTTATTATTTAGTTATTCGTTTGAGTTTCAATTCACTTTTCCAGTGTTTTGGCTATAATTTCCTTCACCGAATCGAAATTGACTTTTGATCTGCTAATTAGCCATAAACAATGTAAATCAAACGTCTGTTGAATATTTCGTAGATACTTAACCATGCAACTGATGAAGATCAAGATTGAGATAATGATGATGACACACAATTAAATCTAAGATCACAAACGCACGATAATTTAAAAATACTTAAAATTCTTTTAACACAACCCTTCTGAAAATAATTGGTATCTTGTGCTGCAAATAATTGAGATACTATTTATTTCTTTATTTAATTATAATATTTTGTTGTGATTTACAAGAGAAGTTTAGATGTTTCATTGCATTGGATTGTATTTATATTAAATTCAGAATTATGAATTGGTGTACGTTTTTCTTTTATTCCTTAGATTATTGCGATAATATTTATTTTTTGTTGATGTATTTTTAATAAGTTTACAATCTTTTTTTGTCATTTCTTTGATTCTTATTAGTTTAATTTAATTTACAAACAAAGACTGATGCGAAAGTTGAAAACGTGTCTTGTAAAATTTTTAAATATTTTTAAAAATGTTATGTTTTCTGCTGTTGCTCATTTTTAATCTCTTAATTTTATTTTTTTCAATATGTCAATAGTTTATTCCTTCTCTGCTTTATTTTTATTATTGTAAATTGAATGGTTGACTTTTGATCTGCTAATTAGCCATAAACAATGTAAATTAATCGTCTGTTGAATATTTCGTAGATACTTAACCAAGCAACTGATGAAGATCAAGATGGAGATAATGATGATGACACACAATTAAATCTAAGATCACAAACGCACGATAATTTAAAAATACTTAAAATTCTTTTAACACAACCCTTCTGAAAATAATTGGTATCTTGTGCTGCAAATAATTGAGATACTATTTATTTCTTTATTTAATTATAATATTTTGTTGTGATTTACAAGAGAAGTTTAGATGTTTCATTGCATTGGATTGTATTTATATTAAATTCAGAATTATGAATTGGTGTACGTTTTTCTTTTATTCCTTAAATTATTGCGATAATATTTATTTTTTGTTGTTGTATTTTTAATAAGTTTACAATCTTTTTTTTGTCGTTTCTTTGATTCTTATTAGTTTAATTTAATTTACAAACATAGACTGATGCGAAAGGTGAAAAAGTGTCTTGTAAAATTTTTAAATATTTTTAAAAATGTTATGTTTTCTTCTGTTGCTCATTTTTAATCTCTTAATTTTATTTTTTTCAATATGTCAATAGTTTATTCCTCCTCTGCTTTATTTTTATTATTGTAAATTGAATGGTTCATTTCTACTTAATTAATTGAAATAATAATTTAAGATATTTTATACATATTTGTTATTTATTTATTTTTTTTTTCCCCCATTAGAATCGAAGTCTTGTGGCAATACCCCAATTTATGAAATTCAAATTCAATTTTATTTCGTTCCTTACATTTTATAAATATTGTACAATTGAAATTAATTTATCTAAATTTGTTTTCCAATATATTTATTTTATTATTTAGTTATTCGTTTGAGTTTCAATTCACTTTTCCAGTGTTTTGGCTATAATTTCCTTCACCGAATCGTAATTGACTTTTGATCTGCTAATTAGCCATAAACAATGTAAATCAAACGTCTGTTGAATATTTCGTAGATACTTAACCATGATGCAACTGATGAAGATCAAGATGGAGATAATGATGATGATCAATCAAATCATATGAAGAAAATAATAAATTCAATAAAATTTCTTTTAAATCCAATTTATTTCAAGGATATAAGAGTACAAAGTAACAAGGACATAATGGGCAATATTTACTCCAAATTTCAACTATTGACAACATAAATACATTTTTGATAAGAAGAAGTCAACAAATTATGTGCTGTTTAACAAAAGAAATTTATTTTATTCATGATGATACGATATTGACACAAGTGTATCTAACTACACCAAATTAGCAACAATTGTTTCAATTTGGGTTAATGTCAGTCGTCAATTCATTCAAATGTGGTTTTTGTTAATTTCCGTCTCGAAGAAATCTAAATAAATTTTGTTCAAGGACAAAACTTCCAATATAAAAGGGAAAATGTTTGCAGCAAATTGTATATTAATCATTCAACTTTCAATCTTAAGAAACTTACCAATCTCAGCTTCTTCAATATGAGGTTTTTCGCAACTTCAATTCTTGTTGCTTTGGCAGCAGCCGAATTGTGCTATGGAATAAAAATTATCTCCTCCGGCACCGTGAATCAAAATTGTATTATAACCTGTAATGACAATACACCCACATGTGGTCGTTCCATTAGCAGTGGTAATTGCAAATACTATTCAAGCGCATGTGGCATGGTAACTGATAATTGTCAATCCCAACGTAAGAACTTTAGAATCTGTTGTCTGTTATCCTCTTTTATATAATTTGATTATGTTGTAATTTATCAGAATACACACTGGTGAATCTCCGTCAATGCGATGGTCTTCAAAATGGTCAAACTGGATATTGCATACTTGGAAATAATGGTGCTGGCAGTGGTAATGGTGGTGGTGGTGGTAATGGTGGTGGTGGCACTGGAGGTGGGTCTGGTAATGGCACTGCTACTGGAAATGCTAACAGGCGAAGGAGGAGGAATCGAAGGAATGGAAACAGGAGAAACAGAAGGAATAGGAACAGAACTGGTTAAATCTAGAAATCCGGAATACTAATACACTGACATAAAAAAAAAAAATGGATATGCATTTTTATTTCTATAATGTTATATTTTAAAAAATATTGTTATTCAATTTAATTTAATTAATTTCTTAATAAAAACATTATTGTTTTTTAATAAACTTAACTTATCAAGCGTTAAGCCTGCTAAAATAAAAATCTCAGTTGAACTATGCAAAACCCATCGGTAGTAGTGTAGTTTTATAATACTTACCAATGAAAGCGATTAAGCTTTGGGCGGGCGGCACACAATATTGAAGCTCTTAACTCAACCACAATATAAGTATATTATGTAAATGATATCCTTTCTTATGTAAGGAAAGCTTTTGATTTAATAATTAGTACATATCACTAAATAATATCATAGAATCAGAGTGAACCGTCGGTAACAGTTAACATATAAATCGCACTTTGGATCGTAAAAACTAAATACACAGAGACAATACAAATACATATTGGTTAATAATATTTAAAGCACATCATTTTTGAGTTTTAAATTCTGTACAGCTTCCAACAATGGCAAATCTTCACGTTTACGTTTCCGTTCACATTTGGGACATGGCTGTTGTTCATTGAGACAATGAGCATGAAAGACGGCACCACATGTTTCGCACTGTGTGGAAAATACATAAAAGAAATGATGTATGATTTTATGGATTGATTGAAATGTTCACTCACCCTAAATGTTGTATCAATGTGAAAAGGATACAAGACTCGGGCACTATTGCAAATTTCACAAATGAAACCCTTCACACTGCACAAATGACATTTGAGTATATGTGCCTCGCCCAGTTTATAGGCCTTTTGTAGTTGCTGGTAGAGGGTACCACGTTGTATTAATGTGAGATCATTAATAGAATATTGATGGATGTGCTCATAAAGATATTCCTTGCCAAAGAATTGACGTTGCAATTCTTCAATGCTTGAAGGGCAGCAAGTATAAAGATAGGCGCGAATGAAATTCAGACGTATACGCAGGGATTGCAATTCAGCCATGGCATCGGCTGCATGATATATGGCGGGATTAAGGAGCTATAAAAAGAAAACCATTACTTGATAATACACTCAGTGTATTCAATCCTTCTACATACCTTCAAATCAATAAATGGTTGATTACGAAACTCAGCAAGAAATGCAGCCGCACGTTTGGATACTGGAAACTTTCGAAAATCCCAATTGTAAATGATACGTGCAGGTATCACAAGAGGCTCTAGATCCATGCAACCGTCACAATAGTAGTTTCCGCTAAAGGCACAAACTCTGTGAAGAAAGACACGTGTTTTAATACATATGCTTTGATTCAAGATTTGTGAGGAAACTCACCTAAAATTGGAATAACCGATACCCAATGGGTGCTGACATGACTTGCAGAGAAATCCCTGGGAGTCAAGACCAGGTTCACGTGGCAAATGGCACAATTGCTCAACCATTTCCTGCAGCTCGGCAATATCGAATTTTTCCAACGAATTTCCCGAAACTACCTCGAATTCGGAATTGGTCTGTTTTGATACAAAAAAAAAAAAAAAAATTAAATAAAAAAATTATATAAATTCAGAATGTGGCACATGTAATTGTATTCAACATACACGACTATAGTTGGAGCACCGATCAAATTCATCTGGATCATCACCAACACCACCGTCACCACTTGTACGATGCGATAACTCGCCGATGGATGTATTCAATGCAGCCGAGACATTGTTGTGTGCGAGGAATTTCTCCCACACTTCGGTCCAGTCAACTTCACGATTGCGTTCATGTTTACGTAGCAAAGCATTATAACTGCAACGATCGGCTAGCGGTGAACGCAATGAATTTGTTGAGCTAACCATGCTCACAGAGCGTTGATAAAATGTGTGTGAAGTATCATCCCCACCGCCTAAACCACCACCGGAACTATTCAAATCCGATGACCATGAATTTTGCATGAGATTTGTGAGTGAATTGCCACCACGTAGAGCATTCGAGGCCTCATCCAGCAAATATTCATCTTCAATTTGTGGCATGGCTGCCTCTTTAGATTGCTTGCGTTTACGCTTGGATGACTCAGGCTGCTCTTGATGTGTAGCTGATGACCTTGCTACCTTAGCCTCTGAGTTGTCCTCTTCAACAATTTTATCCATTTCATCGACTTTTTGTAGAAACAAATCAAGATTTTCCCGTTGATTGAGATCAACTACATTGTAGTTGAAATTGTCACTTCGACTAAATGGACTATTGGAAATGGACTCAGAGAAGAGTTCATTTGTGCGCACAGGTTGTGGTGTTGGAATCGCTATGGTCTCGGCATTAAGTGAGCTGGCAATGTCCACGCCACTGCTTATCTATAAATAATAGTTGAATCAAGTCCTTTTTATTATTATTGTATTATTGTAGAGAAATCTACTCACCGGACATGATTTCAGTGCTGGTGTCCATAAGCCCGATAACTGCAAGGAATAGTCTGGCCATTGATTTAATAAACTTGAGTTAACAGGCAAGCAAAATTGTGTGTGTGCTTCAAGGCTCTCCATAATCTTAATTGCAGTTTCCATGCCATCGGCATCTTTGAGCAAAGCAAACTTTTTGTAATATGGACTTAAGGCAGATGAATTTTTGCGCATATTATTCAAATAAGATGAGAACACAGACTCATTAAGGGATTGGCGCACCCAGGCACGGCATTGACCAATCTCAGAAGTAATTTGACTGAGTGTTTGTATCTGGGGGGGTGAAGGATTTCATTAGACTGTTTTCATGAACTAAGATTATCACATTGGAAGTTACCTGCTCAATCACTTGCTTGTGCATGAATACCATAAGTGGAGACCAGAAACTTGGTTCCGGTCGACGCTCAACATCGCCAGCAATAACACTTATCGTTTCCCAAAGAAATGAATCTTTGAGACCATGCAAGAAAATCGCCTCCAAGGTAGTACATAGTGTAGTGGATTGTTCACATAGTTCCAAGCAATCTGCAAAATCAATTAAATGTACTTATAATGCAAATTAAAAAAGCATTTAGAAATTACCTTGGCCATTTTGCTTCACCTCAAATTCAATTTCTCTTGCATTCTCATTTAGAGTATTGATTAAAGCCTCCTTGATGGCATTTTCACGTTTCGCTGTGAAACTATAATAGCTGCGAAAAAGTGAACTCATTTGGAAAGTACCAAAAGAACAATTTCTTGAATGATTCTTTTGTTTTTCTATTTGTATCTTTGTTTCTTTTGCGTAGTTTCTGTGTACTTTTTCTTCTATTGTTTGTTTGTGTTTTTGGTTAGTAGCGAGTACCCTTGAAAAGTAGCGAGAACCCTTGAAAAATTTAGTTAATTGGCAGCAGTGGTATCCGAAAAACTGCGGACTTACAACAGGTGTTCTGAATTGAAATTGCCGCGAAAAACAATCACAGTCCACATTTTCGGATGTCTGAGTCGAAAATGCTAATACGAACTTTGATGTCACTGAGGGTGATAGCTGAATGCCGCCTTACAAAAGACAGGTACAATTATAATCAATCAAAATTTGAATTAATATGATCCTATTCACGAAGAAGTTACAGATAGAAAAACAAGATAATCATTTAAGAAATTGTTCTTTCTGATTGAGTTTCATACTCAAAATACGAACTTTTCGAGCGAAACAGAAACTGACGCTAGGTGTCGCCTTTTCAGGGCTGCACATATTTATAGTGTCAAACTTTGTGCTTTGATTCCGAATGAAAGTTTTATATTTAAACTAGGAGAGGCAGCTACACACTGCGAGATGGCGCTAAAAATTGATTATTTTTATTTAACGGACAGTTTTGAAAACGGGGCACGTTCATAATTTTGGTCATTTTTACCCAGTATTCGCGTAAAATGGAGAAATAGGGTACGTATTACAACAAATTTCATATTGTTGTTGCAAAATTTTTTCTTTAAAATTTTTCGATAAAATTTGTCACAAAATTATACAACAGTATGACTGACAAACATGACCAAATTCGAAATATGTGCTCTAAGTTCCCCACAGTTCGCTTGAAACATAGGGCAATTTCGTAATTCATATCAATTTGAAAATTTCGAAATTCTTTAATTTAATTTATTAATTAAAGAGTACAAACATAACGCCACAAGAAAATGGAATATAATTTAATTTAATATTCGCGATACTTTTGTACAAACCTCGTATTTTCTATATGAAAACTTGTAAAATTCTTTAAAAAACAAAAATGTATTTGCAGGTTTGTGTTATGATTTCTTAATTTATTTAACAAGAGTCAACTGTTGTTTATTTACAATACTTTTTAATTTATTGTCTATATTTCGGTTTCGGTCGCAACTAACATCAGTTTCGGTTTCGGTCAGACACCAATTTTTTTTGAATATTAAATTTATTTTATATTTTTGCAATTTATAGTTTATTAACATTTGCTGCTTCATGAACGAACTCATAAAAAATTTGTTTAAATTTTCAACCGAAAATTCTTTCTTCCAAATGCTGATGTCAAATTACCAAAATTAGTACATTGTATCACATTTATGGTAAACACATTTAATAAATTTTGCTTAAATAATTAACAAAAACAAAAAAGACACAGAAATTTCTTAAATTCCATTAAAAAAAAAAACAAAAAATATGTTTTAAGACAAAAATTTTAATATTTTGCAATATTTTCAATATTTGATTGGTTGTTGTTGTTGTTGTTGTTGCTGTTGTTGTTTTTGGTTATTAATTTTGGCAAAACAACACTCATAATAATGTGATAATCAAGTATGTATGGTAGTAGTTATTTCTTATGTTGTTGTTTTGGATGATGATGTTTTTTGGGAACCAGTTTTATTTTTTTTTTGTTTTTTGTTTTTGTTTTTATTTTTATTTTTAGATAAAATAATCATAAAGTAACCACTAACCCAACCACTTTACAGTAAATTAACTGAAAAATTAATAATCAAAGATGATGATCACAACTACAAAAATATTGATAAAAAAAAACAAAAAAAAAAAAATTCAGATGCAAGAAACAAATCAAAAAAATAAAAAATAAAAAAATGTAAACAAAATTTTATATTAAAATTGTATTTTATGAATGCATCACGCCTGAAAATAACAAAATAAACACTCTTAAATCTATTCAAGATAAGATAAGAAGTAATCATTTAAAAAGGTCGCCAATCAGTCAGTCAGTCAGTCAGTCAGTCATCTGTACTTAACATACAGTTATTATTATTATTATTATCTCTCTTCTCATAATTAAATGGTTTCTATTATTGTGTCATTTATGCTGCTGTTGCATTAAAAAGTCAGTCACTTGTTCAAACAAACGCAAGAGGTGTGGTTATAAAATAACAGACATATTTTTTTTTTTATATTATATATTTTTTAAAAATATTTAATATTTATGAAATCTTTTAAAAAACCCATTCCTTCTCCTTCATTTCTATAATATTTCCATTTATGCAAGTTAACCATTGTTCAAGTTTTATCTATCAGTTATTTCATGAAGCTTGCCTGGTTATCATTTAAAACTTTAAAGAACTGAGATCTACATAGTTTTGACTGTGGGGAACATATACAAGTCCCATGATACCGGTTCACATGAATGAGGTGGGTGATAAAACATGACTAGGATGGATGCCTTGACAAAGCATAAGATGTGGCTATAAAATAAAGAAATTTATGCTCGTTTAGAGGAATTAAGCATGTGGCTATGGTTTTTCTATTATTTTTGTTTGTAGGAAACAATTCTAGACATATCTATAATAAAGAATTATATGGCATAGAATGATATGAATAGTTGAAGTGTTTGCATGGTAACAAAAAAAAGGCCTCCGATGAAAATATTCAAAAATTTTGTTGTTCCCATTTGAAGTAAACTTCAATTAATAATGTTTACTGAAGTTCTAGGAATTGATGAATAAATCAAAAGTCAATTTCTCCATTACAAACCCTAAGAACTCACTAATAATAATATATAATAATAACACAATATTTTTTATCTATTCCTTAAGATCAAAAAATCTACATTTAAAAACATAAGATTTCAGATTTTCTGATGCTCAGAATGAAAAAGTTGCAGATGTGGTATATGTTTAGAAAAAAAAAATACTATATACTTCAGCTTCATTATTTTTTAATCATATCTCGTAATTTTATTATCAACATCATCATCATCATCATCATCATCATCATCATCATGATCAATATGACAAGATTCAGTTCCAGTTGCTGTAGTATACTTGTATAAGAAGATTCGAAGATGAACTCAGATTATAATGCAAAATCAAGTTATTGGAAATACCAACAACAACAACAACAACAACTACACCATCACCATATTCATAGTATTATAATTTTACCTTGACCTTAACACACATTTTAAGCTTTTTTGTCATCCAATTTTTTGGATGAATCTGAATTTTATTTTATTTTATTTTGTTGTCGTTTTCTTTACAAAACTTTACTTTTTCATCGTTTCGAATGCAATAAACGTAGACTGAAACTGAAACTGAAACTATTCATATGCAAAAAGATACAAAGTCAACAACAACAACAACAAAATGCATACGAATTTCATTATAAATCAACAAAAAACATAAAAATGTATATTTTTTTTGAACTTGTTTCCAGTTTTTTTTAATAATTTTAATATTGTTTTTTTATCTGCCGAATATAATAAATTATCTATTTATCAATCAATTGTATGCCCAACCAAAGGCAGGGCACATTGTTATCTTAAAACACAGGACAGGAGATTTTCTCAAAGAAGAGGCCCATATTGTTTTCATTCATGTAGTAGCCAAGAAATCCCATTTATAGATGATAACCTGGATCACAAATTATAAATGAAAATAATGTTCGCTCCAGGAATATGAGTTCTCAAGACTTATAGAACTCCAGAAAAATTTCCCAGAGGGGGAGCCAATATTGGGAGTACAAATCCGGTCCGTTATGTTTTTTTTTTGTGTTAAAAAAAAAGTGTTTTTTTATTGAAAAAAAAAAAAAAAAATAAAAAATACATCATTCAAAGTATTGTCCGCCGGAAGCGACTACTTTTTTCCATCTCTCTGGTAATTTTCGAATACCATCTCTAAAAAATGAGTCCTCTCTGGCCTCGATCCAATCATTGAGATATTTTTCGATTTCTTCAAAAGACCCGAACCGGTGACCCCTCAAATCGTTTTGCATTCGTCGAAAAAGGCAGTAGTCGAAAGGAGCAAGGTCTGGAGAATACGGCGGGTGGGGTAAGACCTCCCATTTCAGCGTTTCCAAGTAATTTTTGACCGCAAACCAAAGTTGCAATTAATATTTTCCACGGATAAATGTCTTCTAAAGAAGGAAAAGACGGTTCCGTTCGCCGTAAAGGTTATGACCACTATATTTTGTGATTGCAAGGGAATAATCCTTATGGAAAGAAAGAACGCTTACGGGGCAGTACTATAGTGATTTATTGGACCGATTCGATACAAATTTGAAGGAGAAACGGCCGATTTGGCTAAGAAAATTATTATTTATTCCCCTTACAATTATCATCTCTTAAATACTGGGTACTGTCGATTTGGTGGACTTGATGTTGAAACACCAATACACAATTTTTGTAATTGCCAGGAAATAATTTTTATTCTAGGAGTATCTATGTACTTTGCGCCATTACATATATGGAATTAAAAAACTAATAGAGTCTTTAGATTTATTAAAAGCATAAGTCTCTAAGGTTACCATGGTCAAGTCGCCTCCTTGGGTCGCAGTTCAATTAAAGCCTTTAACAATAATAATAGTCATACCAAAGAGGAAACTCTTGCTACTTGTTACTTTGCAAATTTACTCCTCTTAATTTATTTAATAAATTTTCAATCATCAGATTACAAGTATTTACATATATCGGAAGTCTCTTAGTAGAGGCTTCAAATATATGAAATGGGTCTTTTGCAACATCTGATTTATACAGAATGTGAATCAAAGAAGGTTGGGTCATGTATGCAGCAGGAGTCGGAATATGTACTTTTTGCAAAGGGAAATGTCAATCTTCCTAGTCTTTCTTCTTTTGATTTCAAGGAAACCATTAGCCTTAACTTAACCTAGTACTTAGTATTTTAAGTCTAACATAAAATATTTTAAATGACAATTTATTTTTATTTTTGAAAATCCTTAGTGGATTTAAACATTTTCATTTGAAAGATGTCACTCTAATTCAAACTGCTTCGTAAGTTGAATTGCTATGTTAAGATGAGATTATTATAATCTACATACATATATGAATTGATTGAAAATTTATGACAGTTTTTTAATGATTTCAAAATATGGTACACGATTATAAAATATTTGATTGATATGCAATGCAATAATTCAATAATTTAATTAACATTGAACTTGTAGTAAACTTTATGTTACCAAATTTGTATAAAATTTTACCAAACTTGTACAATATTAAGTTAAAATCATGAAAGAGTTTAGAATTAATATATATATTTCTAAAAATACATACATATGTAGTTCATAATGAATATTGTAAGATTAATAATCAAAACATTAGGGGTATTATATCTCCCAAATTTAGTAAACATTTATTATACGTCTGTTTATGGAATTTAATCTATTCGTAGTTAACATTGTGATATTCTAAATATGCCTAGATGTTAAACATTTATAATATTGTATTATTTCATATTAGGATTTGTAATTAATTCATATAATTTATAAATGAAATAATATGTAGAAGCAAAGAAACAACGCCACATGTGATCTCATCTAAATGGTTGGTCAATGGGGAATTTGTCTGCCTGTTTGTTTACTTTGAATTGCCATGTGCTTGTAATAATAATAATGTATTGTACTCGTTCAACAGTAAATTTGCCCCTCAACTGTTGACATTTGAGAAGCATCTAGACTGGTCCGGAGGAATGCTGTTCTTATGATGATTTGTCGGCGACATCATTTGACTTGGGCGCGCAAAGGCAATTAATTTAATGAAAATTCAATAAAATTGCATTAAAAAGTGCGCACAATTTTATTTATACAATAATATTTTAATTGTTATTTATAATCTGTAATAATCCAGTTATTATTATTAAAATTTTTTATTTTGTTTTTTATTATAATTGTAAATTGCAAAATTATCATTAAAATCATAAATGTTTGCACTTATTAAATTGAATTGAATAAATGAAGACAGGAGAAATTTAAAACTTCATTTATCATGCGTGAGTTTGGGTTTAATGAGTCATGACTTTCAAGTTCTTAAGTCGTTCAATACAAAAAAAAAAAAAAATAAAAAAAGATAAAAAAAATTGTAATTTATTATAACTTTTGTTATTGTTTTATATCGTGTTGATTTTTATTCACGAACTTGTCTTTAATCCGCGTAGGTTTCTTCAAACACACATCAAACTCGTATCTTATACTCAACTCCAATAACAAAAAAAATTGATATTTTTTCGTTTGTATGATAAAAGAAAGTCAAGAACAACAAGAACAACTTTTAAAAAACTTGATTTTGGGTGTTTCTTTTTCAGTTTTCAATCAATTTTTGCATTTGCAAACAACATTAATACATACAATACAATAAAAAATCAGTGAACAGCGAAACAGTGAAATCAGCATATGTGTTTCTAAGTTTATTCATGTTATCTCTCATACATTTCATACATACATACTTCGTACTTCACTCAGCGATTTTACCACACAGAATCTCTTTAGTCAAATGGATATGTATACTACTTGACATCATCACAATGGGCCGCCGCTTGGGTGAACATGCCACTGTGGCGTAAAGCTTTCTCTCCTAAGGAGCCATCAAAGAGGTGTCTCTAAATTTAGTATACAGTAAAATTTAACTTATAAATAAGATAACGAATTTTGAGTCATCGGTTTATTAAAAAATAATAAGAAACTAAGTTTTAATGTGTAGCTTGTATGGGAGGTACCCCCCTAGTGGACCAATTCGGCTGGTTCCCCTTTCAATTTTTAACTTTATTTTATATAATACTAGCATTAACCGGCGTGCGTTGCTACACCCCCTACCCGTATGCGTTAATTGGGTGTTTCTTATAAAAGGCTTTGTTGTAAAATGTGTAATTAATAATTTACAATATATTTTAATATTCTATTATAACCTAAGCAACTTCAAGAATCATTTGTTCTTTTAAAAAAATCGGTTCAGTATATTTTGCACCAAATAAAAAAAAATTTAAAAATGGCATAAAACTATCTATATCTGGACAACAGCGCTACCTACCGGATCCAAATGTAGCAAAGAACCTGACTGTATCTCCATGAGTACAACAAAAAAAAAAAAAAAAAATAAAACTTAATCATCACAATTGGTCCAGCCGTTCTCGAATTTTGCGGGGTCATACTATTTTTTGAGTGCATTTTTGTATATATAGATGATCACCCTAAGAAGAGAGGAAGTGGTTCAGGTGGAGGGAGAATTTCTTCTAATTTGACTTTTCCTAGTAAGCAACATAAGGATCGTAATTCGTGGCAGAATTTTCTTTATTTATCCATGAATTAGTTACTCGTGCTGATGATTTATTGCTGCAGCACCGAAGGAACTACACATTCTGTGAAAATTTTCAACTTTTAACTTATAATGATTGTTGAGATTAGAGTCCCAGGACATACATAATAGGGTTTCGTTTGGTACTCTTTGGATACGGAATCTTAAAACCCAAAAACTATCGTGAGCGATTCTTCAAGTTCTAAGATTTTCCATGGCAATAAATGCAGACCTTCTTAATCTATAAGTCCATTGCTTTGTTCTTCAGTCTTCTTTGTAGAAAAACTATCTTCCCAGTTTTTGAGGTTTTGGACGAAATATTGTCTTATATTTAGTAGTAGTAGTTGTGTGTTCCTGCAGAAGAATTGATCAAATAATTTAAGTTCATTTGCTTTAACAAATCTAAATATTCAATTCAAATATCATAGAATAATTTTCAGAATATTTCTATTAAAGAATATTTTATTTATTGTTATGGTTTTCCGCATGCGTTAATATCTTGAGTCATCATCTATGCATAGTTTTCGTATTATGTCAGCTAAATAAAGATTAACTTAATTTAAAATATCTAAAGATTCTTCTTTATGATTATTCTTGTATAATTTAAATTTTTAAATTGCATAATAGTACAATAAAATTTAAAATAAATTATATTAAACTGGATTTTTGTTTTGTTTGAAATTTGGTGATTCGATTTGTTAATAAATTTATGTCAGCCACAATAAGAATTTATTTGCAAAAGATAGAAAATTTCTTTCGTCCCTTGATTCTCTAACAGTTTTTTGCTTACCATATATTGTATATATATATATATTTTTTTTTTGCAATTTTACAATTTTATTTGGGAATCTGCTCAATGACAAATTATGCTGCTGGCTATAAACCTCAAAAGCAATAAATAAATTTACATAATTTTAACAAATTTATCAAAAATTTAAAAAAAAAAAAATACTAATCTAAATCCGTGGTCGTAAGGTGAAGTAATAATATCAATTTTTGATGATGAATATTTCTGATTTTTATTTTTTTGATGGGTAAATTGAAATTGTGTTTCTGGAACAAAAATTATAAACTTTTAAAAATATTCAATAAATTTGGTTTCAATGTTTATATTTTCTATTAATAATCTACACACTTGTGAAAGAAGAAAAATTTGCGAAAAATAATGAAGAAACATGAGCCTCCTTTAATTAAAATGTGTTTTGAAAGCATTCTAATTTAATTAGTAAATTGATTAACACGTGTTAAGTGTCTATGCCAAGAAAATTAATAATACTCGTATGGTATAGAGTAGAGTGAGTTCAAGCATTTTTGTTCTTTTGAAAAAGATCGTTTAAGCCCTTAGAAATTACTCAGTATAGGTTAGATCAGGGTTGTGCAACCTGTGGTTCTATTCAACCCCCGGTGTAATACGTGACTGAAGCTAATCCTCTGGGAAAAGTCAGGTAAATAAATGCTATCTGTTTCACTTTCTTAAGCTAGCAACTGAATATCCAACAAGCATCGGAATATATACTACAATAGCTGAACTTAAAGGACAATTTGAAGAACGCTTTCGTGACTTTAAGATGCAAGATAAATTTACTTATTATCTCTTTTCAATTTTATTTACTTTCACCTATGCAGAAGGATTTTATTTACTTGCAATGGAACTCAACATTAAATAAAAAGTTGGACAGTGTTGGATTCCATGAGGTTTATTCTAAAATTGTCACAAAGCTGAATGACTCAGTTGAAAATATGGTCAATCAATATTTGGTAGCCTTGTGCCAATAGTTATTTCCAAGAATGAAATTTGTAAAGTCGAAATCAAGGAATCGCATCTGCAATATATGTAGTTTACGCATCTTGACTTCAAATTTTTTAATTAATTTTTTTTTTTTAAATTAGTTAATGAAAAGAAAGGACAGTGTTGCCATTGAAAAACTATACAAACTATAAAAATAAATAATAATAATAATAAATATAAATACTATGATTTATGAAGTTTTTTATACCTTTTTAGTTTCATACTGTTTTAGTAATGAAGCCCACTACTTTCAAAAGGTTGCGTATCACTGGGTTAGATAGTTTTAAAAGATTTAAAAAGATCCCCGATCAGAATATTTGCCAGATTTGATTATATGCGACTATTTCTTATATTCTGAAGAAACCTGAACAATTATTTAAAATAAGCGAGATTATTACAATACTACACAGAACAGAGAGAGAGTGATATTTTCAGGACCTTGAGATACCTTGAACACACTTTGGGAAAAAAAAAGAATATTGTAAAAACCTATCATACATGATTTCTTACTATATATAAAAAATCCTTAATCCGGGCTCATAATGATGGCAGAAGAATTTCTAACAAAATTTGCAGTATTTTTGAGTTTCTAACTTTAAGTTTGGTTTACCAATTGAATAAAGCAACAATAAGATTTTATGTAAAGTTTCGCCTCTCTACACAATCTTAATTGTGGAATAAATGCTCATTTTATGGTATTATGGGCATGATGTCTTCGGATGGCTGAGACAAATTATTATTGAAAAAAAGAGGTCCGTGTATGAAATTTGTTCTGAAAATTTTTATAATTGTAGGTTTAACTTATCCGATAAAATAGACCCTTTCGATTTGTAAGTGCTTTGTTGGAAATATTCAATGTGTCACAAACGTTAGATTGATGTGCTAATACACTTAATGCACTAAATACAAGTACAATAAAAAAAAGCATCTAATGTTGAATCAAAGATGAATTCGCTTCTTTTTATTTTTTTTTTTGTTTTATTATTCATTCAGTCATTCATTTACTCATTTGTTCGTTCATTCGTTCGGTCGTTTGTTCATTCTCTCATTTATTCATTCATTGTTTGATTGCTTGATTATTTGTTTGGATTTTTAGTTATGGCAGACACCTTTTTGTTTGTATCTATTGTATCTAAGCATTGTCTCAACTTTGCTTTATTTCTTTTCCGCAATGTTGGCTTAATGATCGACAATCGGCCAAGTCCAAGTAATGCGACGATGCTATGCGACTTCCCAGTTTAAGGCCGCAGCATAGAAATATTGTAACAGTGATGATGATAAAATACAATAAAATGCGAATCAGAAATCAAAAGAAATTTTCTTCGCCCTTTTAATACACAATCTATCTATCTATTTGTTTGTACTTATTTTAACTTTGAAAGCACTTAAAGCCGTTAAGTGTTGCCTTTGTTAAATATAATACTTTTATTTTTTTTTTTTTTTTGTTCGTAATATACTTTTGATTATTCGCTCACTCACTAATATTGTTATTGTTATTGTATTAGTTTTACTTTTGTTTGTCGATAGTTTTGATTTATAATGCCAACAATAAAAACTCAAAGAGCAAAACAAAATAAAACAAAACAAAACAAAAAGTGCAGAGCTACCGTATTGAGATACATTTGTATCTTTGCACATCATAAAAGCATTGTAAAATCTATCTATCAGTGTTTGTTGGTATGTATGTATGTATGTATCTATGTGAAGTATGTGGTAATAATGATATCTACACAAACTAATATTTATTGACATAATCGAAAACCTTTTGGTTTGCACTTCAGATTAACAAAAAGCAAAACTTTTGCTTTATGAATTTTTTTTGAAAAACAACAAAACCTGAAATTTTAATAACAACGAAATTCATACAAATTAGAATAGTAGGGTACATATAAATGAAACAGGAACTTAAGTTCTCCAAATAAAACTCTTAATTTCTTAAGAAACACAATGTTTATTTCTTTTATATTGAGTCTGAATTCAATTAGTCAACCGGTAGGTAGACTTTAGTTAGAGAAACAGATCCACACCCAACTGAAGACCAAATTTATTGTATCCGCTTGTTAAGAACTGTCACAACACTATGTACAATACAATAAAATAGAGGGCGAGAGAGATAACTTGATTTCTAATATCTTTTATTGGTTTTTTCGTATTTCTTTTTCTTGAATTTTATTGTATTAAAAATTTTATTTTTATATTATGGAAATTTTGTTCGATGCATACAATATCTTAAAAATGTGAACAATAATATTTATAGTTGATGATGAAGATGTTGTGATTTAAAGATTCAGTTCTGTTTATTATTGGAAGATTTTCGAAATGTGTTAAAGTCGTTGAAGTATTTTGATTGTAAACGATTCATTGTTTCATAACTTTGTTATTGTGGTGACCTTGAATATTTATGTAAATTTTAATTGTTGAATTTGGGATCGATTTGAGTTAAGAAAGTTCAGATCAAACAGCTGAAATTTGTTAAATTTGATGATTTCAGTTCCGAGAATTCAGGTATAAATTGAAAATTATCACTTTAAAATAGTGATTTAAATACGATTATATAATCCAGAGAGGAAAATATGAAATGTTAAGAAGATACAAAAAAAAAAAAGATTTTAATGGTGAGTTAAAAAATTTGACCAAGGCAAAAAGTTGCAAAAAATCACTTCACATTACAAAAATAAATTAACTTTATTAATAACTGATATACATTTATATCCCAGGCCCAGGTTGTTAAAACTAAATGAAGTCTTCTCTCGCATGTACCTAAGTAAGTTCTCAGCTTAAAAAAACTGTTACTATATCATAATTGGTTGCTCAATTATGTAAAAACGAAGAAATTTACAATAAAATCATATTAATCTTGTTTGGATTGCAGTTACATATTTGTAACAAAATCGGCAAGTCAGATCCTTAGTGGATCTCTGAAGGTTTAAGAAACAGCGGCAGACTTTCCTTTCCTTTTGCCAGCCAACATATGGAAGAATCCAACTTAAGGTAGTAAAACACAAAACTTAAACTCAATATCTAACTGAGCAGATCATCATACGATTTTTATTGTACCCATATGTGTACAAATAAAAAGTTAATAGGATGCAAAACAAATCATGGCCACGTTACAATATAAATATCTTATAATTCCCATAACTTTCCTAGCATGTTTCATAACCGGAATGGCTTAAAATAAGGAAGCTGAATTAGGCAATGGGGGCAAATAGAGTAAATCTTCGTCTTTTTATTTTTATTTAACCAAGTTTTACTGGCTTTTTCCTATGAATATATACAAATATATGACATAGTACTGAAAGTGCTGAGTAAGGAAATGATTTTGTACTTTCCCAAACACGACGACAACTTTTTCAAATACATAAAAAAATACTAGAAATATTGAGGGTCTTTACACAAAACGTGTGTGTATTTGGCGTGAACGATGATCAAACCGCTTATCCCAGTATAAACTGCCAACTCTGTGAATTAAAAATTTAATTTAAAATAACAATTGATTTATAGCAAATAGAATAAATAAATTATTGCAATTTCTGTATTTATTTCAATAAATTTTCATTTTTTCGCTTGTATGTCCAAATTCAAATGGCAGCGTTGTCAATTCAAAAACAACTGGTTCACATTGAATAGACAGACGTTTAACACAGTCAGTCAGTCAGTCGATGATCAAAACAGGACCTTTACGCAATTGCATGTGATATACACTTTGTTATTCTTTACACGTTTGAGTGAAGTCCCTCATTATTTATTTCGATATCTCGTGTACTATATACTTAGTAGTACATGGGCTCAAGAAAATAGTAATCACTTTCGCGTACACGAGTATGGAAATTCACTTCAAGTATGTTAATTTAAAATAATAAAAAAAAAATTATTGATAATTTGAATTGAATCAATTAATTTCGCTTTCAGATTTCAGGTTTTTCTTTATAGAATTTTCTATATTTTAAAATTCTTATATATTATTTATTTATTTATTTTTTTTTTTATTATTATTTATGCATTGAGAAATCCAGTTTTTGATTTTCATTTTCTCTCTCTGTTTCTCTCTCTCTCTCTCTCTCTCTCTTATCTCAATACCAAGTTAAACTTGGCTTTCGATTAACATAGAAAAACAATTATAAAGAATGAAAAAAAAAAAACAATTTGCCAATTAGAATAATAATAATAATAATAAAAGATATCTGAACTTGTTTTTGCTATGTTGGATATTAAGATAAGTGTTGGAAAACCACAGCAAAAAATATGGTAAAGTTAAATTCAAGTTCAATTCGGAGTCATACTATGACTTTGATGCTGCACGATTGAATTGAATTACAAAATGAGAAATGAGGCATGAGGCATGAGACATGAGATAAACGAAGCGCCACGATTTGCAAAATTGTTTATCATTGCAATTTTTCGTTGTTTTCCTAATTACACTAATCAACATGAGGGAACATTCTCATGCTCCATCTAAAAAGTGTACCAAAATTGATAAAGTTTAGTTGAAAAGAGTATATCGATGTATGTACATATTCCAGGATGAAAACAATTCAAGCCTTTTTAGTTGATTTTAATACTGATGGAACTAAGGGAATGACAGGCAAGCAGGGACCACTTAAATAAAATGAATGTCTCCTCAGATATTTTATTCAAATTCTGCAGGGAAAGAAATGAAACTTGCATACAGAAAGTCAAAAAACAAGCTAAGAATTCCCACAGGCATTTTAAGTAGACTGAGTTGCCACTTAAATAGACCTCAGATTTTAATAATGATTAACGACTTCTTCGGGAAAGAACCTGATTTCTTTTTATAACTGAATTTGAAGTACTAATGCACAAGGATTTCAAATTCATTCTCATGGGCAATGAGATTCATCATTTAAAATATACGAATTTGAGAGATGCAGGCTGCTTTAGACAGACAAACCTTTTGGATCGAATTAAATATCCCTTCATCTTAATGTCTTAAATTAAATGGTTTAATTTAATTTTATACGATTTAGTTACAAGACCAAGTAACCGTTTATATATCTAGGATACACACATGAATAAGAAATGAAGAAAACTTTTAAATATATTTTGTAAGTTTTTTACTTTCAAAATCAAATGAATTTGATTGATTGAAATTACAATAATATTGAATAGAGAAGTATGACTTCGGGAGCTTTACTATGATTTTTGGAAACATATGATGGATGCTGACTTGAGGAACTCGAATATCAACTGAAAATACTCTGAAGCAGAAAACCAAAAAAACTTCAATACTTTTTATGGGGACCACATATGTTCCAAATGGAGCTAAAGGAATTGAGATTGTATGAAGTATATAAGATTATTGGTATTAAATTCTTGTTGTTCAGGGCTTTTGTTACTTTATTACTTATTTATAATTTCCTTTTGCTGTTAATATAAATCTAAATACAAAATTTATTTATTTTTATAAATAAAAAATAAAAACAACAAATCAAACTCAAATCAAAACGTATTACGGTGTTGTCGTGATGAATGGACTTGATGATGGTGATGCTACCCAATGTGCTGACAACACCAGCGCCAACTTCAACGTCTTCGACGAATAGTCAGTCAGTCGTACAGCAGAGCAAGTGTGAACCGGGCTTCAAGCTTAGCTCTTAGCTTGACAACTATGTAGTATGACTACGGCAACCGCTTGGCTTTATGGATCTCTCAGTTAGCACCAACAATAAAGCCGCTGCCAGCGTCAATTGAACAGACTATTGAATCGATTGAGTGTTGGCTGGTAGCTTTGGTGCTCTGCTGTTTGAGTTTGAGTTTAAGATTGAGCTGAGTTTAGCTCAAGTTTTTGTAAGCGCAAAGCAGAAGCGCATTTTATTGAAAGCGAAGAATTCGTGCGGTTCGGACGTGTTTCGCTATCTATTTTGCTCGCTCGTGCGCTTTCCTTTAAACAAATAATAATATTTCAATATTTCTACTCACATTGTGAGAAGAAGATATTATGTTACGTTATATTAAAATCATCATTTATCAAAATATATAAAAATATACTACAACAATACAAAAAGATAGAAAAGTATAGAAAACAAAGTAAAGTAACATTTTTTGTGCATTTTTGCACTTTTTAAAGAAAAAAAGAAAGAAAAAGACTAGCGAACGAACGAAATAAAGGAATATGAAACGCGATCGTGAATCGTGTCACAATTGATTGAATACGATTTGGAAATATTGGTTTACTTATTAACTTCTTTTTTGTTTTTATTTGTGTGGAAAGAGATCATCTTACGAGTGCACGAGATCTTTTTCTTCTTTGCCGGCAGTAGTCAATTTTAAGGAGCTCAACAGATCAGATCAGTGATCAGATCAGCAGCTCATCATAACTTTAAAAGTTTCCAAGATTGGCGGCCTACGCTTGTGTTTCTTTTTCACACACGCGGGTGTTAATTATTTATTTATTTATTTATTATGCAGCTTTGTCAACAATATTAACAACAATAACAGAAATTACACATAAAAAAAAAAAGAATCAAACGAAATAAAAGAATATTTAATTAAATAAAGTTGCAAAGAAGCGAAGAGTTTTGCAAGTTGAACACAAAACAAAAAAAAAAAAATATATTTATAAAATAACAAAATTTGTTAAGCAACAAGAAAAACAAAAAGAAAAGAAAAGAATCAACAAACAAGTGTCAGTCATTCAGTCAGTTAGGCAATTTAAATTATTGTCTTAAACTTAATATCAAAAAAAAAAAAAAAATGTCTAAAACTTGTCACCATGGCATGGGTAATTGTGCCCATCGGATTACACCATTGACCGTTCTGTTGTTATTGATGTGCGGCTTTGTATGGATTGCGTCCGTAAATGGATCGCCAGCGAAATTTGGTATAATTCTTAACGCTTATACTTCCTTCCTGTACTTCCTTTCTAGCAACTTTTCTTGAGACTCTCTTCTATATACAATAATAATATGTTTCTGTCTATCGGTTTTAAGTTCTATAATAATTTGTTTAAATTAATAAATAACAAAAAACTCAAGGTTTCTTCAGAAGAAATAATTTAAAAAAAAAAAACAACTAAAATCTTTATTACCTAAATAACTTCGTGTCCTTTGTCTGTCTTTACTTAACAATCTATTTATTGTGTAACATTCCGAATATGAGAAAAAAAAAAAATAGTATTTCAATATCAAAAAAAAAAAAAAAAATATGAAAAAAAAAATTATGTTAAAAAACTATAATAAAAATAAACAAAAGAAAATAGAAAAAAAAAAAATAAAGAAAAAAAATATTGAAATGAATAAACAGAAAAATTACAAAATATTAATAAATGTCAATTTAATGTGATTACAAATAAAATAAATTCCATAAAATACATAAATAATGAATAATTAACAAAATGTCCACAAATCAACAAATACGAAAATAAAAAAATAAAAATAAAACCCAATATTGATTTATTCAAAAATTAACAAACAAAAAATTACAATAATAATAATTTAAATATTAAGAAAATCATTCCAAAATTATTCGTTTATTTATATTTTCAAAAATTAACAAAAAAAAAAAAAATAATAATATAATAATAATAATTTAAATAATAAGAAAATCATTCCAAATTTATTCGTTTATTTATATTTTCAAAAATTAACAAAAAAAAAAATAAAAAAAAAATAATAATAATAATTTATAAAATAAGAAAATCATTAAAAATTTTTTTCATTTATTTCTATTTTCAAATATTAACAAAAAAAGTAATAATAATAAAAATAAAAATAATAATTTAAATAATAAGAAAATCATTCCAAATTTATTTGTTTATTTCTATTTTCAAATATTAACAAAAAAAAAAAATAATAATAATAATAATATAATAATACTAATTTAAATAATAAGAAAATCATTCAAAATTTTTTTTTCATTTATTTCTATTTTACAATCGATTGAAAATTTATTTAAATTTAGAAAAAATATTGTACTATGGAAATTTCTCTGTAGACAAACAATTGATCGATTTTATTCCTTCCATGCTGATTACAGAATCAACATTTTGGAAGTTTATAATATAAAATATGAGTCATATATAAATAAAAATTATATATTAAATTATTAATTATTAATTAAATATTCGGAATGTTAAATATAACCTAATCTTTGTCCTATGTTTATCTTAATACTAACTTCCTTCTTTCTGTGTTTTATTACACTGTGTTTTCCTTTGTCTTAATTAATTAAAACATACTGTATATGTTCTAAAAAAAAACCTCTCACCATTCTTCCTTAAACATCCATCATTCATCTAGAACTATCCATTTATTACATATATTTACATTATCCATATTATATTGCATAACCTCACTAGATTTCACTAGAAACTTATAAACACAACCCATTACTTGTTTGTTAATGGATCCTTTACCATATTATATATACAATATATATATACAATCAGTTTACAATAAAGTTCCTTGAAATATTTTCTTTTCCTTTGTTTTATAGCTCGTTTATTTTGTTTTTTGTTACAAACTAATGTATCTACACAAATTTTTTTGGAAACCCAAATATGGAACCAATCCTAAATTAGATCTGTTTTGGTGAATTTGTTAACAACAAAAACGATGACAACAAATAAACACCTTACAAAATCAAATTGAATTTAATACTAATGACAATACAAGAAAAACAACAGCAGCAACAACAACAACAACAACAACACCAACAAATTTATCACAACACATCATCAACAACATTAACAACAACAACAACAACAACAACACTTAAAAAGAAACAAAATGTTGATAGGTTTTTGTGTTTTGTAGCTTCTTTAAGTCATTGATGATGAAGTTAAAGAAGATTTAGGGTAAGGGGGGCATCAACGGAGTAGTACAAGTACAATAAATGTGGCTTAGCCCAGAGGTCGTTCCATAATTCGTTTGGCATCAGGCGACAGCAGCAGCGGCAACCTCAGCAAATTGTCAAACTGAATGAGTGACAGACAGACAGACAGACATACGGATAGACGGACAGGGTATCCCATTGCTGTTGATGATGATGCTTCTTCTACCACAAGACCAAGACAAGAGTCACCAATGTTACCGGAGTTGAGTGTTAGTTGGCAATAGTGCAATGTTACCAACCACTCACTCACTCACTCACTCACTGTAAGGCTGAAACTAAAAGTGATCTTCTGCCGAATGTTTGTCTTTCGTCTACATCATCGTCATTATCGTCATTATCATTGTTGTAGTCGTTGACGTTGTCTTTATTACATAATTTTACTTAAGTTAAATGCAACTTTTAAGGCATCATCATCACTAGTGATTTTTTCATTTCAGTTTTCAGCTTCTTTTTCTTCTTCTGTTCAATTTTTTTTTTTTGAAAGCGAAAGAAAAAAAAAATGTTTCTTTGACTTCAAGCCTTTGGGAATCTTTTTGGCCTTTTGTTGATATTACAACCATAACAAAAACAAAACAAAACAAAACCTCAACCAAAAACTAACAATTTCTTGTGGTTATTTAAGTCACTAGTCACTAGTTTTTAAGACTTTTTAAATATTTTCGGTAGGTTAATTTCTTCATTTGAAATAAAACCTACTGGCTGCTTCTTTAAACTTATAACTTATGCTCCCCCAGTAGCCGCAAAGAGGCCAAAAACATTCATTGTCTGTTGTCATGTTGCTGTTGCTGTTGGTGTTGGTGTTGGTGTTGGTGTTGGTGTTGATAATAGTGTTACCATTTACAACAAAAAAAAAAAAAAAAAAAAATACCATTACCAACCTGAACTGTGTTACTCCTATTGCTTGCAGTTTAACTTGCGTGGCTACTGACAGTCAACACTTCGTTCAACTTGCCTCAGCTGAACTAATTTTCTTGAATGATTTGTTAATTGTGTCTGGCAGCAATTTCAACTGCAATCGAGCAGTCATTAGTAAATAAATTAGCTGAAAAAATAGGTCAATTGCATTTGGGCCACGGTCGTTGTAGTAGTAGATTTGCTAGAAACAATATATCAAAAGGTCACTTGGCTATGAGAAATAGAAAGATAGTTGAGTCTTCTCAATCCTAGTCCTCAATGTCACAATCATTACGAAGTACTACAGCCCATATCAGTAATTCTCAACATTTTTTTTTTCATCTCATTACAAAATTGATTGAACAAAATTAAGGGTACCCAGAAAAATCTCGACAGCTCTTACAAAATTCTTAAAGAAAATGTAATACAATAGTGTAGATTTGCTGCGGTCGAAAAAGCATTTGTTGAAATGAAGCATGGTCTTCAGAAATCTCAGACATCGATGACCTTCATAAATTTTGAAATTTCAATTTCAACTTCAAAAAAATACTATATTATTTTCCTTTTTGGAAAAGGGAGGAATACATTATTTTCACTTCTTTAAATCCTTATTTTATTGATGTCTTTGTTTCCCATTAAAATGAGAACGAAAAGTTTTAACAGAAAGCCTTTATCAATTCCCAAAAATGGGTTTTCCAAAGAAATCATTGGCGCCAACTAACTTCCCGCAATGCTCTGGGCTCTGTATACCGGAAGGCAATTTATTGTCTTAACTAAAGTTTAAAAAAGAAATTCATTACTGAGAAATACATAGTATAAAGGAAGAATAAGTACGTTAACAATGTTCAAGTTATAAGAAATTTTCAACACAAATGTAATGACAGTTTTTAGAAGTCTTGCTTTACTTTAAGAATTAAACTTCCATTAAATCCTTATTCTACTAAAGGTCAATCTAAAATCTATTTGTTTTCCATTAAATTGAAAGTAAATAAACTTAATAGCAGGAAGCAATTGCATCGAATTGTATTGTATTGTATTGAATTGTATTCTATTGTATAACTAAAACCACTTTGATCTTGGCCTTTGTACTCAATATTGAAAACACATAAAACAATCAAGCCACACAACGGAAATTGTTTCTAGGCTCATCTTAAAGTATGTACTTATGTATGTATGTACATACATGAAGATTCATTCCCACACAATGTGGGGAGGCGCCCTCATTAATTTCGCTTTTCCTTGTTTCTAATTAAGTTAAGCAGAAATTATTCAATGACGCGTTACGAATTGATTTCAATAACTTCAAATCAAATGTTTATTAATTGTTTTTATTTAATAATATTTTTTTTATTATTAATGATCTTTTAACTCATTGAAGAAGATTAATGTTTAATGTTTTTTGTTTACAATTTTGTTCAAAATTATATTTTTCTAAAAATACATGTATTTTATTTTATTGTAGTTCGGAAAGGTTTCATGTGTAGTTAATGCTAATTTTCTTCGGTTATTATTTTCAAATATTAAAAAGACACAAAAAAAAAAAAAAAGAAAAAGAAAAATTGTAAAATCATAAATTATTGTAATATTCAACTTAATTGATCTCACTGTGAAATGAGACTGTTGCATAAATTGTTATTCCACACCGACGACTTAAAAATTGTAATTAATACTTTTGCCATCCTCTTGCCCTTATATTCTCTATATCACTATTTTTTTTTCTCTCATCTTTGACGCTCAAAGTGTAAAATAAAGTATCTAGTGAAATCAACCAATCGATTACATATTCATTCATCTAACCTAACCTAATCTTTATTGTAATAAATAAATAACCTCCTATCTGCCACTGAAACCAATCTCACATATTGCTTTCATTAATCGCTTGATTGGTTTTTGTAGTTAAAAGAAACTTATGCACTTATGATGATATATGGTAGGTTTCATTTTTAGGTTACTATGTTATAGGATCAAACTATTAGTATTGTAGTTTATATTTATATGCAGGTACACTGCAGTTTGGTTTAGTTAAAAAAAGTGTTATGAATGCATAACAAGTTGATATTTTATACATATAAAAGCAATTTTTAATTATATAATCAATTGTACGTAAAATCCAAGAGATATTTGATATTCCTAGATACAACAAATACATATGTACAATACATATTAGTACAATAGATAATGGATGGATGGATGGATGGATGGATGAGTCAATAACATGTTTTTACTATTTATTGTATTTTCTCAAGAAGCGTGTGTTGTTCTATTGTTTTAGTGTTTGTTTCAAGTTTTAGCGGAAATAGCTTATAAAATGTCTATGAAGTGATGAAAAAGTGATAATGTCGGGAGAAAGAGAGATTAAGAAACTTTTCATTACTAGAAGTTTTAAGAATTCATAACAATCAATACTACTAACAATTAACAAGTTAGTAAATTGTAGCCCGACAACCTAAGGCCTCCAATTATTTTGAAGCTAACAGATGGGAAATACAATAGTTAAACAATAAAAAATGAACTAAAAACAGATATAAAAATACAATATATCTCATCAGCTTTATGTTAGTTTAAAACTGATTTTCTAAAGCTTCTTAAAATCATATTTCTGAGTTATCCTTCATATGATTAGAACTGCCAACCCACTTTAGATGGTGATAGGATCTATGTCCTAAATGCTCTTTAATTTCAGAAATAACGGACATACGAACTACTAGGAATGATTAGGGTATATTCATATGAAAAATGTTGTAAATTGTAAAGAGATTTTAAGATGCCCAATTAGGAGTTTTCAAGCAAACAATGCATGAATTTCAAATAATATCGGAGAGCTCATAAATCATCTTCTCCTTCATCTAAGAAGTCTTATTTATCTATAAACAATTCATTTAGTGAAAACTCTCGTAAATATGTAATATAAAAGCCAACGTAATTTTTGTTTAATTTCCTTATGCATTCTCCCAAGTTCAAAGTTTTTGTGTGGTTTTGAATTTAATTTTCTTAACAAACTAATAAAACTTATGCATTTCGCTAAAAGCGAATTGAAAATAAAATTTGCACTTTATGTGTTCCTTTGTATTTTGTAATGAATTCAAGTTAAAATTTTATTGTTAGTTTATTTATCCAATATTTTTATAATTAAATCTACAACTTGAACTAGGAAAAAAAGAATAAATTATATTTTATATTCTTCACAATTGGAAAGAATGAAAAATATTTTAATTATATGGAAAATATCAGAGAAATGAATCATGTCTAAATTCTTATTGTTTCTTTGGAAATTTGTAATACAATTCAGTTAACGGTACTAAAGTCAACTTGGCACTGTAAACTGAATTGAACCTCTGGTAAAAAAGTCTACAATAACAGCTCCTCCTCATTTAGAATTCCAAGATTTTCTTGGGAAATACATAAGTATGCAGCAATAGGTAATAGTTTCCTAGATATTGGAGTTTAGAGTTTCCACCAACATTAAATCGTTCCTTTCCCTTGAATCAATGAAATGTGATCGGGCAGAGCAATTTGTGTCAAAGAACTCTAAATGTTATAAATAATTGGTATGTATATAATTGATACCAATCGAAAAAATGGAAAAAAACTGTCTATATCTCCAAATATAGCGAAGAACCATCCAGTTGCCTACTGAAGTCCAAAAAAATCATGCAGTGAACTGCTTCACCACATGATAATGCATTTATAACTGCACTGCTTTTTGATGTCTACAATATTATCAACAATTTGATCATGTGCTTAACACATAATCATCGTCATAATATTTCAGTCAATTTACACAAAACCTTAATGACTTATACATTTAAAACCTTCCTGATGAATCACTCCATCCAGTGGTAAAAATTGTATGAAAATAGGTTTGGTATTTTGGGAGTTTTTCGCTTTCAGACAGACGAAGACAGAGGCAAAGAGACTTTGTTTTATAACATGTATATATTTATTTATTTTCCTAATAAGATGTCTGAGACTATAAAAGGTGTAAATCAGAAGAGAAATATGGGATGTTCTTTTATATTGTTGCAAAACCTCGAATTATAATGAATATGTACGAAGATTATTTTATAATTGTATTGCTTTCATTTATAGATCTCAAATTCTATATTTTTTCCATAAAATTTATATACCAGTACATACTTAAGTACATTTTACTGGGAAGGGAGAGAAAGACTATATTTATTTTCTTATTTCTTAACAAAGAAATATACATAAATTGCAAGAATGACATTCAAGTCTCTGATTGTCTGGAATTTCTTTAAAATAATTTCAATACAACAATAAATATAATACTTTCAATAAACAAAAGCCATGATTTATGCACAAGAGAATTTTTTTTTTTTTTTGTTTTTGAATTTCTCATTCCTTTTGTCTTTCCATTTTAAAATAATGCAAAATAAAATCACAATAAAAAAATCGAAATTCTAAAAGCAGATAACAAGTTAATTTAATATTGATTTATTATTATTATGTTAAATGCAAAACCCCAAAAGATTTACTAATGAAGTAAGTATCGAAGGCATCGTAAACAAATATATAAATAAATAAATAAACATTTAAATTTAATTCTTAAAGAAACACAAACAAAAAATATTCTTACCGAAAGACAATAAAAATGAAAGAAAACAAAACAAAAAAATCTACATACTCATATTTTTTATTTGATGACTAAGCTATAAAATATTATTATAGCCGATATAGACAGATATCCGGCAAATAGTTCATTTATTTTTAATTGAATGAAAAACAAAAAATAAAATAGTTTTTATTATTTATCTTTGCTAATTTGAATTTAGATACATTTGCACATAGAAATGACCTTCCTGTTTTGTTCTTTTCTTGCTGACATTGCTTATCAAAATAAATTACATTATTATTTCTGATTTGTGAAGAGAAGATGACACACTTAGTGTTATTTATTGTGTTATTATTGTAGTAAGTCCAAGTACATAAATACATAAAATAAGATTTGAAAAATGTATCTAAAATCAAGATTGACCATGAACTTTGAGCTTCTATTAAAGTCAAGCGGGTGATTTAGTGAGAACTACAATAGTATATACAATACCTAAATACCATTGTTATTGTTATTGTTTGTGTTTTAAATTTGTCACAATTTATGATTGAGGCGAACATGAAGGGCGTGAGTAAGTTTAATGTGAAATTCCCAAGCTGATAGGCGTTCTACGACTGTTGAGTATCTTTTTTTATCTAACAACAACAGCAACAACATTCATTGCGTTTCATAAACTTATAAATAAAAGATACATATTCTATTTGTCAGAACAAGTTTTTGCATTGAATACTAATGACAATTAAATTGTTTGAAAAACATGAAAAAAAATTATTTATATTTAATTAATTTTCTTGTAAAATTTTTGTTTCAAAGTAATTTATTTTATATTAAATTTATGTATCTTATCTTGTTGTATACATATGTACATAGATTGTTTGTTCTTTTAGGAAAATACAATTTAAAAAACCAACCTCTAAAATCTCATCTCTCATCTCAACTTGTTTTAATGATTAATAAATTATTACAATACAAAACTATAAACATATACGACATTTGGAAAATTCCCCAATTTACTTGATTAATTAAATGGCAGCCAAAAATTTATCATTTTTTATTGCATCATCCATCGTACATAGACTTGTTGTTTCTTAGATTGTCAAAAAGAATAAAACCTTCGGCTGTACCCCACCCGAAAATAAACGCAAATAAAAATAAAAAAAAATAATAAAAATTATATAAATAAAATGTATTTTTTTTTTTTGTTTTTTCCTTTTGACAATAAAATACAATTGTATGCGCAGCCTTCACAGAAAAATGAAAAGAAATAAACATAATTTGTTTAAAATGTTTTTCGATAAATTTTAAGTATTTTTTATTAACAATATTTGTATTTTTATCGTGTAAACCTTGAATGCACTCGTGCGTTGTTAAATTAACGCCCACGGATAATAAAATCCAAATCCAAAAAATATAATGACAAATTTTTGTTTTCTTAGAGGTTGGTAGCATTTATACAATAAAAATAAATTATAATTAAAAGGACTGAAGCAATGAACTTACTTTACTTGATTACTTGATTTAGGAATTTTACTCAACTAAATGATTATTTTGAAATTGGAAACAAAAGACTTAAGCAACGAACTTTTTGTCAAAACAAAATGAAAATTCAAATCTTTATTGTAGACAATCGAACAATGCAAATATCTTCCGATGGCCATCATTCAGGCAACATATGTGGAATACATTGATTGAAGAATTTAATTTCTATTAGTTATTACATTAGTTTTTCTATTTCATTTTCAACTTTTGAAAAGATTAAAATGAAAGTAATTAAATCAACAACCAAATGGAAAAGTACTTATTTAAAATAGAAGCAAATCTGCTTTTAAAGCCACATGGGATATCCATTAGAATTATGAATTCCTTAACAATCAGCTGACAATACTTTTACATTTTGCAAGAGTCTTCTTGATGAAAAATATGACATAAGAAATTGTTAAGATTAGTAAAAATCAAAATTAATAGATAATAAATATAATGAAGCATCTATGAAGAGTTTTACTAAATCATTAAGTATTATTGGTGATTAGTTTCAATTTTTCATTTAAATTTTATTTAAAAAATGTTCTTAAGATGGGATAATTACTCAGAGAGAATTACATTGTTAGAAGAACAGAAATTGAGCTATTGGATAATTCTAAAGATGATAGCATTTCAATCTTCTCGTATCACAGCTGTTATCTAAGACATTTATAGCTGGGACATTGTTATGGTTTTCCAGCTGTTCCAAGTAGTTCACTCTGAAACCGGTGATTTCTTCTTTCACTGTTGCAATATGGATATCTTGATGTACAATTGAGCTTTTTACATAATAAAGGACTGCGACAAGCCTTCATAGGAATATTATTAGTCAACATTTGTAGGATTTTAACATTTGATTCGACAGTCTTTCTCTAATGTTGGATTCCAAAAAGTACCTCTGGTTTTAAGATTATCTTGTAAATAAATAGTTTGTACTCAAGGCGCAGTTTGGAATGTATACTTAGTAACCAGTTTAACCGAGATGCCTTTATATTTATTTATTTACATTTTGATGTGATGTGATCTCTAAATGTGAGTCTTCAAGTCTATCAAGTTTTAATCCAAGTTAGTTAAAAATATTGTGGTTTTCTTCAACATCTCCGAAAAATGTTATATGTGGACAGTCACCTTGGACAGTCTCAAGTTAAAAGTTATATGCTTAGATATATCAGTATTTATTGAAATATTCCATGTTTACAGCCATGATTCCAATCGCTTGAGTTGAGTTTATCGGACAAAGGAAGCTTCAGCTCATATGTAGCCACTGTTAAGTTGTTATCTCCAAAAATCGGTAAATCTGTAGTATTGTATACAGTATTCAGGACCACTAGCTCTAAGACATTTATTTTCGACATTTCATTTCTATAAATCTTCAGCTTTTATTCATAGGCCTGTCATAACAGTTTTTCAATGATAAACTTTTATCTTCAACTTAAATAAAAACCAATCATGCGACATAAATCTCTTAGAACATGAACTAACATTTTGTTTTCAAGGCATATAATATAAATTTCACAGTGTCTATTATATGTTACATCCCTAAGTAACATATCATATCATATCATTAATATACGCATTACAACTAACATTGTAAAAAAAATAAACAGATATAAATTAACTGATGTTCACGCAAAACTTACATATCTTTTACAAACTAGCTGATGAAATGACGGACTTACATTATTTTCGGAGCAATTTATATCTAACGACCTATCAAATTCTGTTGATTGGATGACTATGACACTGATATGACAATTAAAATTGCCTGTCACTTGTCTTCTGAAAACTGTCGCTTTAGTGGCTTCTACTGGTGTCTCTTCTTTTTCATTGTGACTCAAAATACTGTAACACCTTTTCAATGATGACTAACAACAAAAATCACATAGTCTACACTAGCAACAATAATGGTCCATTAACCATCAACTTATAATTGTTTTTTCTTTGTATTGGTTTCAATGTCTAACAATTTTTTCCTTTTTTTTTTTCAACTTACACAATTTATTTTTGATTTTTGATTGTTTTTCCTACACTCAATTCAACACAAACACACACAATAAGAAATTTTAATCCAAGCCAACCAATAAAAAGAGAATTGAAATGCGATAGAAAATTCCAATGAACAGAACAAAAACAAAAAAAAAAACTTACACTTTCAGAATCTAATGACACCCCAACATTTCCATTAGAATTACAACCGCCATTAGTTGATGGGGCCGATGATGTAACCTTCGATAGTTACGGTAATCCAATTGATACTCTAAAACCGATCGATACACCCGATGGTCGTAAGGTCATAAGCGCACAGGGTGTACAATTCGAAATACCAACCTACGCTTCCGGCATTACTGAACTCAAGAAACCAGCTGATGATTTATTGCCACCACATATTGGTGAGTTGAACTCCAAATATTTGTATGAAATAATCGACAGCGACGACGATGACGATAACATTAACAATCACAACAACAACAACAATAAACGCAACAATGATAATAAACAAATTCTTATTGAAAAAGAGCAGCGTAAATATAATGATGATGACGATAAAGCTGGTGGTGAAGTGTTTAAAGGCAACAATAATAATGACAATAAAGCCATTGATATAGCAAAACCATCAGTTGATGATGATGATGATGGCACAACAAATGCTGAAAAGGCACACAAAACGCTTGGCAACTACAGCAAAAGCAAAAGCAACAGCAACAAGAACATTCAAAATTATGCACCATTACTACCATCATCACAACCACTAGATCCTCTACTAGAAACCATACGTGCCTCTTTAGTTCATTTACCTCATGTAGATACACAATCACAAGCATTACAATCACTCAATCAAAACAAACGTTCACAGAATGCACACCTCAGCTATCAGACGTCTAACACTAATAACAATCAAATACAGAAATCAAATATTTATGACAAATCAATATCAACATCATCACTACTTCAGCAACCTTCTCTATCCTTAATCAATCATATGCTCCCTCCTATTCCTCCCTCCTTCTCCTCCTCCTACTCATCCTTGTCCAATATTCCACAATCGAATTCTCCCGTCAGATCCAGGTTACCCTTGAGTAATGGTAATTTTAATTATCCGAATATACCGCAAGATCTTGATACGATTAATCGTTTAGCTGCTAAATACAAAAATCCAATCCTTCCAAACATAGATCCCATTGCGGTTGCACTATCAACAGCTGATGAATCTGTGACAGCATCATCACAAACACCAACATCACAACAAGCAACAGCATCCTCCTCCTACACCTCATCATCGACATCGCCTGGGACATCATCAACAGTTGAAATTGAGCGGGCTAATTTAGTGAAAATAAACAATCAGCAGCAACGAGAGGGAGCTTCTACTGAAACAGTCACTCTGCCTGATTATATTCTGGCTTTTAATGATCCTGATATTGCTGGTCCTGTACCATGGACGCCTTCGCCTAATGGTGAATCTCTGAAAGTTATCGCATGGGATTTGTTGCCTCCTAGTCAAGATGTCCAACAGCCAGATCAACAGCCAGAAGCCCAGGAGCCAACTATAATTACACATGATCATCAAGTACCCCCAAAAAGAGTGCAGGGAGTTGAAGACCCAATAACACACAACATTCATTTCTCTCTTGGTAGTGGCCCTAGTGGCTTAAGTCAAATAAGTGATCTTAGTACGAATGGCGGACAAGTGAGTGTCATTGTGGATTCGGGTAATGAAGATGACACACGTGGTCACGGTACCAATGCGCATGTGGATGGCACAACAAGTAGATTGCCAAATCGTACATACAATCGTGGTTCGGTGCATTACAGCACGACAACAACAACACCAAGGAGCACAACAACCCGTGCAACAACCACAACCACCACCACCCCCACCACCACACGAAGGCCAATAACGACGACAACCACAACAACACGTCGCCCACCAACAAAGCGAACCACAACTACAACCACTACAACAACCACATCGAGACCTCCTTCGACACCATTAACGACTTATGCACCACTTGTTGGAGCATGGGATGCCAATACACTACCACCTTGGCTTGATGGCGTCACAGATCCTGAACTTGATGTCGCCGTCACATTCATTGTGCCTGTCGATAATGATCAATACAATCACACATTGGAACGTGATTTAGAGCCACCATTTGAACCATTTATTGATATCAAGGATATAAATTTACCGCCACCAACAGGAGCTGAAACAAGGATCACGGGAACAACACAAAGAACTACAACAACTACTAGGCGACCAATAACAACCAGATATACAACAACAACAACGTCGCCTCCCACGATCTCAACTACCAGCACTACGACTACTCGTCGACCCACAATTTCAACAACACGTGCCTATTGGGTGCGCGCTAATCCCACATCAAGCACTACCACTACTACCACCACCACCACCACCACAATCATTCAACCAACCCATGAACTTAATAATCGTTTCAATGCGCCAAATCACCAAGCACCCAATCATATACAACAATTAAATGCACCTCAGAAATCAAGCGTTACCACTTCGACGGCATCCAATACAGGAGCCGTTGACACTGACGCAACAACAAACTGGCAACATGGCGGCCAAGAAACGTTGCACGGCACTTCAACAAATCAAAATATAGCTGTGACTACATCTCCGATTACAACAACTATCACAGATCCTATAACATCGGCGGAAGCTGGCGACAAAACATCAGCGGGCAGCGGTGACGATTATAAACCACAAGGTTTACACAATCCTTTCTTGCCAAAGCCTTTCGAACGTCAACCGGTGGCAGTCGCAGCAACCGTAACACGTGCCACTGCACCACCACGTAGTGCAACAACAACAAATAGCAGAACAACAACAACAAGGACTACAACAACAACAACAACAACAGCTGCTCCAATTGCTATTGAAAAGAATCCATTTGAAGCCACTCTGCCACCATGGTTAAAGGACTTTGACTATCCTGATGTCGGACCCGGAGTGCCATATGATCCTAAAAACTTTGAAGATGATAATCGTGATACAATCACGAACAACAACAACAATAACGATCCCATCCAATCCTTTAAACCAATCCAATCCCCTAAAGGTTTTGCACATCAGACCTCAGCTGCTACTACTACTACTACTACTACTACCACTTCTTCTTCCTCTCCTTCTACTTTTGGTTTCGCACCAAAAATTTCCTCAACTGCTTTCCCATCAAAAGTCACGCTTCCGCTTCCATCCATCAATCAAGCTAAAGAAGACGATCAAACACAACAGCAACAAACGCCAAACGATGATGAACACATATTTTTCTTAATGCCACCGGCTGAGCAAATCGAACAGGATGACAGCACCCACAACAACAACAACAATAATGCTGGTTTCAATAACAACAAAAACAACAATAATAATAATTTCAATGAACGCAAACATAATGCGATTTCATCGCCAACATCAACGCATATTCAAATTCCAACCAGTTCAAAAACACCAAATTCTAATACAAATTTTGCAGCCCGCTTGGAACCACAAACGGAATCCTCAGTGCCAGCACTAGGCATCAGTGAAGAAAGCTTCCCACCATTCAACGCCAACGATGTCGCCACACAAAAATTTGAATACACCAAGAGCGATGAGGGCAAAGTCATCACCACACCAGTTCTAGCGCAACGAAAAGGTGAGATTGAATATTCTTATCTCTAACTTATCCTAAAATCTCTCTATTCCAATCAATAGATACCAATACAAATAGTGTATTTAATGGTTTTGGTGATGCCACCGAAAGCAGTTCCACATTCAGCGCTTCAAGTCAAGCAAGCTTCTCTACATTCGATTCAACAAGTTCAACTTTAACAACAGCAATCAATTCGTTTGGCAGCAGCGATGTGCCTGCCAACCCCGCAATAAGCGCCACTGGAAAATACACAGGTGGTTTTGGTGCACCTCCTGGCCTTTTGAAACCCAAGCAACCCAACAGCGAAGCCAGCTCCATTTATGTGGCTGGCGATACTCATGATTATAGCAAAAACATTAAAACCACATCGAAACCATCACTTCAGGGCAAATATACTGGCGGTTTCGGTGCACCCAGTGGCGTGCTGTCACCCAATGAGCAAGGGGGATTCCGACCATACCAACAACAAACCCAGATAGCGCAACGCTTTAACAATGATGCACCACCTCAATTGATTCCAGCCGCCTCAACCTTCAGTGCAAGTCCACATCAAGGACGTTTCGGTGGTCCTCCGGGCATTCTAGTGCCGTTCGATAATGCCCAATGAGTTGGAAACACAGAAGGAACAATGTTTTTGTTTAAAAATCCTTAATTATAAATTATTTATATATATAAAAAAAAAAAAAAAAAACTTAAAGAAAAACTATCATTTAACACTTAAAGAAATCTGTTCCTTATTTAAGTGAACTATGATTGATATGAGTATCGTGTATCTATATATCTGTTGAGCTACATTTATACATATGTACCATGTCAGTATAATTGTCTGCATTCATATGATTCTTTAAATGAAACGAATTTCTTAAGTTTGTCTTACATTTTAAAATATGTAAAATGATTACAAAACTCAATTTGTATAAGAAATAAATAAGAAAATATAAAATTATAAAGGTTAATTTAATTAATGTTGGAAAGGGAAATATTTTTTTTAGAGCCAAGCTGTCAGGCCTTGTTGTCGAACAAATCGGACCTTCGAATTTCAATCAACGGATAATTAGGAGATTTCTGACGGGGCACTGCACCTTCAAGTTAAATCGACTTTTATCCAAGTTGTGGAAATGTAAAACGCTCAAGAAGCATTTAATATCTCGTCAGTGGCTATCCTGATGATCAAAAAATAAATGCAATAAAAAGATTTTAAGTTCAGAAAAAAAAATTGATTTTAATTGAATAAGGACAATTTATTGTTTGACAAAAAAATATAAAATTCAAAATTTCTTATAAAAATGAAAATTCTGAAATCAAGTGCAAATTTCTTTGATATTGTATTCAAATTGTATGGAAGAAATCTTTCTATCTCAGTTGCCCTATAGCTAATTCTAACCCTATAGCTAACTCATTCGTATCCTTATTATCAACAAGTGTCCCACGCCTCCAAAATTTATTCTATTTTTCCAAACATCGCATGTACTATGATATTAGAACCTGGAACAAAACTACCAAACAAACAATTTAATCGATTACAAATTTGTCTAACATTCGAATTTGTGTAAATTTATTTAAGTAACAACAAACAACAATAATTTTGTCAACACAATTGGAATTAGGAACTCATATAAAATATATACGAGTGAGTATATAGAAGTAAACACATTATGACCCCAAATACTGAACTTTCTTTTAGCTGCAACCCCCCCAATCACACATAATTTAATGTCGCGTATTCGACAATGTCTTGAATGGCAAAGGAATATTGGAGAATAACACAAGCAGCTGTTAACCAAACTCAAGGCAATCCAAGGCATAGCAAGACCAAGTACATACCCATACATCCATATATACATAGATCAATAGATTAAGAACGCTAAGATGTGGAGGATGTGTGATGAGGAGTACATGCAAGAAATATGAAATATGTAATATGAATATTTACTTACCACGAAGGCTGCATTTCCTAAATGAGTTAAGGACACGCAAGCTCTAGAAATCGTTACGACATAGTTTACGTCTCATGCCCTGTTCTACCCGAAGGCCCTGTCCTAATGCGTTCTCTTTGTATACTTTTTTTTTTTCTTTACTATAAAAACAATACAAGAAAATTAATGGCAATTTGCATATTTTCTTTTTTTTTCCTTCTTTTGTAAATAAAAGAAAACAATGTAAATGGTTAAGTTAAATTTGAATGTTATTTGTTGTTCTTGTTAGTTGCTAAAACATTGTTTATTTGCCATTATCCTCATTTCGAAGCCAAGTGTCCTTTGCCCTCTGCGGTTTTCTTTGTTGATTTGTATTACAATCCATAAGAATAGAATAAAATTTACTTTAACACAATAAAACTTCTCTTTATCACTTGTTTTCTTTAATTAGCTTCATTTGTAGCGCATGCAGGAAGGAACATTTTTGCATTCACCAAAAACTCATAGAAAATTTTTCAGATTGCGTGCTTAGAGTTCTAGACCGACTACCCAAACACAGATAAACCGACTAACGAACTCACGCATTGATTATTGATTCAATAATTGTTGGTAGATTTGTTAGAATATTGTGCGTGATTCATTATGTACATATGTGTTAAACTTAGTTAAATTGTTTAAATTGGTTTTTGGAAGAATTTCCTTGGTACACGCACGCTTTGCCACCCAGCACAGGAACGCTACAAACAACAACAACAAACAATCAACTGTTTTCGATAACAAAATTAAAGATTCAACAGGATTTATTTAAAAAATAATTCTAAATACAATCCAGTTAATAAATCAAGGATGTGACCGCTTGTTAGAATGTTGAGAAGGTTTGAAGCTATTGTAGTTTCTTTTCATAGCTTTTCAGTCTCTGTAAATGGTTTTTCCCTACTCTGACTTTTATTTCTTCCTTGACGAAAGGAATAGTAAGGTCTTTGTGTCTATTGTTCTCATATAAAATTTTTAGTAAAATAGTTTATGAAAAAATATAACACGACGTCTGAATGGACATTTTCATTTTCATTTTTTTTTTTTAATGAGCGTTTATTTAAGAAACAATCTTGAACGATGGGTATTATTGATCTTGTACCCTCTTACTTTATTGCCACCTTGGCGAGGTAAGAACCTTTAGAACGATGCCATATCTTCTTTGTCGCAAAAGCTTGAAGGCGAGCACTACAGCTGACAGTATGTATTCCAAAACAGGCAACACAATTTACCATAAGGTTTTTGGGTAAAATAGTCCCATCGCCAAGCATGTTGCAATCAATAAATCTTATATAAAACTACAAAAAATTTACTCAATTGAGGAGATTGAGTATAACTAAATTTCACGTGTACCAAATATTTTCCTTCTATAAATTCTTTAACAATTTTTATTAACTTATAAAATACGCTTCAAGTCAATTTCCGACAACTTCTGTCATATCTGATTATCCATGGTATTATTAATATTGTTGTTGTTGTTGTTGTTGATGTTGTTACTGGAAAGTAACACAAATGTTGACAGTAGATAGAAGACGACAAATAAGGAGAAGAAGGGAACAAATGTTGAGTTATTATTATAAGTTTATTGAAGTTATTAGTGCTTGTCATCGCATGCAAATAAACAAACCCCAACAAAGAAACAGAAACAACATGCTTCATTCTTCATTCAACAACAGCAAAAACTATGAGAAGTAGGAACAAAATACCCAAACCCTTTAAACGAAATCTAAGAACCTTTATTTCGGCTTGCTTAGTTAGCTTCAAAGGAAATTATATTGAAGGGAAAATTCAGTTTGAAATTATTATTAGCGGTTGACGGACGCATTTGTCTTGTTAAGCGATTGCTTCAAAAGAAAAATAATAATAATTATTTTTTTCTTTTAATAGAAAATAATAAATAAATTAATTTTTTAAACAATAAATATTTTTTAATAATTCTAAATAAAAATATTAACAGTCGAAAAAAGTTATTAGTTAGTTAAAACAAAAAGAAAATTGGAAATTTTGAGCTACAATAGTTTAAGCAACCAATGTATGGTTAAAAAATATATACAATATCATTTCAACAAATAAAACGGCGACTGAAACATATTTAATAAAAATTACAAAAATGACGCGTAAGAAATCGAAAATCGATACAATTGAAGAAATCGAAACTTGCTGCAAATTACTTTGCGACCAAAGCAACAATCACATGAAGGTTCGTGAATATGATAAAGCTTTGACTGGATACAATCAGGTGAGAAACTAAGCTTTTCATTTGAACTTTATTTTACATTGTCATATAATAGATATGAAATGTACTTTGTGCTCTAAGTTCCCCACAGTTCGCTTGAAACATAGGGCAATATCGTAATTCATATCAATTTGAAAATTTCGAGATTTATCCATTTTTTATTTTTTATTTTTAATTTGAATTAAAATTAAAATTAATTAAATAAAATAAGTAAAATGGTTTCTTATTGAGAGAAATTTATTTATTTATTTTATTTACAGGATTAGATTATATACATTTAGATACTTATAATATAAGTTTTTTAAGGCATTCGACTCGTCTGCCTTAAATAAAAAAGATTAGATTAAATTACTAAGGTTACAGGATTTGATGAAGGATAGTGGTATTTGCTAATATTATCGAGGGAAGGAAATTGAATTAATGTGGAATGTAGAATGTCTCCGAAGAGTTGTGTTCTAGTGATGTGGTGATTTATGCAATCATCTAGCAAGTGTCTTATTGACAAGTAGTCACCACAGAATGGACAAGGAGGTTGGCTTTTGAATTCGAGGAGATGTTGGTGAATGAGTTGACTTTGCCCCGTTCTCAATCGTACTAACAAGGAACAAGTTGGACGATCGCAGGAGTCAGGTTAGTGGTTTTCGGTTTATTGGTCCGTCGTCAGCGTTAATACCGTTGTTAACGTGACTCCTTCTTATTGTTATTATAAGCGTTATATTATAGTTGTTTTGCTTCACCATCTTTAATTATATTTAAATATGTTAAGATGAGAGAGAATTTCGGGAATTACTTACATATACTCAGTACTGTGCAAAATACAATAATAGCAACAAATCGGTAATTTGGTATTTTGCATTGTTATTTCTTATAATCAATCGTTTTACATTTGATTATGATTAAAGCTTTTAAATGATAATTAAATATTAGTATTAATATTTTCATAGCTTGGAACAGATCTTCTTTGTCAGAAAAACGTTGAAAGAAATTTATTTTCAAAGGGATTCAAGTCTTGTGAGTAGGCAATCAAAAATTGTGTAAAGTCTAATGCAAAACTTAAGCTTAGTGGTTTGGGTCGTTATCATGGTAAAGACCTAGCACGGCATACATTTGACTCCAATAAGGAAAAATTTATGGAATATTCATACAAATCATCTTCATAACTCCCAATGAATTTAAAAAGACTGTTTATTGGAATATTTAAAATGTTACAGACCAGTGAAAAAGAACCAAACAAATAAATAATCCATATAAGTCAATATATTGTAGATAGATCGCAATGATAACGAATGGAAGTGTAACCCGGCTGATTAAAGTTTATGCTGGCATCAATCTCTTTAGCTTTTTGCTTTTTAATATATAATATTGATAGAATTTTCTATACTTTGGTACTTGAAATTAATTCAGTCAATAACTGAGATTAGTTAGATTAGTATCAGCAAGCAAAGCATTGTTGTTATTATAAAACTAAATTGCTTCAAATTTCCTATAACTTTGATTCAACAATAGCAACAACAAATTAGTTTAAAATTGGGTCACGGCAGCCTGTTGAGCCTTTATTGCATTGTACGAGTATTTGATTTTATTCAATGAATTGGTACAAACAAGGCAGTATTGTGCCAGCCCAGCCTGCCTAATATGGTAAATTTATTCCCACCATTTTCATATCGATTGATATGTGTGGGTATCCTGGCAACAGCAAATATCCATTTCCAATTGTTTGGAACTCAGCAAGAAGGTGTGAAAATTTCACACGTACTTGGTAAAACTTTTGTACATAGTATAACACATTTTCGACAAAAAATTACATTTTCATTTTTTAAAACAATATAAATTGAAAGAAATCTATATTTTTTTGGTGTAAAACACAATGTCCAATGTGTTGAAAAACTTCTTAGCTGTTGATAAGGAGCAAGAACTGCTCCAAAGTTTTATACGCATTGGTGTAACTGCAGATGATGAATCTGTGGAGGAACCCAGTAAAAAGAAGGGCAGCCGACGACGTACTTCTTTTAGAGCGCCCGCCTCGAGACGGGAACGTCAATCTTCTGTTGCTAGAGGTTCCGATGATCGTCGTAAGTCTGTGAAATTCGAAGACGGTGAAGCAGGTAGTGGCCGACGTGGCAATCGCATTGAAGCCGAGTTGCGTGCCGCACGCAAAAAGAGCGAGGATCAATTATTGAAGAAAAAGAAACCAAAGGAGAACTTTGTGGATTTTTATACGGATAAGGATCGTGCAGCAGCTGTAAGCGCTGGGGCTTTCGATATTAAGCAGAGTTTGCAAATAAAGCAGAAACAGGATCGTAATGAGGCTCTATTAATACCTGATGAGGCAGATATTAGTTCGATTATAGCGCTTGGTTTGAAGGAAATTAAGAATGCTAATGCCGACAATGCTATTCATTTCTTTTCGAAGGTTTGTCGGTAGAACTTGTACATCTAAACTTTGAAAGATAAATGTGTTTAATTTTTTTTAAATTACAATACTTATAAACATTATACCTTCTGCCCTTCTTTTAGGCTATCGAACTTAATAATACGGATATCAATGCTTTGGTCTCACGCAGCAAATGCTATTTGCTACTGGGTGAAGCTACCAAGGCTTTACAGGATGCAGAAACCGCTTTGGCTGAGGAAAAAAATAATATACGCGCCATTTATCAGAAAGCTGAGTCGCTCTACTATCTCGGGCAATTCGAACAGAGTCTTATGTTCTTTCATCGCGGCTTACGTGCCCGACCCGAGTTGGCTTCCTTTCGTTTGGGTGTGCAAAAAACTCAGGAAGCTATTGAAAACACCATAGGTGCGAAGGCACGAGCCACATCAGTGCCACCTAAACTGAAGACACGAAAATCTGGCGACACGCCAAATACACCAAAGTCTCAAACGAACAGTATTAGGCCACCGCGTGTTAAGCCAACACGTGCCGAATTAGAACGACGTAATGCACGTAAATTACTTGGAGAACTCTGTGTGGATAAGGAATACCTAGAGAACTTACTAAAACACCCCGACTTAGTGCGCGCAGACACAAATACTGAGAATATTTCAACATTTGCCAAGGAAGCCGTAGAGTTTTTAAACAAACGTCAAGAGTTTTGGCGCCAACAGCGACCATGCACAGCTTTGCCGAATCACAAGAATCTACCTGTAGATGCTATACCCAAATGGTTCTAAATGATTCAAAATGCAAGTAAAATGAACGAGTATTTGACACCAAGGTTATATACTTATAGTACTTAGTGTAGATCCATCCAACCATCTTCAAAAATTTATTTGATAATCCAGTTGAGTAATAGTTAAGCTTGAATTTTTTGTTGTTATCATAATATCATAGTGCTATAGCATAAAAGTTAAACCAACATGAAAACCTTAAAAGAAAATAGAAGTTCCTATGTTCTTAGAACCAGTGTTCAATAGTTAAAATTTTGTTATACTACCTCCATATTATTATTGTTACTAAGGTTTGCTTTAATATTGAATTATAAAAACGACTTATATTAAATTGAAAATTTTATTTATTTTTTATTTAAATAAACCAAAGTTTTCAAAAATAAAAATGTGCATCTGAACAATGGAAGTAATACAATTCCCAGAAAAAAAACCCCCGGTGGTAAACAAAGTCCTTTAGTCGTCGGATGCGTTAAAACTAAATTTGAACATTTCTTTTCTAGATTTGTTGGCTTATGTATTTTGTTGTTGGCGAGAGTGGGTTCAGATCAAATAAGACTATCGGAACTTGAACTGTAATGTTTGGTACATATAAGAAAAATAAAAGGTTATAATTTTCTTAACTGATAAATTCAAAAATTATTGATAAGTAAATTACCATTTTGGTACTTCTGTAAGCGTTGAATTCTCGAATTCCACCATATTCTGATATTCTATTTCACGTTGTAAAATGGTAATCTTTTTTTCATTTCTATTTTTTGACTTATTTTTATACATCTTCATCATAATACGCTCGCAGTTCCAGAGTAGTAGTCTAAATATATCATATCACTTGGCCACAACTGCAAGTCTCCTATTTTTACATTTACTTTAAAAGTTATAGATGTTTTAGTGAAACAACTTTTCTTCTTATCAAAACAATGGATAATAAAATCAGTCCAGTGCGAGTCAGACTCGTACACGGAGGTTGCCGTACCAGATTGGGTTTAATATGGGACCCGAAAACGGACGGACAACGAAGTCTCTGCAATAGTGTTTCGTTTGGTACCCTTTGGGTCCGGAAACATAAAAATGAATCACGTATCAAAAAATTACATAAAATCATATTGACAAACTGTAAAGTCAGCTCGCAGAATATACACAGCTGACACCCTAAACATATGCAAGGATACACTCCTTTATTTTACAAGAGCATTTGTCTATGAGAAAGCTGTTTTCAAAGTGGTTGTTGCCTTGATGATTCTAAGCGCTGTTTGGAGCTTTTTTTTTTTTTTAATAAAAAAAAGAATTTTTCTGTCGATACATAACGATGGACTAAGCTTGGATCCACTATTACTGCTGAATGGACAGCAGCCGGTGAACCTCACCCAAAGTGGTCAAAAGCGCAACTGGAGTGCTGGCAAGTTTCATATTTTAGCGATCTCCCAACTGGGTCGTTTGAACTAGGAAATTTCGAAAAAACCAAGCCACAAGTCTTTGCCTACGATGGCAAAATTGTACGAATTACATTTCGAATTGCTGCAGCACCCACTGTTTTTCCCAGATTTGCCCATTAGAGACTATTATCTGTTCGTAGACCTAAAAAAAAGTGGACGCCGGAAAGAGATTTGGCTCGACTGAGTATGTGATAGCCGAAACAAATGCCTATTTTGAGGACCTTTGGAAAGTATATAAAAATTGGAAAAACGCTAGACTAAATGTATCGCTCTAAAAGAAGACTATGTTGATGTATAAAATTGCAGTTGTGTGTTCTTCATTAGACCTCGAACTTACATATCAGTTGATGTGTTAAATGCGTTCCATTTTAAGGAAAAGAAAGTTAAAATAAGATTTGCTTTAATTAGTTTATTTTTACACATATTTCATATAATTTTCAACATTCAAATACAATAATAATTAAGATTTTTCACAGATCTCCGCAAATACCACGTTTACACTGCACTTTTGACTTGATATTGTCAATATTTTCCATTCAGTGGCATTTACAAGATTTTCTTCTGAATAATCCGTTTTTTTTTTTTGTTTTTACTTTCATAGTCTTTTTAAATAATTTTTTAATAGACAATATTATTAATTCATAAGTACTACAAATCCACTACCATGTTGATGCGATCGATAGCTTTGGTATTTTTATTATTAAAATTCGTCCATTTAATTTTTGTTTTTTTTATTTTATAACTAAAAGTATCGAAACACTCAAAATTATATTCACTTCCAAAGCTAATAACAAGAAATTTTTTATAGTTCATTTATAATTTAATAATAAATTTTGTGTTTTTCATTACTATTAACAGTAACTGGCATAAATATTCAAAATACATAATTTTTAACAATAAATATGTATACATTTGTTAATTTTATATATATTTTATTTCTTTTGTGGAATATTGTTAACTTATATAGCAATTTTTCTATCAGAAAGTTCTCTCTGTTGAGAGAAACTCAACGCAAATAAACAAAACAATATTAATATTATTATTATTATTAAATATTATGTTTTTTTTGTAAGAACTTTGTTTGCCTTTTAATTATTGTTAATTTGACTAGTTGCTTTGTCTTGTGTAATTAGTTAATCTTCCATTTTCATTATGGTTTTTATTTGTTTAAAACTAATAATTTGTATTGCAATTTGTTCAGAATGTTTCTAGTTGTAGATTAAATTCTAGTTGGTTACACATTCACATATCTGATGAGTATAACACAGTAATATATGTATATGTATAATCTATTAATTATAATAATAAGTTAAGTTATTGTTTATTTATTGTTTGTTAAGCGTACAAACATATGATATTTTTGTACTCATCGTAGCAAGTTTTAATACATTTGTAGATATAATATATAGTAACTTTAAATGAAATTAAATAAAAAAAAAAAAAACAGTTCCGTTTATTAAAAAACAAAATATAATAAAAATAGTGCAATAAACATGGTGTAAATAAATTTTTAAAAATATTTATACTGTATACAGTGTGAGATTTATATATGTACGAGTATGTAGTTACAACAAATAGTGTAAAGTTTATTGATATAAACAAAGATCAAAAGAAAAAAAAAACAAAATAAACCTTATTGAGTAAATTATTTTAAACTAAATAAAAAATAAAACATATCTATGTTCTTAATATGTAATAACTTTTGTTTGGAATTTAGAAATAAATACATTCATTCATTTGAATTATGCTACTATTTTTGCATATTCCAGTTCCTCATTTAACTACAAATTCTCTAAATCTTCTTATGTTCTTTTATATTTTAATTCTCTCTATTTGGAAATTAGCTGAGCTGAGCTTCCATTTACATAAAGCATGACTTCGATCGACTCATAAAGCTGTGTAATAAGTGTATTTTAAGCAGCATAAGTACATTAGAATGGAAACTGGAAATATAAAAAATAAAAATATTAATTAAAAAAAAAAAATCTTGTCAGAAGTGGGATTCGAACCCACGCCCTCAGAGAGGACCAGAACGCTCGAGAACACCTTAGTTGTCCAAGGTAAGTTTGCACTTGAGTCTGGCGCCTTAGACCGCTCGGCCATCCTGACATACATATAAGCGTGTGCGTATATCATTCAACCACAAATTCCAATAGAATTGTATTCTATTTATAGATTTTTAAACATTTAAAACTTTCGTCATGTAGAGAAGTCGAAATGTGTTCAAAGCAATCGGAAGGTATTACTTTTTTTACTTACTCACCTTCATATTTAATTAATTGTTAGTGGGACGAGACGGCAGTGGTGGCGCATTTCCACTCCGATTTGGTATCGGTGGCGGACCACGGCGTACGGGTAAAGGTGGTGGCGGACCCATGGGAGCATGATTTGTAGCAGGTATTGACTGTTGAAGACGTGTACCATCGACAACACTAGCGTTTGCTGCATTGGTTGTTGGTGGACCACCTGGAGGAAATGGTGGCGGAGGATGACGAGGTGCCGGTACATCATCTTGTATTTCTTCGTATATGTTACTGGTAGTTTCATATGCAGTATCTTGCAGATCAATTGATGGTGCCTTGGATTGGCGTGTTGGAGTTGAAATGGGTGTTGCGTTTTTACTTTGCATTTGGCGTGGTGGTGTGGGTGGCGCAGAACCTACTATACTGCTAGCGGCACTGGCACCAATTGGTGAAGCATGTCCTGACGATGTGGTTGACGAAGATGATGTTGCATGCAATGGTGAAGCAGCCTCAGTTGGCGATTGTGACTTGGATGATGGTGCAGTGTCTGGACCTGAGCTACCTACAACAGGTGGACGTGGGGGCAAGACTTGGACAGGTTGTAGTGGTTGCTGCATTGGCTGAGGCGGTAATGGGGGTTTCGCTGGTTTTGATTGCAGCATATCTGGTACAACACTGATGACGCCTACATGTGGCAAATGTCTTGGAGAGTTCTTTGGTGACATTGGCATTGGGGGACGCGCTGGAGCTGGCCGTGCCGGAGGCTGCTTTGGTCGTTGTGGTATCTCGGGCGTCACATTAACTATACGAGCTTGTTCTTCGGGATCAGCACATAGTGGAATGGTGTTTGTCGTGCACAATTCGATTTCGTTATCAACTAAATGTTGCCAATTCTCAGACTTTAATTCGAATACCAATTCCAGTCCACAAACATTTGTGCTACGCTTAGCCACGGCATTTAATGCTGATTCACCATCACGGAAGGTAACCCACATGGTATCTTCCACGTAGCGTACAAGTGTGACTTCCCCCATTTTCGAGAGTTCCTGTATAAGCGCTGACATAACATTCTCATCGTAAATTGTTGGTCCTTCATCTTCGGTCGAAGATTCATGGACATGAACCACAATCGTTGAGTCGGGCGGACCTAAATCACTTATTACTTGTTCGAAAACATCACGACGACGCTGTTGATCAATTACCATAATCTCAGCATCGATAATGGCAATAACCGGACGATGATCGCTTTGCTTTAACTCCGAGCGTCCATAGTGTATGAGTCTTCCAGGACTCCACTCACCAGCAACCAAATCAGACTCGGCTAATGCTTTACGTCGCCTCCAGAGTACACGATCTGTCCAGGCGGGTGCGCGTTGTTTCTCCGAAGTATCATAGTCATCACTGAAGAGGTCATATTTATATGTCGGATCAAACGAAATTTCACCCTCAAGAAAATCACTAAAGACATTGCCGGCTTCTTGTTCCTTCCGAAGCTGATCATTTTCCAGCACGGCCTTAAGATCACCATTGCGGACGCATTCCTTCAACTCTTCTTTGTCCATGTCTATGCGATAATTAAAATCACCACACCAGAAAACCCAATCGTGTGACTTGAGTGTGCGGCCCATTGGGAAAGCTAATTTCCGAGTAATTTCAGCATAATCAGCATTTCGCTCAGCCACCTGTGACTGACCGGCAGCAAAATGTGCACAAACGAAGCACATAGAGGTGCCATGCAAGACGAAGCGTATAGCGCAAGCTCCTTTATTGCCTGTAGCACCACCAAGTCCAGTCTTCACGCAATCTATGGCCACATCACGTATGTGTGGAGCATGCTCTGGTCGTATATAAATATATAGACAGACACCAACTAATTGCTGATATGTAAGCAAGACATAGTCATTGTCTCGTGAAATTGTCTTCTGCAGTTCCTCAGCCCACAGTTTAGCGTTATCGGTGCTTGCTGCCATAATATTCGAGGCGTTTAAGTCAACAATTTCCTCAAAACCAATTGCGTAAATATCAACTGGGTGATCAGCGTTCTCTGAAGGATTATTCACATCGACCAAGGCCTTAGAACGGGCCAGTGCATGGCAATCAAGCAGCCAATCCGCAAGCGAATCCTTGAACACAATGCTACGGAAGTGTTTGCCACCATTAACATTATAAGTACCAACCGCGACACGTGTCATACGTGGCTTCACATATTCCACATAACGCTTACACATCTCACGTAGAACTGTTGTGGGAGCATGCAACATATTTGAAGGCAACAAAATACGTGCACGGTCTGCTAACTCTGAGCTTAGTGTCGAACCAACTAAAAGTATATCGATTGCTTCCTACGATTGCAAAAATAGAACTTAAAGGTAAGTCGATTTGAATTCATGTTGAAACTCACCTGTTTTGAATTATCCAATAGATTATTTTGTATTGTACGAGCAGCAGAACGAGCGCCATCCATCAACTTGGATCCTCCCTGTATGGCTCCCGTACCAGCGTAGATTTTGCTCACCTCATTGCCATTGTTAATCCACATTTGTCGAAAGATCTCCTCAAAACGGGAAACATTTTGCTTCTTTTCACCTATTTTCATTGCTTCAATTTGTAAGTTTAGTGTATCGAGTCCCAGATAGGTTTGCACACAATTTGTTCGATCCAAGCAATCCAAACAATTAGTACGGATAACGCCAAATTGCTCCCGCAGAACTTGTCCACTGGATGCATAAAATATTCCATAATTAGCACCGCAAGCAACAATACGCTCCTTCAGCTTAGCCAATGCTGAAAAGTTGCCACCTCGACACTCTTGGTGATAGTCGAAGATAATATGCGGTATATCCTTGTGTGCAGACATACTATGATGACGTTGAAACTCATTGCTAAGCATTGCTTCGCCTTCTTTACTGCCAACCAGAGAAGTACCAAGTAGATTGACAACTGTCTGATAGCCATATCGTTGTTTCATCATGCTCATATGTCTATCAAATGCTGCTGCAGAAGTTTCAAAGCCACGGGATAACTTCACCTTATGCGAACCGACCTGCACCCCTGGCTGTTCCCAGAAGAGAGGCACTGAACCACGTGTTTGCAAATAACTAGTAACATCATTATCTACATAAATGACTTGTTCGGTTTCCACAAAGTTGGCAACATAACCTTCATCATTTGTGCCGCGTACATTAAATCGGGTTCCAGCGCGTTCACAACTCAATCGCGAGATGATAGCAGCACGTGCTTGCTTTGCTCCTATATAAACGGTACGAATCTCTACGGAGCCACACATAGCTTTCAGTAACCATGCTTGGCAATCAATACCAAAGCGTAGCATATGTATATGCATCATGCGATTCCAGAAAAAGCGATTATCCGTTTCATTCGTTTGGTGGCGTCGCTGTGCACACAGCGTAATATCGAATTTATTGAGACTTGTCAAGCTTGGATTGGTGTGTGCAAAATAGAAAGTACCCGAATTTAGAAGTTTTCGCACTTCAGATATACGATCCTCATTGGGTGCAGCATTTTGTAGTGAAACAAACTGAGTTTGCGTTATGCGAAAGATCTCTACATCTCCAATTTTGCCAGTTGACACACATCCTGTGACCAGCACCAGAAAGAGAACGGTACTCTCACCTGCATTAAGCTGAAGCACACCAAGGCAACCATATGCATCGCATACTTTGGTATACTGTTTACGTATAACATCTGTTTCCTGTTGTGTCAATAAAGCCACAGCATGCGACTCAAAGAGGATACTTTCACTCTTGTTCCTTTGCTCTAGCAAGACACTATGCGGTGATGGTGGTATGGATTTCTCCAGAACGCGAATTACTTTGGACATGGCCATTTTGGAACGACTGATAGATTGGATGGTGGGCTGTGTTGATCAGTGTTAATTGATGTAAAATTCAGTAAAGCCCTCAATGTTGCGAACAACAATATTGCAATAATGTTTAAAGCAAAACTGAACTGGTATGAATTATTAGTTTCTTTGGGGTTGAGCTACTAGAAGGTACATACATCAGCAACAGCAGGAGCTAGGACATCTAAAAATAGAATTTAAATTGAATCGTATAAGTTTTTATGAGCTTCTTGAAATCAAATAAACAGTGCAGACCATAAATTTATTACTTAATTGCCGCTTTCAACTTTGATCTATTAAAGTCATTAGTAAAGAAAAATCAATACACACGGCGTTATTGATAGCAGGCAGACGGCAACAACATCTAAGTGCACAAACAACTATAACAATGATTACAGAAGCACCGCACCGGAATTGAATTCACAGACGCCCCTCATTTTTCTGATGGAAGGAGCCAGCAAAGTATGGCTGACTGTATATCGAAAACTAATAAACAAATTATGAAGGAAAACCATAATAGAAAAAAGGCCACTCACACAAATACTATGAACATGCATATACAGACAAACACTATTAAATTACACCTGCATCGGCGAAAATTTCAAGTTCACTCCAATGCCTTGAATTTGCTTTGTAGAAATGCAAATGTCAACGCCTCCGGCGTTGGGTAATAAACATGTTAGCTTTGGTTCTTCCAATACTCAACGTATTGTCACAAATGAGCATAGACACCCTTGCAGTTTCTTTTCTTTATCAGTAAACATATTGCATATATAGATTTTTCACACACACTCACAATAGCTAACTTTGCATTTTGCAAAATAATTGCTTTGCCATTATTTCAATAAATTTTCACTTTAATATGTTGATACTTCTATGCAGTTTGATTGAGTATACATTCCTATGTATTGATTAAGTTTAATTAGTTGCGTAAAACGTAATTTTTACCTTTAATATTTGTGAAATCCCTCTTGTTTTGACGACGGTAGAAATAAGTATTTGTAATATTTTTTGAAGAATTTACAGCACTGCATGTGCGAATAGAAAAGTGTTGCCAATTCAAACACTTCTTTTGTGAAGTGCTGCCAAGTGAAAAAATATGAAATATAACGACTTTACTTCACAAGTAAAGACATATTATACATATTATATATATATAATTACTTCATAGAAATTTATCTACTTTACTTATTGTAAATGCTAAAACAAATAAATTTTCGAAGACAAATTTGAACTCATTTCAGCAACACAAGGCCAAAAGATTCTGAAGACATCACATAGAAAAAATCCATGATATATGTGCAACACAGGAAAATTAAGTTTATTGTATAATACAATGGTTCCTTATTTTATACGCAGTGCGTATAATCGATTTAAGTTATTCATTGTTATATGACGCTATACCTTAACGCCTACTCTAAACAAACAAAACACTTGTTCGATGAAGGTCATAGGTACTTATTTTGCTTAGCCAGAGTACAAGCCAACAATTTTTTTCTTTACTTTTAAGTCAAAATATAAAATACAATACATGACAAGACAATACATATTCAGCATCAATCTTTGTCAAGTTTTGTCTTTTTGTTATTGATCTTCTCAAAAGACATCATAATTGTCAATTTGAAACGGTTAATGCTCGCTTACTCTAAGCGAATTTTAATTAAACATTTCAATCTTTTTAACCTGTTTTTATACTTGATTTTACTAATTTCCTTTGCTCATTTTATGCTGTCTAATGCCTAATCTTACAGGTTAAATATTATTTTAGCTAAATACATAGACAAGTTCAAGTTCAATGCAATTGCTTAATTTTATTATCATTTACTAGTTTTGTTCTACGCACATTACGAGTATGTATGAATTATGCTGATTATTAGCAAAATCAAATCAAATGTTTCAGCCCAACAAAATTGCAAATCATCATTGCGAATAATTTTTTGTGTATTTATTTCAAGGACGCGCTTATGTTTTGGTTTCGTATATAAACTTTGAAACTGGTGGTTGAATGATATCAGATACTTTGTGTACCTTCAACTACAAGCAACTCTTGAAAATGTTCCGTTTCGTAAGTAAATCTAGTTTACAAGTAAAATAAAGTTCCGATTATTCATTCATATTTTTATAGCTCGCTTTTTGTGCCTTGACCACCTTTGCTGTTGCCACTCCCGGTTTCGTTGAACATCATCATGTAGCACCTGTTGTTGCCAAAGTTGATGCCGTGGTGCATAGCGCTCCAGTAGCTACTTCTCATCAAAGTTTTACCCAATACCACAATGCACCCGTCATCAAATCAGTTCACTCAGTTGTGCCTGTTGTTAAGACAGTTCAACCGATTGCGCCTGTAGTAAAAACTGTTGAATCAGTTGTTCCTGTTGTCAAGACAATTGAGCCTGTTGTGCCCATTGTTCATCATCATCAGCAACAACATGTTTTTGCCGCACCAACATTCGCTAAACACGTTGCTGTTGCCCCAGTTGCTGTTGCTGCTACACCAATTGTTAAGACCTTTGCAACCGTGCCAACTGTCCCAGTATTGAAATCTGTTGCCGTACCAAATGCAGTCTCGCACCAGAGCCATACTCAAATTCATCAGAAAGCTATTGTAACACCAGTAGTTGCTGCTCCCACCATCGTCAAATCGATTGTCCAACCTGTGGTGCCTGTTGTGCATGCCGCTCCAGTTGCTCATGTTTACCATCATTAAAATAAAACCCAAAACCATTTCTTGGAATAAAAAATTGTTAAATTTGAAAATATGTATGTTGTTTTTTTGTTTTGTTTAGTTGTGAGTTCGTAGATAAAGATACGAAGAATATACCCTTACTAAAAATACTACTACTAAATAGTAAAGTTTAAAACACATATTGTATTTACCAATATTAAACTGATAATAGGACAAATAATTGATATACCTTTTTAGCTGCAATATAAAATGACGTAAAAATTGTAATTTCAGGGTGAACATGTTTTAATCGACGGGTATAAGTATTAATCTACATATTGTGTTTTATAATCGCTCAATTTACAGCCCAACATATGTATGTATATTCTGCTATATATATATATATATATATATATTCAGATATTTGTAGAATATTTTAGGTTGATTGAAGTAATATATTGTAGCTTCATGAATTCCTATAGCGATAATTATATAATCTCATTTGTTTTTTTATAAATACGACAAAATGATAATATCACAATACAAATAATGAATTAAATTGAAAAATCTTTCACTTGGTCATCAATTCTTAATCAATAAAGAATAATAAAAATTCAAATTATGTCAATATTTTAAATTTTTATTGATTAATTTTGCGGTGAGTGCATCTAGGAGCAAAATGTTTTTGTTGTTCTCGTACCTTTTTTTTTTTTGTTTTTTGTTTGTTGTTTATTTGTTTTGTTTTTCTTGTTTTCTTTCTTTTCTTTTCCTTTTAATTATATTTCTATATATTATTATTTATTATTTATATATAATTTAATTTTATGCAATATACTCTTCTTTTTAATTATATTTTAATAATATTTTCATATTTTGCTTTGATTTATCAACAGTTTGCGAAATATATATTTTTGTTTGTTTTTCATTAAATATTTTTTATTTTATGTGTTTTGTGTAATGTATTTAGAATAGGTAATAGGTAAGTGTATAATGCGACGTGTATGCATGTGAGAGTGTTTTGTGTGTTTGTATTTTAAATTTTACATATTAAAACTATGAAAAATACAATACAAGTTTAAAATTAGAAATATAATATTTATAAAACTAAAACTAATTGTACGACTTATATTAATAAAGTATAATTTATATTTAATTACAAAATTTTGTTTTTTTTTTTATTTAATGTTTTTCACTTTAAATTTAAGATTAAGAAACAAACGAAAAATTTGCTTAATAAATTATAAAAAAATATATTTATATATGTATGTATGTATGTTATGCTTGTTTGTTTGTCTTTGTAGTTTTTAATATTAATAATAATAATTATAATAATATTGTTGCTGCTATTCACTTAAATTGTTTTGTTGTTTTTATATGTAATTTTATGATTATTAATAATAAGTATATATAAAATATATTTACATAGCTTTTTCATTTTCTTTATTATTGTTATTAATAAAATTCCAATTTTCAATTTATGTTGTGCATATGAAAAACTCATAAAATAAATCACAAAATCAATACTTCTTTTAGAGTTTATCAAATGCCCAACAATGCAAAAATACACACGACTCTTCATGGAAAAGCAAACAAACACAATTCCAGCAAAATAATTTATACAAATTAAAATTTTTTCTATTGTTTTTATATCAAGGGCGTGTAAAAAATATGTTTTCTTCTTTTATTTTGTTTTTGTTTGACTTGAAATACAATAAATTAAAATGTTTTAAATCATTTCTTTACACTAAATATCATAGTATGATAAGCTGTTGGGTCTCCTAATCAAATGTAGGGTGATTGTGTATGTGGTTGTGGTGGTCTGTCTGTCAGTGAGAGTGAGCGAGAAACATATTTTCCCCATAACTCGCTCTACTGTGATCTGAATCAGATGATTTTTGACTTTATGTGCCAAATAGAAATAATAGGTGTGTGATCATTTGTCAAGAGGGAAAGTCTTTTTTTTTCATTTTACTATGATCTTTAGAAAGCAAAAAACAAATGCACCGGGCTTTGCAAAAAGTACACCTAAAATACATTTTAGCATGTTCATAAACGAAATTGAAAAAAACACAATTGCATGAAATTGTTTTTTTTAGACCTTTTTTATGTTAAAATTGAAGCCTAAAAACGCAACCAAGTTCAGGTTAAATTGTTATGAAAATCATGTAATAAGTAATAAGTGGTTTGTATGTCCATAAAAGACTATGGAAATTAGAGATTGGCTCATGACATTTTCATATGAATTTTTTGTTATTTTATAACTCAAAATACATATCAAATTTTATTTGTTTAATTGTTTGGTTTTTTCATAGCCTTTAGAATTTTATTCTACTGAATTGGGAACTCAGAATGGGAGATCAAGCGATTGATTGCTTTATTTTAAGATGCCTCTGAATAAAGTGGAAGAAACCATTGCAATTGTATGCTGCTATGCTGAATATAAATAATAATTCACAAAGACAAAATAAATAAAGAAGAGTGAAATATTATTGTTTGCAATAAAAAAGCAATCAAAACTGCTTAACCTTAATGTTGTTAATGTCTGCTTCACTTCTAGTTCAAATGTGAATAGGTTGTTATGTGGTTTCTGCTTTGTATATCTCTGAACTGTTGCTTTATGGTACTATTTGACTTTTAAACTAACTATTCATCATGTCGCTATATATTTGTATTTATATGTATATACTATTTATGTAATCTATATTCAATTATGTTTATTGTTGTTGTTGTTGTCGTATGTAGTCATGTGAGTGTGTGATTTTATGTACTCAAAATTATAGCCACTTTTTTTTCTTTACTTAATATTTAAGTTTGTTTTTGTTGTGTATGTATATGTATATATAAAGATGTAGATGTTGTGGGTTGTTGGCTGTAGGTATACTAGTTTTTAGTTCTAGCTTTGAATTAATGTGATACTGCTGCCGTTTGTCTTCACTCATCTAATCACACATGAGACACATAATTTCGATGAACTAATGCAATCGTCATGACAAAAAGCACCACATTGTTGGCATATGACCATTGCATTCAATGAACATGCGCAATTATTATTTGGTGTTCCATCTGAGGCTGTGGATATATTATCACCACCACTGCTACTATTATTTAATATTTGTAATTGTGTTTGCGTTGTTGTTGCTGCCGCTGCTGTTGCTGTTGGTGTTGCACCACCAGCTGAGGAATGTACACCTGTATTCAGTTGTTGTTGTTGCTGAGCTACTACTACTGCACTGGCCATCCCTGGAGGAGCACTTACATTAACTCCTGTGCTGCCTGTTGCTGGTAACGTTTGATTTGTCTGTTGCGAGCTTGGAGTTGTTGCTGCTGTTGCCGCTGTTGTTACATTTGATGTTGCTGCAGTTGGTGGTGTTACAATATAATTGTTGGCATCAACAATTGCGGCTGTTGTTGGATTACCCAAACCATCGATGTAAGTGATGTTCCCTACAAAATTCAAAACAAATTATCTTAGTAAAACTAATTTCAACAAATAAAGGCTACAAAAAAAAAAAAAAAATTAAAATATATATATATATATAAAGTTAAGTTAAACAAGGTTCACACGTCAACACATAACCTTAAATCTTCGGAATATATTCAAATGTCGTGTGTGCTTGATACTACAAAATAAACAAAAATCTAAAAAAATCCAGTTTTTACTAAAAATAAAAACAAGAATAGAAAAAGATTTTCTTTACTCAAATATGCATGCATTTTGCCAAAATGTATTTGGATGATGAAGATGATTTAGATGAAGATGTTTTTTTGTGTAGGACATACCTCGCTAACCTTAATAAAACACCAATTTACCTGCAGCGATGTTGCGCCGCACTAGATTTGCATTTGCCGCCGCCGCCGTAGCCGCTGCTGCTGCAGCCGCATTTTGCATGTTCACATTGACATTAACATTACCAAGTGTGTGTTGTTGTTGTTGTTGGATTTCATGCAATGAATTCGTAGAGTCTATATCCACAGATGCAGGACGCCCGCGCCCAGTTATGGGGATGCCATTCATTGTGTGAATTTGATTCTATCCATTGAATTAAAAATTAGTATTATTATACATTGCATTTAATTTAAGTAAATTTAATCTAACTTGTTGCTGATGATGCATTGGTGGTGCACTTGAGGCACGCGGTGCCTGATTGTCAGCTGCGCCTACATTAGCGCGATGCACGAGCACATATTGCCCATTGCCATTTTGATGGATTTCATGTTGTTGCTGTTGTTGGGGCGACTGAGCCCCTGGCAATGCTGGTTGTGGCATAAGCGTAAGATGTGGTTGCTGTTGCTGCTGAGCGGTTGCAGCAACAGCATTTGCATTTGCCATTGGCGTTGCTCCTTGTGTGGTGAACACATGGCGTATTAGTGTCGGTGAGGGCTTGCGTTGTACATACTTTTTGCGTGGAAAACCCATACGGGGTCCAATCACCTGAAAATATAATGAGAGACAACTCTTCAATTAATGATATTCGGATTATTTTTGTATAAATCGTGCATACCTTGTAGACACCTGGTCGTCCGACCATAACATTTGGTTGCATATTAGTTGGGATTGCATTGCCAGGCAGTTGTTGTTGTTGTTCATCTGATGATTTCAGAGTATTGATTGTGGCAGCATTTGTATTTAGCGTTGTTGTTGTTATAGCGATGTTTCCCATAGAAGCTGGCACCGTTGAAACTTGTAAAGCATTTGGCGATGCCGCTGCAGCAGCAATAGTTGCCGTTGTTGCTGCTGCTACAACACTTGATTGCGTTTGTGATTGCTGAGGTTGCTGTTGAATGTGATTGTGTTGATGCAATTGCTGCTGCTGTTGATTTATGATAGCCGATGGCGGTCGTAGTTGTGCCTTTAAATTCTCACGATTTGGACTATTCTGTATGACAGCTTGGCATATTTGATAGCTTCGCTCTAAATTAACAGCTCCAGGTGGCAGTTTATTGGTTGTTGCTTTGCGACCTTTGCCGGTTGGCATTTTTGGTTGTAGGCGTTGTTGGGCGATGGTTGTGGGCACGGCACTACCACCGCCTGTGTTCGTAAATGATTTCAATGGTAGTACATTACCCAATGGTACAACAACGCCACCTCCAGATTGATTAGGATTGTTATTATTAGCGACAATCATTGATGATGAGGTGGAATTGTTAATGCTACTGTTTGTGGCAACATTATTGGCAGTTGCGTTGTTGGTATTGTATGCGGCTGCTGTAGTGGCATATGCATTTATGCCGGACGGTATGCCAGCAACGGATGAGACTGCATTGTTAATGGGGTTATTACTTAATGCTGTTGTTGTTAATGATGTTGTGGGGCGTGGCGACATTGAAATGATATTTAGGGGTTTTGAAATGAATTTCGGTTGTGTTTGTTGTTGCTGGATGACCCCAGCTGATTGTTGTTGCTGCTGCTGCTGTTGCAAGGCATTTTGTATTTGAAAAGTCGCTAGTTGCGGTGGCGTTTGTTGCTGTTGTTGTATGTTTATTTGATGCTGTTGCTGCTGCTGCTGTGGTTGCTGCTGTGTTGTGGGCAATAAATTGTTGTTTACAACTTGTTGTGCCTGTGTCATATATTGTCGCTGCTGCTGCTGTTGCTTTTGCTGTTGTTGTTGTAAAGCAAATTGTTGCAATTGTTGTTGTTGCTGCTGCTCTAACTGTTGTTGTTGTTGCTGCTGCTGGTGGTGATGTTGTTGAGGTGCTACAACATTCGCTGGCATAAAATGCTGACCTCCATTCAATTCAAAAGTCTTACGAATTGTCACTGGTAATGTTGTTGTCGTTGCTGGTGCTGTTGTTCCTGATCCTGTCTTCTGTTGTTGCTGCTGTTGCGGTTGATGATTTAAATTTATTGTATTATTTGTCTCAACATGTTGATGGTGTTGTTGTTGTTGCTGTGCCGCTTGTAATGTAAATTGATGCAACAGTTGCTGTTGTTGCAATAATATGTTTCCGATGATTTGACCATTTGAATCAACTAAAATCTGCCTTTGCTGCTGTTGTGGTTGTTGTTGTTGCGGTGATTGTTGTCGTATTGTGGGCATTTGTTCCAAGTGACTCAATGCATTCAAACTTGAGGCAACACTGCTGCTGCTGCTGCAGAGGTTCAAATCATTGCAACTATCATTTGAGTTACTGCTATTCGTTATCACGGTGCTAGAAACTTCCATTTCAGCCGCTGACATGGGCACATCACAAAGCATATCCGAGGGTACCTAAAACAACATAAAATGCACATGTTAAATTTTGCCTTCAAATTAGATTAAAATGTAACTTACATCATTGCCATAGTCAGTTAGTTGAGATTGCTGCAGTTGTTGTTGCTGTTGTTGCAAGTATGTTTGAATCACGTGGTTTGGTTGTTGTTGCTGCTGCTGTTGTTGAGCGAGTTGTTGCACATCTTGCTGCAGTTGCAACTGTTGTTGCTCCAATTGCAATTGTTGCTGCTGATGATGTTGCTGCAATTTATCGACAATATCGCGTACGGCTGCATCCCCACCTTCATCCATATGATGATGATGATGATGAATCTCCTCCATAATATCGCCAACAATTTCATTTTGTTGTATTATTTCATTATCCAAACACTCGACAATGTCGTCGTCATCATCGTCTTCATCATCATCATCATCATTGATAACAACATCTTCACCTACTACATGGGCAACTTCCATTACCGACATTCCACCATCATGATGCATATTGGCTCCTTGTATTTGCACCACTTCATTGCTATTGAATTTCAGTAAATTTGGTGGAGTTTGATGAAGAACATTATCGCTCGCATTCGAATAGCAATTTGTTGTTGTTGGTGCTGTTTTTGATGTTGTTACCGAAGACACAGCTGCTGTAGTTTCTGTTGGTTGTTGCTGTTGTTGAATCAATTTGAGACCACCGAAATTCCAATCATGTTGAACATTATGAAACATTTCGTTATGATTAAGCTCCACTGGCATTTCTATTGTTGCCGGCGCTTGTTGTACCGGTGATGGTTGTGGTGAAGGAGTTGCTTGTAAGGGCACCATGTGTTGTTGTGGCTGTGGATGTATTTGCTCCGCTATAGTTATTGTTTCCAAAGCATCTGATAAAACAAGTTGCCGTTGTTGTGGCGTCGTTGTTGTTTGTATAATGTTAGCTAATGTCACTTGAGCACTAGTTATAGCGTTCGCGAAGCTGTTATTTGTGCTAGTTGCAGGAATTATTGTTGATGTTGACGACAACTGTGTCTCATTTGGACTGCTATCAGTGTCGGTTATAGTTATTACTTCAGTGACCACAGCTAAAATTTTTTTAAAAGGTTCATATTTTGTTGGGTTAATAATAATAAAGAAATTTAAGTAAAATTATTGAACGATTCATGCTTAAAGTGATGATTTTCATGCATATATGCAGTACTTGAGTCCAAATTTTGTATAAAGTAATGCTGTTAGGATTTTGTAAGAAATGAATTCGTTAAATGATTATTATTATTACACCATTCACCATATGATCAAGCTACAATTGAAATCATCATAGCTCCCACATAAACATCATCATGAGGATTTCGCGGAAAAACTTTCTTATAACAACTTGCAACCATACTTATAATGTGATGAACCTTATAAAATTACCAAAATAAAGATTCCCATTATGATCATTGCATTATTTTAAATTGAATAAACTTTACAGAGATAGTTTTGCCGATAAAAGGAATCAACCGTGTGGACCATAAGAAATCCTATTTGTTTTCACTTCAGAATATTTTTTTACATTTTTGAAACCAAGGCACAAAAAAAAAAAAATCTATGATCTCTAAATACTTTATTAATGGTATAATTGAATTATTATATAATATTTTATATTCTCATAAAAGCCAATAATACAAATACAAATAATTAATTGCACTTAAATATTAATAAAAAGAAAAAAAAAAAAAAATTCTCAATATAAAAGAAAAATTATCAAATAAAAATAATGACATTTTTTGAAGAAAAAGTAATTTCCAACTTTACCCAAATTTTATTATTTATTTAATATACAAAATAAAAAAAAAATAAAAATAAAAAATTTAAAAAAAATTCATTTTTATATAAAAAAATATAAATTTAAAAATAAATTAATTTTGCTTATAAAATTGATATAAAAAATAAAAAAAAGTACATTTCCTATCTTCACTTTTATTTTTGTGATTATAAAGTATAAATTAACATTCAAATTGGTTGGTTGGTTAATGAAGTAACAAAATATGATTAATTAAAAAATTTAGTGGCGAAAGAAATCTTACCACGATTGCTCAATGATTGAAGATCAGAAGTTTGTTGTAAAAAGCTGCTGCTGCTGCTACTACTAGTCGCATTTGTTGTTGCTGCTGCTACTGTTAATGTAATGAATCATGATTTAGAAATACGAAAACAGAAATTGACAAAGAAAAAATGAGATTTACCATCATCGTTTGTTTCACAATCCATTTCAGCTGTTGCGTCTGGTTGCTTTGTGTATTGATCGCCTCCGATATTTCTAACGATTGATTGTTCTTGTTGTTGATGATGATGATGATGATCAAAAACAACATCAGCTGTGTGGCGCTTGTTGTTGTTGTTGCAGTGGTTGGTACTGTTGTTGTTGTTAGTATTGCAGGTGGTTGTTGATTTATATCACAGGTACTGTTGATAAGTTGTGTGGTGCTAGTTGTTATGTTAAGAGGTGTTGATGCTATTCCTAATGCTGATGTTGTTGTCATTATTAAGGGAGGAGGAGCAGCAGAATTATGGGCTGCTGCGCCATATGATGTTGATGTTACATGCTGTTGATTTTGTTCAACAATTAATGAGGAATGATCTGTCATTACCATAGAAGAAGCAACAGCAGAGTCAACAACATCATTGCTGCCGCTTCTTATCGTCGATGGTGTTGGCTCAAATGCATTGTTAGCAGTTAAGATTTGTGCAACGTTTGTGCTGTTGACATCATTAGGAACTGGTATTTCCATTTTCAACATCTTATAATCGTTTGATGTTGCAACCTCATAAACGTGCTTACGCAATGGTGGACTGGCCGAATGACGCTTAATGCCACGTCTTTGTTGTTCCAATGTTAACTCTGGTGGTTCATATTTCATTTCCTTTTCATATATCGCCTTGTTTATATCCACCGTGATGCACTTTGTGCTCTGAAAATGGAGAAATGCTTAGCATAATCTTCTAAAAATGTAATTCAATCAAGTATTGCTCTTACCAAATCATTATCATGTTCAGTCTGTTTATCACATTTTGCTTGCAGCTTCACTAATTTTTGATGTTGTAGCTGCATCTGATGTTTTTGTTGTTGGTGCTGATGCTGATGCTGTAGCTGATGTTGGTGGGGTTCAGTCGTTGGCATCGACGCACCAGCTGCCACTTCCATTTTCATTTGAGATTTTGATGTTGATGGCGTCTCCTCATGCTCTTGATTCTTATTTACAACACTTGCTTTAACTTGATTTTCTGTTGTTTTCAATCTTGTTAAACTTCGACTTGATGCCGCCGCATTACTGGCACCTGCTACATTTGCATTGCCGGCCGCATTTATGCTAGCAGCAACATTGCTACTATTTATACAACTACTACGACTGCTGCTTGCCCGATTTGCATTCTTTTCACCCCAAAATGGTTCGAAATGTTTTAGTTTCCAGGGATCAAGTTTATTCTTTTCACGCTCTGATTCCGTTTTCAGTTTTATTTGATTCTCCGGTGTGAATTCACCTTCACCTAAACGTTCACGCCATTCGAGACATGCACGTGCAAAAAATTCATTATTTAAACACGATGAACTTAATCGTATAGCTTCCGTTGAAACTTGGTTGGAGTCACCTCCACTGAATGACGTTGATGCAGAAGTCATCCCTGCTGTTGTTGGTTCAATTACCTCGCTTGCTTCACGATCAACGCTTGGCAGCAATTGAATGAGATTGTATTGATATAGAGGCGGGAGCAACGAAAATGTCTGTTTGTTAAGCAACGCACGTAGATTTGTAGACGCCAATATTGAATCTGGCGTCTCTAGATCAATTTTACCATCCTTAGTTTGTTCTATTTGCGCAGCTGTTGATATTTTCTTATTTGAACGCCGACGTGGCTTTACACTAAAGCTTGGTATGGATGCAAGAACTTCGCGCATTGTCGAGGCTTGCGTTGTCGCCTTGGCTGTCAAAGAGGTTGCTGCTGCAGCGGCTGCGGCTGATTCGGCCGCAGCTGCTGCCGCTGCGGCAGCGGCTTTAGCTAGTTGTTGTTGCTGAATGCGTCGACTACTAATCCCTCGAACGGGTGCGGGATTTGGTGACGGAGTTACTGCCGCCGCTACACTTGTAGACACTGCTATTGTCAACCCAGCCGTAGCAGATACACTTTGCGGCATAGAGCCGCTGCTGCTCGTCGTGTTCACATTACTGACTGCAGCTGACACGGTTTTCTTCTCTGGTGGTATCGGCTTTACAATAATGCGTGGTAAATGGCGTCTAAAGTAAATAAAGATATGAACGAATTGAAGCACATTGCAAATTTATCATAATCTTCCATTATCACTTACCGTAAACTATGCGAATGCTTTGAATTTGGTGAGGTCGTTAGCACGTGTGGTTGTTGTTGGTGTTGGTGTTGCAACTGATGTTGCGCTTGTATCTGCGCTTCTGTGACCAGGAATTGTTGTTGTGTCGCATTTGGTAATGAAGCTGATGAATCCAGCGCCAGTGGATCCTTTTCATCGTCGGTGTCTATGAGATTCACATGGGCCGTTGGTTCCATATTGTGCGCTTCTTCTTTATCTTCTATATTTCTTCGAAACCTTATGTTTAACGTTTAACACACCAAAACTTATGCTGCACGGTCTCAATTGTGTTTTCCTATATATATATCCTTAACCTAATTCTGGCCAAACATATTTTGGTCTGCTGGTTTTAATTTAGATTAAAATGGATATGTTGTTACGGAGGAAGGAATATTTGTCTTGTATTTTTTTCTCACGTACTAAAATGAAAACAAAAGGAAAGAAGGTTTCTATACATTCTTAACTCTTCCAATTTGTGTTTTGAATTGCTAACAATAATTAATTAATTATTTAATAAATTAATCTTTAGTTTTTGTGGAATTAGGCACGCCTACTTGAAATATTTCAAAAATACTAAGATATTAAAACAATTTTAGCTATATAGAAAAATAGAAATTCTGATTTGTTAATATGTAATTTGGATATCGGACTTACATCCAATTGTGTATATGCACTAACTTAACATAGAAAGATGACTGAATCTGACCCTACACTGCATATCGTAGGCATATTTCGATTCTACATTTGTATTTATTAATTAGAAACTTGGTAATAATATCCATTTGAAATCTACCCACCTGATCAGCAGTATCCATTTTTCTGTTGACAGCCTGTTTTTGTTTTGTGTGTTGTTTGTTCAATTATTGTTTCCCTACTTTGTTTAGTTTTTTTTTCCATGAATTCTCTCTTTGTGCGGGTGGACGACGATAACAATGCGAGTGACTATGTTGAATGCAACAGAGTTCGGTCGTAACGACCGTTGTTGTCGATGGCGTCGTACACTCCAACGACAACAACAAAGCCAAAACGGGAGCAAACTTCTAACGCCGCCGCCGCCGCACTTTTTTTTCTTTTTTTTATGTTGTGTTTTTGTTGTTATCGCACTTCGTTCTTGGTGTACTTTGCTTTATTGCCTTTGCTTAGTTAGTGCTATTTTCTATGCATGTAGTAGAATAGAAAAACTCAGAACTCATGCAGCTGGACTTGTCAGGCCTACAACAAGAACAACATCAGAAGAGCCAATGTAAAAAAAAAGCCCAATTACGACGACGATGCCAAAGGCTTTGGCCACACAATTTTCATCCACACGCACGAACACATTCTCGTTCATTCACTCGCTTATTCACGGCGTATACATGTATATGCATTCATAGACGCACACACTTTTTCAAACTTACTCACACATTTGTACATCTAATTTCGTATGCTTCAATGGGAATTAATTTTTATTTTTTGTTGTTTGTTACTTTTTCTCATGGTTTTCAATCTCCCGTAATTTTATGTTTCAATATTTTTCATTAAAGCACTAAACTCTCAAGCTTATAATTTTAAATAGTATTAAATGCAAATACACAAACAACATTAAAAAAATCTATTCTTTTCTTCTTCTTGGATAGCAGAGCCTCCTGCTACGTGATGGTAACACTTGCCATTCAGATTCACGACGACGACAACCCTAAATCGTGGAAACATCGCAATTGTTTTTAAGGCGATGCAAATGCAAATGAACAATTTTTAATATTAAAATCGTTTGATCACTAATTCTAAGTATTTTTTATATAAACACTATGTAATTACATATCCAATATACTAGATTTTCTTCAATTCTTTTAACAATATTTATTGGTTTATACGTTTTTCATCGAAGTCAAATTGGTTTGTTTGCTATACAAGCGATCTTCTTCGCGACTACTGCCAGTCACAATGAATTTAGAATAAAGTAACCATTTACAAGAAAAATGGAAACGATAAGTTTAGGTCTTTTTATTTTTTGGGATGTACGGTCACTCGAATTTTGTTGGTGCAAAGAAAACAAATGTGTTGTTGGTAGCCGGTGTTTGTATCCCCGCGTATTGTTTGCAATTTCGGTAATTTTAACAAATTGTATGCGGATTTTGTTTTCTTAAGGTTCGCAGGCTCTTTTAAAACGCCATGTTCTCCATGTGCAAACAGACTCATGCGGCCACCGCCATCGAATTTGCGATATCGTGTCGTTTTTTTAACAATCAGGAAGAAAATATAGTGGTCGGTGGTGCGAATGTACTAAAAGTATATCGAATCATTCCCAATGTCGATTTGGCGCAGCGTCAAAAGCTTAATCCAAAGGAATTACGCTCAGCACCAAAGATGCGCCTGGAGTGTTTGGCCAGTTATACCCTGTACGGCAATATTATGTCGCTCACATCTGTCTCACTAGCCGGTGCCATGCGTGACGCACTCTTGGTCAGTTTTCGTGATGCTAAACTCTCCGTTCTTCAACACGATCCTGATACATATGCTTTAAAAACACTTTCATTGCACTTCTTTGAAGAGGATGACATACAAGGCGGATGGACTGGTCGATACCATATTCCAACAGTGCGTGTTGACCCTGATGCACGCTGTGCTGTTATGCTAGTTTATGGGAAAAGATTAGTGGTCTTGCCTTTTCGTAAGGATAACAGTTTAGATGAAATTGAAATGACTGATGTAAAGCCAATCAAGAAGGCACCCACAGCACTAGTCACCCGTACGCCAATCTTAGCATCATATCTCATAGCGCTTCGTGACCTCGATGAGAAGATTGACAATGTATTGGATGTACAATTTCTATATGGCTATTATGAGCCAACGCTTCTGCTACTCTATGAACCAGTGCGTACTTTTCCCGGCCGAGTTGCCGTACGTTCCGACACTTGTGTACTGGTAGCCATTTCATTGAATATTCAGCAAAGGGTGCATCCCATTATATGGACGGTGAACAGCTTGCCATTCGATTGTTTACAAGTGCTTCCCATACAGAAACCCCTTGGTGGGTGCCTTGTGATGACAGTGAATTCGGTAATTTACTTAAATCAGAGTGTGCCGCCATATGGCGTTAGTCTCAACAGTTCAGCAGATCACAGTACGAATTTCCCACTAAAACCACAGGATGGAGTACGGATTAGTTTAGATGCAGCCAATTTTGCATTTATAGACATTGACAAGATAGTGATATCATTGCGTACTGGTGATCTGTATGTTCTGACCATATGGGCGGATTCGATGCGAACAGTGCGTAATTTTCACTTTAACAAAGCAGCTGCTAGTGTGTTGACTAGTTGTATTTGTGTATGTCAATCGGAATTTATCTTTTTGGGCTCTCGTTTGGGCAACTCGTTGCTGCTTCATTTTATCGAAGAAGATCAAAGTACAGTCATAACTCTAGACGACGTTATCGAAGTTGAACAAGACGAACCTCATGATGATGTAGAAGAAGATGGTCAGGCAGCAGGGGGAGGTGGTCAGCCAGTAGCCAAAGCACGGCGAATTGAGGAGGAAGAATTAGAAGTGTATGGTTCCAGTGTGAAAACTTCTACTCTTCATTTGAGTAAATTTAACTTTGAAGCCTGTGATTTCTTAATGAATGTGGCTCCCATAAATTTCATGTGTGCAGGCGAACGTGTTGAATTTGAAGATGATGGTACAACATTGCGACCGCATGCAGAAACTATCCAAGATCTAAAAATGGAGTTGGTAGCGGCTACGGGTCATGGCAAAAATGGTGCGCTTTCTGTGTTTGCGAACTGCATTAATCCACAGATAATAACAAGCTTTGAATTGGAAGGGTGCCTGGATGTATGGACAGTCTTTGATGATGCAACGAAGAAGAGTATACGCCATGATCATCACGATTTGATGTTACTCTCGCAACGTACATCGACATTGGTTCTGCAAACTGGTAACGAAATTAACGAGATCGAGAATACTGGATTCGCTGTAAATCAACCCACAGTGCATGTGGGAAATCTTGGACAGAATAGATTTATTGTTCAGGTTGGTTGTCATTTTCCTTAAATCTTAATAGATTTGCATTAACTCTTTGTTCTTGGCAGGTCACTACACGTAATGTGCGTCTATTGCAAGGCATAAGGCTCATACAGAACGTTCCGATTGATGTCGGTTCGCCTGTGGTACAAGTTTCTATTGCCGATCCATATGTTTGTTTGCGTGTCTTTAATGGTCAGGTGATTACTTTGGCTCTACGTGAAACACGCGGTACGCCCCGCTTGGCCATTAACAAACATACAGTTAGCAGCACACCCGCAGTTGTATCCATTTCCGCTTATAAAGATCTTTCTGGTCTGTTCACATTAAAATCAGATGATATCAACCTGACGGGTAGTAATTATAGCTTCGGTGGTTACATGAAAGTTGAACCACATTTGAAAATAGAGGATGAAGAAGATTTGCTGTACGGTGAGAGTGGAAATGCGTTTAAGATGAATAGCATGGCTGATTTGGCCAAACAGTCGAAACAAAAGAATTCCGATTGGTGGCGACGACTGCTGGTGCAGGCGAAACCTAGTTATTGGCTTCTAACGATACGTCAGAGTGGGACACTTGAAATTTATTCAATGCCTGATATGAAGCTTGTCTATCTAGTTAATGATGTTGGCAATGGCGCCATGGTGCTTACTGATGCAATGGAGTTTGTTCCACTCACATTAAATCAAGAGAACTCAAAAGCTGGCATTTTAAATTCGTGCATGCCCCAACATGGAAATTCGCCACTTCCCCTGGAACTTAATATGGTCGGATTAGGTGTAAATGGTCAAAGGCCGCTGCTATTAGTGCGCACACGTTTAGAGCTGCTCATCTATCAGGTGTTTCGATATCCTAAAGGTCATTTAAAGATCCGTTTCCGAAAGCTGGAAAACATTAATCTCTTGGATCAAGATGCATCGGAGACTTTTGTTCTAGATGAAAACGAAGGTGACGAGCTGGAATCGTATAACTTGCAGCCCAAGTATGTCCCAAAGTTGCGCTATTTTGCAAATGTTTTTGGCTTGAATGGTGTCATGGTGTGTGGCGTGAATCCTTGTTTCCTGTTCTTGACGGCAAAAGGTGAACTTCGTGTACATCATTTATTAGGCAATGGTGATGTGCGAAGCTTTGCATCATTTAACAACATCAACATACCCAATGGCTTTCTATATTTCGATAATACCAATGAACTGAAAATCTCCGTATTACCTAAATACCTGAGCTATGATTCCATATGGCCTGTACGTAAAGTACCATTGCGTTGTACGCCACGTCAAATTGTGTATCATCGTGAGACGCGTGTCTATTGTTTAATAACGCAGACGGAGGAACCCGCAAATAAATATTATCGTTTTAATGGTGAAGACAAAGAGTTGTCAGAGGAGATGAAAGGTGAACGTTTCATATATCCAACTACCTCAAAATTTAACATGGTATTGGTTAGTCCAGAGACATGGGAAATAGTGCCGGATGCATCGATAGAATTTGAACCATGGGAGCATGTTACCGCATTCAAAATAGTAAAGCTATCTTATGAAGGTACTCGATCTGGTCTTAAGGAGTATCTTTGTATAGGCACTAACTTTAATTACAGTGAAGATATCACATCACGTGGTAATATACACATCTATGATATTATTGAGGTTGTTCCCGAACCCGGTAAACCTATGACGAAATTTAAACTGAAAGAAGTTTTCAAGAAGGAACAGAAAGGTCCTGTTTCGGCATTATCCGATGTACTTGGTTTCTTGGTAACTGGTTTAGGGCAAAAGATTTACATTTGGCAATTGCGTGATGGTGATCTCATTGGTGTGGCCTTCATTGATACGAATATTTATGTGCATCAAATAATAACCGTTAAGTCCCTTATACTTATTGCGGATGTCTATAAATCAATAAGCCTGCTACGTTTCCAAGAGGAGTATCGTACTCTTTCGCTAGCATCACGTGATTTCAATCCATTGGAAGTCTACACTGTTGAATTTATGGTGGATAATACCAATCTGGGCTTTATGACAACCGATGCGGACCGTAATATTATCGTTTTTATGTATCAGCCGGAATCGCGCGAATCAATTGGCGGTCAAAAGTTAATACGCAAAGCAGATTATCATGTTGGGCAAACAATAAATACAATGTTCCGCGTCCAATGCCATCAACGTGGATTACATCAACGAAATCCGTTCATCTATGAAAATAAACATCTTGTTATCTATGGTACCCTGGATGGCGCACTTGGTTACTGTCTGCCTCTACCAGAGAAAGTCTATCGTCGCTTTCTTATGTTGCAGAATGTCTTGTTATCTTTTCAAGAACATATTGCCGGTCTCAACCCAAAGGAGTTCCGAACATTAAAGTCTTGTAAACGTTTAGGTTTTAATCCAAGTCGTTGCATCATTGATGGCGATTTGATTTGGTCCTATCGTATGTTATCGCATTCGCAACGTTGTGAAGTAGCCAAGAAGATTGGCACACGGACTGAAGAGATATTGAATGATTTGCTTGAAATTGAACGCATTTCTGCAGTATTTTAAGCATCCAAATGTAGATTGATGATTGTGTGAAACTTTCCGTTCTTGGAATTGTTTTATAGTTTCTTGAGAATTTGTAATTATTTAGCAATTAATTTTTATCTTGATAATTCTAAGGTAAAAAAAAATGTAATGTTTATTAATATAATTTTATATCTAAAATCTATAAAATTTATTATTAATTTTGGGTTTGATTAAATGAAGATATCTGTATGATTCGAAAATGTATTAAATGTGTTTTTAACGATTTCGAATAAAATGTATATTCTAAAGGCAAACAAATCTGATGAATTTTAATGGACCTATGGTGTGTGTAGCGTTGCGAGTAAACATATGCCTAACTAATTTAAGTAATTAAAATTTTGTGCTCTCTTTTTTCTCTTATGGAGAGAGCTGACAAAATCAGCTGTTGCCCAACGCGCACGTTTCATTCATTTTGTTTTCTCACTCATTAATGTTTATTGTATCATTGTTAAAGTCATGACGTCGTCAGCAATTCATCTTGAGGAAGAAGATCGTGATATTAATGAGCTTTTTGATGAAATTGTCCTCACCGAAGAACGTCTCGCCGATAAAGGTTACAACGAAGGTTTAGAATTTGGTCAAAAACAAGGCAACCAAGAAGGTATATCGAAAATTATTTGGTGAAGATTTAATTGTATGCATTTTTTTAACTCCCGCGCAGGTTATCAATTGGGCTACTCACAAGGTGTGCAGCTTGGCGAAGAACTGGGCAGCATTTTTGGTTATGTAGTTGCACAACTACAGCACCCTCATACAGATAAAGTACAACGAGCCCTGCAACAACTACGCATATTAATTGAGATCTTTCCGCGTACAAACGATCCTGAAGCGGACATCATTGGCGCCATAGAGGATATACGTACATTGAATAAACGGTTGCAGGCAATGCTTGGTACGAAACAAGCCGGAGCAAGTGTTCAAGGAAAAGAGGAAAGTGCAGAACGTAAAGATTTCTCCTTTTAGTGTGCTGCACAGTGGTGAAAAAAATGAGCAACGCACAACAGATACGCCAAAGGTTGGATGCCATTTTGGCATTTATGCAGCCACATTGGGAGTTTGTTAATTGTCACATGGTAGATTATTTAACGCATAAACATTGGTTACGATTTGTACCGTTGGAATTAAAAAATGAAGTGTCAAGTCTGGAACAAATTAAAGAATGTATTGAGACGGTATTTTGGCAGAGCGGCAATCAGCAGAACGCATTTCCCGCATTTACTGAGTTCTTAAATAACTCACATGCACATAGCTTAATTAACTTTAGAGACGTCTTGACCACAGTTGAGGAGCTACAGAGCATAATTCCTTTAAAACTAAAGGAAAATGCAATCAGCATTAAGGAATTTATGAGCGCAAAGAAACAACACGAGGTGGGTCTTTAGTCACTAATGTATTTTTTTTAATCGGATTGTAAATTTGACTCGATTCCAGGTTGAAATCACTGCCGCTCTTATTAATCAATTAGTTCTACATAAAGCGCAATCTGAGGAAGAGTTGATTGTGGTAGATGCTGGCGATGGCAAGGGCTATTTGTCCTCACGTTTGGCTCTACAATATCACCATAAAGTGCTTGGCATTGATGCAAATTCAATAAATACAAAAAATGCCATGGAACGAAATAAAAAATTGCAGGTGAGTTTAGTGAAACTGACAGGCTGTGACCAGATGAAAATCTCTTGATATAAAAACTATTCGCACTTAATATGTTAGATTTAATTTCATTTTATTACATTAACATAGAAAAAATAGTATACTTAGTATTAAATTTATTTGTTTGTGTTTGACCGGCTGGCGGAAAGTATCCGGGCAGACATTTCTCAGTCCCGCATTTCTCCTTCCTCATCATCATCCTCCATGCCTTTAATGTAAAGTACATTGTTGCATCGAATTAAAACTTCTCCAAGATTTCCTGTCACTTGACCATCAATGACTTCTTCGGTGTTTGCCAACTGCATGTTCATATATCCATCGACCGAGACCAGGAAGCCTTTGTACTCGTGTCCCCACTTCAGCTTGACCAGCACAGGTTTTCCCGTTAACCCATTAAGAAATGGTTTCGGGTTAATTGGCATAGCAGCAGACATTTTTTATTTGTTTATTTCAATTTAAACTTATTTAGAAATATTTTATATTATTTTTGCACAATGCTTTTTGCGGCAAACGTTTTATTGTTGTTGCTATCTGCTTCTTCTATGCGGCGCATTAAATAAGAAACAGGGTTGCCTAAGCAGATTAAGATCGACAATCGAAAAAAAGTGTTGGTAACAAACAACACATCAGGGATCCAAGAACTTTTTTTTTTTGAAACAAAAAGATTAAAAACAACAACGAAAATTTGTAAGGGATTTCAAAATGAAAGGAACGTTTGTTTTTTAGGTTCAAAGTAATGAAAATTATCCTATTTTTTTTTTTTTTAGCGATATTGGAATGGTTTAACGGAACGTGCTGAACTAGAAAGTAAAGGAATAACACCACCACGCCGTGGTAAAAAATCTATTAACTCTACACAAAATAAATCAAAGGAAATTATTGCCCTTGATAACTACAAGACAACATCAAAATTTATTACATCTCATTTAAATCTTTCACAACTTGTCAATGATTTTTTTGAAACTTCAAATCCAAATGTATGTTTAACTGGTCTGCATACTTGTGGCAATTTGGCATCAACTTGTCTGCAAGTTTTCCATGCACAATCGGAGTGTAAAATACTTTGTAACATTGGTTGTTGTTATCATTTGTTAAAAGAAGCATATGCTGGACCAGAGTTCTTTGGTAGTAAGGCTTTGCAAACGTCAACATCAGACCCTGGTTTTCCATTGAGTCAATATCTGCAAAAACAACATTTTACGCTTGGACGTATGGCACGCATGCTAGCAGCACAATCCATTGAACGGACTGTGTCCGCCAAAGAGTTGCCCAATATATCCATCTACTATCGAGCATTGCTGGAAGTGCTCATACGTAAGCGAGAAGAGTCCAAATTGCAGGAAACTTATCAAGTAGGCAAAATACGTAATTTCAAAAATTTTCAGGAATATGTTCAATTATGTGCCAAGAAGTATCCATCGCCAAATGTATTAAATGCATTAGAAGCAACTGAAATCGACGCAGTGGAGGCAGCTCATGATGTGGACAGACATTATTTGGATCTATTCTATTTGTTGCGCATGACTTTTGCTCCTGTTTTGGAGTCTTTAATATTGCTCGATCGTCTGCTATACCTCAAAGAGTGCGGTCATGAAAAGACTTATTTAATATCATTGTTCGATGCGGTCATATCACCAAGGCATTATGCAATAGTAGCTCTAAAAGATTAGTTTAAGATTTGAATACATATTTATAAAGATTAGAGGAATGTTCAAATAAATTATTGCAGTTTTTCTTTCTTCATCATATAACAACCGCTTATTATTTAAGAAAAGATTGTGCTAACAAAATTTGCTTTTGCTTTTTTTTTTTTCTTAATTTGTCTTAATTTGATTATAAAATACGAGCGTATGTATTGTACCTATATAATACAATGTTGTCTGATTAGATAATTTTTAAAAATGAAATATATTAATGTATTTTTAATTTCTACTATTGTAAATAATATTAATCAAAATGTGTCAATATGTAAGATTTAACCCTCATGTGATGTATATTTTTCTCTTTTCATATTTTAGCTAATAAAATTGTAATTCCTCTCAATCCGACGACAACCAACAAAATATACAAGTATAACACATTACTACATAAAATCTAATATGTGCTGATGTTTATGTATTTCAAAATTGCTCACATACCAATTTCTAATTTTCATTTCGAGCTGCATCTGTTTTGTCTTAAGGTGGATCCGCAAAAAAGCCACAAGGTATTTTTTGACTGTATAGCTCTTGTTCAATGTTAGTAAGTAGAAGAGAAAGTAACAGCCATTTGTAGTTGTAACAGCAACCGCAAGATTTCATTAAGTTATAATATTCTCTGGGTTATATGGTATAAACAATATATTGCTACCTCAATATTACAATACTATCTATAGGCATTTCATAAAAGTAAATTGGTATACATCAACCTGATCTAGGTCAATAAAAAACCGTAAAACTAACTGTCTAAAAGTATTGTGAGATGAAGATGATAAGAAATTGCGCAGTGTTGGTTTTTGTTACAATGTTTAAACTGAAAACAAGATTTGTAACTTTGCAGCGAGTATAAAATGGCTTAACGAGAATTTTTCGCATCAGTGCATCTTTATAAACGATTGCTTCTATAATAACAAAATGAATTATTATAGAAAACCAATTAAAAATACAAAATTAGTATAGAACAAATTTAAAAGTTTATATCTAAAACACCAAAAAAAAAAAAAAAAAAAAAATGGCCTTAACCGAATCATTGTTATTTATCATTGGTGTCCTAGTTGCCGTGTTTTTATGGTTTAGGCATAGCCACACCTACTGGCAACGCAAAGGCATCCCCTATGTGAAACCTACACCAATTATAGGCAATACATTGGAGATGTTCAAGTTGGAGGCTGCTTTCGGTTTACATTTATCTGATATTTATAAGGATCCCGTACTTCAAAATGAGGCTGTCGTTGGCATTTATACTATCAATAGACCATCATTGATCATACGTGATCCAGATTTGATAAAAATGGTGCTTATTAAAGATTTCCAGAAATTCTCGAATCGTTCTGCCCAATGTGATCCACATGGCGATGCAATTGCTTATAATAATCTCTTTTTCGTGCGTAATCCGCAATGGAAAGAGATTCGTACGAAGCTAACGCCAGTTTTTACCAGTGGAAAACTCAAACAGATGTACCCATTATTGCTGGAGGTACTTGTACATATATCACTTTACCAATTTAATTATGATGATGTTATTATGTGTACTCGAACGATATATAATTATGTATATTGTTATTCTTATAAATAGATTGCCGATGATCTGGAATTACTTTTGTCGCGGAATGCCAAGACCAGTGGTGAATTTACAACCGAAATCAAAGAAATTTCTGCTCTATTCACCACAGACATGATTGCATCTATGGCCTTTGGTGTACGTGCAAATAGTTTGCAGGATCCAAATGCCGAATTCCGTAGTCAAGGGCGTAAACTTTTCGAATTTACATTGTCGCGCGCCTTTCACAACTTTGTCGTGTTCTTTATGCCCAAATTGGTTACATTCTTGAAGGTTAAATTCTTTACAAAAGAATTCTCCCAATTTATGCGCCAATCGATTTCATATGTCATGGAAGAACGTGAACGAAGTGGCACTTTACGTAATGATCTCATTGACGTCTTGGTGAATCTCAAAAAGGAGGCTGCTCTAGAATCAAATCCTAGTTTGGATTATGCTAAAAATAATGATTTCCTACTTGCGCAAGCTGGTGTCTTCTTTACTGCGGGTTTTGAAACTTCATCGGCGACCATGTCTTTTGCTTTGTATGAACTTGCAAAGAAACCTGAACTACAGAAACGTCTTCGTTCTGAAATCAATGCGGCTCTCATTGCTGAAAATGGCAAACTCTCATATGAGACAATTCAGAATCTTGAATATTTATCAATGGTTGTTGATGAGGTTCTACGATTGTATCCAGTTTTGCCATTCTTGGACCGTGAATACATGAATGTACCTGGCGAGCAGCCGTTTTCGCTTAAGCCACACTATAATGTTGAACTGGAAAATGGAACACCAGTCTTCATACCAATCTTTGGTCTTCAACGTGACCGAAAGGTGAGTCCAATTGATTTGAATATATATATTGTGTACATAGTATACATTTTTATGTACCTTTTATAGTATTGGCCTGAACCGAACACTTTTGATCCGGAACGTTTTTCACCAGAGAATAAGAAATTAATTAACCCTATGACATATATGCCTTTTGGCGTAGGTCCACATAACTGCATTGGCAGCCGTCTCGGCTTACTGCAGAGTAAAATTGGACTAGTGCATTTCTTAAAAAATTTCTATGTTGTGCCATGTGAAACAACAGTAGCAGAAATCAAATTTGATCCTAAAGCTTTCTTTCTTCTATCAGAATCCGGCATAGATCTGAAGGTCATCAATGATCGCCAATTTGACAAGTTTTGCACAAAGTTATGAACAGAATGATGATAAAATATTGAATTAGATTATCTTTATACATATTGTAAAATACAATCACATTAAATTTGTAATTAATCGTGTATTTTAATAATTAATTAAAAAAAAAATTTTGTATATATTTTTTTACTTGAGTCCCGCTGTTACTTCCTTCCGCACATCTGCGAATGAGCTTTATTGAGTGATAGGAAGTAAGAGAACGACAAAAACTACTACTTAATCGATTTATGTAAGTTTTTTAATCATAATTATTTTAAATTCATTAAAATATACATATAACAATATCATTATTCTTTTATTGAAATATAAGTAAAGTGATAGAAATAGATAAAGACGATCTAATAATGAGGTAGGTAAGTATTTTAAAATTGGTAATCACTTCTTCTTCTTGTGACAAAAACGGTGTCGACTAGTGTAATTGTTTTTAAGGTGACCTCTAAATATTTTCGGTCATTGAACTTGATATCTGATTATAATAAAAATGTATTAAAATTCTAGATAAGTGATGTACTAGACGATGTTTAAAAAGATTAAAACTAATAAATAAAATCATGAAAACGAATCTGATATGCCATGCCTTTCACACCCTAGCTGAAGAACTGACTTGAGCATGCAGTTTACTTACTCGTATATTGTTCAAAATTAAAATTTCATATAATTTTGTAACTTAAGTTATAAGTGTGAAAATTAAAAAGAAATGAATGTTTGTATGGGAGGTGTTCTGATTCGGCTGATTCCGATAAAAAAGGAAAGAAAACTTTATGCAAAGTTTCAGCACTCTTGCTGAAAAACGGAGCGACTAGTTTCCATACATATAGACAGACGGAGCAAGAATATATGTATATAATTTATGGGGTCTCCGATGTCTCCTTCTGCGTGTTACAAACTTCATGACAAACCTTTATTACTAATCACTGTGTGAAGAGTATAAAGACAATAAAACCAATTGATTCTCCACCACTGCGATTATTTCCATATACTTAGTATGTATGAGAACATACATCTTATCTATTTAATTTATGGAAACTTTGAAGCACAATTCTACAGGGTATGTATTTATAATGAAACGAGTATTGCATTTTATTTAATATACATACATATTTAATAAAGATTAAGGTACATTCTATTAAAATATGTTTATACAAAGAAATTTTGTAGTTAATTAAAAATATTTTATAGTAAGTATGTATAATGATAACCTATTAAAAATAAGTCTTTCTAAGGTATGCGAAGTTTTGCTACGCTTGGAAATAGAATTAATTTTAACCATTATGTGTTATATTTATAAGTGAATTGCGACTATTAAATTTAGTGATTGATAAATCGATTCTTTACTTTGTTTTGTTTATCTTCTGTTTATTTGTGTTGTTTAAATCTTAATGATTTATCTATTCTGCTTATTGTATACTACAAAACCTAAACTTATACTTATACCTTTGAAAATGAATGTTGCTGAGCAAAAATAAAGAGGAACCGAAAATATCATCTGAAAGTTTTGCTAAAGTGGATGTGACAACTTTACCTAGAAACAGTAATGGTGAGCACGTACAACGAACTGAAGGAAGCATTGGCTTCAGAATTTCTGTGCAAATTTTCTACTGCAGAAGTGCATAAAAACCTTGGTGAAAGATGTAAAAGGGAAAATGAAGCAAAAGAGAAAAATTGCTTTGCTAGGGAGTGTCGATGAGCAAGGTAGGCAGCTTTGACTTCCATCCTGCGAAGCATCCGTATTATCTTCGATGGGCGCATTTCTACTGAAGATTCTTATAACAGGTTCTCCGCATAGTACTTCTTTTAATCGATCAATCACACTCAACTGCATGGTTCCAATTTTAAGAACCACATCTTTCTTCAGCAGACTTGTTAACGGACAGCAATTGGAACGTGGAAAAAACCGTTCTCTAGATCCATTACCACAAATACTTTGGTCGCTAGTAGCCTTTTAAGCACGTCATCAATGAGTGGTACTGGAAAACAGTCCTTTATCACCATACTGTTCAGCTGCCAAAAGTCAAAACAAACACGTTACGTGCTGTCCTTCTTTTTGACGAGGATCACCCTGCTTGCAAAATTCGAGTGCGACTCACAAACGATGCCATCATTCAACCAGTCTTTCAACTTCTTTTCTAATCATAAGTCATGGTAATTTATTGAAAGCAACAACTCAATTCCTTCTAGTCTTCTTGTCACCAAATTCTTGATTATTATTATCGGTGCTACGAGTTTTTGCACCGGATGCTCCATAAAAATGTCTGTATAACTATGTATGAATATAGACCTCCCAATGATTAGCCACTATTTCATTTCTGATTATACTGAAAATGTAAACAGAAGCGAGATTGCCAAAAATGTGTAGGTTCTTCTCCATGCTGATTGGTATAAAAACCAACTGCGGTGCAATTTAAATTCAGTTAAAAACGATCGGACAAAGCGAAACGTGTTTATAAATATTATTTTGTTAACAAACAGTTAAGGAATTGTAATTAGTTGTACTTTTCAACAGTGCAAGTGAGTTTAACAAACTAAAAAATACCAATAGACATAGGAAATTTCAAAAGAAAAGCAGAACGGAAAACTAGATTTGGTTTTAACAAATGTGATAATCTCGTGCACTTGAAATGAGTTGAAATTTAAAAACTATCCTAGAAACCTGAAAAATTAAACGATTTAAAATAATATAATGTAAAGTAATGTTGTGAAGTGTATACACAAATAAAAATCGTAGATTCGAATTACTGAAGGATAAGAAGCTTCAATGTGAGCAACACTTAGCGTTTATTTCATCAAAATCGACCTACGGAATCAAAAAATATTAATTTTTAATTAAATAATTTTAAGGAAAATATGATTTTTTTTGGCTCTGCACTAAACACAGAAACTTTTGTTCACTGCCTATTCTTCACTGGTGTCTGTGTGTTGTTATTGTATTTGTTCCTCTTTTTCATTATCAACTGAGGAAACACAAGCTGTTCGTTATTTTTATACTCTTCACGCAGTGAAAAGTATTATAAGTTTGTCATAAAGTTTGTAACAGGCAGAAGGAGACATCAGAGACCACATAGAGTATATACATGTATGTTCTTGATCAAGTCGACAAAACGAATTGATAAAGCTATCTCCGTCTGTCCCTGTCCGTCTGTCCGTCTGTATGTATGCAAACTAGTGCCTCATTTTTGTTTCTTTTTACTAGAAGCATGTTTGTCGGAACCAGCCGAATGAAAAAATGTTAAAAACAATGATGAAAATTGCCGGTAACTCGACAACCGCGTTAGTTAACGGATCCAAGCCCACTCAAACACGCACAAAATTTCATCCAAATCCGTTCAGCCGTTTTAGAGGAGTTACGTTACAAATGGTCCGTACAGCGGATTTTTATATACAACAACAACAAAAAAAAAAAAAAAAAAAAAACACGAATAGACGATAAGATTACAATCAACTCACTGAGACACAACAGAAATCAAATAGAACTTTTGTTTTATCATTACAGTTTTAAAATGGCTGTAACCGAGGCTCCTCCTTCGTAATATCGGGAGTTCTGATCGCCATATATCTGTGGTGTAAGCATAACCACACCTATTGGCAACGTAAGGGTATTCCATATGTAAAGCCTACACCAATTATTGGTAATACCAAAGAGATGTTCACACTCAAGAATTCGTTTGGTTTGCATTTATCTGATGTCTACCAAAATCTAGCTATGGAAAATGAAGCTGTTGTTGGCATTTATACAATTAACAAACCATCATTGATTATACGTGATCCAGATCTCTTGAAATCAATTCTGATTAAAGATTTTCAAAAATTCTCAAATCGATATGGTCGCAGTGACCCACATGGAGATGCACTTGGTAGCAATAATCTTTTTTTCGTGCGTAATCCTGAGTGGAAGGAAATACGCACTAAACTGACTCCGGTCTTTACAAGTGGCAAGGTTAAGCAAATGTATCCTTTAATGTTGGAGGTGTGTATATAATACATTTTATGATTTATGAATATCATAATATTTTCAAATATCTATTCATTTATTACTAATAGATTGCCAACGATCTTGAAGCTCTTTTGGCTCGTAAAACTAAGTCAAATGGTGAGTTCACAGCTGAAATCAAAGAAATCGCTGCGCTTTTCACTACGGACTTGATTGCTACCATCGCATTCGGTGTTCGCGCGAATAGTCTTCAGAATCCAAATGCCGAGTTCCGTCGTCAAGGACGTAAAGTTTTCAGTTTTACTTTGCCACGTGCTATAGAATTCTTTGTTGTCTTCTTTTTGCCCAAACTTGTGACGCTATTTCAAGTGAAAATATTTAGTAAGGAGTTCTCTAAGTTCTTGCGGGATAACATTACATATGTGATGAATGAACGTGAACAAAGTGGCACTTTACGTAATGATCTCATTGACGTCTTGGTGAACCTCAAAAAGGATGCTGCTCTAGAATCAAATCCAAACTATTATGCTAAAAATAATGATTTCCTAGTTGCGCAAGCTGGTGCCTTCTTTACCGCGGGTTTTGAAACTTCATCGTCGACCATGTCTTTTGCTTTGTATGAACTTGCAAAGAAACCTGAACTACAGAAACGTCTTCGCACTGAAATCAATGAGGCTCACATTGCTGAAAATGGCTCACTCTCATATGAGAAAATTCAAAATCTTGAATATTTATCAATGGTTGTTGATGAGGTACTACGATTGTATCCAATTGTGCCATTCTTGGACCGTGAATATATGAATGTACCTGGCGAACAGCCTTTCTCGCTTAAGCCACACTATGACTTTGAATTGGAAAATGGTACACCCATCTTTATTCCCGTGTTCGGCATACAACATGATCCAAAGGTTTGTGTCAATATGTTTATATTCTATAGATGGTGGATGTAATAGATTCATTGTAACTTTTTTAGTACTGGCCTGAACCGAATACATTTAATCCGGAACGTTTTTCTCCGGAAAACAAAAAATTTGTAAATCCTATGACATATATGCCTTTTGGCGTTGGGCCACACAACTGCATTGGAAGCCGAATTGGGTTATTGCAGACCAAAATAGGCTTGGTTCATTTCTTCAAAAACTATTATGTAGAAACATGTGAACAAACCATACAGAAGATTAAATTTGATCCGAAAGCTTTTTTACTACAATTTGAAGGAGGACTACACTTAAAAGTTATTTATGATGGCCTTTATGACAAAAATGTGTCCGTTAAATAAATGAAGATATTTTTTGTCTTAAATTTTATGTATTTCATTACATATTTTTCATTTTCTTGGTCATAAAAAAGTGTTGCAAGATGTTTATAGCAAAGAAGGAGCCAAATCCAAGAAAGTTAAAATAACTTATTTTATGATTTATCGGATTTTATTCGCTCTTGTATTATTATCGTTCAAATTATCAAGATTTCCACTTAACTAATGTCAACAAATACAAGTATACGTCATGACTATTTGGGATCTAATTAAACGCACAAAATTAATATGTACCTTCTTTCTATAGAAGACAATAAGGTACCCGGAATTTGTCATTTAAATTGCCTGCGTATATGGTATATAAAAATTGATAGAAAAAAGTATGCGAGCGGTGTACTCCGACACCGTTTGACCGATAATCATGAAAGTTGGCAAATATATGTATTCTTTCACGGAGAGGGTTTTTAAGCAATATACTACTTTGTAACTCAACAGTGACGATGATTTCCGTCAAACTTCTTCCGTCATTCTCAGATCAACACCAAAAGATGAGCTGACCGCAAGGACCGCGAAGAATTCGATTATCTGAAAACGCATGCAGAAAATAAAACTGAAGTAACTAACACACGCGTCATTTAGACATGATTTTGCACAAATATTTGAAAAGCAACTTTGGATATTGGCGATGGCAAACTTCCGTTTGATGCTACAACGCAGGAGATATCATTGCCGCAAAACTTCTGTCAACTTCAGTCATCAATTGAAGATCTTGAAAATAAGGTTTTCTCAAACATCCTCAAGAACACCAAGAATCACGATTTGCTTAGCGATCTTGCTACTTACCTTAGCTCGAAAGAATGATGACAATTGATCGATTCACAATAATATTCAATTGAAATTATCTGGTACAGTTACAGAGTTTGAATCCATTGATATAGTTACAGGATCAACCTGTTAATTATCCAGTCGAATTTCTCAATTTATTGGCCGTAGATGGAATACCATTGATGGAATTGAAAATTGGCTCCCAAATGTTGCTCCTTCGGAATCTGCATACGCCAAAGTTGAACGTTGAAAACAGACTTTCCGCGAAAAAACTGATGCCGAATGTGATTGATGCAACAATAATAAACGACAAATAAAAGGTAGAAGACATGCTGATTCCAATCATTACAATGATTCCCATTAATTTGTGAACGTCTTGTTTTCGCAATGACAATCAACAAAGCTCAAAGGATGTCGCTACGCATTGCAGGCTTTAAATTAGAAAATCCATGTTTTCCGCATGTTCAATTATATGTAACTTGCTCTAGAGTAGCAACTCCAAAAACTCTGGTAATAAAATCAAAAATATTGTTTATCCACTTGCGTTTCGCTGAAAAATCACGAATTAGAAATACTACCGGGAAGTCATATGCTTGCCTGGGTTTCCTGTTTGTAAATAGAACGTTATCTTCGACTATGCCGAAGGTGAAATACTCTTCACGGGATTTGTATGGTAGATACCCTCCTTAGTGGTCCGATTCGGCTGGTTCCGACAAGTGTCCTGCGCCTGTCTTGGAAACTGATAGTATTCAAGTTTCAGTTCGATGGGACAAAAAAACAAAAAAAACAAAATTCTAAAAAAAGCATGGATTCAAATGGATGGTTTGTAAAGGAGGTAAAGACAATAAGACCAGTTGATTCTACACTTTTGAGATTATTTTCATATAGGTATGTATGCACGACGGAGTACATACATATCTTATCTATTTATTTTATAGAAATTTTGAAGCACAATTCTATATACAATACATATATAATATTTAATAAACATTGAAGTATATTCTAAACGTGAACTGTGTGGAATTTGTTTGAATGTTTTTTAGAAAAACTACAATATTAAAATAAGTTTATACAAACAAATTTCAAGTTTTTTATTGTACTTAAATAAAAATATTTTATAGTATTTACTTGTATAATGATAACCTATCAACCTAACGCATGCGAATTTTTGCTACGCATGAAATAGAATAATAATAAAATAAATGATGTAACAACAAATCAAATAATTACTATTTAATTATAATCAAATGTAATTATTCTAAGTTGAAAAATTATTTATTAATTGTTTGAATATTATGTTATAATAAAACTAATGAAGTCTAAACAGGACCATAGCTACCATACCGGCTGGGAGGGCAGTGCTCCCAACAAGTTTTTTTACCGAGGCACTTTTCTTCACTGCCTAAAGACAAAACGTTTTTCGTATTTTACCCTTTTCGTATTTAACCAAACGAAACCCTATAACTCCCATACAAATATTTCGTGCACTATGTTGATATACTGTGTGTGTACTGACTCTATAGGCTCAACCAAAGCAGAGTAGGCAAAAACATTCAGAGTAGCCGAAGTTAACCATCTTTTTTGGGAGGTTTTTGTTTTGCTTATCAATTTGTATTACTGCTAAAAGACGAGAATGTTTTTTTTGCTCGCCACTTTTCCTTACTGGCGAAAAGAGCCACCACAACCAAAAACTAAGTACCTACCGGCCTGGGAACAAGAACACAATAAAAAAAACCTTGTTGGGGTTCCGGACCCAAAGAGACTTCGTTGTCCGTCCTCGGATCAGATCTTTTGAACCGTAATAGCTAGAGAGTTGAACGTGGTACATCTATCCGGGCATCAGCAACAAATACTAAAACTAAAATATTTTCAAAAGCTCTAATGCCCGGTCCCCACACAAGAAACATTTTGGTTTGTATGGCACGCTAATACGATCCAGAAAGTCCCACGATCTTGCAGTTTGAACGGATTCTGGCAATACATTAGACCCACCACTTCTTATTGCCGAAAAACTTTCAGTTTGCTCGGATTGGGGTACCTCCCAGACAAACCCACCAGTTTAAAATTCAGGTTCTTCTTCGGAACACTTTGTTGGAATTAGTATCGCTATAGGGCAGACCTTCCCAGACCCCATCAGCGTTTAGTATCGGAACCCGGTACATTTGTTGGAATCAGTAAAATCGTACCACTAGGGGAGTCCTTCCCATACAAACCCCACGCTAGTACGGAACCCTCCGTATACGAGTCTGACTCGCACTTGGCCGATTTTTTTTTACTTACTGTAAATAAGTAATCTTTATAGTATTTTGATAATACAAATGTTTATATACTATTCATAAAATTAGATGTATGTTTGTACATATATTTATTTATTTGTACGTTTGTTTGTAATTAGCAAGTCTACGGGGTCCGAAATCGCTGGACCGATGCTGGTGAAATTTTCAGAGAATCTCTAGCATAGTCCAGAGAGTGCTTCTGTGAAATGGTGTTTGGTGTGCATCGGACCACCGCCAAAGTCATAATACAAACCAATATTTTTTTGGTATAAACAATTGAGTTAAGGCAAACCAATCCTTCAACAACAAAAAAAAAGAACAAATAAAAAATATCAATTGAAGAACAACATCAAAAACGTACAACAATCGAAGAGCTCACAATCTGCATACGAAGGGGTGGCAAAGCGCCCGGACAGACGGATACATATATATTTTTTGATGATCATGATCAAACAAGCTTGCAAAATAGAGTTACACAATACACCCGGACAACGAGGCGTAGCAAAGCGCGCCGGAATATACTTATTTATTGGTGCTACCTCAATGATTTTTGATGATAAGGATACGACTATTAAAAAAAATGGAAAGTCATGGTGATGTATTGAAAACAATAGACCTGCTTCCAATAAGTTGGCCTTGTCTTCAAATTCATGAATCGAGTATTCCCCGTAGCTACCTCCATGCCAATATATGTACGCATATCCCTGTCAATGTATAACTCATGTATGAATATAGACCGCCCAATAACGTGGCCTTTATAAATATCTATTTCTGATTCTACAGAATCGAGATTGCCAAAAATGTGTAGCTTCTACCAAGCTGATTGGTATAAAATACCAACTGCGATGCATAGGTAAATTCAGTTCAAAACGATCGGACAAAGCGAGAACGTGTTTATAAACTAGTATTTGGTGTTAACAAACAATTAAGGAATTGTAATAAGTCTCGTGCATATTTCAACAGTGCAAGTGAAGTTTAACAAACTAAAAAATACCAATAGACATAGGAAATTTCAAAAGAAAAGCAGAACGGAAAACTAGATTTGGTTTTAACAAATGTGATAATCTCGTGCACTTGAAATGAGTTGAAATTTAAAAACTATCCTAGAAAACTGAAAAATTAAACGATTTAAAATAATATAATTTGAAGTAATGTTGTGAAGTGTATACACATAATAAAATCGTAGATTCGAATTACTGAAGGATAAGAAGCTTCATTTTGAGCAACATTTAGAGTTTATTTCATCAAAATCGACCTACGGAAATAATAAAAAAAAAAAATAATAATTAAAATAAAAAAATAATTCTAAGGAAAATATGATTTTTTTTTGGCTCTGCACCAAGCACAAAAACTTTTGTTCGCTGTTTATGCTTCACTGATGTATGCGAACTGTGTGTTGTTATTGTATTTGTTTATTTTTTCATTATCAACTGATGAAGAAGCACAAGAGTATTGCGCTGTTCGTTATTTTTTGTGTATTATGATATATTCAATGAGAGCGGAGGAAGAGAGAGAGAGAAAGTGTGCTGTTGTTATACAGAGACGCGTTATTCTAGATTATAGAGTCACACGAAAAAAGTAGCAGGCACAGAGGAATTTGATACAAGCAATAGCTTGTATAGTCTTCATGTCCAGTGATACCGAAATATTTATTGTATATGGAAGCTATGTGATACAGTAATCATAGGGTCGTGAAACTTACAAGGCTGGTAAATATGGGTCAGGCAATTGTTGTAACCAGTTCGATATTACGAAGAGCGAAAAACTTTTTCTAATAAGAACCTGAATTTAAATTTGGCTATATGATCCAATTCGGTAGTATAAAAAGCAAACAATTCTTTCTAATAAGAAACCTAAATTTGTTTGGAAATTACTGCCCTAGTGGTCTGATTCGGTTGTTTCCGACAAATATACAGCGTCTGGAAAATAAGATTAAAAAAAAAAATTTCGTGCAAAAAACTAAGGAACTAGTTTGCACACATACAGGCAGACATGAATTAATTAACTCGTCTTGTGGAGCTTTAAAAAATATATATTCTATGTGGTCTCCGATGTCTCATTCTGTCTATTAAAAACTTCATGGCAAAGTTATAATGTTATTGATTACGGGAAGAGTATAAAAGCCATTAATGAAGTAATAAAATTTGAATATAAATTATTTTTTTAGATCACGTATATTTGCATAACTGCATCGATAATATCTTATTGTTGATTCAAGAAAGCAGCAAAGCATAAAGAACAGGAAAACGTACGAACCTTTTTTGTTGCTTTCTGTGGCTTTGCAAAAACTTAATACTAAATTAGAAAGAACGTTATCTTCGACTATGCCGAAGATGAAATACTCTTCACGGGATTTGTATGGGAGATACCCTCCCAAGTGGTCCGATTCGGCTGATTCCGACAAATGTAATGCGTATAGTAAAAAGAAAGGTTCGTGAAAAATTTCAGCTCTCTAGTTCATAAACTGAGTGACTAGTTTGCATACATACAGACGGACAGACGGACATGGACAGTTCGTGTAATCGAATTGATTGAGAATATATATACTTTATGTGGTCCCTTTTGTCTACTTCTGCCTGTTGCAAACTTCATGACAAACTATTAACTCCCGTGAAAAGTATAAAAATTATTTAAAAAAAAATCTATTATATTTTAATCAAAACATCTCTGACCCGATGGGAGAAGTTTTTAAAGCTATGCCCCTACTCACAGCCAACTGTGGTCAGAGACATTAAGCGAACCGGTGAAGAAACAGTCAGGATAGGTGAACCAATAAGCGATGTCCAGATCATCTAGCTGAAGGCAGCGAAGGATGATGAAATTAAGCGCTGTGTGTGAAATCTCACACGACAGAATTTATTATAAAAGTACATAAAACTCGGAAAGGATCCTTTAGGGCATAATTGGTTGTGCATCTATTCAGGGCTAAAGGGACAAACTTTCTATAGGTATAATAAATATTTCATTTGACCACTTCAGTTCAAAAGTACTTAAAACAAAACGAATAGAAGATAAGATTAGAATGACCTCACTGAGAAAAAAAAATAAAAGAAATATAACATTTTTCTTATCATTACAGTTTTAAAATGGCTGTAACCGAGGTCCTCTTCGCAATTTCGGGTGTTCTGATCGCCATATATCTGTGGTGTAAGCATAACCACACCTATTGGCAGCGTAAGGGTATTCCATATATAAAGCCTACACCAATTATTGGTAATACCAAAGAGATGTTCACACTACAGAATTCGTTTAGTTTGCATTTATCTGATATCTACCAAAATCCAGCTATGGTAAATGAAGCTGTTGTTGGCATTTATACAATTAACAAACCATCATTGATTATACGTGATCCAGATCTCTTGAAATCAATTATGATTAAAGATTTTCAAAAATTCTCAAATCGATATGGTCGCAGTGACCCACATGGAGATGCACTTGGTAGCAATAATCTTTTTTTCGTGCGTAATCCTGAGTGGAAGGAAATACGCACTAAACTGTCTCCGGTCTTTACTAGTGGCAAGGTTAAGCAAATGTATCCACTAATGTTGGAGGTGTGTATATCATACATTTTATTATTTATGAATATCATAATATTTTCAAATGTCTATTCATGTATTATTAATAGATTGCCAACGATCTTGAAGCTCTTTTGGCTCGTAAATGTAAGTCAAATGGTGAGTTCACAGCTGAAATCAAAGAAATCGCTGCGCTTTTCACTACAGACATGATTGCTACCATCGCATACGGTCTTCGCGCGAATAGTCTTCAGAATCCAAATGGCGAGTTCCGGCGTCTAGGAAGTAAAGTTTTCAGTTTTACTATACCACGTTCTATAGAATTCTTTATTGTCTTCTTTTTGCCCCAACTTGTGTCGCTATTTAGAGTGAAACTATTTACTAAAGAGTTCTCTAAGTTCTTGCGGGATAACATTACATATGTGATGAATGAACGTGAAAGAAGTGGCACTTTACGTAATGATCTAATTGACATCTTGGTGAATCTCAAAAAGGAGGCTGCTCTAGAATCAAATCCAAACCATTTTGCTAAAAATATGGATTTCCTAGTTGCGCAAGCTGGTGTCTTCTTTACTGCGGGTTATGAAACTTCATCTTCGACCATGTCTTTTGCTTTGTATGAACTTGCAAAGAAACCTGAACTACAGAAACGTCTTCGTACTGAAATCAATGAGGCTTTTATTGCTGAAAATGGCTCACTCTCATATGAGAAAATTCAAAACCTTGAATATTTATCAATGGTTGTTGATGAGGTACTACGATTGTATCCAGTTTTGCCATTCGTGGACCGTGAATATATGAATGTGCCTGGAGAGCAGCCTTTCTCCCTTAAGCCATACTATGACTTTGAATTGGAAAATGGTACACCTATCTTTATTCCCGTGTACGGCATACAACGTGATCCAAAGGTTGGTTTCAATATGATTATATTCTATAGATGGTGTGTGTAATAGATTCATTGTAACTTTTTTAGTACTGGCCTGAACCGAATACATTTAATCCGGAACGTTTTTCTCCGGAAAACAAAAAATTTGTAAATCCCATGACATATATGCCTTTTGGCGTTGGGCCACACAACTGCATTGGAAGCCGAATCGGGTTATTGCAGACCAAAATCGGCTTGGTTCATTTCTTGAAAAACTATTATGTTGAAACAAGTGAAAAAACCATACATAAATTTGATCCGAAAGCTTTTGTTCTACAATTTGAAGGAGGACTACACTTAAAAGTTATTTATGATGGCCTTTATGACAAAAATGTGTCCGTTAAATAAATGAAGATATATTTTGTATTAAGTTTTATGTATTTAATTACATATTTGTCATTTTATTGAACGAGAATGGATTATAAATCTTAAAAACAAATTTTGATTTTTATATATTTTAAAAATAGATATCATCGCTGCAAAATAGATTTTCTAAAAAGAACACCCCCGCCTCATCATTATTTTTGCTTCATCAGGCAAACAGTCTTATGCAAGCTGCGCGTTTTAAAGTGTTTTATATTTTGGCTGAGTTGACCAAGAAACCGACCTTTAATATTATTTTAAACTACGATGTTTTTATGCCCTTGCAGACATCTACGACCTCATAAAGTATATATATTCCTGATCAGTATCATTAGCCGAGTATAGTCGATGTAGCCATGTCCGCCTGTTTGTTCCTATGCAAACTAGTCGCTCAAATAGATTCAAAACCGTAAGCCATATATCTATTGTACAAAGGTATTTAATCTAAGGCGTCCCGAAGATAGCCGTTCTTTCTTGTTTATTAATTATTTTAATCAGTAGGATTATGTTCCTTGAGCGTTCAAAGGAAAATAGTAAAGGAAATGTTTTTAACTCCAAAAATGATTAAAAAATATATGAATTAATTTTCGTTATGTACATACGAGTACGTATTTTTATTTTTCCGTTCATTATATTTTATATAAAACTTTAGGTTTTGAAATTACAGTGTGGTACTACACAAAGATGAAATCCTGGCTACGCCCATGGAAATAGAATAATAGAATAATAATACTATAAGTGGCTTAACAACAAATCAAATAATTATCATTTAATTACAATCAAATAAATAAAATACGCAATTAATGTAAGTTGCTATATTATTTATGAATTGTTTGAAAATTATGTTATACTTGTATTAATAGAATAAAACTTATTGTGTTCTGGTCCTCCATAGCTACCATAGCGGCTGGGAGAGCAGTTATTTAACCGAGGTATTTGTCTTCACTGTCTAAAGACAAAATCTTTTGTCATGAAGTTTGTAACACACAGACGGAGCCATCGGATACCCCATAAATTACATATCTACATACATTCTTGATAAGCTCGACGAGACGTGTTGATTAAGCCATGTCCGTCCCTCCCTCCCTGTTCGTCTGTATGTATGCAAACTAGTCCCTCAGTTTTTGAGCTGAAACTCTGAAATTTTGCAGAAAGATTTCTTTACTCTTTTTTGTCTGAAGCAGCCGAATCGGACCACTAGGGGGCGCACCTCCCATACAAGCCCCCATTAAAATTCAGGTTCTCATTAGGTTTAATTTAGGTCCTTTTTGTGGTTTCTACTATACAAATGAAATTTGGACACTATCGGTTTCTAATACATCTCCACTAGACTGGCTCGTCAGCCCAGAGGTTAGTGCGCTGGCTGACATCCCAAGAGTCGCCGGTTCGATTCCCGCTCAAGGCTAGTCTGGTCCTGCACTTTTCTAATTTTCTCCTTTCCTTCTTAATTTTCCCCTGAGCTGAAGGCCTCTGTCGCTATTGCTCATATTAAATACTAGGTTATAATTTGTAATTATAATCTTAGTTCTAATAAATAAATACATCTCCCCTAAACATACATATATAGCTCCCATAAAAATATCTCGGGCTCAATGTTGAAATGCTATTTGTGTATTGACTCCGTATGTTCAATCACATACAGTCGGACAGAGAGATCAAGAATATGTATACTTTATTGCGTCTCCGATGTCTCTTTCTGCCTGTTATAAGCGTCATGACAAACTTATTGTATATTACTATTCAATGCGTGAAGACTATAAAGACAATAAGACCAGTTGAATCACCACCACTGAGATTATTTCCATATATGTACGTATCTTATCTATTAATTTTATGGAACTTTCTGAAGCGTAATTCTACAAAGTATAATGAAACAAATATTGCATTTCATAGCAATATACTCGTACACACATATATAATATTTAATAAACATTTCTGTAAATTCGAATCGCGTAATTGTTTTTGGAACTTGTTTGAATTTAAAAAAAAAAAAATATTAAAATAAGTTTTAATCTATCAAATTATTGTTGCGGTAGAAGCTTGCACGCAAATTTATACAAACAAATTTCAAGTTTTCTATTGTACTTAATTAAAAATATTTTATAGTATTTACTTGTTTAATGATAATCTATTAAAAGATAAGTCAGTCTAAGGCATGCGAATTTTTTCTACGTATGGACATAGAATAATAATAGTAGCTTCCATACAAAGCCTCCATTAAAATACAGGTTTTTATTAGAATTAATTTAGGTCGTTGTTATGTTTTGTACTATCGAATTGAAATTTCGACACTATACGTTTCAAGACATTAGGATTACTGATTCTGTTTGCTCAATCACAGTATCGTAGGCAAAAACGTTTCCTAATGGTGATAACCGAAAGTTCCAGAAACATCCAAGCAACGAAAAGAAGGCCGAAAAAGAGCATCCACATTAAGATCTGCAGAAACAGCCGAACGAAAAAGTCATCATCAATTGGAAGAAAAATGTCCAAAGCAAGACAAGTGTTATTATCCCAACTTATTGATTATTATTATCGGTGCTACCTCAATATTGCATTATATATACACTGGCAAGCACTTGAATAGGGATAAGAATTTTTAAATGTTTCATTTTATTTTTCTCTTAATCGTTTGTTGATATTGTCATGTGTTTTGCTGTTTTGTAACATAGAGAGTATTAACGAACTTTGGACATAAGAGAAAAATCGCAATAAGTTACTGTTTTTAATTATTTTCAATTTTGTTTTGAACATAATGAGAATGTGGTTCTTTTTTTGAATGCATTTAAGTAAAAAGCCATGTGCTGAAGGTTGTGTTTTGTAAGTAAATAAACTCTTTAAATATATAAATAATAAGATGAGCCGTGGTAAAACTTTCACATCGGAAGAAAAAGGCAAAATAATTGCTTATAAGGAGTATGATCTTACGTACTGAAATATTGCTGAAAAAATTGGAAAAAGCAAGAGTGTAGTATACAATTTTCTTAAAAATACTGCAAATTATGGAAACAACATAAAAGGGCACAAAAAAAAAAAAAAAAAATACACTTTCGCCTGCTGTCGAGAAACGAATAGTTCGAGAAGCTTCAAATTCACACTGTTCTGCTACCAAAATTTGTTCAAATTTAAAGTTAAAAACAAGTGTTGGTACTGTTCGAAGAGTTTTACGTAGAGCAAAACATATAAAAAATTAAATTTGAAGAAAACGCCACCGCTGAACAACCAACGTAAAGATTCTCGTCTAGTATTTCCTCGTAGTCACATGACTTGGAAGAAGCAGTGGTTTTTTCGGAAGAAAAACGTTTTAATTTATATGGACCTGATGGGTTCAACTATTATTTTCACGATATTCGAAAGGAAGAACACGTTATGTCCCGCCACCATAGCCGTGAGAAAGGTGTTATGGTATGGGGAACTATCTAACATGCCAACTGCAACTTGTGTCATCCAAAATGAATGCAACTCAATACAAAAGAATGCTCCAAAATGCGTTTCCTGACATTAACAACCTTTTCGAACCATTACCGTGGACTTTCCAACAAGATGATGCCCCAGCCCATAAAACGTCACTTTAACGGTGTGGCCTCCTTATTCTCCTGATCTCAATATAATTGAGAATATATGGGGGTGGTTGACAAGAACAGTATACGAGTCTGGCATACAATTTCAAGACGTACAGTCATTAACAGATGCTATTACAGATGCCCGGAGCGAAAAACCCTTAAATTATTTAAAGAGGCTAATTGATTCCCTTACTGACAAAATTATGCGGTTATTTTAAAAATGGTGGCTCCACACATTATTAAATAATTATTTAATATAAATATTAATATTAACAAGCATTATAATTAATAAAAATACAATTAAAACCAGAGATATACCACTTTTAAGTTCTTGTCCCTATTCAAATGCACGATAAAAAGTACTCATTTTTAAAGAGCATAAACAGAAAAAAAATTTAAAAAAAATCCTGGTGACTTAGCAATGACTTTTTTTTTGTACTTAATACATAATAAACCACTGAATAATGAAAAAAAAATATATCTTTTGATTTTGTTTCTTTTTTTAAGTTAAATAGATGTATATTGATTTCAAAATTATTGTCCTTATTCAAGTGCATGCCAGTGTATAGGATTGCAAAATGTGTCTAGTTTCTCCATGTTGATTAGTATAAAACCCAACTGCGATGCATTTTAAAATCAGTTGCAATCGATCGGACAAAGCAGAACGTGTTTATAAATGCATATTAATTTTTAAACAAACAAAGCTGAAGTTATATAATAAGTTTAAATATTCAGTAGTGTAAGTAAGAGTTTAAAATATTAAAAAATACCAAATTGACTCAGCAAATTTCAAAAGAATAACAAGAAGGAAAAGAAGATGAAATTTAAAAATTATCGATTATAAAAGATTGAGAAATGAAACAATTTAAAATAATATAATTTCAAGTAATGTTGTGAAGTGTACGAATATAATAAAAAAAAACTATGATAATAAAATAAAAATAATAATAAAATAATAACATAATAAAATCGTAGACTTTGAAATGTTTCACCAAGGTTGATGTAACCCCCACTGATTGAATACAAAATCGAACTACTGAAGGATAAAAAGCTTTATTGTGAGCAACATTTAGCATTTAATCAAAAGATATTATTTAATTTTTAAATATATCATTTAAAGGAAAATAGGTTTTCTTTTTTGGTTTTGCACCACACACAAACGTTTATGCTTTGCTGGTGGGTGTGTGAACTATGTGTTGTTATTGTATTTGTTCTTCTCTTTCATTATCAATTGAGGAAAATCACGAGAGTAATGCGCCAATTCGTTATTTTTTTGTATTATGGTGTATTCAATGAGACCGGAGCAAGACAGAGAGAGAAAGTGTCCTGTTATTATACAGAGACGCGTTATTGTAGATAATAGAGTCACACGGATGAAGTCGCAGGCACAGCTAGTATATAATAAACACATAGCATACTCCCCTCTAGTGATCCGATTTGGCTGATTCAGACAAATGTCTGCGCCTATCTTGGAAACTTATAGTGTGCAAGTTTTAGTTCGATAGGACAAAACATAAAAAAGTTTTTCTAATAAGCACCTGTATATTAATGGTGGGTTTCTATGGCAGATACACGTGAAGATTATAAAAAAAAATGGTGAAAACTGCCGGTAAATCGAGAACCGCGCGTAACGGTTCAAAACCCACTCAAAAACGCACAAAAACTTTCATCAAAATCTGTTCAGCCATGTATGAGGACAAAGTTACAAAGGATCCGTAAAGGAGATTTTTACATTATATATGTACAAAAATAGCACAATAAATAGATCAATATGTATCTATAGGTATACTAAATATGTATTTTGTTTGACCACTTCAGTTCCAAAGTACTTAAAACAAAACTAATAAAAGATAAGATTAGAATGACCTCACTGAGAAAAAAAAAATAAAACAAATATAACATTTTTCTTATCATTACAGTTTTAAAATGGCTGTAACCGAGGCCCTCTTCGCAATTACGGGTGTCCTGATCGCCATATATCTGTGGTGTAAGCATAACCACACCTATTGGCAGCGTAAGGGTATTCCATATATAAAGCCTACACCAATTATTGGTAATACCAAAGAGATGTTCACACTCAAGAATTCGTTTGGTTTGCATTTATCTGATGTCTACCAAAATCCAGCTATGGAAAATGAAGCTGTTGTTGGCATTTATATAATTAACAAACCATCATTGATTATACGTGATCCAGATCTCTTGAAATCAATTCTGATTAAAGATTTTCAAAAATTCTCAAATCGATATGGTCGCTGTGACCCACATGGAGATGCACTTGGTAGCAATAATCTTTTTTTCGTGCGTAATCCTGAGTGGAAAGAAATACGCACTAAACTGACTCCGGTCTTTACAAGTGGCAAGGTTAAGCAAATGTATCCACTAATGTTGGAGGTGTGTTTATAATACATTTTATGATTTATGAATATCATAATATTTTCAAATATCTATTCATTTATTACTAATAGATTGCCAACGATCTTGAAGCTCTTTTGGCTCGTAAAACTAAGTCAAATGGTGAGTTCACAGCTGAAATCAAAGAAATCGCTTCGCTTTTCACTACAGACATGATTGCTACCATCGCATTCGGTGTTCGCGCGAATAGTCTTCAGAATCCAAATGCCGAGTTCCGAAGTCAAGGACGTAAAGTTTTCAGTTTTACCTTACCACGTGCTATAGAATTCTTTGTTGCCTTCTTTTTGCCCAAACTTGTGACGCTATTTCAAGTGAAAATATTTACTAAGGAGTTCTCTAAGTTCTTGCGTGATAACATTACATATGTGATGAATGAACGTGAACGAAGTGGCACTTTACGTAATGATCTAATTGACATCTTGGTGAACCTCAAAAAGGAGGCTGCTCTAGAATCAAATCCAAACTATTATGCTAAAAATAATGATTTCCTAGTTGCACAAGCTGGTGTATTCTTTACTGCGGGTTTTGAAACTTCATCTTCGACCATGTCTTTCGCTTTGTATGAACTTGCAAAGAAACCTGAACTACAGAAACGTCTTCGTACTGAAATCAATGAGGCTTTCATTGCTGAAAATGGCTCACTCTCATATGAGAAAATTCAAAACCTTGAATATTTATCAATGGTTGTTGATGAGGTACTACGATTGTATCCAGTTTTGCCATTCTTGGACCGTGAATATATGAATGTGCCTGGTGAGGAACCATTCTCCCTTAAGCCACACTATAATTTTGAATTGGAAAATGGTACACCCATCTTTATTCCCGTTTACGGCATACAACGTGATCCAAAGGTTTGTGTCAATGTATTCATATATATATAGATGGGTGTAATATTGTAGATTCATTGTAACTTTTTTAGTACTGGCCTGAACCGAATACATTTAATCCGGAACGTTTTTCTCCGGAAAACAAAAAAGTTGTAAATCCCATGACATATATGCCTTTTGGCATTGGGCCACACAACTGCATTGGAAGCCGAATTGGGTTATTGCAAAGCAAAATCGGTTTGGTTCATTTCTTCAAGAACTATTATGTAGAAACATGTGAACAAACCATACAGAAGATTAAATTTGATCCGAAAGCTTTTATTCTACAATTTGAAGGTGGGCTTGACTTAAAAGTGAACTATGATGGCCTCTATGACAAAAATGTGACCGTTTAATAAATGAAGATATATTTTGTATTAAGCTTAATGTATTTATTTACATATTTTTCATTTTATTGGTCATAAAAAAATGTTGTAAGATATCTATAGCAAAGAAGGAGACAAAAACAAGAAAGTTAAAATAACTTATTATATTATATTATTATATGATTTTTCGAAGCAAGCAACTTTTGGATATTTGCGATGGCAAACTTCCGTTTGATGCTACAACGCAGGAGACACCTATCATTGCCACAAAACTTCTCAAAGAATCACGATTTGCTTAGCGATCTTGCTACTTATCTTAGCTCCAAAGAATGATGACAATTGATCGATTCACAATAATATTCAATTGATATTCTCTGGTACAGTTACAGAGTTTGAATCCATTGATACAGTTACAGGGTCAAACCACTAATTATCCTGTCACCGCACAAACTGACGTTGAAAATTGGCTCCCAAATGTTGCTCCTTCGGAATCTGAACAAGCCAAAGCTGTGCAACGGAACTAGACTTTCCGCGAAAAAACTGATGCCGAAAGTTATTGATGCAACAATAATAAATGATATGACAAGAAAGAAAATTATCTTTGACTGTGCCGGAGATGAACTCAACTTTTATATCTTGAGATTATTTTTCTATATTTATATATCCAAATGCAGATACCTTGACGTACATATATACTTAACAATAAACTCATTAAAATAAACGGAATAAAACTGTACTTAGTTTTCAATTGAGTCGTAGTCCTTAGAAGCTAGTATTCATGCATTACGTACCATTTTATAATCGACCATATATAATCTTCTATAATCTATATTTTAAATCTCTAAATTGATGGTCATGTGTTATCAATGGACTCAGTAGCCGGTTAATCAATTGTGGATATTATTTTTACCATCGTATGGCTCTTGTCTACGTCATCCTGTAGGCTAGAAATTTATTTAAAAATTGCCTTAACTAATTAAAGATTTAGTAAAATCTATCTTTATATATTCTACACCGATGGATTTATGAAGCTACTTAGAAAATGGCAAAAAGTCATAGATAATAATGGCCAATATGCAGTTGATTGAAAATGATTTTGAATGAAAAAAATGTTTGTTCAAAATGTACCATAAAACCGCGGAGACTTTTTGTATGGCCCAATATATAAATTAATTTCTGTTCATTTGTTATCAATGGACTCACAATACAATCTGCGCAGCTCCGTGGCCTTGTCTCAGTATTATTATAGAGTCCTTTATTTTATTCGAATCAAACTTAGTACATTGCGCAGCACTTAAAACAAGAGAAGACTTCATTGTTCTCTATAAGTTTTACAAGCAAATTTCCATTCAACATCCCCACCTTTTCGGTATATTTTCGAACAAATTTTTTTTATCATATATTGCATTGTCACTTGAATAAAAGATGTATGCAATCAGCTCAATCGGATGTCAAGAAGTTGTTCTAATTAAGCATACTAGATTTGACACAAACAAACTATATAACATACATTGTAAGTTAAATAAAAGCATTTTATTTTCATTACATAGTTCCAGACTAAGCGACCTTAAAATGTCAGAATTATTAAACTGTTGGTTACTATAATTGATAGAAATTTCTCTATTCATCTCCGAAACAAGTTTTCTCAATTTCCATTTCCAAAGTCATGCCCTAAGTTCGCCATTTCCATCTGGCAAACATGGTTGTGGTATGTGTCAAGATTTTATACTTATACTTTTCAAAGTATTCTACAATTTGTCAATAATGAGTTAATAAACTAAAATAGTAGTTCCACTGTCATAATAATTTTCATTTAACGAGGGATTACTTTGTATGATGATGAAGCTCCTAAGTACATATATTGTATAATACCAAGTTTGTGTTTTATGACTTGACTATAATTTAGTTATGTGTGATTATAACAAATAAGTTTGACTTGTTTTGAAACTTGTTATTTTCGGATTTCTGTTTCATTGATATCGCAGTTTACGAATGATTGAAGAGGATAATATGTAGATCATTTTGTGTTTGTATTCTAACACGAAAGCGCCATTTTAGCTGGAAACAATAACGATTTTGAAGATTTTAATATGGATCAAGTATATATATATTTTATGGCGCGTTCGATGTCTCCTTCAGCCTGTTATAAACGTCTTGACAAACTTATATAGTATAAAGACAATAAGACCAGTTGATTCTCCATCACAGATATTATTTCCATATATGTATTTACGAGTACAGATAGTATACCTGTCTTATCTATTTATTTTATGGAAGTTTCTGAAGCGTAATTCTACAAAGTATAATGAAACAAGTATTGCATTTCATTGCAATATATTCGTACACAGATATATAATATTTAATAAACATTTCTGTAAATTCTAATCGTGTAATTGTTTGTAGAACTTGTTTGAATTAAAAAAAAAAAAATATTAAAATATGCTTTAATCTATCATATTATTGGGGCGGTAGAAGATTGCACGCAAATTTATACAAAAAAATTTCAAGTTTTCTATTGTACTTAATTAAAAATATTTTATAGTATTTACTTGTTTAATGATAATCTATTAAAAGATAAGTCAGCCTAAGGCATGCGAATTTTTGCTACGCATGGATATAGAATAATAATAGTAGCTTTCATACAAAGCCCCCATTAAAATACAGGTTTTTATTAGAATTAATTTAGGTCGTTTTTATGCTTTGTACTATCGAACTGAAATTTCGACACTATACGTTTCTAATCCTTCACCACCAATCATGTAAATTTCAAGACATTAGGATTACTGATTCTGTATGCTCAATCACAGTATCTTAGGCAAAAACGTTTTCTAGGTGCGCGTGAAGAGTATGATAATCGAAAGCCTATGGACTCCGAAATCGCATTCAAAGCAAGACACACAAATGAAAATAGAGTTCCAGAAATATCCAATGAACGAGAAAATGAGCATTGACATTAAAATCTGCAGAAACAGCCGAACGAAATGTCATCATCAATTAGAAGAAAAGTGTCCAAAGCAAAACAAACAAATAAAAATAGAGCTGCAGAAACCCCCAAACAACGGGGCGTAGCAAAGCGCTCCGGGATAATTAGTTTACAATATCAATGATTTTTAATAATGATTGCAATGATTCGGATATTAAAAATCGGTCAAGTGCGAGTCAGACTCACACACGGAGGTTTCCGTACCAAATTGGGGTTTGTATGGGAGAACCATGTTAAAAACTTATATAGTTTAAAGTTCCGTTCAATAATGAAAAATCAAAAAAAGTTTTTCTAATAAGAACCTGAATTTTAAAAGGGGTTTGTATGGGAGGTACCCTAGTCGCCCGATCAAACTAAAATTTCGACACTATAAGTTTGAAATCTACTTTACCAACCATACAAATTTCAACACATATGTTCTTTGTATGGGGACCCCTTTAAATTTTTGAATATATTTTAGTTTTAGTATATGTTACTGTTGCCCAGATAGAACTACACATTCTGAAAATTTCAACTCTTTACCTAATATGGTTTAAGGACGGACGAACGGACAACGTAGCCTTAGTAATATGGTTCCGTTTGGTACCCTTTGGGTCCGGAACCCTAAAAATTGAAATAATTTGTTGAAAGTAACAAGTCAATTCCTTCAAATCTTCTTGCCACCAAATTATTGATTATTATTATCAGGGCTACCTCAATATTGCATTATAAATGTCTGTATAAGTATGATTATATACCAATAATTAGCTATTGTCTTTTTTTTTTTTTTTGTTTGATTGTAATGAAAATGTGAACAGAAACGAGTCTGTAAATATGGCTAACTTCTACATGTTGTTTGGTATAAAAGCCAATTGCGATGCAATTTAATACCAGTTGAAAACGATCGGACAAAGCGGAACGTGTTTATAAATATTAATTTTTAAGCAAACAAAGCAGGAGTTGTATAATAAGTTTAAAATTTGCAGTAGTGCAAGTGAGTTCAACAAATTACAAAATACCAAGTAGACACAGAAAATTTGAAAAGAAAAACAAGAAGGAAAACTAAATTCGGTTCACTTTAAATAACATAAACGAAAAATTAAACAATTTAAAATAATATAATTTCAAGTAATGTTGTGAAGTGTACGAGATGCATAATAAAATCGTAGACTTTGAAATGTTTCACTGTGATTGACGTAAACCCCACTGATTGCCTACAAAATCGAAATACTGAAGGATAAGAAGCTTCATTGGGAGCAACATTTAGCATCTATTTAATCAAAATCGACCCACAGAATCAAAAGATATTAATATTTATTAATATATTAAATACTACGATATAATTTGTAATTATAATCTTAGTTCTAATAAATAAATAAATAAATAAATAAATAAAATAAAAAAATTTAAAGGAAAATATCTTTTTTTTTTTGTTTTGCACAATGCACAAATATTTTCGCTCGTTCTTTATGCTTTGCTGGTGGTTGTGAACAGTGTGTTGTTGTTGTATTTGTTTCTCTCCTTCACTATCAACTGAGGAAGTACAAGAGTAATGCGCCAATGAGCAAGAGAGAGAGAAAGTGCTGTTGTTATACAGAGACGCGTTATTGTAGATTATAGAGTCACACGGACGAAGTCGCAAGCACAGCTGATTTCTGTGGGAACTAACTGTTCGAGTATACAGAGGATTTTGATAAAAGCAAACAAGAAATAAAAATAAGGTTAACCTTGGCTGTTCCGAAGTTGTCATAATCTTCATGCACAGTGATACGGAAATATTTATATGGAAGCTATATGAACCAGTAGTCCTAGGGTAGTACAAGATTGGTGAATATGGGTCAAGCATTTATTGTAACCAAAGTTCAGTTCGATATTACGAAAACCAAAAAAGTTTTTCTAACAAGAACCTGAATTTAAATTTGGGATTGTAAGGAAGCTATGCGATCCATTAATCCTAAAAAAATTACATTGTTTGTGGAGATAGATTAGAAACTTATGGTGTCCAGCGTTCCGTAGTAAAGAAAGCAATAAAGTTTTTTCAATAAGAACCTCAATTTCAATGGGGGTTTGTATAATAGGCACCCCCCTAGTGGACCGATTCGGCTGATTCCGTTAAATATACAGCGTCTGGAAAGGAAAGGAAAAAGAAAATTTCGTGCAAAAAAACTGAGGGAGGGTCTCCGAAGTCTCCTTCAGTCTGTAACACACTTCATGACAAATTTATAATACTATTCAGTACGTGAAGAGTATAAAAGCCATCAATGAAGGAATGATAATAAACTTGTAATTAATACTTTTTTTCTTAAGTTTGGAAATGAAGATTTTGTGAATATATTCAATCTTAGTAATGATTGGTAGCAGAATACATATGTTTGCGATTAAATTGTAGTTAAGTGTAACGAAATAACTGCATCGATAGTGGTATTGTATCTCCTGCTGTCAATTTGTATACATTTGAAATTCGGGTACCCCCACTAACTCTGAATAGCAATAGAAATATACATACTAGACAGCTGCTTGACTCTACTTAAATTATTCTTTACTCAGAGTAGAATCGTAGTCATTCAAAAATTTGACTGACCAAAGCCGTCTGTCATGAGTGACTGAGTTTTTGACTCAGCATTGTGTATATGTCTCATTCATTAGTCATAGCGGAACGAAATGACTAAATGAGTGTTTCATTCCGTTTGACTAAGTGAGTGAGTTAAATTATTCGATTTATTCAAAACTTAGGTGTTGTTTTCTGCGCAAAATGCCTTGCGCATTATTTGCGTCTCAATTTTATCATTGCGATCTTATTCTTGCTTTGCTTAATAACACAACATTAGTTGAACAAAAAAAAAAAAAAACAACTACAGAGTGCCTGGCTCACTCATTAGTTGAATTGTTATTCATTCAGTTATTCCACTTTTTCGTACTTCATATTCGAAGTATCAACTAAATATTCAATCGTTCCATTTCAAGGTGTTCCTGATAACAGCTCATTCGGTTTTGCTGACATTGTCTCCAAAGTCGTTTTGACTAAGTTATGCAAGTGTCCATACATACGCATGGTGTACGCAAAGCATGAACAACGAAACACACTGTCTCTCTTTCTTGCTCCCCTCTCATCATAAGACAAACAGAAAAAAATGCAATTAAGCGATGGTTCACTTAACCAGTTTCGACTTTATGAAAGAAAGCTATGAGCAGTCATGAGTATACTCACTCTCTCGCTCTCATGTTGCTTGTGCGTACTCAATTATTAATAAATGAGAGGAAAATACAAAAAAAAATAAACAATAAAAGAAAATTCAAGAAGCAGCAAAGCATAAACAACGGAACGTATGAACCTTTTTTGTTGCTTGGTCTTTGCAAAAAATTAATACTAAAAAAAGAATTAAGATTTGAAACTTGAATTCAACTCGTTTCTTTATTGAAAAAAAAAAAAAAAAAAAAAATTATTAAAAATACAATAGTTCAGCACTTTTTGCGCCAAATAAGAAAAGCAGTTAAGTTACAAAGGATCCGTACCGTGGATTTTTATATACAATAAAAATAAACAAAACGCAAGGAAGAAGATTAGAATCAGCTCACTGAAAAAAAAAAAAATAAAACAAATAGAACATTTTTCTTTTCATTACAGTTTTAAAATGGCTGTAACCGAGGCCCTTTTCGCAATTTCGGGTGTCCTAATCGCCATATATCTGTGGTGTAAGCATAACCACACCTATTGGCAACGTAAGGGTATTCCATATGTAAAGCCTACACCAATTATTGGTAATACCAAAGAGATGTTCACACTCAAGAATTCGTTTGGTTTGCATTTATCTGATGTCTACCAAAATCCAGCTATGGAAAATGAAGCTGTTGTTGGCATTTATACAATTAACAAACCATCATTGATTATACGTGATCCAGATCTCTTGAAATCAATTATGATTAAAGATTTTCAAAAATTCTCAAATCGATATGGTCGCAGTGACCCACATGGAGATGCACTTGGTAGCAATAATCTTTTTTTCGTGCGTAATCCTGAGTGGAAGGAAATACGCACTAAACTGACTCCGGTCTTTACTAGTGGCAAGGTTAAGCAAATGTATCCATTAATGTTGGAGGTGTGTATACAATACATTTTATGATTTATGAATATCATAATATTTTCAAATATCTATTCAATTATTACTAATAGATTGCCAACGATCTGGAAGCTCTTTTGGCTCGTAAAACTAAGTCAAATGGTGAGTTCACAGCTGAAATCAAAGAAATCGCTGCGCTTTTCACTACGGACTTGATTGCTACCATCGCTTTCGGTGTTCGCGCGAATAGTCTTCAGAATCCAAATGCCGAGTTCCGAAGTCAAGGACGTAAAGTTTTTAGTTTTACCTTACCACGTGCTATAGAATTCTTTGTTGCCTTCTTTTTGCCCAAACTTGTGACGCTATTTCAAGTGAAACTATTTACTAAAGAGTTCTCTAAGTTCTTGCGTGATAACATTACATATGTGATGAATGAACGTGAACGAAGTGGTACTTTACGTAATGATCTCATTGACGTCTTGGTGAACCTCAAAAAGGAAGCTGCTCTAGAATCAAATCCAAACTATTATGCAAAAAATAATGATTTCCTAGTTGCGCAAGCTGGTGCCTTCTTTACTGCGGGTTTTGAAACTTCGTCGTCGACCATGACTTTTACCTTATATGAACTTGCAAAGAAACCTGCACTACAGAAACGTCTTCGTACTGAAATCAATGAGGCCCTCATTGCTGAAAATGGCTCACTCTCTTATGAGAAAATTCAAAATCTTGAATATTTATCAATGGTTGTTGATGAGGTACTACGTTTGTATCCAGTTTTGCCATTCTTGGACCGTGAATACATGAATGTACCCGGTGAGCAGCCTTTCTCGCTTAAGCCACACTACAACTTTGAATTGGAAAATGGTACACCCATCTTTATTCCCGTGTTCGGCATACAACATGATCCAAAGGTTTGTGTCAATATGTTTATATTCTATAGATGGTGGGTGTAATATTGTAGATTCATTGTAACTTTTTTTAGTACTGGCCTGAACCGAATACATTTAATCCGGAACGTTTTTCTCCGGAAAACAAAAAATTTATAAGTCCCATGTCATATATGCCTTTTGGCGTTGGGCCACACAACTGCATTGGAAGCCGAATTGGATTATTGCAGACCAAAATAGGCTTGGTTCATTTCTTCAAAAACTATTATGTAGAAACATGTGAACAAACCATACAGAAGATTAAATTTGATCCGAAAGCTTTTTTACTACAATTTGAAGGAGGACTACACTTAAAAGTTATGTATGATGGCCTTTATGACAAAAATGTGTCCGTTAAATAAATGAAGATATTTTTTGTCTTAAATTTTATGTATTTCATTACATAATTTTCATTTTATTGGTCATAAAAAATGTTGTAAGATATCTATAGCAAAGAAGGAGACAAAACCAAGAAAGTTAAAATAACTTATTATATGATTTATCGGATTTTTTTTTTCACTCTTATATTAGTATTATCAGCATCAAATTATTATCTTTTAAATTATCCAGATTTCCACTTAACTAATCTCATCAAGTACAAATATACATCATGATTTTTGGGATCTAATTAAACGCAGAAAATAAATAAGTAGCTTCTTTTATGTTTATAAAAATCGGCCAACTGCGAGTCAGACTCGTACACGAAGGGTCCAGATTGCGATTTGTATGGGAGGTACTCCAAAAAATGTACCGTACCTATATTAAGAACTTATAATGTCTAAATTTCCGTTCAATAGGGGAAAAAACAGGTTTTTCGAATAAGAACCTGAATTTTAATGGTGGGTTCGTATGGGAGGTACCCTCCCTAGTTGGTCGATTTGACTGATTCCAACAGATTTATAGCGCCTATATCAAAAACTTATAGTGTCTAAATTTTAGTTCGATAGAACAAAAATAAAATGTTTTTCTAAGAAGAACCTGAATGTTAATTGGTTTTTGTATGTGAGCTACCCTCCCTAGTAGTCCGATCAAACTGAAATTTCGGTAATATAAGTTTCTGATGAATAACCACCACCAACTATCCAATTTTCAAGATCGTGTGATTACTGGATCGTATAGCTGCCCTACAAACCAAAATGTTTTTTGTATGGGGACCCCTTTAAGTTTTTGAAAATATTTTAGTTTTGGCATTTGTTGCTGATGACCTGATAGAGCTACAAATTCTGTACAAATTTCAACTCTCTAGCTATTCGGTACATGAAATATGACCCGAGGACGGTCGGACAAGGAAGTCTCTGCAATAGGATTCCCTTTGGTACCCTTTGGGTCCGGAACTCTTAAAAAAAAAAATCATGGCATCAATCAGAAGAAATACATAAAAAACAAGACAAAAAAGTGAAAATAGAGCTGCAGAAACATTCGAACAATTAGAACATAGACTTGAACAAGACTGACAAACAGCATCAATATCAAGAGCTGCAGAAACTCCTACCAATGCCAGCGCGTAGCAAAGCGCGGCGGGACTGCAAGTAGTAATAAATAATAATATAAAAAATAAATAGTTTATGAAGCGACTTACAATAGTCAATAAGTCAAAATGTAATGTGATATTGCCTGATATATGTTTCAAGCATAACTGTAGGACTTAGATCAAAAATTACAAATTTGGTCATGTTTCTTAGTCATCTAGTCGTATAGTTTCGTGTAAATTTTTATGGAAAATATTTTGCAACAACAACATGAAATTTGTTGTAATAACATTCTCCATTTTACGCGAATATTGGGTGAATATGACTAAACCATGACCAAAGTGCGTTTTGCGATTTCACTCAACATGTCCAAAATGATAAAATTGATACAGCGTAAAAGTATACTAAATTTGTTTTTGTTTATTTTCACAAACGCCTAAAAGTGTGCCACGAAAAATTAAAAAGTATGCTACAAAAAGATAAAAACACGTGGTATCATTTTGCACCGTCGCTATTAATAAGGTGAATTACATTTCTGCATTCGCCCCTCCCTTGCCCAAAATTTTCTTTCTAACATACATAGTAAGTTAAATAAAAGCATTTTATTTTCATTACATAGTTCCAGACTAAGCGACCTTAAAATGTCAGAATTATTAAACTGTTGGTTACTATAATTGATAGAAATTTCTCTATTCATCTCCGAAACAAGTTTTCTCAATTTCCATTTCCAAAGTCATGCCCTAAATTCTCCATTTCCATCTGGCAAACATGGTTTTATACTTATACTTTCCAGATCTCAACTCAATTGAGAATTTGTGGAGCGACGTGAAGAATGAAGTTGCCAAACGTCTACCCAGTAATGTTCAACAGCTTTGGGAAGCAGTTAGAGATGCTTGGAGCTCCATTCCTTCCCAAAGGTGTCAAAATCTTGTAGATTCGATGCCAAAACGATGTGCTGCAGTTATTTGCTACAAAGGATATGCTACTAAATACTAATTGTAGTGTAATAGTCGTAATTTTAGTTATTTTAATATTATCCGTAACATTTGTATTGGTTTGGGCAGGTGGGAGACCTACAAATGAATCACTACTATTATTTTGACCATGCAAATTAATTGAACTTTTGAGAAAAAATTTTTTTTTACTGTCTAAGACATAAAGTTGTTATTATTTCCTTATGATTTTCTCATTTACACATCATACTTAAAAATAAATATTTTTGGTACATTAAAACACCCATTCATTCATTTTTTTTTTTTTTATCAAATTTATTTTCCAACTAGCGCTACTATTATTTTGACCGTAAGTGTATAATACCAAGGTTGTGTTTTATGACTTGACTATAATTAAATTATGTGTGACACTTGTTATAAGTTTGACTTGATTTGAAACTTGTTATTTTCGGATTTCTAGCTAAACTGTTTGATTGATCTCAAAGTTTACGAATGATTGAATAGGATAATAGATCATTTTGTGTTATATATTGTAACACGAAAGCGATATTATCAAATATTTTAATATGGTTAAATTGTTTGATTACGATTACATTACGTTGATAATAGACAAATTGTGTTAAAATTGAATTGCAACAAAAAAATTTATTGTAAAATTACTTATCTTAATCTATAGTAGAGTCTAAATTTTATGACATAACACATAGAAACATGTATAGGACCAATACAAATTATCATCAAAGTTGTAGTTTCTTGAATTGTTAGAATTCAGTGTTAAAAAAATGGATCGATTGAAATACTACTCGTATTAGTATTATTATTATTATCAATGGCCAAAAGCACTCTATTTTTTCCTGGAAATTTCCGGACATTGACAAACTGTGTACCGGTGTTTCAACAATCAGTTCACAAAATTAGTTGTACTCAGTGTCTGAGAGGCCAATTTTCATTGAATGATACCTTAGTTCCTCCCTCTACTAAATGCAAAAACTTCGAGAAGATCTCTTCTGTTATGTCTTGCTTATCTTCAACCTTCATTTTTTTGCCAGTAGTTAGCAAATTTTTCAATCTTGCATTTTCTTATGAATTGTTGTAATGTATCAGTAAAAACAATTGTAATTGTAGGTGAACAAATATTATATGATTTCTAATAAGTTTATTTTTAAGGCAAAGATCAAAGTGTATCGATTATTTTCAGTTATTATATGCATAGGCGTATTTGTCAGAAGATTTACAAGTGTATTCAGAGAAAATGTGTCGGAAAAATTGTCTGTGTCATTCAAACAATAACAAAGAGAAATAAGTATAAAACTTAAAAACAAAAATATGATTGCATGCTAAATTTAACAATGTAATTTTCGCAAAAATTCGCCGAATTCAAAATATCTTATAGTATAGTACAGTACAAAATCTAGTATAATCACTAGCGTTACACGCAAATATCCCATAAAATACTCTATGTCACAAAAAGTGAATAAGAATTACAGCTTAAAATCAAAATTACTCACAGAACCAAGCTCAGTTGCATTCAATAGTTACAAAAAGCAGCGTGCTAAACTTAATAGAGGAAAAGTTCTTTAAGGATTACCATAATATAGAAGCATAGGTGTAAGTATAACATCATATTAAATGTCTAAATGGGTTGGCGTACAATTTTAAGATGTATGCCTCCTGCAGCTTGCAATATTATTGCCTTCGAATCGTATTTCATTTTTCGTGGTGTCTTTTCACATGTGGTAACGTAATGATTAATTAGGAAATAAACTAAACCAATTTTTGCCTGTAAAAAGCCAAAACGTTCGCCTATACATCCGTGTGGACCCAAACCGAAAGGCATATAGGTATAGGGGGTCAGATGTTTTCTATTTACAACTGAAAAACGCTCCGGCTTGAATGATTTCGGTTCAGGATAGTACTGCAAACAAAATTTTTTATAGAAATGAGAAGGATGATAATATCGTTTGTTTTCATTTTATACCTTTGGATCCATATGCAGGGCATAAGCTGGTATATAGACGGGCATGCCACGTGGTATTTTAAAGTGAGCATGAAACGGTTCCAATGAGTAACCATCATCATTACTGTCACTCTTATTAATTGTGCATTCACGATCGAGAAACGGCAACGGCGGATATAAACGTAAAATCTCGTGCAAGATCATTTGCATGTACTCTAGGGACTCAATTAATTTCTGTGTCACCTGTCCATCATGTACTTTAAGAGCTTGCTTGATTTCATCACGCACGCGTTGTTGAATTTCGGGATGCTTTGCTAACTCATAGAGAGTAAAAGCCATTGTCGATGAGGATGATTCAAAACCGGCAGTAAAAAATAGTACTGCTTGTGCAACAAGTATATCGCCCTCGAATACAAATTTTCCACTGCCACCGCCGGCTGCAGCATCCTTACGTGTTTGGTTTTTAAATTCAATGAGAATATCGATAAGATCATTACGAGACACACCCGTACGCTCACGTTCGGTCATAACATAATTTATAGTTTTCCGTAAGAATTTGGTTGCTTCGGCGGGCACAACTTTAAAGCCGAAAAATGGTACAAGTTGTGGCAAGAAAAAGACAAGTGTAAATTCTGCAGCTCGTTTCAAACTAAATTCAAAGACTGCACGTCCATGACGACGGAATTCACCGTTTGGATGCTTAAAACTATTTGCTGCAACACCATAGGCCACAGTAGCAATGACATCGGTCGTGTAAAGGGCACATAGTTCTTTCATCTCAAGATTGAAACTACGAGATTTCTCATTATCCAATGGTCTGTTTCTTAGATAAACATCCAGATTACAACCAACCTGAAAAACAAGGACTAATTCTAAAACCACGAATTGAACAAACATATTTATAAACTTACTTCTCTTATTAAATAAAACATGTGCTTGAGCTTGGTACTTGTAAAAAATGGTGAAAGCTTTAGTCGCACTTCTTTCCAGGCGGGATTTTTAAGAAAAAATATATTCTGTGAACCCAAAGGATCACCTTTATAATCAGAATTGGAATATCTAGAAATGTTTTTGACATTTGAGCACATGTTTCCAATCAATATTGCAGCTCACCTATTAGAAAATTTTGGAAAGTCCTTAATCATAATACGTTTGATAAGTTCTGGATCGCGTAGTAAAATCGCTGGTTTATGGAAGACATGTATACCAACAAGAGGCTGATTTACTGCTTTCGGATCGTTGTATAGTTTACTGATGAAGTCCGCTGGACTACTCCGCATGCTTAACATGCCGCCCAAATTGCCAATAATGAATCTTGGTTCCAACTGTGGGACACCACGGCGTGTCCAATATCCATAGTGATACCATAGTAGGTAGTAGACCAATGCAATTATGAAGAATAGCAACAAAATTGTTTCCAATAACATTATCACTTTGAAGTGCCAAAGCGTACTGTTGGATGTTCCATCACCGAGTTTGACTTGTATACGTTATTTTTATATGTATTGGATATGGATCACTTTGAACTGATCTTTGACCCATAATCTTTATTTAGAAATCTTTTATGTTATTTTTTAACAACAGTAGAACAGTAGATCGCTTATTTCCATAGCAAAACTTTCCCCAAAGCAACAATGAATAACTTTTTTAAAATATTCTGAAATATTTTTTGTTCAATTTTTCCAGAAAAATGATCTCAATATTAATTCTTCTTTTACTCGTCATCTTTACACTTACAACACACATCACAAACAATTGGTTTAAGGTGAGGTACACCTTTTGGCAACGTCATAAAATACCCTACTTAAAGCCAGTTCCTCCAATCGGCAACTTAAAAGATCTTTTACTACTTAAGACATCATTTGGTGAACTTTTTCAAAGTATTTACGATCATCCAACGTTGAGGAATGCAAAAATTGGTGGGTTTTATGTGTTCCACACCCCAGCTCTTATCATACGGGATCCAGATTTAGTTCGCCTAGTACTTATTAAGAATTTCAATAGATTTCTTAACCGTTATGAAGCAGCAGATGGACAGCATGATACCATGGGTGCCATAACATTGCCATTGGCTAAGTATGCCTTGTGGCGCGATAGTCGCAAACGGATGTCGGAGTTATTCACAAGCGGCAAAATAAAGCATCGTATGTACCCAATAATGTTGGAGTTGGCACTTGAGCTGGAACATTATATAGAAAAGAGGAGAAAAAGTCAAGATGACTCAATCATACTAGAAGTGAAAGAAATGTGTTCACTCTTCACAACTGATCTAACAGCTGCGCTATTCTATAGTATCGAAGCAGGGGGTCTTCGAAATGGTGATTCGCAAATAAGACGACAAACAAAGGAACTATTTGAAGCTAGTTTTCTAAGGGTTCTACACTTTATGATTGTTTTCTTCTTGCCCCAGTTTGCACACATTATTAGAGCTAAAGTCTTTTCCAAAAAATACACCGATTTTATGCGTAATCTGGTCAAAAATATTCTCATAAATCGTTCTAATGTTTGCTCCAAGGACCAAGGTGATTTAATTGATCACTTAAAGGATTATCAGAAGACTTTACCAAGCACCCATTATGCACAACATCCCGACTATATAGCCTCACAAGTTGGAATTATATTACTTGCTGGTTTTGAAACATCATCTTCATTGATTGCCTTCACGCTATATGAATTAGCTAAGCAACCGGATATACAAATCAAATTACGTAATGAATTAAGTGATGCTTTTGCTAAAGCAGAGAAGCCTACATTAACCTATGAACAACTAACCGAGTTACCTTATCTCAAGATGGTTGTCTATGAGGCTCTACGCATGTATCCCGCCGCAGCATTTATAAATCGTGAATGTACACCTGGTGCTGGCGAAGAAGGTTGTTCATTAGCGCCATACATAGATTTTGTTGTACCTCGTGGCATGCCAGCATATATATCCATACTAGGCATACAACGTGATCCAAAGGTGAGCTACAATTATGGATCAGTTCAAATAATTTTTTTTTTATCTTTATTACTTCTTTTATAGCATTGGCCGGATCCAAATACATTTAAACCAGAACGTTTTGATAAAGATAAAATGAAATTTATACACCCAATGACCTACATCCCTTTTGGCTCTGGTCCTCATGGTTGTATTGGTAGTCGTTTGGGCTTACTTCAAGTCCAGCTTGGCCTCGTACAAGTTTTGAAGAATTTTCATGTGGCAACGTGTTCCAGAACAGTTGATTCGATACGATTTAATCCAAAGACGTTTATGCTAGAGTCTTTAGATGAGATTTACTTGGAATTTGTAAGAGACAAGGTCTTTAATTGATGATTATCCAGATTCCAAAAAGAGAAATAATATAAATAAAAACAAAACCTCAAATAATTATACTTTCTAATATTCATTTCGTAGTAACATTCCCATATAGAGTAAAATGTGATCAGTTACGACTAAAACCCGAGGTAAATCATGGAATTTCTGTACAATCCAAATGAAGACCAGAAACTCAGAGGAACTGTCTTAAAAGACCCAAATGAGGTCGTATTGACATGGTGACTAGCTCCCGCCTTTCCAATCCAGTCTACTCTATACGATCTTATCATCGAGATTCCTTAAATCCATTAATAAAATAAAAAACTGATGTATGGTTAAGATGCCACTTGAAGCGAGTCTTTATTAGTTTGGTTCATTTATGTGACGATAACTTTTTTGTTTTTTTTTTTTTGTTTTGTTATTATATATTCATGCATAAGTAGGAAAAAATTATTGAGTAAATTTAAAAATTAAGTTTTGCAAATTTCTCTTCAATGTCTTTGATGCGGCATCTTACTTCTGGTGCTGAGTCCTTTTGGAATTTCGTTAAATTTACATCGAAATTCTCTTTAACCAATGTAAGAGTCTTTAGATCGTTAGCCTCAGTAAAACGTTTCGTTAGCATGAGTACGATATTAAGGGCCTCCTTCTTGAGTCCTGTATGTGGCAGAGACGCTGCCAAATGTCACTGTGGAGAGTACATCCGTGCAGATTTTCTTAGCGACTGCTTCACGTGTCTGCAAATCGTCTACTTTGACCTTCTTCTCTTGATTGCCTTCTATCAATTCTGGTAATTTGGCATTCTCACCAAAGATAAGCAAGCGTTCACAATATTTCGTCAGTGCACCCAGCATACTGACTTGTACCGGACGCGTGCTCTCCTTTACTATATTCGCGCAATGCTCAGCAAATTGCATTTGATATTTATGTTGGGTTTCAATGGATTTCTTCGGCCATGATTTGCCAAGTGTTTCACAAACAACCACTTTCAATTTATTCAATATTTGAGCACGTTTATTGCGTTCATCTGCAGTGAGTTCTTTATCTTTTATCGCTGTCAATTCATCTTCTTCATCATCAGAGTGCATTGTCTGACGTAGGTCTTTTTTCTCAAGCAAATACCAAATCATGTTGTAGACTTCCTCAAAGCGATCTGCTTCGAGTTCTTCAAGAATATCTCAGGCACCCAATGCCAAAGTACGATATTGTGGTTCCTCCTTGCGTGCTTCGCGCATTGTTGCCTCAATTATGTTTGCACAAATATCATGCTTGTGATCGAGTCCTTTACAGAGTGCTGCCAGAGCCTGTAGCAGTCGTTCTTTGCCTTGAAATGTGCGTCCCTGTAACCCACTCAAGAGTAATTTTATCAAGCGTATGCGATTATTCTCTTCCAATGTGGTTGTCAGACGTGTGGCAATCGAGTGTATGGCGTTTGCAGCTTGCGCTTTACGTAACCAACTTGCGTCAATTAGGGAAGCCTCTAGTTTCGGTATGATGACATGCAAATTAATTCGTATACCAGCATCGCCCGGACTAATGTCATTCCAGAGATCTTTCCACAATTCGATGTGGGCTTTTGTTTCCTCAGTTTGCTCCTCATGCATTGCAAAAAATACCAGCGGCAGCAAATGATCCATATAATCCTTAAGTAGCTCGTGTTGTCGCTTGTTAATGGATTGATGGCAATAGCAATGGAACGATTGTTGGGATTCTCCATGTAAAGTTCATCAAGTTTAGTTAGAAGATTCTTTATTGATTGCTCCTTGGCAATACCCATCAGATGACCGATAGCACTTGCATTATATTTGCGTACAGTAGCATTGCGATCCTTAAGCCCAAGGAAGCAAGCGCCAAGGTACTTACCAACAAGAGGCGTCATTTCTTTTCCCAAACGTATGGAGATCTTTAAATGTATGTATTAATCAATTTATGAATAAAGGATACAACTAACATTTAAATTTTCAATGAAACTTACCAAGCAAACAAAATGAGCGCTGGCAATTTTACTGCCAAGATTAACACTTGTCTTGATCTGTTCCAGCACAGCTGGTGTCATTTTCTCCAAAGCAGGGTAATCAATGAACCGCACGCACTACAAATTAACATAAGAACACACACAATTAATTTAGCGATCTATCAAAATCCCAGAAAACTTACCTTATTTATGGTTTCCATGGTGTGATGAGATTTAGCAGCCTCTGCGCGCATGGTGTCCACCGCCTCTTGGGCTTCATTATCTGCACCCATACGTGTGGATAAATAGGACAATTTAACTGACTCCAATTCGCCAGTTGCTTGGAGCAAACATGGTATTAGTGTAGGCAAATGTGGTGCTATCAAAGCACCCGAAGAATCAATCATATCTGATATAGTCCTAATACTGACTTTGCGTATTTCGGCAACCTTATGGGTCACACCAGTTTCCAAAAGAAAAGGTAAGATGGTCTGAGCGACTGCGGTGCCTGATTTGCCATGCTCAGCTGAGGCAGCAATAACACACAGCTTAAAGTTGATATGAAAATGGAAAAAGCATTAATACAATAATTAAATATTCTTAGGTTGGACCAACCTTGCCCAAAAATTTCACTGTGCCCTGAGCAGCCAAACGTGTACCCTCGTGTATATCATCCATAACGCGGAAGAGATGATGCCATAGTTCTTGCAATTCCGGTTCCGGAACTTCATCTTCAAAACAAATATGCTTTTATGTGATCATATATTCATCATGATAAAACACTTACCAACTTCCATGCTCGTTGAGGGTCGTGATGGACTCTGAGGTTTTATAACTTTATCCTCTGTACGCAAACGTAGACCATTGGGCCGCTTCAGTAAATCTCTTATAGCCAAACAGCAGGCAATGCGTACACGCCACTCCTTGAACGTGACATTATCCAATAATTCACGTAAAATTTCCCAATAATATTTTTCTGTAACTTCTTTTGTATCGGTTACAATTGAATCCCAAATCGATATCATTGAGTTCTGAATTTTCGGTGTTGGATCGAATTTATAGCGATAGAGACGTGGAATTATTTTACCCAAATACGGTTCCATTTGATGACGAGATTCAACTGAGAGTGTCTTAAGGCCAAAGGCTGCACCCAATTTACTTGTCCAGGCAGCATTATGATTAGCCAATTGCATGAATTGATAGATCATATCTGGTTTATTGAGATCCGAAGCAAGAGAACAGAGTTCCTTATATGTGGTGATGTTACCACCAGTCGGTGTTTTACCAAGCATGCCTTCAGCAAATAATTCAGTGTCTGCATTCACTTGATTTACTTTACGCTTTCCGCCCATAAGTTGATCTAACAATGAACTGGCCAAATCACTTTGGCTATTAGGATCGGATAGTGTATAGACAAGACCAAGGCCGCGAGAAGCCACATCTTGAACGAATTCTAATAAAATAGAATAAATAAAATGATAAAATATAAGTTTATATGTGTATGCCGCACGTAGCAAGGGGAGCTGGCGGAAAAGAGACAAGTTCCCCAGTGGCAAATTTGTCACACTACCAAAGTCTTTGAAGAGAGAATTCCCTAATGGCGCAGTGTCCCGTTAACATTCAAATTCTTTTCTTGTTGAAAGTCTTCATTATTATAATACTCACCACTATCGTCGGACAATAGCTCAGTGAAGGCATATTGCAACATTTGTTGCTTATTCAAAACCGCCGGGCGATAGCTGCAATGCTTGACAATAGCCAATAACCAAACGGCAGTTGCTTGTCTCGAATTTGGATTGGGTTCACTGATCAAACTAATTAATTTTATCAAGAATTTCTCGAAAGCTTCATCACTAACATGCTTATTAACAAATTCTTCCGAGGGCTTGCCACCATTGACGTCATAGCCGCATAGAGTGCACACTATTGCTTCTGAAATGGCAATATTCAAAGCAGCATCCTTTTGAACTTTTGCCAAACCAAGCAAACTGGTTAAGTTTCGCTGAGTAAAATAAGCACCATCACCAATAGCCAAGTAACCCAAACATTTTGCTGCTTCTTCGCGTATTTTGGCACGTACTGAAGTTCTGCGTGCCAATTGAAATATGACAGTGAAAATGATGAGCTTGGGAGAAAGAGTAGATGCTGCAATATATAAAAAAAAAAAATAAGTTAGTATATTCTTCTTTGAAAATCTAATCTGCGGTTTTGCTTAAAATACTTTTATACTCGGCCATTGAGTCATCATCTTCGTCATCGGATGCTGATGTGGGGTCAGTACGAAATTTGATTTCCATTTCAACATTTGGTATTTCCGCCGATTTGCCAATCATTGAAATGCATTTCACGGCAGCGGATACAATTAACCATTGTGTTTCTATAAGACTCTTTGCTGTTGAAATAGTTACAAAAGTTCATTATTTCAATTTTTCCTTACTAATTATCAAGCGCAACCTACCAATCAATTTGACAGTATCTTCAAATTGTGTCCACTTGCTGTAATCTTTTTCAATTTGTTGTTTCTTTAGATAACCAATGCGTCTGCAAAAGGCATGACCAAGTACCAATAACCAACCATGTTTATTTTCAACTGATTTTTGAGTCAATGTGGCAACTGTATCGGTAATCTGCTGATCAAATGCTGCTTCATCATGGCCATAAGCTAACAGAATACCATAGACTTGAGCACAATTAATGCGCATTGTCTCAGACACATCCTTAAGAGATTGACCCAAAGGTTCCAGTAACTGAAGTTGCTTTTTAGCAAAGACCTCTGGTGCAGTATTAAGCAAGTCATAAAGGCAAAGCAAATTGGATTCAGCTGGGGTTATAGTTAAGATTAGTTAAATTAAAAAAAAAAATAAGAGTCAACAATAAAATAGACCTACATCTCTTGGCTTCCAGACTGCGTTGTATAAACAGTAAATACTGATGTAATTCATTACGTTCACAATCCTCATAATTATTTGAAATATATTTCTTGAGCAAATGAGCATGCTTTTCATCGCCAGGAGCACCAACTGCGCCTGCTGAATACCATAAGCATAATCGCAAATAATCAAGAATCTAAAAGTAATAATTAAAGGGGTTGTTTTGTGATTTTTTTTTTCTGGTGTTCAAAGATTATACAATAAATGTACCTCTTCATAAGTTTCCAAACTAAAAGGTAGCTTGGTGCGTCCAACAACTATACAAGCAGAGGTTTTTTCCAACCGTTTCGTAGCCATTCATTGACATGTTGCATTATGGAACCGAAACTGGGCAGCACCACACGTTTTTGTTCTGCTGCCCCTTTGTCGAGTTCAACATTATCACAATGCTTAGGGTGCTCAATAGACGACAGCATAGTATAGTTAATATGATCCTTTTTTGAGGTGCCATACAAATTTGTTGTAACATTCTCGCGTAGTGAGTTACTGGGAAATGTAATCAATCTTTCAATATCTCTCTTGAGCTACTTCTTTAGCAAATTTACTCACCGTTGGCCAGCGATGAGCAGCAACAAATAACGTGCCGGTGCATAGTATTCCGGATAACAAGAGGTTAGAAAAATGCTCGTTACATTTTGAACAATTTGTATTTTTGACTCGGCATTATCAAGTAACATTGCCAACAGTAAGTGCTGTTGACTACTTAATTGCAATTGTTCAGGATCATCAACCGACATAGATGATACCTTTGCTTGCCAAGCGAAAGCAGGAGCCATTGCAACCAAAGCTTCACGTATCGACGAATGCAAGTCGGGTGAACTAATTGCTAGATTATTGAAATAAGCTAGGACAAGTTTCAAATCCTGATTGACCACTTCTGGATAACTACGAGCAAGTTGTGCCAAAGCGGAGTAAGCTGCATTTTGAACATCGTTTGGCTCATCCGACTCACGGCCTATAATCTTTGTGATGCCAGTCAAAATGACTTTGGATACTTTTGCAATAATTTCCGACGGACCACTGTAAAGTATTCAAATAAATAGTATGACAATTTCATGCTTACAGAAACTGTTTGGATGGACTTACTCCCTGATCAGTATTTCTGCAAATTGTAAAGCTTGCACTTTACATTTATTATTTGTATTAACCCCAAACAGACCCTCAAATATCAGCTGAATGCCTTTCGGACCATTGAGGGCCTTACCACGACACTTGAGTAGATACTGTAATAGTTTTTGGCGTACACGAGCACAACAAGGGGCAGTCTTGCGATCAATCAATTGGCTATTGTTGCCAGAGAAGAGTGTGTATAATGGTGCAGACACCCTTGGATCGGTAAAGTCCAGCATAGTACATACTTTACTCAACTCAGCAATAGCTGGCGTTGCAACACTAAATCGTGTATCAGCTGATGCTATGATGAGCAATACATATATCTCCAAATCTGTGAAGACACCAGTGCAAATAAAACGCACAATGCCCTTCTTGACCTGCAATCATCTAAGCTTAGTAACACTTCAATAATAATAGATTAATAGAAAATGAGTAACCTTTTCAAGTTCTTCTGCACGCCAATTATTGGTCATTACACGATTGAAGGAGTATGTGCTCATGCCTGATGGCACGTCCAGTTCTTGTGTCATCCCATATGGTAGTAATAAAACATCTTGTAGTAGTGTCAAGAAATTTTTCTTCACACTCGGTTTATTTTCCAATTTAAGAACATCTTTTCGCAATGCCGGATCATCTGGTACCTTAATATCACCCAATATGGGCAATAAGAGCGAAAAAAACCTTGAAAAGAAATTTAAAGAAGCTAAGTTAGTTAAATTACATCCACATTTGGTACTTACTTATCCTGATAGTTTTCCAGCTTTTCCTCGGCACCAATCACTTTCGCTACAAGTGCACTTTGTTTCTCCAAAGGCAATCGTGTAAAACCCATTGGTATGAAGATTATAGCAATATTCTTCAGAAACATTGTGCTATCGGGTGCTGTGTAGTGATCCAAAAGCGGCTCCACTGGGATTTGTATTTGTGCACGCGATGTTATGCGACGCTTGATATGTGTAAGCACTTCGATGACCTATAGATGAAGTAAATGCATTCATGAATATTTATAAGGGTTTTTGTGCTTTGTCATCATTATCATCATCATCATCATATTGCTTCATTAACACTTGCCTTTGCTCGCACAGTCTCATGCGGTGAGTTCATTTTTAAAATGACCGGCGGCAAAAATTTTACTACGGTGGCCTCCAGTTTATCATCATCATCAATACACCCCAAGCGCAGTAAAACGCGCTCTAAGAGTTCTGCAATATATACATATACATATACCAATTAAAAGTCAATTTATTACCCGGTCAACTTTTCTAGCATTTCATTGTCAATGGTGGATTAAAATTGTCAAGGGAAACTTTTCACAATTCTAAGTTGTGTCTACGCTTAAAGTTAACATTTAATTGTAATACTTTTTATTATTATTAATTAATTACTTACCAATTTCATTTGCAGCTGTTGATGCCATTTTATTTTTCTTTTGTAAATAAATAATCAAATAAGAGAATTTAGAACAGCTGACAATGAGTTGCAACTTTCCAGGGCTGAACGAACTTTATTTGAATAGTAAACCGGAACTAATTGGTTCCAATGAAAAAAAAAAGCTATCATAAAACTTTTTCAAAAATGTCGTCAATTGGAGTTATTTTCTAAAGAAAGTTAAGATTTTGAAATGTTTAAATTGTAATAAAAATTAGTTCAGAATCAAAACTAATAACTCGCCTAACTAAGCATACTTTTAGTTCTTTTCCAATCAAATTATGAATTGTATCACGTTTCTATTATGACGTAGCTAACCACCAAGACATTTCATTGATGCAAATCCATCTTTGAATTTTATATAAGATTGCTTATAAATGTTACTTATTCCCCTAGTCTGTAATTAGATCTATCAAGTGCACAATTCCTTAGTGTAAATTAGTGTTAAGATGGTTGTATGGATATAGAGTTTTATTTCCAAATTACCCTAAAGGGTTTTCACATTTTTCCTTAATATAAATCTACTTACTTAAAAAAACCTTTATTAATTAAAATTCTTTTCAGTAGTAAAGTTGTATAATTAAACTCTGTAAAAAAAAAAACTTAAATGAAGTATGTATGTATTAATACAAATTTGGTGATATATGATACTGAAAACATGGCCAGGAACCCAGTTCCTTTGAAGGCACATAATCCTAATGAAAATATTTTCCTATGACTGTTCCTTTCATCTAAAATGAGAAGGTAGGCAATTACTAGAACAGAAAAAATATCAAAAGTCATTACCCTCGGTGTTAGTTATAACTTTGTGAAATAATTCTCAGTGAGTTTTTTTTTTTGTATTTATTTATTTGACTCATGAATCCATATTTTAGTATGCATACAGTTTACAAATTTATAGAGTTCTAGCTATGTTACTTTACAACTAGGAGGACATATGTATAATTCTCGTTTTTAGGTATTTTCCCTTAATAGCCGCGTTGAGGCGTTCCGAATTCCACTTTCTTTGTTTGGTTCCGTTTAAGCAATTCGAAATAGATGAATCCTTCTCAGTCCGACAATATAATTTTATGCACTATATAGTTTTATAAAGATGAATATCTTGTTTTACGTCGCGGCGTCGCTTATTTACCGGTGCTAAGCCTTTTCTTGTGCTGCTTCAAATTAATGTACAGGCACCATTAATAATTCGGTAAAAAAGAAATTTTTTTGAACATCGCGGCTGTTTCACCTATAACATTCTCTTCATAAAAAAAGATTAAAAGAAAAAAAATGGGCCAAGCGTAGTTTTAGTTTTATTATTTGTTGCTGATGCCCAGATAGAACTACACGTTTTGTGAAAGTTTCAATTCTCTAGCTCTTACGGTTCATGAGATATGACCCGAGGACGGACGGACAACGAAGTCTCTGCAATTCCAAACCCTAAAAAGAGGGTTTCTGGTCTAATCTTTCGCTGAACAAATAAAGAAGTTCCATATTCAACAATTGCATCGCTTATATCAACTATGTGATATATTGATTTCTGTTCGATTCATTAAATTACATTGATTATTTGAAGTTTTAATTGAATACATGCAGATTTTTTCAATGCACAAAGTAAATGACAATTAATACGCCAACCTGGAAATAGATATATAAAATTGTGTACTAAGCATTTGAAAGCTTGATCTTTTGGCTACATTTTGTTCCCAGCATGAAATTTCTGATATCTTTTACAGTCCGAGCTACATCGGTTCTACTGGACCCTTCCAATGCAGAAAAAGCCCAGGTGGAATTCGAACCACATCTTGTTTCTTATTTAAATGTAAATACTTAATGTATTTCTTGTTCTCATAAATAGCATTCTCCTTCTTTCCCCTCTATTAAGTTGTAAAAGAATTTTTTTAGTGTTTTTTTAAATTCAGTTTATTGATTATTTTGTTTTTCTCTGTTATTTCAATGCCACCAAATGTTGATAATGATCCGATTTTAGAAGACCTGTAATGAAAAGAAATTATACAAATTAATAAACCAAAATTTCATTTTACTTTAAATTAAGATTGTGTCTTCCAAAATTCAGTTAAAAAAGGTACATGTTTTGTCAGCAATTTGTTTTATGAAGACCGTCATGATTTTATCATCTTTATGTGACACATAAATTTTATTCTATTCATTTAATGTATGAAACTCACCATGCTTAATTGTAGTTCCATAGATGCTAAAAAAATCTGAGTTGTTGAAGATGAAATTAAACAAAAAACATTGTTAAAAATTAATTATGAGTACAATTTATTATTCAAAAAATGAATATTTGTAGAAAAAAATGTATCAGGACCTTAGAACTTCTTAAAACTTTTCTTGGCGCCTTGACCCTTGCTGACTTTCAGAACGTTGAAGCGCACGGTTTTGGACAATGGGCGGCACTCGCCAATGGTAACAATATCACCGTGCTCAACATCCCTGTAAAAAAACCAAAGAAATAAAGTGAGTAAATTGGATAAAAAAAATCATATAAATATTAAAGTATTGTCAATGGAGATCAGTTTTAAAATTAGTCACGTTTGTTCAGCAATTCGTTTTATGAAGACCGTCATGATTTTATCATCATTTACAATACATATATACACTATATTTTCTTTTATTATTCTGAGTATTATTGCTTACCTGAAGGCTGGTGAGCAATGGACACTCATGTTTCTGTGACGCTTTTCGAAACGAGAGTACTTGCGTACAAAATGCAGATAATCACGACGAATCACGATAGTACGCTGCATCTTAGTTTTCCGTACAACACCGGTTAGGATACGACCACGAATCCTTACGTTGCCAGTCCATGGGCACTTCTTGTCAATGTAGGTGCCATCAATTGCCTGTGGACATTGGAATACCATTAGTGAGATAACGAACGAAATTGTATTTAAATAGATGCGGCGATTAGTAGAGCGTCTTTGCTTAATCAAAACATACCTCACGTGGTGTCTTGAAGCCCAAGCCAACATCGCGATAACGACGCAGCTGCTTCTTCTTGACAAGGCCGGGCTTTTGTTTACGGTTTAGGTTAACACCAAATTGTTTTTGGAACGCTCTTTCGTTCTGATTTGTTAGATCGTGGATATAACACAGTGGATTTGATATGGTTTGAGGCGCCATGCAGGTGGATCATGTTGAGTTTGTGAGTGTTGTGTATGTATATTATAATTCGCACATGCAAGTATTTTGTTTTTATTTTTGGATAACGGGGCGCCAAGGCGACAGGTTCAGGTGATGTGAAGAAAACAGAAAAAAGAACACGAGATTAGTTTGGTCTGCTCATG